>CM019755.1:33826592-34446592 GCA_009761765.1 Phenacoccus solenopsis
GCCTATGAAAACACGAATGATGGTATTAGGTGTTTAAGAAGGTGGGCTGAATTTCGATTTTTTCCACGTGTCAAGCGCTGAAGTGTATTAATAACCAAAAAAAACTTCAAAAGACGCACAAACATTTTATCAGTATCTATCACTTACTCTTACAGCGAGCATTCCTCAAAATGGAAGTAAATTTTTCAAAAATTTCAAAAAATTAGTTTTCGCGGTGTAAGGAATAAAAAAAATTTTAGCCGTAATTTCTATCAACATTTAGGAGGTTTAAAATTTTTTTAGCTTATTTGAAAAAGCGCTAGTTTTGGATATTTTTAATTATAAATACCTAATGAATGTATAATATTCATAAGTTGTGTACTTGTGCGATGATGCTGATTTCATTTCAGTTCTACAGCGTTCGGAAAACGAAATACATCAAATTCTGTCTCTCAGGGGCTCATAAACTATCACGACTTTGCTTTTAAGATACCTCATACTTTAAAAACTTCAGCAAGGTATAGAAATCGGCGTTATTTCGTGTTCGAATACCATGCACGCGACTAAGCAATCACCCATTTATGATTTATTTTTAAATTTTCCAAAATCGGTGCTCTATAAAAAAAAAAAAAAAAAAAATGAAAAAAGTTTAGAGCCTCTAAATTTCGAAGAAGAGTGCCTAAATTTGTTCAGTCTTTTTTACATAAAATGTCCAAAAATTGATTTTTAAAAATTTTTCAACTTGCCAACCATTTACATCTATTTGTGAGATGTTACCGATAAAGTTTGAGGGCTGAAACTTTTTGTAAATTTGTTTTGTGGTCATTTCGTAATGTACATATGTATTAGCTGTAACACTTTTTTCAAAAAAAAAAAAAATAGCGAAATTCGACATACCCAACGGTGAAATGCGAAATTATTCTTCACGAAGGATTGTAGTGAAAGTAAATGTAAATAATAAGAAATATTTCAAGAAGTGCCAGAATGAACGAAAATGAATTTAAAAAATTGGAAAAAAAACGTTACTGAAAGAGGCAAAAGCAGGGACGTACCGAAAGGGGGGAGCTTCCCCCCTTGGCTTTTGGAAAGTTGGTAAATTTGGAGTTTTAGCGTAAAGTTGGTAAATTTAACCATTTGCGCAGTATTATTACATTTTTTGAAGACTAACAAGAAGACTGTGACATCTTACTTAACATCTATTTAACATCTTATTTTCGCCGAGCAAAAAAAAAAAAAAAAAAAGGTCAACAGTTGGTAAAATTTCATGGTATAGGTTGGCAATTTGGTTTTCTCCCCCCCCCCCCTGAAGAATGTCCTTGGTACGTCCCTGGGCAAAAGTAATTTGTCAAAGTTATCAACAAGAGTAGGTATCTAGATGTCTCCTCTATTTCTGAATTATTTTTAGTAGCATTTATAACTTTCTTAGTGGAGAGACTACGGACAGAATTTTTTTAATTTTTATTTTTTGTGCTTCAACATTTTTTGCTCTCTGATAATTATGCCATCTTGCTATGCAATTTTTTCAAGTTTTAAATATTTTTTTTTTTTTTTATTTCTTTCAGTCAACTTTTTTGAATTTTTCGTAGACATTTAATATTTTTTCATTTCAGTGATGATGTACTTACGTTTTTGAATTTATGCTTATTCCGACTTAGTTTAATTTCCAAGTTTTTGTTCAGATACATTTTTATCTCTTTTATTTTGAAGAAAAATATAAACGTCATGATATTGGCTTAGTTGCGTTGTTCTTACATAGATACGTAAACGATATTGACTAGTATTGGAACAACGGGTGCGTAACTGCGATCCGGCTCAAGAGTACTCGGACCTCTATTTATTTTTGTCATAAGTAGACAAAATAGAGTGACGCCACAGCATGGAGGTTTACTTCTTATCAATTGTTTACTTCGACCAAAAATCGTGAAAAATTGGTGTTTTTCGGAAAATACGGGTAATTTAGAGAAAGTAAAGTAGAAAAATGAAATCTTAGCTAAAAATAGAATAAGTAAATAAAAATCATTTGAAAATTTTGTAATTTTTTTTGGCTTAAATACCAGACTTACTTCAAAAGTAAGTCTGTTTTTAGACAAGATTTCATAATTTTACTTTACTTTCTCTCAATCACTTGTATTTTTCTACAATTGCCCGAAAAACACCACTTTTTCACGATTTTTGGCCCAAATGAACACATTGATAACAAATGAGCCACCATGTTATGACGTCATCCCAGTTTTTGTCTATAGATAATTCATGAAAAAAAAGTTGAAAGAGCACAAATAAACATGACCTGGATACGATCGCATTCTATAAGTACGTCACTCCGTTCGCCCACTGATTGAAATTTATGAATTGGTTTTCAAGAGAATTGGTGCCTGATTCTGGTGGAACGGGAGACATTGAAGGTACAACGTGCAAGCCACTCATTTGCTTTCAATGTCATTTTAGAGCATTCATTCAAGTTACAGAATTTAAACCGTTTGTATTGGATAAAATTATATTTCCTTAGCTGGGTTCTTATACATATGATGGAAATGTGCTTTTAACAAATGCCAGCAATAATGTTTGCATACAGTTGTACCATATACACATCAAGATAACACTAGACGAAGTCATACTCCCTTCATATGCCGTTGTAGGTGCCAAGTACTTCTTTTCTTTTAGCCATCATGTATGATTGAAATTCGATTTGAAATTGCTGCTCTACGAGCTAAGGGTGAACGTTAACTCGGTATAGGTATTTCATTATGCGTCGCTAGGTAGATTGGTTGGTTATCGGAGTAATTTGGTTGTATAGTATAGGTACAATTACACATAGGCAATAGACATGAAGGCTAAGCGGTGCTGCGCGACATATACCACGTCGAGCGTAGACCATTGAAAAATTCAACAAATGCGCGCACAAGAACTAGCTTTTTGTAGCGTGATTAGGAAATGACCATGTTCAGCGAAGTCGTACGCTAATTAAAATCATCGTAAAGTAACCGTGATTTTCTCACCGAATCGATTTTTTATTGCTAATCCGTTTCCAGCTAACGCGTTACGTAAAATCACCGCTAACTTGGAAACGACGCGACGACGCGACGCAACGCGACGTATTCGTATATATGCATACGATATTGCTACATCCACATAGGATCGTATTATTTTAAAAGTAAAACTAACAGGCAAAAATACCGAAGAGCGGTAGACGATGCGATAGCAGCTATAATAAACTATATCGTCGCATATGTACATACGTATGTGTGTATTGCGCTAAGCTTATACTTGTACTATAACGGTCATATCGAAGGCAATCTACTTACTCGTATTCGCTGGTCAATACACAAAGAGCGCATCTTCGTCTGATTTTAACGCGTTTCTTGTCCAAGTTGAAGGTACGCGGTCGCAGCGGCGTAAATTATGAAAATGTCGCATCGCGCCGCCAATTCGTTTACAAGATATTGCTTCGAGGTATCGTCATTATAATATTTTATCGATAACAGTACGACTCGTTCATTTTATTGATGAAATTAAACGAGTCCTTCGGCTACGAAGTGTACCTGAATTTGTTTATTTTGAACGAAACGATAAGATATATGTATATTGTATATGTGTAATTATACTGTACGTGTATGTATATATAATACCCATAACATATCCTTCCTTATGGCCTCTTCGTATAGGTACTTAAGTTCTTAATTATTCTTGAGGAAGCGGATTCACCTACCAAATACCCATACCTATGCTATAGAATATAGATACCTCGATAGGTACCTCATTTTGTTTAAGGCGAGACTTCACGAATTTCCTAGATGCCTTCCGCGTGATCAAGATTGCTGTCTGCCGCAACATATCTTTCGGAATTAAGTCAAGAGGGGAATTTTTTTCCTAAATGTGCATTCACACACTCATCCCTTTTATCTATGCTATTCGGTGATTCCCGTGTACTCAACTTGTGCAACACAGTTAACATTGAGAAATACCGATTGTTTTAGATTGCTCACTCTGTGATTTCAGGGGCGTAACGAGGACATTCTTCAGCGGGGGGGGGGGAGAGAGAAAACTAAAAATTGCCAACTAATACCATGAAATTTTACCAACTGTAATAATAATACTGCTACGCTAAAACTCCAAATTTACCAACTTTCCAAAAGCCAAGAGGACTACGTCCCTGGTTGTGTGCTATACATGATATAACTTGGCATCAGTTCGAATTTATTCGAGTTCTTATTTTCCCGAAAGAAATTCCAAGTTCCCAATTTCAACGTTGAACAATTATAAATTTCCCAACTTTTCAAAACACCTGGGGGCGGAAGCTCCCCCCCCATACCCCCCTTAGTTACGCCCCTGTGTGATTTCTAAGAACTACATCTTTGTTCTCCAGAATGTTTTTTAAGCTATCTAGGAAATAGATAATGTATAATATATTATTTCTTTTTTATTCATTTTCCTTTTTCTCGACTCTTTAATCCGTCATCACAGATTCTATATTACGTGCGTCTAATTGATAAGGCTGCACACTATACATGCCAGCAGAAAAAATAATAATAATAATAATTGTACATAATAATTAAAAATAAAAAACCAATAAATAAATGTCGAATACATTCTTCGAATGTGATACCTAATCTACCTAATCTATTTTTTCTGGATTATTTCGATGCAGGCCGAAGTCGAAACCCTCCTTATTTATTTGACGTGCGAAATACACTTTATCGAAAAAAAAACAAAAAAAAAAAAAAAACTACAACAACGAATATAACCTATTTCATTGGACATTAAAAGTCACTAAATGGAGTATTCCAAGGTCAAGTTTTAAGTTCCCACCTCGCTGATCTACGAAATTTAACCATCGATTTAATACTCGCAGATAAAAATGTTAATTTGGGAGGCATCATTCTCCGACCAACTGTAAATAGATTACACTCATGGCCAATTGGCTCCTTCAAAATAGCCTACAGTTTTTCTCCTTCTTCATGGATAGGAGTTCACGTTTCTCGCATTAGAAACTGCGAATGTCGCTGATTAGTGATGTTGATGAAGAATCATTCCAAATCAAGTATCTCGGACTCCACTCTGACCACAAATTAAATTGGCAAACTCGCTTTATTTGCTTCACAGCCAACTGCAAATCCAAACTCAACTTTCTTAGAAAACTAGCCCACATTACACACACGGAGCTGTCATACTTCTCTTTTTCAAAAATTCGAATCTGCAGAGCCATAATAAAATGTGGTTGGCCTGGTGCAGAAAGCTATCGAGGCATATGAATTTACTGATTTTATTTTGTGGTGAGAACAACAGATTTAAGTCCATCTACCTACATTATACAACGCAACCACGCGACTTGTATAAGGACTATACGAAGGACATCCATCCCTTTTTTATTAGAAGAAATAAACGACAATAATGAACTCAGGATCCTATCGACAATATGTTTTTACTAAAACGCGGCGTTCACATGTTCCGAATACGCCTCCAACAGCTTCTGCGCAGCAACACGAACAGCATTTTAAATAATATTGGGATCTGTTCCTTTCCTCTAATTTATAATAAAATAAATTAAGGAGCATCATCGTGGATCACATCGACTATTCGCTGCAATACTGAACTTTCATCATTTAAAAAGTCTTACCCTAGGTCTGTTTCTTCTGATATTGACAAGCAATTCATCAATACTTAAGTGTATTGCATGTATGCATGTATTGCAACTACAACATTTTCTGCGAAGATTATTCGAAATTCGTGAATCGCTGTGGCCACTCGTTCGTCCATTTAGATACGGTACAGTTGTTTGGTTTTCATTACCAATGTCATTTGGAGTTTCATCGATTGAATAATTCGCTCGCTATCTGCAATCAAAGCCCTAGAAACTAGTAAAAGTCATCCTTTAGTTAACGAAATCAGGCCACCGTTCATCAAAGCGAAGCCGAAATCACATTGGTTGGAATCCTGAATCGCACTCATTTCGTAAAATACGATCAACCTGCCGAAGACAAGTCCAAAATACAGCCTCTACATCACCCAATGTTCGTCGACTTCTCATCACCTATTCAAAATTCAATTCTATCACGAATTCACTTTGCTTGATTGTTTATTTGAACGGATTTTTTTCTCCTAACGACTCTCAGTTTTTCATGTAGATGTTTCGAAATTAAGCAAATTTTGAAATACTTCTTTCATGATCCTACGCTCTCGTCTAAGATATTTCATCTCCGATATAATTTGGCCAATTGTAAATAATACCAAGCAATATGTATGTCGTGTACCTCATTCGCTATTCGTACAAAAATAAGGTAAATTGTGTTTTAGTTTCGTTAAACGATAAGTCGCATATGTTGAGTACTCGTATGAGGTAAAATTGCACGAAAAAAAAACTCCATCCTAATGTGGAGTGAAGGAACTTATTATTTTTATAAAGCTTTCCACTTAGGTACTTCGCACATTTACTTACCGAATATGAGATTCTAGCGAGTTGATTTGATTTGCTCGAGTCGAAGTAAGCTAAATCTGTTTCCTGTTCTTTTTTGACTTCTATACTCTTATACATACATATTATAGCTACGTCGTAAGTAAGTATAAAGCTAAGAAAAACCAATTTAACAACACCGAACTCCTACAAGCTTTATTTTTTAATATTTTACGTAACATTCGTATGTTTCTTTCATTTGCGATAAAATTGTTTATTTTATTATTTAAATTCTCGTCGATACGTTGTAAGCGAGGATTTTTCGTTTTTCAAAAAATTCCATCTTATTTTCCGACCAACATTTTTATCTGCGTATCGTCTTTGTTTTAATTTAGTGCCCGCTTTTCTTTTGTGAAAATTAAAATTAAAAAAATAAAAAGTAAAATTCGCGATCGTATCAAAAGTGTTTTAGGTTCGTAGGCGAGCATTGAAAAGGTGTGATGTTTTTTTTCTTCTTTCCTTTCCTCAAACATCTGAAAGAGGAAGAAAGACGAACTCGGCGTTGATTCGCATTTTCTTTAAGTAAGCTGAAGGGAAAACATAAAAGGCGCGAAGGAAAACATTTCCCAAGTTCAAGGAATCGTTGTCGCAATGAGACGCGTTCGAGCCGACGCGGAATCATCCAAAGATATGAACAATTTCCGTTCATCCCGAGGAGTTGAATAATTTCTACGACGAGTTAAACGATTAGTTTACCCGTGAAATGCATAGATTAGAAGAAGCTGTTGTAGGGTTAGTCTTTTTTTTTTTTTTCTTTCTTTCTTTCTTTGCTTCTTTCTTTTTCTATGTAAGCTGCATTTTATTATTGTGCGTAGAATTGTGTTAAATGTACAAGGAATGATTAAAGTCGGCAAAGTAAATCATTGTCGTCGCGATGACTTCTGCGACGCTTGGCGAGCTGGTCTGCATACAAATTAACATTACTCGCATAGTGTAACTGCAATATGACACGTGGACGCATTCCGGAAATTCTGCGATTTTTTCTCACGGTTTTATCAGTTTTTGCACGATCGAAGGTATGAAATGCGGAATAAAATCCTATATAGGTAAATTATTTAACCGTCTCAACGCCATACCTATCGCGAAATACCCGTCGCTTCGTGAGAATTATTAAGTTAATGTGTATTTGTTGTTTACGCGAAGAAACAAATGCGATAATGAAATGATTAAGAATTCTAAATACTTAGTATTAAAAAAAAAAATTATGTTTTTTTATTCACGCCGAAGGAGCGAGAAGTGATACGGCTCGCTCTGCGCCATTTGATCTTTTTTTTTTGGAAAATATCAAGGTAAGTATGAATGAGTACCTACCTATGTACGTAATAACTCGCACTATTCCAATTCCATCTGAATTACAATATGCTATTTATTTTTCGAAATTTAAGTTTTAATGATTATCCTTCAGACTTTATAAAGGTTCCTTTATAGTTCCAATGAGAGTCGCAAAAATTTTAACTCCTGAAAAAAAAGTCTTGACCCCTGACTGATTAAGTATTTGAGCTTAAAACTTCCAAAAAATTGGAAAAAATTAATTTCTTGCTACATTCATTTTTTTCATTTTTATATTTGTGCCCCAAGGACTAAAAAATATTCTACCAAACATTGTTCTCCCGAATTAGGGAATATAAAACTTCCTATTCTATAAGTATATAATGTAATCATTTTGTCTTCAGTTAGGTAATGAATTACCTACTTGTAGCGAAAAATATTTTGCTCGTGATTTTTAGTGATAAAGTCTGTCTTGACAGAGTTGCAGATAAATTCTATCAAATATACATTCGTATTTTGATATTAACAAATATACGCAATTATATGTAGTTACATGCGGTGAAGTCATATTTTGAAAACGCCCGGTGGTGTAGCCAGGAATTTTTTTTCCGTGGGTTAAGTAGAAAAGTATCTGAGATGAATGTAAAAGCCGCCACTTCTGTCTACAAGCACGTAATTATTTTAGTATGTCAAGAGAACTACATTTTTTCAAAATTTTAAACATAATCGTTCATCGAATAAAACAGCGTCATAAGTCAAAAAACAATTTTCTCAAGTTGGACATCTTTAGAAAATTGTTATGGAGGCACTTTTCAAGTTTCAAATGGCATAGTATTGCATCTGAATTCTCATTTATGCTATATTTAACATTTTACCATTTGAAGTTGGAAAACAGACTCTAAAATCACTCCCTGAAAATGGTCCTCTCCCCCCTGACTTCTTCAGTGAGAACACCTGTAGATGACAATCTTGCGTAATTAAATCAAGTCTGCTTCGGAATTCTTATGATGAATTATCAATTTGTCAATTATTTCCAAAGAATATTACCAATATTTCGTTTTCGAAATAATATGAAAAAAATTGTGTGCAATTTTAGTTAGCGAAAATGTCTGGTAATAATCCTTCAACTCTTTATGCCATCAAATATAGAGACTGAACAAAACATTTTTTGATTTAACGTGGAATTAATTTTTTTGAATTTTTGAAATGTGTTGCTCAAGTGGCCTCGGCTTAAAACTTTTGAGGCTTTTACTGAAGCCTAAAAGAACAATTAAAAGGAAAATTAAATTATTAGTACTATAGAAAATAATCTCTCTATATATTAAATCAAAATGAAATCGGTTTTGAGATGCGCGCGCATCCTTGTTATGAATAACAGGTATAAAAGGTATATAAAGGATAGCACGTATACAAAGGAAAAAAAAGGTTGTAAATTTCAATAAAAGCTTTGTACATAGGTAAGAGCAAGGGTAAAGTTAAAATTGTTTAAAATGGTAGGTATACAAAGGTATAAAGGGGCTGAAAGGAAGAACTCTTGGTGGGGTTAACAAATAAGAATAAATTGGGTTGTGCAGTTTGGAATGTACTTATCTGATATAATTAACTGTTTTTTCTTCATTTAATTTTTATTTCGAGCCCCGAAGGGGCGAGTAGGCACTAGTATTATTAATAAACCAGAAATTTTATTAGGAATTGATCGTAAATAGAATAAAAAAATTAAAAATATCGTTCAGGCTGAATGGTTGTGAAAAGTTGCAAAAAAAAAAATCAACTGAATTAATATGTGCCACGCTAATGTGTACGTACGTATTCACTCAATGCATATTAAGCTATCTTGTGCGTGTATTATGTGTGCTTTTACATACGCGTACGTAAACGCGTACTATGCTCATCTAATACTTGGTGCTTTGTATTGTAAAAAACAACAACAACAACGACTTTAAACTATCGCACCGCGCCGCATTATTTTATTGCCGGTCGCGTATGCCGGCATCGTATTCGCTTTTTTCTCATCTTCGAGCATATTTGTTTTTCGAATTTGTCGGTTCTCCTTGTTCTTTGGTAGTCCGAAAAATAATTTAATAAGTCGGTACAATGTATATAGAAGCGCGGCGGCACGATTGAATTATGTAAACTTAATAATGTAACGTTAAGTGCAGATCACGTTCCGGAGTAGTGTCTCATTACGTACCTTAATGTTTCTATCTTACATCTTTATATTGAATATATTCAAGAGGCGAACAAACCTGGAATGTACAATTTGTATTGTGTGGTTCTATGGCAAAACTACTCCAGCTTTACTCGTTTCTCGCTTCTAAAGTGATCGCAGAAATATTTATTCAACTCCAGGCCGAGGATACCACGTTCTGCGATCTATCGTTTTACTACCAGTATGTGTGGATTATGATAACTTTTTCGAAAACATTTCCATCTTGTTCCTTTGAACAGCATTCGTTCGATTTGGATTTTAATTATGCATATTTTGTTATTGAGATTAGAGGGTTTGCACTCGTAAGAAATTTTTTATACCTCATTGGTAGTTGCTGGTTCGGGCATAAAAGTTGTAAATTTTTCAATCGCTGATAAATACATACTATACTATAATATCATTAAATGCTTATTTCCTTTTTCGATGATCCTTTATTAATTATCAAATTAATAGGTATGATTGCTACAAATTTTATCGCGTTGAACGTGGAGAGAAATTTTAGAGATCAAAATGAAATACCAAATGGATCAGTTTTTGAATGCACCTCGCTCTTTTTCGATCATCAGCGTTCCGAGTGGCCTGACGGCCTGAGCGAGAATTAATTTCTTCAAAAAATTCGGTACATGAATAACAAGTTGACTTTTCAATTTATTTGAGAATATTATGAGTGAGACCATCTAATCTATGGTCAAGATCAAGCTCTTCGATGGATTGTCCCAACAAATTACAGTGGCGTATTTAAGGAAGGGGTCCAGGGGGTCTGGACCCCCTTGACGATTTCAAAAATAGTATTTTTGCCATATACAAATAAGGAACAACGAAAATGTAATATGCAAATAATCAATAGTAATAAAATCGCAAAATTTTGATCCTACCTAACAAATTTTTATATTTTAAAATTTTGCTGGACCCCCCCCCCCTTGACTATCAGTCTGGATACGCCACTGATAAATTATAAAAATAGAGAAAAACGTGGTACCATTCGACTCATCGAACCTTGAGCACTAAAATATCAAATTCCCTGTTCTAGTGAAAAAATTGTTATGATTAGATGTTGGTACATTATTTTACAGCCACAAGTAATGACCAAAAAAGAAATCAAAAATTAACTTTGCTTTTGTTAGTTATTATTCTTTATTATCATAAAACATTAAGAGTTTTTGTGCCGGGGTTTGATAGGTCGTAAGGTAGGTAAATTGTTTTGTTATTAGCGTAAATATTTTTTTCATACTTGCTGGAGGAAAGTGCTAGTTTACCTCCCGCTCGCTAATCGTTCGGGTCTCAAACGAGCGCTTTCCTCCCGCATTTAGGAAAAGTTTCGTTCACTACTCGGGAGAAAAATTGATTCTAGACTCGTGTGACTTATCACGCTCACTTTGCTCGGGTGACAAACCTCACACTCGTCAAGAATCACTTTTACCTCCCTAGTCGTGAAATATACTATAACAAAATCATAAAATGTAATAAATTTCATTTATTTCGAAAAAATGTCGGAATTTGAAACCTAAATCTTGTTTGTCTGCCCTAATATGTAAGGCTATATCTAGGTATAATTATTAAATGCTTGAATGCGACAAAATTAGACCAGGGCGTAACTAAGGGGGAGATGGGGGGAGCTTCCCCCCCAGATGTTTTGAAAAGTTGGGAAATTTATAATTGCTCAACATTGAAATTGGGAACTTGGAATTTCTTTTGGGAAAATAAGAACTCGAATAAATTCGAACTGATGCCAACTTATATCATGTAATCTTTAAAATTTTTGAAGACTAAAAAAAAAAAGAAAAAAAAAAGGTCAACAGTTGGTAAAATTTCATGGTATTAGTTGGCAATTTTTGGTTTTCTCCCCCTCCCCCCTGAAGAATGTCCTCGTTACGCCCCTGAATTAGACATTTCAAATAATATCAGCTCTAATGAAATTACATACACTGTTTTTCTAGAGAATTGTAGAGGAAGAGGGAGCCTAACAGGGGCGTGCTCAGCCATTTGGGGGCCCCAGGATAAATATCTTGGAAAAGGCCCCGAGAGCCGGTGGGGCCCCCCTCGTTATAATTTTTAACTTTTTTTGAGTTGATTGGAAACCCATCCAAAGAAGCAAAAAATTTTGATATAGACATTTATAAAATTTAAAATTTTTTAATTTTTTTAATTTTGATAGGGATAGTATTAATTTTCACTCAACTTTAGAGATTATGTCCAAATTGCCAAAATAAAAAAAATAGCTGACAATTTTTTAGAAATTTATTGATCCAAATTTTTTTTTATATATGTTATTAGTCTAATCGAATTAGAACTTTTATTCGGACTAATTGCCGTAAAAGGTTTTTCTTCATAATTTGGTAGTAGGAGGTGTTTTAAACAACATACTAAAAGTCTCACTCTGTAGCCCTTGTGCATCGCGTGTTAGCGCGTGAAATATGTCACGTCGCAGCGTTTTTTTACGTTATCTCCATAAATATACATTTTTACGCAAAAATAGTTCAGTGAAAAAATGTTCCTTATTGAATTTTACATAAAGTAGACTATTTATTTTTATTCTTAACCCGTTATTTCGTCGAAAAAAGATAGCGTCTTTTACACCTATTTTTCACGCGACCCATCTATACGTTGTTTTGCAGCCGTTTTTTGGCGTTATATTCGCGAATATTCATTCTAAAGCAAGAATAGCTCAGATAAAAAAAATTTCTCAATAAATTTGACATAAGATGGACAACCTCCTCATATTGAGTTAGAAAAAGATAACGTCTTTTAGACCTACCAATCACACAACCCATTTCTACTACACAGCTGTTTTACGACGAAAATGTAAGCTTGCTTTATACATTCTACAATCTTGAACAACATGACTCATATTCGAATTCACCTCAATTGATAAACAGAAGTCTATCCAATTCACCAATCATAAAAGGTGTTTATTAGATGAGCTAAATTTCAGTTTTTTGAAGAAGGGAAGACGTAATATTACAGTAGGTAGTGGCAAATGACCTTAAAAGGACGATACTGAAATTTCGTCAACACAATTAAATTTTTAGATGCCTCAAAATGAAGTCAAGAATTTGGAAAATTTTCAAATTGAAAAAAAAATCCAAATTTTTTGTGAATTGGAAATTTATCCCTTGCTTCAAGTTAGTTTTGCCATTCAAAGACTAAGTAAATTATAGCTGCCAATGTTTTCAAAATTTGAGAGGCAATCTTTTCTTAACATTTTTTTCAAGAATTAAGAATTTTTATTATTTTCGAAATAGAACGACAAAATGGGTAATTCATTGGTTATGTGACTCATATGGGCCTAATTTAAACTATTTCGAACTCAAGAGGGATAATATGTGATGTGGAATAAGAAAATGAGGTTAAGGGCAAAAATCACTTTTCTGGAAAATAAGGTTTGAAGTTTGACTACGTACTTTTTGGTGACAATTTTTTTACATTTTTTCGCGTAACACTGAACGACTGAACGTACGTATACCTTGTAACTTCATGAAACTTGGTGGAAAATGAAATAAAAAATGTTGTTTTCTTAATCTCATTTAGCGATTCCACTGTGACCTTAACCTCATTTTGTCATTTCAAAAAAGACCGACTGCTAGAAAAAAAAAATTAGTTTTTCACATTACATTTTTAAGGGTGGTGCAAGCCTCCTGGGTGCCTAAAACCAGCCTCAATGTTTTTTAATGACCAAAAGTACCCAAAGCCACCATTAACTCAAAAACGAGTTTTCTGCCCTTAACCTCATTTCTTTATTGCACATCACAAGCTCAATTTTATCTCGCACTTTTCCAAAATGTCACACTTTTGCTTCAAAATGATTTGTACAGATGTTGTAGTATCGAAAAGCTTAGACTTAAGAACTATTGTCGAGCACATTTTGCTTCTTACGTCTAAAATTAACTTTAAGTGAGCTCGTACAGTAGAGAGAATCAGTTTTCAGTTTTTTTTTTTCGTAAATTTCAATTTTCAAGTTCATAACCTGCAATATTATACGTTTCCAATTCAAAACATTGTTTAAGTACAAAAAAAATGAATTTAGGAATGAAAATCGATGTTGAAAAAATAAGCACTTAATTCAATGTGAAAAGTACGCTAAAAAAGTCAAGTTCAATTATAGAAAATAGTATATTTCACTATAAGAGAGTTAAAAACGATTCTTGAGAAATGTGAGGTTTGTCACCAGAGCAAAACAAGGGTGATAAATCATAGAACCAATTTTCCTCCCGTGTAGTGAACGAAATTTTTCCTAAATCGGGAGGAAAGCTCTCGTTTGGGTATCCGAGCGATTAGCGAGAGGTAGTAAAGTATCGTTTTGCTCTCGCAAGTGGGAAATAGTTGCGAATGCTATTTTTTTCAATAGTAGACATAAAGTAGCACCATCACCACATCGTTTTCGAAGGGCATGTTGTTTTACCGACAAGTTTTATCGGCGACTTTTGTAATTATCGAAAACAAAAGTCGCCAGTAAAACAATACTTTGCACTTCGAAAACGATGTGATTATGGTGTACTTTGCGTCTTTAATTGAAAAAATGTATTTATTTTGAGCTATTTTTGCTTTAAAATGCATATTCGCGAAGATAACGCCAAAAAACGGCTGCAAAACAATGTATAGATGGATCGCTTGAAAAATAGGTGTAAAAGACGCTATCTTTTTTTGACGAAATAATGGGTTAAGGATAAAAATAAATAGTCCACTTTATGTAAAATTCAATAAGGAACTTTTTTCATGAATTATTTTTGTGTAAAAATGCATATTTATGGAGATAACGTAAAGAAACGCTGCGGCGTGACATATTTCACGCGCCAACACGCGACGCACAAGGGCTATGGAGTGAGAATTTTAGTATGTTGTTTAGGACACCTCCCACTACCAAATTATAAAGAAAAACCTTTCACGGCAGTTAGTCCGAGTAAACCCTTTTTCGGTCCTATTTTGTCTGGAGTATATCATGAAAAGTGACTAATTATTTTTATACATCAACATTGAAGGGAAAACATAGGCTGGTAAATTAAGAGTGTATTTTACATACACGATCGCATATTGCTTTACGTTTGATCAGATTTGGCATTTATTTTTCCAATTTTTTCATTTCTTTATTAAAAAACAACTTTTTGGCATTTACCAACTTATTTTCCATAATGGCGCAATATTTTCCAGTTGCGCTGTTTGTTTGATGCTGGAAAAACTGATTACCTAGAAAAATTTTTGTATCCTGTACCCAATATGTTGGTCAATGTATGATGATGAATTAAGTAAAATTTCCCGATATGGCGATATAAGTGGGTACCTAGCTACCTACAATCAATATTAAATATAAGTATAGTTGAGTTGAATTGAATTAATTAGGTGTTAAAGATAAATTTGTTGAAGTTTCTTTACTATTTTCTAACTTTTATTTGTACCGAATTATATGACTTAATTACACGTCTTATCATACTAAAAGAGGCCCCACTCCAGAGGGGCCCACTCCTCGGGGCCCCAGGATATTATCCTGAGTCGTTACACGGTAAGCACGCCCCTGCCGAACGAGAAGCCTACTTGGTATATTGAAAATATATTAATATTCGAAACCTCGAAAAAATATGACTCGAAAGTCAAACAAATTAAATAAGGTGAAAAAAAATCGTTTTCAGTTTCGGTAATTCGATATCGTAGTGATTCATAAGGATAACGAATCTCCATCAGCAATCGATTGACTCAGTCATCAATCCAAATGACCTTGAATTTTCAAAGCCGAAGAAATATATATATATTTTTTTTTCGTTGAGTTGTATTTACATCTCGCTAAAACCAATATAGAAAGAGAATGTTTGTCCGATCAGTTATCATTTCTCGAGTACTCTTTCGTGATGAACTGATGAGATTGAAATACTGATATTCTGGTTCGAAGTTAAGGATAGCGTTGTTATTCGTGGCGTCGGATTTTTCGATTATCATCAGCACGAGCTGAACAAAAGAAAGAACGTAGTCGTCTCGACGTCTCTGAAGAGGTCTATTTAAAGCTAAACCATGGCGCATCTTACCGTTACATAATGTCAACGTTGTATCATTACTTCGTCTAGATTCTCACGCCGAGGATAATTATAGCATTGTTTTTTTTCTAAATACAGGACAAAGCATGTCTGGATAACATCTGGTGAACATCGATGGAAGCCCAACGTGGCGATGAATCGACAAACGATAAGACCGCGAAAACATTTTAACTAGAAAATTAGGTAAGTTGGAAAATGCTCTTAGGTATTTCAAAACTTCTCGAGTTTATGTTGTGAAAACATGAAAACTGGATGTTCGCTTGGCAGTTACATCGAATATTTTCTAAACACGTTTGCATCGGTGTCGAATGAATTTTTTTCTTACTCGAAAATTCAAAATATTTTCAATGTTATTTAAGAACCGTTCACAAGGTAGTATTTACCTTTTATGTGTTACGTGTGCAAAGATGTGTCTTAAGTATACGTTCCAGAGTGAGTTTAATGCGTTAGAAGGTCAGGAGTATCTGAATGTACGTTTTTAATGACGCAAGCGAAGACTTATATGGTGTGGTGGCAGTTTCCATATGAGAGTTGTTTGGTTTTTTTTTTTGGCTCGTTTGAAACGGAACGAATTCGGTGTCGAGATTTTTTCTAGACTTAGCAAGTGTTCGATAATTTATGTATACGAGATGTGACCAGTGACGGTGTGTTTGAGTAATTGGTTCATTGTGAGTGCAGAGATTTACTTTGTGGTTGCAGGAAACGTGTTGAATCTTTAAGGACGATTTTTTATGCAGTTGGGATTATTTTTTCAATCAACTGCGGCGAAGATTAGTCACGTTTGTAAGACTCAATGTGATTTTTAAGTAGTCGGCTTATCGATTGATCGATCTAGTAGTTTATGCTATAAGAAAAACTATCTAGGTATGAATGTGAAGTTTTTAGTTGAGTTTTTAATGAAAATAGTGGCTATTGTAGTCTGCTTGATTGGGGATCGAAAAATTGCGGAGAAGAGGACTTCAAGTTTTACGACGGTCAATTTCATATTATTTTGTGATGAGCTGATGACATTACATTTCTATCGAAAATTAAGTGAATGGGTATACTGATGTCCTTGATGCTGCTTGAAAAAAATTACAAATTTTCACTTTCTTACTTCTGCTAAAGTGTATTGAACGTAAATGGTGCCCTCTCAGCTATCGTGTTGTTGTGGGATGCCCCACCAAAGAAAATATCAACAGTTGAAGGAAATAAGAGTATAGCTTATATTTGCGATTACCTAATTATAATTACTACTCTTTATAACACCCAAATGCGAAAAAGAATCTAAACCAAAAGGGTCGTTATAATCGGTTCCTTAGAAAGTATCTTTGTCCAACTCCTTGTCTCTCTTGTCCCTCAACTTTTAAATATTATAAATACTGCTGTTTATTTTTGCGTTTTTTATTTAAATTTTTGATCATAATAGAATATTTCCAGGTTTTTGTCTTTCACCAAAAAAAAAAAAAAAAAAGAGAAACGTACTTTTTTTACGCATACATTTAAAAATCATGGGGGAAAAGTGGGAAAGTCAGTTTAAAAACTGGGAGACGTGGCCCACTCCATATGCTTCCTTCACTTTATTTTTGTCGGTATGTTTTTATATACATTGTAGTGATTTATGTTTAACATTTTTTTCTGATGTCTTATTTTTGTTTTGTTTTGTAATCAAACATTCTTTCTCACTTTTAGTCATTTTTTTGTTTTTAGATTTTTTCAATTTTTTTCTTAATTTTCCCATTTTTTTACCCATTTAATTTTTTATTATTTTCAAGAAATTCTTCATTTTTCGGAATCATTCTTCAAGTATAAAACACGTTTTTTGTCGTTTTTTTTTAGTTTTTTTTGAGTATTTTTTGTTTTTTATTTTTAGAAGTGATTTAATTTACGAATATTTTTTCAGAATTTTGTTTTGTGAATATTTTTCTTTCTTTTTTTTTTTGGATTTATTAATTAGGTTTTTCTTAATTTTTTCAATTTTTGAAACAGTTTTTTCTCAAGAATTTCTTTTTTAGAATTTTTCTTCAAGTACAAAAGTTGTTTTTTGTCATTTTTATATTTTCAATCAGTTACAAATTTTTACATTTGCTACCACTATGCTAAATTTAAATTGTAGTTAGGCATATATAGTTACCCAACCCTCCCCTGCCCCCCCCCCCCGCAATAAAGTAACGTAATGTCGTGATACACGAAATAAATGCATTTCATATGATTTTTGAAATGAATAAAAAATTTGTTCATATTATTTCAAATTCTTAAGTGTAAATTATATGCAGTTACATAATCGACAGAATTATTTTAATGAAAAACTTAATTAATTTTTTAATATTTTTTTTTCATGCTAGAAATTTTTTAAAAATGCCAAAAAAAATATTAAAAAGTTTTAAAGTTGAGAAATAATTCCTAAAATTATAAAATTATCTAAAATATTGAGGAAACATCATTTCAAATTTTTTAGAGGCTATTTAAAAAAAGTGGTTTAGTTTTTCTTAGATGCATTTGAATCGCGAAGTGTACTATTTTTATATTTTAAAAAAAAAGAAACATAAATATATGTAAGTTATTTTTATAAAAATTGAAAATAAATCCAAAACACGAAGAAAAAATGTATTTAAAAAATTGAAAAAATAAGAAAAACCTTGGAAATATCTCTCCCAACTCAATCGATCAGAAGAAGTAAAAATTACAAGACTACGTTTAGGGCACACCGAAAGTACACATAACCACCTATACCAAGGAATTAGAAAAACCCCAAATTGTTCTTTTTTGTGATAAATCCCCTATAACCTTCCAACATTTACTCTTTAAATGCGACTTCTTTCGATTAATCCGAACCACCCTAAAAATTCAAAACACCATTATTGAAGACGATCCTCAACAACTACAAAAAATTATACACTTTCTTAAAACCTCAAAATTATGGGCTAAAATCTAAAATTCACCCTTACTGTCCTGTAATTAACAGATACACTGGCGTGATAATCTTGGCAATTACATACGCCTGTATAAAAAAAAAAAAAAAAAAAATTACTTAAAATGAAAAATAAAAAAGTTGGAATAATATCTGAAAAATGAAAATTCAATTTTTTCTTAATTTTTTAAATTATCGTCTCAAAATAATTCACCAAGTCCGACATTTTCTGTCGCACAGCCTTCACGCTATGTAGCCTGTGCCTAAATCCATCATTATTTTCAATTTCAGTCCGATTCCCATGTTTTCATTTTTGGGCATTTTTATATATTTTATTTTTTTTTAATGAATTTATTTTAGGTCGCTCGGCAACTAGGGCCATTTGCGACCGATAAATGTATACATACATTTTAATTTTACAAATAATTATACAGAGAATCAAATTTTAAGAATTTCAAAGAAAATAAAATTTAAATTATCAAATGAATAAAAAAATCTAAAATTATATTTAAAAAAAATAATTTTATAATTAATAATGAAAAATATAATAAAACATAAATTTATAAAATTTTTGTAAATAAAAAATATATATTTCATTAATATGAACGATGAAAAATCGTTTTTCATTTTTTTTGAATTTTTTCTCCTTTTTTTCATTTTTTTCTCCTTTTTTTTTCATTTTTTTCCCGTGATAGATTCAATATTGTTCTGTAATATTTCCTTGATGTTTTGAGCTGGTCGGTGAAGGTTGTATTTGGGCATTCTGCTGTTAGGTGGTTGATGTTGAGTGGAGCTTGGTTCCCCTGCAAATACCTCGTTACAAATTTTTTTTGATTAGCAAACGTTTGAAGTCAAACTAGTACATTACTAGAATATAAAAGAATCGTATTATCTGCACGATTCATTCGCACAGATATCTTTCCCAGAGAATGACTTTAACAACATTATCTACTACTTTGAACAAGCACTCATTAAAAACTAGGCTTCTATTACAAAGCAGCATGACTGCTAACTTTTTTTCGCTCATACATTTTGAGCATGAATTGCAAACAAAGTTAATATAAGTATAAAAAATTCCAACAATTACTATTAGACTTATTACCTTATCGTGCATTTAATAAAAACCTATTTAGAAATAATTTCATCAATTTTTCTCTCATATACAATACACATAATTCTCAACTTGTTGCTTTCACTGCGAATTTGTCGCGCCGCCATAACCCATTATACCCACTTTCGCGTTTTGGCATCGCTACCATCAGGCACACATTTATACTGGGTCGTAAATCTCCTATTAAACAATTCACGAAGAAGCTGAGCAAATACACGTTGTAATTGTTTGACAGGTGTACCGCGTATGTATTTTTCGGCACGTCATAGTACACATTGTGCGCGTGCATACGTGTCCCGAATATAAAACCGAAATGGCGGTTCAAACTAAAATGTAAATCTTAATTACCAAAAAAAAATGAGAATATGCGCGCCAAAATTAAGTCGCTGAAATCGATTATTTTTATGTGATTCAATGTAACTTGTACGACCTCGAGAACAGGTTTGAAATATTACATCTTTAACAAAGTCATTGTTAATCGATACGTTGGCTCGAGTTGGATATTTTAAGAAAATTCGCCACCGGTGTTAATACGCGATGTGGCATGCTTTAAGTTTAAAATTTTCGTGTTGGTAATTACGGTGCGTGGTGCGCCTAGTTTAAAGTAATTTTCTAATGGGTCAATCACCTCAGTTGATCCGTGGTTGTGCTGCTTGCATGTGTATTGAACGGTGTTGTACCGCCTAGTTTCCTACGCTTAGTTCACCATATGGATGTTGAGATTTGGCGGGCAAGTTCAAAAGAATCGAAAATCTTGAGTTGGCTGAAGTGAGACGTTGAGACAATATTTTGATAGGTGAGAACTGATTTATGGGTAAATACGAATTTTGAAATTGCATCCTTTTGTTTGGCTTAATAGCTTCAGTTATATTGGTGGTAGAAGTAAATAGTCACCGTGGCTGTGCAATTTTCTGCATTCTAAATAAACGGTCGCGAGGCTGAACCGTTAATTATACAGTGTTTAGCATTAATGCCTCTTAACGGATTTATAACCATGTAATCGTTGCAAACATTTTAAACGCAGCTCAGTAATAATAAAACAATTTGAAATAAAAACAGAAATTGTAAGCAGACCTGGTGCATTATTGAAGGTGAATTTTCATACAATCTATATATATCCAGCTAATCATGTGAGTCTACATTCAATGATTTCAGATATTTGAGCCCTCTCGAGTGTTCCTAAAATTTTATACGACTTTTGAGTCAATTTTGACTTGAACTTGATGGTTCATTTTTCAGTCTCAAAATGTTATACATGAAATTCAAGCTTCCTAAGTACGTTTAACGAGGAAATATGATTGATTCAAGAAATTTAATGACCCTATTTTCTCTTCAAAAGCTGTTATTCACTCTAGGATGCTGAAATCCTTACTATTTTGATATAAAACACATTGTATCACACGAAAGCATGTATTTAGAAGAAATTTCGACTTTTTATTTATTCCCTGTCACATTTTCAGAATCATATACAGTATGTAGATTTTCACGTAATTTTATTTCCCAAAAAAAATATTCATCATTATTAGCAACTAAAAATACAACTATACCAACACGTTCGATCTGTATATTTCTTTACATTACCTCATCATAGTTCAAACAAGAAAAAAAATAAGAACAATGAGACGTGTAAACAATCGGCCTCAAAATGTGTGAGTCATTTTTCTTTCTGCTTACCTTCTGGTTTTCTCTATTCGTTAGGGTAATAGTCTAGGGAACCTCAACGGTCCTACTGATGTAGTCATATAAATACATTAAAGATCACGCTACCAGAATATTTTATACCCTTATTTCTTATGAACTCAGAGTGATAGAGTGAGTCTACACTCCTTCTTACCTTCAGTAGAGCAGTACAATTTAATTAAGAATGACGTGCGTATGAATTACTGTGAAAAATGATATATTTCTGTTGAAAGTTCTACATTTTTAACATTACTAGAGGGTTAGCTGTCCTCAAATAGGGAAGTCATGTTTCCTACAATTGTGCCTTTGAATTAGTACTGTTTTAATCAACTATGATAAGTGGCTTTTTTGACCAGTGTAGCCAAATAAATACCAATTGTTTCAACATTTTGAAATTTAACAATACCGTGCGACCAACTGATCTTTGCACCCCTCAGTTGAAATTCCCTACTTCTAAACAGAGTGTAAATTTTTGCATTTTTTTTTTTTTTTTTCGTTTTTTATATGATAATAATTAATGAAAATTATCATAATATTTATTAATAAATTTTTGACATTTAATTTTTTCATTATAAATTGATTTCAGTTAATTTTATCAAGAATCAGTGTTGCCAAGTGAACTAGAGTAATTAATCAAAAGTTGAATAAAGTACACAATTTTGATAAATATCGTTTAGAATGGTTGTAAAACGAAATAATTGAGTTTTTATTTCTTGATTCAACAAAAAACAACAAGAGAAATTGAATTATTTAAAGTTTTTATTTTCCACAAGGGAATTTGGCGCTGAGAAGTACAAAGATCCAGGGACGTACCGAAAGTGGGGAGGGAGGAGCTTCCCCCCTTGGCTTTTGGAAAGTTGGTAAATTTGGGGTTTTAGTGTAAAAAGTTGGCAAATTTGGAGTTTTAGCGTAAAGTTGGTAAATTTGACCACTTGTGCAGTATTTAAATTTTTTGAAGACTAACAAGACTGTGCATCATATTTTTTCGTAGAGCAAAAAAAAAAAAAAGGTCAACAGCTGGTAAAATTTCATGGTATTACTTGGCAATTTTTGGTTTTCTCTCCCCCCCCCGAAGAAGGTCTTCGGTACGCCCCTGCAAAGATCAGTTGGTCGCACGGCATATACTCCCCACATTCTCCTCAGCATGTCAGCTGAGAATATCAATCTGAAGTACATTATATTAATTGGCTCGAGTAATCATATGATTAAGCGCATAATTACATAATTATCTTATTTGAGCTATTCGAAGTTCTTCGAGCTTTTCTCAAGTTTTCAACATCCCCAGGAGCGTAAATACTGTGGAATTTGGGCCTTACCCCCCCCCCCTCTAGGACTGTTTTTTTCTATGCATTTATGTATGGGTGTGCCTATGCATAATAATAATATATTGATGATGTAATGAAATTTTCCAGTGTTAGGAAATTAAAAAATAAAGCCATAACCAAATGGAATTTAAAAAAAAAGTAAGCAGCCATGATGCATGACTGGAGCAGAGTAATTGAACTTATTCAGGTTTGCGAATAATGTTAGTAACCCCTTCATATCTACAAGACGCACTTAATATCAAGTTTATCTCTTGCAAACCACTTAATTAAGAAGTTCATTTTAGAGTAAATATAGTGTTTATTGCCATATAATAATCATATGAACACGTACTTTTCAAATTAAAGGCACTCGAGGCTCCTCAAAGTATTCTCATACCAAGTTTGACCTTTGTAGGTGGATTTGGCGAGGAGATTTGGGAGATTCGTGAAATTTCCTGCAATAATTTACCTTCTAAAAGCTGTTTTTGCATTAACCCACCCCCTCTCCAAATTCACTTGGAAAGCTGAAAATGGAATAGAGTCGCTTGGCATCATTTTATCATATGACATTACAATAAAAATTTTTCGACTTTTCGTGCACCCCGCATCACATTTTCAAGAGGATAGCTCCTCCTCCTTCCCCCTTCAGCATAACGTATCGTAGTGAATTGGGATAATCAATGAGTTCATATTGATTGCATTTTTACCAATTTGAGGTTCCTCAACCTTCACTCAAAATTTGATGATGCTCCATTTTGGATCCATTTTGATTCAAATTCAAGAGGTCATATTCTGATCACTTTCGTACCCTACGCACGAAATTTGACTTTTCAAGGTTGATTTGGTGAGGAAATATGGAATATTCAAGAAATTTCATGACTCAAACTGCCTTGAAAAGTCTTTTTTTGTTCTAACTCGCCTCCAAATTCACTTAGAAAGCTGAAATTTGAGGATATTAGTATCCATGTTTCACTCTTTCATATGAGATTGAAAATGTAGATTTTGAGTTATTTGCCCTTTCTTAAGCCTCCTTCAAAATTTGAGTGATCCGCCATTTTGAGGTGTATTGAAAAAATAAAAAAGTAACTTTTTTTGTATTTTCAAGACGAGCCTTAACCAATTTTTGAGCAAATTTCATAAATGCCTGGCAACGTTACGCATGGTTGAAAAATTTATAAATGTATCAAAAAGTTGAACACTTGCCAGATAATAACAAATGGTCTGAAATGCAAATATTTGAAGACCCCACTCTCCCCTTCCACCTCTACCAAATAAGGTAGGCTGTAATAGCTACCGTTTTTATTAAAACTCAGCTAAAAATTAATTCTAATTTGTATTTATATTTTAAAATTTTTATTGTGTGCTCGTAACTCTTCAAAATGACATTTACTACATGGCCCCAAATGATCATAATATGATATTCCATAATAATTATCGAATTTGAGATATTTGAAACTACTCAAGTGTTCCTTAGGTTTTGGATGTTTAGACTGACTTGAATATAAAGTAGCAGCATTCAAAAATATTTTTGGAAGCCATGAATATGGTAAAAAATGATATGTAAAAGTTTTTTTTTTTTGGTATCGAGATGGAACAACGATATTTTACTAAAAAAATCTCATTTATTTATGGAAAATATTTGTTTGAAAATTTTTGTAAAAATCCAAATTTTTCGAACTTTGACCACATTACAGGTAGAGTAAATGTTGACGAAGAGAGCTGACATTTTTTTAGCATGCTGTTGGGGTTTTTTGACAACGTTTTCGAAAAAAAACCCAAAATCGATGCACCCTAGTGGATACTGGATACTCTTTCACTCTGTAAAGTCTATTTTGCCATTTATAGCGTTGATTATTTTGGGCGCTTGATTATTTGTGCACTTACAGAAGAGATTCAGATTCCAACTTTTAGTTTGGAGGAGTGTTATGATCCAAGGATGTAGCTAGGGTGTATAAATTGAGGGGAGGGGAAGGGGTGAAAATTATTTTTAGAATTCACGTTTTGCAGGTCTACAGCTAATGTAATTTGGGAGGAGGGTGGGGTGAGAGGGGGAGAATTTTTGAGAAATTTTTTAAAGGGCATACATTTTTATAATGTACGAGAAATGTATGAATATACGTCAGAACATATTTAAAGAGGATGAAAAAGTGTTTTGATGATTCTTAGTGATTAGAGTAGTCATCTCATTTAACTATGAAAAATTTAATTTTTTTGAATTTAAGAAATCTATTTCAGATTAAATTTATTCGAAGTTCGAAGATTGTGATTATAGAAGAATTAAACGATTTAACAGTATTTAAATATTCAAGAAAGTAAGGTTATAGGAAGGATCAGAGCGCCCTTCATTCTAAAAATCAAATTTATAATAAAATTTTTCCATTTTTTCAATTATTTTTTGAAACGTTGACGGAACTATGGATTCACAGAAATGGTTTTCATGTAATTTGAGACCTGTAGGGCTCTTCTGGGTGATATCACGAGATGTTTTTAAGTCCATATTGTTCGAAAAAAACCCTTTTATTAGTTTTACTGAACATTGGCCAATAAATTACCAAAAGTCTGAAATGTGAAGTTATGAACCTTTTACACCTAGTTCTTTTTCCGAAATTTATCGTAGGCTGTAATAGCTTAGTTTTTCATTAGAAACTCAGATAAGAAAAGAGCAATAGGCAATAGTTTGCCGCAATTTTTTATTGTACGATTTAAACGATCAAGCATCTCTTCTCGAAGCAGTTCAAAGTTACTCGGTGAACCGCGGCCGCGATAATTAAAACGGCGCGGCGATGTTTTGATAGTAAAGTAAACATTTGATAGTGAATTTTTACAACGTGTGAAAAGCTAACAAGCCCTTTGGTAACATTCCCATCCTACTTAAAAGGTACGCATTCGAATACCGCGTACTATAGAATTAAAACGGGAAGAAAGAAAGAGCAATTAAAAGACGTAGAGTTGTCGAAACGCGCCGAGAAGCGATCAACGTGTACAGTTAAGCAGAGCAGAACGCCTCGCGACCACTATAGATGAATTTCGGACTGCGGCAGACAATTTAATCAACGACGTCGAAGACAATGTATAACAGTGTATGGCGCGAAGCCGGTTATTTCGTTTTGTCACAGTCACACAATCGTCTCTATCGAGCGCAAGGTCAACGCTTTCGTAGCTCAGTCTGTTTTTCGAATAGCGCCGAGAAACCAAAAAAATGTATCGATGGTCGATAAGCGACGAGCTCTGGTGATGCGTTTTTGGCGGATGCGTATGATGAAACCTTACAATGAAACTGTTACATCTGCGATAAGATACCTATAAACCTATTGTTCGGATACGGGCGTAGAGAGTCTGAGAGGAATCGATAGAAAAATCACGACTGGGACTTTCTTTCGATGGACTTTTTTTAACTATGGTCGCGAATAGCTCGGAAAGTAAAAGTATCGCGATCAAAGTTGTATTTAGAAATCCGCTGTGAAAGTGTTGCGTGGTCGCCACGCCCCTTATCTACTCTATTCATGCGTTATTCGATAATTTTCACGCGTCGTTTATTTTTATCGACTTTTTCCACCGGTTAGAGGAAACTTTGGAAATATTTTGTAATCAGGTTAGACGTATCCATCCGGTTTTACGTTGTGGACAATACGATGGTGTGATGTGAAATAACAATAAACTCGATGAACCAAGTATAGATTTTGGAGTCGTCGCCACTCCTAGATAAACAGTGTTTTAAAGAGTTGGGATTTATTAGAAAACAATTGGTTTTAAATAATTATATTTATCCGTTTTGTCTCTAACTGCGTTTAATCGTAAGACCTAAATTCTTTGCGTCGTTAATACCTGAAAGTATTTGCGTAGGATCGGTTATTGGACCGGATCGATCAATTTAAAGCTGTCCATTGTAGGTGTAAAGCGGTGTTATGTGTACATACGTATGTAACCTGAAAATTCTACATCTGTGTGAATATACATGAGTCAAACCGCAGTAAACACCTACTGCTAGGCGTGGATATCTTCTGGAAAATACGTTTGTAACGTGAATGAGGAAATGTTAGCATAAAAATCGTAATTCGATTGATCATTACTTCGGAATTGAATTCCGTTACCGAAAAAGATCTAGTTTCATTTCACAAAAGGTGCTTGAAAGAAAAAGCAAACATTATTTTAACTAAAGCATGTGTCAGCATTGGTATGACGTCATAACCAACCAATGAAGTGTCGTATTGTTGCAACATACGTTAGAAAAATATTCTATAGTTTTAATTTTAGTAATGTAAAAATTAAAAGTGGTGAAAAAAATGGAATCATTGTACTTGAATGAAAGAAAAATATCAGTAATAATGATGTAAGTAATCTAGGGTTGCCTGAAAAATGTTGTGTTACTTCTTATCACAAATTTTACATGAAAATAAGCTATGCGCAAAATGAAATTGATCATATATTTACTTATGTAGGTATATGTAAATGTTAAATTTATGATAGGGATAGGATCATAGGAATGCCACGGAATTATTGAGATACATGGTAGCTCGTGATGACCGTGATATTACCAACATTGTCCATATAATTATTATTTATAATGTAATATTCCTACCAAAAGTGTCGAAAACTTATAAAGATCCTTTAGTTTCACCATTTGGAACTCCAGTGAATTACATATAAAAATAATATTGAAAGCCAATGAACGCGAAGTAAACAGCAAACATCTTAGTTTTGGCGCATGCGCAGTAATGAAATCTAAAAAAATTCAATATTCTTTACTTTTGCAATGCATTTAACTATGCTTTAGCAGTTTATTATGAGTATACCTATGGTCGAAGGCTACCCACCACGAATTTTTTTTGTACTAAAAAATATAAATTATAGAGTAGAACCAGAAAATAAATAATACGTGTTGAGTTTTAATTTCTCTGTAATATGAGAAGTGAGATTGAACGTGCTTCGATGTTTCGTCATTAGATCAAAATGTCGTGTTCAGGATTGGAATCAATGGTATTTTATTAATAAATATTAATTGCGCAGTCAACATCAAATAGGAATATAGGCTGAATATGTGGCAGCCTAGACTCCTAGAGGTGCAAAATTTTCAGAGCAGTAAATGAGCTAACTAAAAGTAATTGAAAATTTCCTTTTTTTTCGTTTTCTTTTTTCAATTTTTATAAATTTCATTTTAGGATTTTTTTGTTTTCTATTGAATACGCAGTTACGCGCGTTATATTTTTCTATATTTTCCGTCTACTTTACCCAAAAAAAAAAAAAAAAACATAATCTAAGCAACCTAAATGAACTCTTTTTCGATGTTTTGGAATATTCGTATTAAGAAATTTGATTAATTTCATCACCTATTCAAAAATTTTAAAGATAGGTATGTGCCTATTATAGTACCTACATATCTATTTATTTACCTACCTATACCGGCTATACCTCTGTTAATTCTAGAATATTCAAGTATTGAATTTAGATTATTCGAATCTTCGTCAAAAAAGAATTAAGTATTAAATTTTTTAAATGAGACGAACTAAATGTAAATTGGCAAACTGATCGATGATAAATTAAATCAGCGATCATCGCAACGTAACGTGTAAAAACATGAAAAACTGTAAACCTACGCGCGTTCCTGTCGGTTCTTGTTTGTTCTCCAGTACTTCCAAAAACAGCCACCACAAACGCTACCGTCGTATTTCATAACGCTCCTATGCGCAAAACGAAATCTCTTCGTTTCTTTATCACGCAAACTAAAAAACATTTACGCTGAAGTGAGCGAAGTTGCTATGTCGTTCGTTACTTTTTCCGTATAATTTCGTCGTGTAACGTAGATCGAAATCTTTACTTTAAGTTAATTTAATATTTTTCCTTTGTAATGTTTATAAGTTAATATCGTGACATAATTTAACTTCGAAACACTGAAACACATTCATACCCGATGGAAGCCTCTGATTGTGGTATTACTTAAACTAGTCCTTTATTTAGGGTACGATAGTTCGGTATTATAATCATATGGTGTATCGGATGTTACAGTTGTAATGACAGTGATGGCAGTATCTGTACTCGAAATATACGAAAATACTAAATTAGCTCGAGAAATGGCTGTGATGGGTAACTACGAGTCGTCCGGAGTTTACTACGAAGGCACTTTACAGCAAATTAACAGACTCCTCATTGCTTCCGATCCGTCAACGAAGCAGAAATGGATGACTGTGAGTCCGATGAGTAGTACAATTACGTCAGAATATTATGACGGAAATTTGATTAATATTTCCATGCATACACAGATCCAACAGCAAGTAGCGCAGGAATACGAGCAGCTCAAGTCAACCATGAATACGTTACAATTATTTAAAGTGGATACACTCAACGATAGAGTTATCGGTGAGTTGGTGTTTTATGTGTTTACGGTGTACTATGTGAATACGTATTGATTGAATTTATCGTATAGGACCAGCAGCTCATTTGAAGAAAAATATGGCATTTAATAATCTCTCTTCTTTGAATAACTTCGGCTCACAGATGCTGAACGATTTAGATATATGGCCTTCGGTCGAAGATGATCCTGATGTTTGGTCGTCTCCAGTGCCAGCTGGGCATAAGTAAGTGGTTATCTGTGTGTTAGATCGTATTTCATGTTTGTTGGTATTCGGTATTCTTCATAGAGTTTTCTTTTGTATTTGATCCATGTGTAGACCAAATCCTCAAATTAGGCCGTTGAATAGAGGTAAAAAATCGGCAGTGACTAAAAATACTACTGGTAAAAATCAGAAAACTAATGGTACAACGAATGGTAAACGAGAAACTAGAATAATTAATCGCAGGACTGACGATAAATTGAAAAATACAAGAAAAGATTCGGTTACGAGTAGCTCCAGTGTAAGTTTTTTTTTTTATTAATTGAAATGTATAATTTTTCCAATAGAAAATATGATATAATTATTTTATTTTTTGTTGAGATTTTTTTTATTAAAAATATACGTATACTTTTTATGTAGAATGTATTTTTAGGTTTTTAAAATTTTTTTTTTTTCGATTTTTTCTTTAGTTATATTATTATTATAATATATATATATATATTTTTTTAAGTAGATTAGATTTGTATTTTATTAATATTTTCATACGAATTTGTTTATTAAAAATGAACATCTTTTTTTTTTAATACCGAATATATATTTTTTATTATTTTTTTTTTTTTTTTTAGGAGAAAATTGACAAAGAAAAAGACGACAAAGAGAAAGAAAGTCCGATCGAAGAAAAACGCTTCGAACCATCCGGATACGATCAAGATCTAGTAGATATGTTAGGTGAATATTACACGCAATTTGTTTTTATCTTATTCAATTAGTTGCGTTTAATCTCGATTGTTTTCCAAACACCAATTCGAGTGGTGCGTATACTCGAACACTGTAAAATTTATCGATAAAGATGAATCATATTTTCACGCGAATGATTTTACGTGTGTTTTCCCCTCTATCTGTGCTAATCGATCAGCGTTAATTTTACCCCTCTTTCGTAGAACGAGATATCGTGCAGAAAAATCCGAACGTAAGATGGGACGATATAGCGGATTTACACGAAGCCAAAAGACTCCTGGAAGAGGCTGTAGTGTTGCCCATGTGGATGCCAGATTTTTTCCGAGTACGTTGACATAAATCGTAATAAATTAATAGGCGAATTTCTCCCATTCTTTCTCCGTACCTCATTAAATCCACCTTATTGTTTATTAATAAAAAGCTCGTTTATCGAACAATACATTTTCGCTAACAAAAGGCTAACGACCTTGTAGTGGTGGTGAAAACGACAACGTATTGATAATTAAAGAAGGATTTTATTTTGTGAAATGAAAAATAATCGATCATTTGTATTATAATTGACAGGGTATACGTAGACCTTGGAAAGGCGTATTAATGGTCGGTCCTCCCGGTACCGGGAAAACGATGCTTGCGAAAGCAGTCGCCACTGAATGCGGTACGACTTTTTTCAACGTATCGTCGTCTACGCTTACGTCGAAATATCGTGGCGAATCGGAAAAACTAGTCAGATTGTTGTTCGAAATGGTAGGTATATTCAGAACACCTTGTAGTGATGAGTAAATTAATTTGTTGAGAGTTATGGTTTTTTTGTTTTAGGCGAGATTTTATGCTCCTTCTACTATCTTTATTGACGAAATTGATTCGTTGTGTTCGAGAAGAGGCTCGGAATCTGAACACGAAGCCTCGAGAAGAGTAAAGTCTGAATTATTGGTGCAAATGGATGGGTTGAATACCAACGAAGATGCTAGTAAAGTTGTTATGGTGTTGGCAGCCACTAATTTCCCGTGGGATATTGACGAAGCGTTGAGAAGGCGGTTAGAAAAAAGGATATATATTCCGTTGCCGAATAGTACGTATGGTTTTAAAGGTATCAGAATGGGAGTATGTGAAGGGATTTCATGTTGTGGTTTTACCGCAGGTGATGGCAGAGAAGCCTTATTGAAAATTAATCTCAGAGAGGTTAAAGTTGATTCTTCAGTTAGTCTTAAGGAAATCGCCGCTAAATTAAATGGCTACTCTGGAGCTGATATTACCAACGTGTGCAGGTAAAGTATTCGGTATAGAAGCCAAGAAAGTAAAAGTTAATGTAATGAAAAATTAGGAATAAATAAAAATAAATAAATGATAAATTAGAAATGTTGGTTTAAAAGTTCAAAATGGAGGAATACAAAAAATTTTAAAATATTGGTAGTAAAAAAAATATATATTTATTGAAAATAGTATTGATAAAAACTTTCAATTTGATTATTGGCAATAATAAAAAAATAGATTATTTATTAAATTAAATTCAAATAAATTGAGGATTAAATGCTGAAAAAAATTTTAATTTAAAATAATTCAAAAATATAATCGCAAGAAAAAATATATGAATACCAATTTTTTTCTTATCTTTGAGGTTTTATTATCAAAACATTACGTTTGTAAAGGGGAAAAAGTTTTTTTTCTTACTCTTCCTAGTGATGTACTCTACAAGTTAGCGAAATATTAATTTGAAAATATTCTTATCTGCTTAACAAACAATTTCTTTCTACATACGAGCGATGTCATACCTACTCACGATTAAGTATGTTATCTTAATTTATTTGAAATTATGTCAACATCAAATTTACTCTTATAATTCCTTCCAGTGAGTTACAACATTTCTCAAATCTAGGTCAGTTAGAAATGACTATTGAAAAACGGATTTAAAATAATAATATGCTGAAAGTAATGTCATAATTTATAATATTTAAAAAAATGTTAAAAGTTTCAATAAGGAGTATTAAGTACTGTAATGAAGAATTGATTGATAAAAATGAAAATTGGTATTATGGAAATTTTCTAAATACTAGATTTGAAATTAAGAAGAATATCTCCTCTGGTGCACTTCCCCTTCCCCGCTCAGAAATGGAAAGAACAAGTCTACTATACAAAATTGAAATAGGCTTTTTACCTTCCCGTTTGCGTCTATTTTTGCAAATTTTTCTCCAGTATGCTACCACTGTGAACTTCTAATAACAGGTTTTCATGTTCTTTAGGACTGTCTTCTCTGTATTTCTCTCAGACGCCAATTTGGTTTTTCACAAAATCTCTCTGAACTCCTCCTGAATGTTAATCTAATATGTCTGTTTAATTTCAGTTTATCTATACCAGTAATTTTTTTTTTTACCTCACCCACTCACGTGTCTTCAAAAAAGTCATTTTATATGGTACATTAGTATAATAATATTTTTTTTTTAATGAAAATAAATATTAAATATTAATGAAAGTAAAAAGAAGTTTATTATGAAAAATAGAAAATGAAAAACATATTTAAATAAATGAAATAAATTATTAAAATTATGGAAAAAATAAGAATAATGTACCAAAAAGAATTGTAATCAAAAATAACAAAAAAAAAAGTAAAGAATGACATGAAGAACAAAAGATTAAAAATTACTTCGTATATTGACATTTCTGTAATATTGTTACGATTTTTCTCATATTTCATCCTTAATGTCACTTGTCTCAAATGCTAAGTAGTGTCGTAGTTAATTTCGTGAATATCATCAGATTTAAATGAAATTAGTAGAAATAATATATATTTGAAAAAATATGTTGATCTCAGTTATCAATGATTATAAATCAAAATCATAGAAAACTTGTAATACCTAATTAAGATGTACAAATTTTTCCTCGCAGATGACCATAGATGTCGAGCGACACAAAATAAAAGGATTAAAAAAAAATCGAAAAATATGTGTAAATGGTGAGAAAAAAAAAGTTGAAAAAGAAAATTGAAGGAAAAAATATTGTATCGAAAAAAATGTCGTGCTATAATTTTTTTTCCTTTCTGCACCATGTGCAGCTCAGGGCTAGAGGCGCGTAATAGAAAACCTTTAAGTTATTTTATATTTAGAGAAGGGAGTAAAGTTCGCATGATTTGAGGAAAGATAAAAGATTGATGATATCTGAGGGACTGTTTGAAAAGATTTCCTCAGTGTTGGGGAGATATAGAGAACGTTGGATCCAGTATTTTGGGCAGTGTTTTTTTTCTCTCGAAAGTAAAGAATCATTGTTGCAAGTTGCTGAATGACCTTAAAAAGACGTTATAAAAGTTTCAGTCTTCTAACTCAATTTTCAGATCGCTTAAAATGAAGTCAATATAGTTTTACAAAAATTGTAATCATAAATGATGTTTTTACGTTCCAAAGTCATATTTTGTCGTCCAAAGGCTGTAAAAAAAATTTTGGTTCCATTTCATTTTTTTTTTAATTTTTTTTTTTTATTATTAATGTCGTGTACTGCTGCTCAGGTCGGAAGCACATGTCGGTTAGAAGTATTACTTACCTCTTGAAATGAAAATTTATTTTGAATTTAAATTGACAAAAAATATAAATGAAAATATATAAAATATGGAACAGAGAATAAGTAAGTAAATAATAACTTACACAAAAAAAAATAAAATAATGATCAAAAAATTAGAATCTTCGTGTTTGGGAATTACGATAAAAAGGAGAAGTACTGAGAGTAATTAATGTATTGGGAGGTACTTCCGGGACGTGTATAGGTTCTCGATTTCTGTACATATATTTCACGCATGGTTTCCAGGTTTTTTTTTTTGTTAAATAGTAGGTCTAAACATTTTTAATTTATTAATTTTTTATTTATTACTTCATGTAAAATTTGTTTCAAAAATCAGTAATGTTGTTGTTGTTTTTATTTTTTCAGTAATAAACGCCAATAGGTAATATATTGGCCGTGGGCTTATTTAGATCATTTCGGACTCAATGGGGAAAATATGTTCGATTTTTACCTCACGAATCGTCTCAAAACATCACATTCTTGTTTTAAAATAACTTCCTCTAGATGTTCTGGCATCGAAATTACAAAATGATCCCACTAGTATACGCCACTTACTGAATTTCCTCCACTCAACCGCCTTATACCCACTCCTGTAACTCTACTTAAACACGTTTCTAGTCCAGCGCTGAACAAGGCGTCAAAAAAAAAAAAGCTCAGACTTGAGCAACTTCTTTGGAACAAAAAGTCGACTATATTCCTCCTGTTGAGTTCGAAATAGTCTTGACATAGATTACCCATTACGTGCGGTTAATTCTTGAAAATAACAGAATTAAAAAATAGTCTAGGCCTCCTAAATTGAAGAAAATTTTACTTCAAAAATTTTCCCCGAATTTGACATCATTTTGTGGGATTTAAAAACTGAGTTAGGGAGTTGAAATTTATATCACGTTATTTTGAGGTCATGAATATTGCGACGACCTTCTTTACTTTCTAAATATTGAAAAAAAAAATGAAATTTGGTCCACCGTGGAATCGTAACAGTTGATGATAGTAATAAAAGAGATGAAAGGCTGATAATTTATTTTTTTTCTATGGTAAAATTGATGAAAAACTGAAGAATTGGTAATTTTCAGTAATAAGTGATTGACATTGTTCTTCAATATGAAACATCATTCTTTTCTTAATTAAGAAATTAACGTATATTTCGTATTATGCATTGCACTTTTTTGAGTGCTTTATTATAGGAGATAATTATGATAGTGTTCATGTTTAATTTTTTTTTGCCTGGAGGGAGGAGAAGGGCATGTAGCTTACTTCAGGAAGTGATGAAAAAGTAATGAATTTTATTTTGCAAAATTTTCATCAGGACTGATGTCTTTGATCATAGTAGGAAAGAAATATTAAAAATGGTTTTCTATTTGCATGTGCCTCTAGCTATATGGTTGTACGCAGCACCGTTAATAAATAAATAAATTAATAAAAATGCTTGAAATAAAAATCTTAATTGAAAAATAAATCACTAGGTATGGAAATAAATTTATTTAATTGGAGAAAAATCAAAATAATATCGACATAATTTTATTTTAATTTTTTTTTTTTTTTTTTTTTTTTTAATAACAGAAAAATAAGAAATTGAAAAACTAAATTGAGAGTTTCCGAATTTTCCATTCATAAGATTTGAAAAAAAAAAAATATCAGTATATTATTAACAATAATAATGTAGGAAAATACTGTAATGTGAATTACATGAGAAACGATCCTTATGCATTGCAGAGATGCGGCCATGATGTCTATGCGGCGTAAAATAGCCGGTCTACGACCAGACCAAATAAAACAGATTCCTCGTGAAGAATTAGATCTACCAGTATCAGCTCAAGACTTCCGCGAAGCGTTATCCAAATGCAACAAAAGCGTATCCAAAGAAGATCTAGATAAATACGAAAGATGGATGAACGAATTCGGATCTACTTGATGATAAACACGAAGTCTGCTCGGCCAGACGAATTTATCTTTGCATCGGACTTGACTTGTTCCTTCGTAGTTCCTCAAAGAGCAGCTAATTTAGTCGGGTTTTAATTGACATTGGGAAACCTCCATTTATGCCTTCACTTTTAAGACTGACTTTTATTGCCAAGTTATTTTTATACGGTGTTTTAATTATACGGAGTAGTCGTTCGGAAACGCTTTAATGTTAGAGAATATCTGTTATCAAAATCGATGCATTTTCGTTATGTACGTATGTGTTTGTGATTTTTCATTTTATTCGCGACTGGATGTGGGGTATTAGATTTTTTTTTTTCGTTGTGTCACGTGTAACTTTTTTTTTTCCTTTATAAATCGACACCTTTGTATAGTATTAATCATGGTATGATGTTGATGCTTGCTAAGTAAGCGATTATTAGTGTAATTGTGTTTAACGTTTAACGTGCGTGTAAAATGAATCTACATTTTTCGTATTAACAATAAGCTGTGTTCAAGGGTACTGTTTCCACTATATAAATATGTGTTCAAGTATCGCAATACGGAATATTCTGGTAATGATCATGACGATTGAGTGATTTCGATTGCGAGCGGAAAAAGAAACGGATCTTTTTAAACGCTGCTAATAAATTTTAATTTGCTCATTTTTTTCTTCCATTTTGGTGGATAACTTTTGTAACGAATAGGGCGACGTGTAACGTTATTTAGTAATATTAACGATATAATTAACCGCGAAAATTGTAATTTAGATTAATCGAGTTTATGTTTATTTCGCATTGACACGAAGTACTGAAGAAAATTTATGGTGATATTTTTTAACGATGAGATATTGGTAGTGACATGGAATGAGGACGTAGTAGTTTTAATTACGTGTGGGATTGTATTCGAAATAATTAATGTGGAAGGGGAGGGGAATCGGTGGAAAAATTTTATCCAATTGAATAGCGCAGGAGGATACTAATTTTTATTTTTTATTTCATGATATTCGCATGTTTACAATTTTTTTTTTCAATTAATTCCTTTATGTGTTTCGATTATCTGTTTACTGATTAATGAGTAATGATGTTTGTAAATTTCCTAACTAATTTTATAATATTGTATATGTGTGGAGTGTTGATGTGGGATCTCAATAAATGTTGTTTTTAATATTTATTTTTTATATTTTTATGACGTTCGCGTGAATGTATAGCGAGCTTTAAAAAAAAATTTAACTATATTTTAAAATTATGTTGAAAAAAAAATCGTTGAATTTTGTAAAGCTTTGTTTACACGAATTAAATTTCAATGTAAATCTCGCTCATGAAAGTACGTTCGTAAATGAGGCTCTTTGATGAAAGAAATTATTTGAGTTTTTTTTTTAATTGTTTGAATTTTTTTTATATTGAATTTTTGTCGTTAGATTTTTCTTGGTAATTTACTCGTATTTTTGTATTCCCTCTCTCTTCGCCCTTTTTCTTTTTAACGCGGAAATAACATATCGCGAAATGGTAAAAAATTCACCATATCATTAGGTCTATAACGTGTATAACCTGAGGTTGAATACCTTAATGAACAACAATAACACAACACAGTGCCACATTTTCTCGGAAAGTTGGCGAAAAGTTTTTCCCATTTATCGAAGGTTACTTACCTTGAGAGCATTGACATTAGGATTGGGTTTCATTGATGGTGGTAATAACATTGCAATAGTCATTAATAACTATTGAATCAGGTGGTAAATGTATCGAGCTATTATGGCGCCTCTTTCGTTGAATAGGTTAGGAAATCGATGTATTTTTAAATTTCGTGAATTTACTCTTTTTTGGTAAAATTTATTGTGTTTTTTTTTTTATGTTTTTGTTTCTTTATTTTTTTCATTTTTATAGTCAAGTGATATTGAAAATGATTTTTATTCGTATAAAAAGTTATCACTCAGTTACATGGATGTCAGGTAATGATGAAAAAGGAATACGAAGCCTGTATAGGTGGAATTCCGAAATCCTGAACCTGATGTTTGTTTACAATAAGATGACGAAATTTCACGAAACCATGTTGGCGCGAAAATTATATTATTACTCATTTTCTAAATATACTCTCACCTGTATTCGAAACTGGCGTGTAATATCTGCACAGAAGTCAAGAACCTTTACACCTCGCGGAATCGCCTCCCAGTACATTAATTACCCTCTGTACTTCCCCATTTTATCGCAATCCCCAATCACGAAGGTTGTAACTGCACTCCAGCAATGTTAACGCCGTCGTTACACCCGAGCCTACCGTAATTACCCCTCCGTGTAATTCGGCCGAAAAGAAATCCGCGTGTTGATTATACTTCAATCAAACATAGCACGAGACGGTGCTCGCCGGAACAGACAGGTTCGTTTTTTTTTCTCTCAGTCGTTCGCGTTATTAATTTAGTTATTTTTCTTAAGGTGTTCTTTCATTTTTATTTTTCACTCGGTTGCTATATATGGCGGAAAATAGGTCAATGGAAAGAAATGGCCAGTACGCGTTCATTTTATGTAATTGACTTTGTTGCACGAAGTGAGCAACACTCGCGAGAAACGTTGCTGGGTATCAAGATGGCCTATTTATGTTATTTTCTAGTACGTGTCTCGGACTGGCCGGAGATTTATTAATTTTTTCGTCGGAAAATGCGCGGTGAAATAGTGATCCGGAAATTATTTACATAAAGTGAGTACTAGACATGGGTGTTATGGTGTTCTTGTTAAGGCGTTGTGTTGGGATTTCGAATTTACGCGGAAAGTTTATTCGGTGTTGTGTGATTTATTGAAGTGATTTTTTTTATTGCTAGTTTTTTTTCGCGCTTGAGAAAATTAATTTGTAAATTTTTGTAATAATTCTTATTTTCTCAATCTCAATATGCTACTTGTAATAATTTTGTAATTAAAAATTGATGGTTGTTAAATTTTCACTCCTAATTATTTTCAATGAATTTAAAAAAATTATTTTTATAATTAAATGTTAATTAGAGATAGCAAGTACGTACTCTCTTTTTCAAACATACTAAAGAGTGAAATGTGAAATAAAGTATGAAGATACTCGTTTAAATTAAATTAAAAAAATTAATCTATTACAACTATCACAAAAATTAATTTAAAAATTCATTTATTGTAAAATATCCTATTTTTTTGAATATTCTTTTAATCATATCCTTAGTTAAGGAAAATTATTATGAACATTCTACACAGCATTTAAAAAAATTAGGTAATGATTTCAAAAATTTGTTTAATAAAATCGTCAACATCAAATTAATTTCCTTCATTATGCTCCAATCAAAAAATGTTAATAAAAAATTATTGAAAAAAATAATAATGAAAATTCATTAAATTTATTTCAAAAAAAATAATAATAATAATAAATGAAATAATCATTCAATAATTGTTAACTATTTTCCTTCACATTCTTAGAAAATTTGGATATTTTATGCTGAAAATAAAAATATACAAAAATTTTAAAAATTAATCGAATAAACATAAAGCTAACATGATAGTCTTGGAAATTAAAGACGCCAGGACACATAAAAATAAACTGAAAAAAATCCAAAAATTTATGTAGAAAACGTTTCTTGAAGAAAAAAAATAGATAAATAATAATAATAATAATGATAAAAATCATTTCATGTAAGTTGACCACAAACTTCCACCTTACGAAAAGCTCTTTCTCCTTTGGAACACTGATTCCAAGAAAGTATTATCCCCATACCCCGTTTGGGCAGGACCAAGGAGAGAAGGGAAGAGGGGGCAGATTGCCCATAGGTCCGGGTTCCTAAGAGGGCTTGAAGATCTAAATTTTAGGTTTTTAAATTATAATTAGATAGTTTTTTATTTTTTATTTTTTTCAAATTTTCGTTGCATTAAAAAAAAATTACCTCTGGTCCAATTCTGGCTCTCCTCGGTCATGTATATGGATCATACAAAAATAATCTATGAGCTACTTAATAGTGGAGTCAGAGGGGAACACCCCCCTCGCCTCAACTCTCATTTAGTATGAGTGCTCTTCCAGCGATTTCACCTAATCTAACTACCTCTACGAAACATTTATATGTCCTTCAACAGTCATAATAATCATGATTAAGTATTTAAAAATTCTAAATATAAAACAAAAAATTAATTAAATATTTCTAAAAATTCGTTTATTGGAAATGCCATGGTAAAAAATTGTTGAATATTTTTTTAGTCTTAGAAAATTGAAAAAATTCATTACTATTATTGAAAAAAAGATCAAATGATTTCAGAAATTGAAAATTTTAGCGTGACTACGAATTGTGATTACTGATTATAAATTTAAAAATAATCTTTATTGAATTAACTTCATCTTATTATGTCCTGTTAAGAGATTATAATGTTGAAAATTTTGTGTTGAAAAAATGAATAAAATTTTCTATAAATAATTTAAAATAATCAATTTAGTGGTTTTGAAAATTGCCTAATTAAAATCATCACTTCTGAAGATTTTTTATTCGATTGAAAAAGTTTCAGTTATTATGTCTTGATTAGAAAATGATGATGAAAAAATTTATTAAATACTTGGAAAAATAAAAATGTTTGATGTGATCTTAAATTATAATTATGAAAAATAAAAAATCATTGCTAAGTCATCATTATAATTATTATCATGTCCTAATTGGGAAAAAATAAAAAATTTTGTTGAAAAATTTATTTAAAAAAATTTTGAAAATTCATTATAAATACTTTAAAAACATCAATTTATTAGGTCTGAAAATTCATTTATTGAAATCATCTCTGTAAAGAAATTTGAATGTTGTAAAAAAATCATCATGTCATAATCAAAAAATAATGATGAAAAATTCTTTAAAAAAAAAAAATCATCATCGCATTCGAAAAGTGAATGAAGTAAATCTAAAAATTGATTGATTGAAATTTTCATCATCTATAATTTTTTAATTGAAAAAATTTTTTCATATGTCCCAATTGAAAAATTAAAAAAAAAATTTGTCCTAAAAAAAAAACTTTCTACGAAGCAGTAATTGCGCTACCACTCTTGATTTATCAATGAAACCTTTAATAATTAATAATGCTTCACTCATTCTTTATTACAAGTTTAAACTGGAAGCGAGCTTTGAAAGCCACCTTTACCTATATAAACGTTGAAAGCGCCAAAAAACGGTAATTACACCCTCGTAGAATGCTATACAAATCAAAAATAAAATTATCTCGTCAAATCGTGACCTATATTAATGAAAAGTTGAAAAAAAAACAAGGCTATTCAGTACGATTTTCTCAATCCTTTATGACAGCTATCAGTGGATTTATTTTTACAGAAATGGTTCACGAAAAAGATACAAAATCTGATACAGGCTTCATCATCAGCAGTTTCGCGTACTGCCCGCAACCAGCGTACAAGCGGTCTTCGTTTCTACCTCAGATATGGTGAGTTGATTTTCACGACGTTAAAATGCGCTCAATGGATTGCGCAATTTCTTATGACCGGTGGTCATTGTCCGATCCCTTGAAATTAGCGCCACGTTTCTTAGTTTTAATTCGGTAAAGCTATGGGTCAGCCGCAGAAGGAAAACGCGAGCGTTAAAAGTGCCGCGAATGATATCGAGTATGAGTTCGAAGTGACGATTCCGTTGGCGCGATTTAAGCGTCGTATGCAACCTGCGATGTGTGTGCATTCTTGTCATCCTCGTTGGTAAGTAGTGTTTTTGTTGAGAGGGGAATTTTGGGTTGGGAGATGTAGTTTTGTTTTTTTTTTTTCAGATTTGGATTAGTAATAAGAGGTTTTTTCGTGTATACGTTCATATATATTTTTTTAAATTATTGACAAAGGTATTAGATTTATATCTATACATAGGTATCTTACCTCCTACGTATTTTATATGTATTATTAAGCAGATCCAAATCCAATTTTAAGACAGAAAATCGGTACTCGCCCGATGACCTCGAAATTAGTTAGCCGTATATATACGTTCGTGTTTGTAAAACATTTGTGGTAATTTCCAACCACCGAAACCTAATCAAGGCCGCCTTTTCAACGGGTTCATATAAAATAAGGAGATCGTAGATAAAAACGGTTATTTCAGTTATAAAAATGGATTTCCCGCGGTCAAAATTTTACGTACGTAGGGTAAACGACTCCTTAATACTGAGCTGTAAAGCTAAGCCTGAAATTATTTTTCAAGTTTCAAATGACCGAGCAACAATTTCAATAAAACTCGAAATCCATTATGTTCGTGAACTTGAAAATTAATTGTCCGAATAATAATTTCTCGTCTTCAATTTAAGTAATTTAATAGCGAATCTCGTGTACAACGTAATATGCAGTTTTTCAGTGTCATGTTTTAATCATGAAGAATGCTCGAAGATGAAAGTTCAAGTTAATTGACAAGTCGTCCGGTGTATTTGGAGCTCGTGTTTGACTGATTTTCTTTTTCCTGTTTTCCGTCTTGTGGAAATGATGAGTGATACGGTGTACCTGATTGGGATGGATGAGTGGAGAGGACAGGGTGCATATTTTACTATTCGTTGTTGATTAATGGGAATGTCTAACTTTTTATATACACGGTGTCCTAGTATAGGCTGGAAAACTTGTGGGATCGTGAAGATTGAAAAACTTCGTATATAGGTGAAATTATAATTTTTAATTAATTTTTTTGAAAAAAAAATTCCAAGTGTGTACGAATTATTTTCTTAACCTGTTGCCTCATCATAATGACAGAGAATATGCAGCATTCGAAAGTTATCAGCACAAGTTAATAGAAGATTAATAAGCAAAATTATCTGATTTAACGTCCTATTCTTGAAACAAAATATTATGATTTCTGTACCAACTATCAAGGCCGCATAGGGAATCTGCAATGATGGTATTTTGTTCAACTTGATGTCTTTATTTGTTCTGAATAAATTTCTTGAATGACATGATTTACACACAATGAAAGTGTTGTTAAATGGGAGTATATTAACAAAAAACAACAACAACAACAAAAATTAATTTTTCGACCTAATTTCTCAAGACACAAAATTCTACGTTACTTTTGTGTTATGAATGTAATGTACAGATTTTAATGTGGCTTTTTGGTCAAACAGCAGTAGTGATGGGTTGAATCCCTATTACCCCCTTCTTCTAATAGGTAGGCTCCTCGGTCCATTTCTTTTTTCATTGTATTTAAGTACATTTCTGTGATGATGGTGTTTCCTAAATTTCATCTTTATGCATATCCTCCCCTCTCCTTTTAGTGTGATTTTATGTACAGGACTTCGGTGAAGCTATTGAAGAGTTTTTGAGTGAGTTAATAAATACCATATTAAATTAATTTTTTTATTTAAATAAATAAATTTTTTTCATTTTTTTTCTGAAAAGTGTAATATTTTAAATCTGGATGAAAAATTCAACTGTAAATGAATTTTAAAATTTTTATGAGTTTTGAATTTCCGGAAAAAAAAGTTTTTTTTTTTGTGAAGTTTTGGATGCACTAAACATTTTTAAAGATTAGAAAAATATTTATCTAATTTTTAAACTCTTTGAGAACATTTTTTTTTTTTATATCGATTCAGCATTCCATGTACAGGCATACAGGCTAGAGGCAGGTAGCATGGAAACTTAGATGAGTGAAGCTAGCTTTTTTTAGAGTTCATAAAGAGAAGTAGTTTTTTCATCTGGGTCAAAATATTGAAAGAAAAAAACGTAAGCAGCCCTGTCGCATTATTGGAGCTGAGTTTTTAACTTGGGCTTGTTCAGGTTTGAAAGTAACGTTGCTAATCCCTTCATGACTACAAGCCACACCCAATACTAAGTCTGAGAACCCCAACCCTATCCCTTCCAAAACCATTTATGAAGTTGAATTTAGAACAAACATAGTATTTCTTGCCATCTATAATCATATGAAAGCATATTTCTCAAATTGTAACTACTTGAGGGACCTCAAATTATCTTCCAAATTTGTATGATCCGCCATTTTGGATCCATTCTGACACAAATTGAAAAAGGTCATATTCTGGTCATGAACTAACGCTACATACGAAGTTTGACCTTTCTAGGTCGATTTAGTGACAAGATATGAAAGATTCATGAAGTTCCCTGCAGCAAATTCCCCTCCAAAAGCGCTTTTTTTGCTCCAATTCCCCTACAAATTCACTTGGAAAGCTGAAATGAGAATAGGTTGGTCACTTGAGCTCACTTTATCATATAACACCACAATAAAAAAAATTCAGTATCATGTGTACCCTTGCTTCATTTTGAGGTCGATAACCCCTTCCTTCTCCCCTCCAATTTCATGTATCAAGATGAATTGGGGATATAGTATACTTCTTATCTCCAATAACCATATGAGTTCATATTAATTACTTTTTTACTTATTTGAGGCTCCTCAAGTTCTACTCAAATTTTGGTCATTCGCCATTTTGTATCCATTTTGACCGAAATTCAAGAGATCATATTTTGGTAATTAACTAACTCCACATGCAAAGTTAGATTTTTTTAGATTCATTTGGTGAGGAGATATGAAAGATTGAAGCAATTTTATGACTCAAAACTTCCTCAAAAAAACGTTTTTTACTCCAACTCCTCTCAAAATGTACTTAGGAAGCTGAAATTTGGTTATGTTGGTGACCGTGACTCACTCTTTCATATGAGATATAACACGAAAAGTTTTAGCTATTTGCTCATTCTCCAGCCCCCCTCAAAATTTGAGTATTCCGCAATTTTGAAATGTATCGAAAAAGCAAGAGAGTAATTTTATCGCGCTTCTAAGAAGAGTCTTTCACCAAATTTTGAGCAAATTTCACGAATACCCGGCGGCGCTACGCGTACAAAAAAATCATGAAGTTGGACATTTGCCAGAAAATTACAAATGGTTTGAAACGCAAATACTTGAAGAGCCCACCTTCCCTCGACACCCCCGCCCCCACTTTCCAAATCAGGTAGGCTGCAATAGATATCTATATTTTCGAATTTTCAGAATTTTAAAAATATTTTAAAAACTTCAACTTATTTACAGGGAATAAAATTAATTTTTAAATTCTTAGACACATAATTTTTTTTTTTAATTATGTAAAGTAAGAAATCATTTCTAATCACTAAAATTTAACAAGAAACCAAAAAATGTAGGTATATAACTATCCCATCTGATGTTTTTAAGCCATTTTGATGTAATAGACTCTTGGTACAGTATAAAATTATTTTTTAATTTTTAAATTGTTTTATTCCAAGATTTTTCTAATCAGAATTTAGAACTTCGGTTTCATTTGAAAATGCCACAGATAAGTAACCTATTATTGTTTCTCCAAATATTTGAGAATTTTGAATATGATAATCAACTCATTTTTCCACCGCAGCCATTTTGAAACCTCTAAGCCCACTTACGTGAGTTAAAGATTCAGTAAAATTAGATTTTTTACAATAATTTTTGTTTTATTTAAATTCATGATAAGGAAAAAACCATAAAAATCAATTCAAAGATATGTTAATTTATATGCTGCGTAAAGGGAAAGGGTAAAACAATGAAAACATTTCTAACCACCCAAAAATACGTAATATAAAGGTGTGACGTATCATTTTATAGATACCTATTTGGAGAGGTCTCTTATTTTTCATTTGTAACCTATTAGCCCAGTGTACACGTACACCCCCTCCTTCCTTAATTGGTTGCAATAATCAAGAATTTATCAAGAATTCGTTTTCTTGCAATAATTTTGCTTTATTTGATTTATTTATGATGAAAGAAATTTTAATTATCTTCATGCACTCTTAAATTTTGGTTTGTGTTCTTTGAGTGGGGAGCATTTATAGCAATGAAAAATTTCTTCCGCGATGGAGACTGAAGGGTTTGATTTTTCTAATTCTAGGACAAAACTAACTTGTAAAAAAAATATGAGTAAGACATAAAAGGTGAAATGTTATTTGAATTAATATAAAATAAATCTCAAAGTTTTTTCGTTTTTTTTTTTTTTTTTTTTTTTTTTTTTTCAAAAAACTTTTTTGTGAGATTTTAATGAACTTTCAAGGTTATTGTTATTGTTCACCGCAAAAATTAACGAGTTTTTATTTTGAAGAGAGGGGATAGGTGGCTTAGGATTATGCAGTGGCGTATTTAAGGGAGGGGAGCCAGGGGTTCGGACCACCACTTCTGACCCCCACTTGACAACTGCATTTCTTTTCAATATACCCAGTAAGATTCGCAGAATCGATTTTACATTTTACACTTTTTTTTTATTATTTTATTTTATTTTTTTATTTTTATTTTTTTTTTTTTGAAGACCGAATTTTCGTAATTTTCTTTTGTTATTAATTATTATTACCTGTATAATTATATTGTTTTTGTTTTTGTTTGTTTTTTTGTTTTTTTAAATACCAAATTTTGTGGTTTTTTATTTTTTAATGTCAATACATTATTTTTTGTTTGTTGTTGTTGTTGCTGCTGTTGTTGTTTTTTTTACAAATATCAATTTTTTGTTATTTTTAATACCTATATCAATAAGCATATTTTTTTTATACCAAATTTTTTTCATTATTTTTAATACTTACGATCAAAATGTCAATAATTTCAAATAATAATTAATAATCTACATGCGCCCCTCTCCTTTCTACCACTCTGCTTTATCGCCTACACTAAATTTTTTTTCAGTTTAGACCCCCTCCCCTTAATTTCATCCGGGGTACGCTACTGGGATTATGTATCTATTAAAAATTCGGAAGCAGTATGATTACTCAAGTTTCTTTTTTTTTATCTCTTAATTAAAGGTTTATCAGATTGCCAAAATTTTTGTTTTGTATGAATTTTGAAGATTTTCTCATCTTTGGTTTGAACGTTATGCGATCTCATTATTCATATTTTTCATTTCACAATGAGAAAAAAAATGAATAAAAACAACGATATTTCAGTACTCGTGATTTAAAAAATTACATATTCAACAGAGAAAGGCAACGTTTGGAAAATTGTTCCCATTTCCATCTTCATTTACATATAGGTCAGTTTAACGAAAGTGAATCGATTCCATCCTTAATGTCAGGTAGTGATGATAATTTCAAAATAAACGAATTTCGTATTCTTAAGAGGCACGTTAAAAATTACTTCCTGGTCGTATAAACATTTAAACGTCCGTCATAAAAACACCCCTCGCCTCACTTCGCCAAATTGCTCGTCTAATGAATAATATTCGTTCAACGATGGACATTTGGACACACGAACGTTATGCAGAAGATGGGGTAGGAGGGGTGATTTACAAACTACCCGATGAAATGTTTCTCGGAAGTAGGTATACTTTAGATGTGCAGTATGAATGCGTGCATTATTAAACATTACCGCATTTTATTCACTGGCTATTGATTAAGGGTGAGTTCACTGAACCGTGTGTGAGGGTAGTGGACGCGATTACCTAGTGTAAGTCTTGGCGCTTATCGGACATCAAGTGGTTATGGAAATTCGACTGTCACGAACGCTCGTTCTTCGTATAATGACGTAATTCGCTTTAAAAAAGGAATTTTTCTTTCGTAAAAAATTATACGAAGGGCTGTTTTATCTGTGTCGAGAATTTAACGATGACAAATCTCCATGGAGACGATCAAACTATTTTATAAGTATAGCACGAAGATTACTAGGTTAAAGACGATATGAAAATTAATTTTGTAAGCGATGGACGTATTTAATTCGGTTTTTAGGAATTTTTTCGACGATCCGTTTTTTCAGTAAGTTAAGAATAAAGTTATGAGTTTAGTTGGAATGTGCAACTATTTTTTTTTTTTTTTTTTTTTTTTATAGTCCGAGAGGAAACAACGATGGATTTCATCATATGGCTCGGTTAATGGATTCGTTGATATTGGATCCGTTTTCTCCATTCTCGATGACTAAGATTAGCTCAGTACGACCAACGAAAACGAGCACATTTCCGAAGAAAACGCAAACCAAACCAGAACCGGTTCGTGCTTTTCATAATTCCACTCAGCAAACGTCTCCGATACATTTACGTCAGTCTATCGAAACTGGTAAACAATTTTTTAATATTTCGTCGAATACTCGAATTACGTTGAATTTCGAATTCTTCGCTTTTTTCTAGAAAATCGAACAACTTATCGTAAAACATTCGAGAGAAGTTTCGAAGATGGTAAAAAACCCTTACACGGTTCCGCCGACTCAGTGGCTGAACGATGGGCAGCAACGTTGAGGCGAAGGGATCCGGAGATTCAGCCTATCTTCCCGTCTCTAGCTGGTTCCAGAAATCGGTTAGTTAGGTACCTAGGGGAGTGATTTTTGCTAATGTGTATAATTCATCTACCACGTTGTTTCAGGTCATGCTCCCATCCGAGTAGCTTGCGTAGTAAACCAACCCCTAATAACGCATTTAATAATCGTAAAAATCGTAAATTCAATTTTCGACCTGTGGTGAAAAAAGTAATGATGAATAATGAAAAACAAAAGAAACACGACTGTTATCATAAATCCGGCGAAGATGATAATTCTAGTCGTAGCTCCGAAAAAGAAGAAACCAAAGTTTTCAATCCAGCTGGTTATGAACCTCATTTGGTGGACTCGTTGGAGAAAGATATTCTCCTTAGGAATCCGAACGTTCAGTGGAATAAGGTGGCTGGGTTAAATGAGGCTAAATCTATCATACAAGAAGCTATGGTGTTACCGATTATTATGCCTGATTTTTTCAAGGTATAATATAAAATAATTTGAGAATGATATATGAGTAAAAATACTTGGTATTTAAGCGAGAGTATTGCAGGGAATTCGTAGACCTTGGAAAGGAGTGTTGATGATAGGTCCACCAGGAACTGGAAAAACTATGTTAGCGAAAGCTGTGGCTACTGAATGCGGTACGACTTTTTTCAACGTATCGTCTTCAACGCTCACATCAAAATATAGAGGCGAGTCTGAAAAATTAGTCAGACTTTTATTCGAAATGGTGGGTATCTATTTATTTAAAAAAAAAAAAAAAAAAAATTTGTATCGCGATATTTATTTTGGTGGCATTACAGGCTCGCTTTTACGCTCCTAGTACTATTTTTATTGATGAAATTGATTCGTTATGTTCTCAAAGAGGATCAGATTCAGAGCACGAAGCTTCCAGAAGATTTAAAGCTGAGCTTTTGATTCATATGGATGGTTTAAATTCTTCCTCGTAAGTGTTGACTAGGGAGCACACTTTTTGCTTTTTTTTGGAAAGTGATAAAGGTATGTCAACAATAATTGTGGAATTCGTTAAAAAAAAAAAATTTAGACTCCAAGGTTATTGAGAACATTAATATTCAATGTTTCTAAATATCATTATTTAATAGAATCGCCAAAAATTTGGAATTGTTGGAAATTTGGTTATTATAACTCCAAAGAGTTCAGAGATGACCTTTTTTTGCGGAGAATTCGAAAAAAAAAAATTACAAAATTTTACAATTTTCTGTGGTTTTAAAATTTTTGCTGTTTTTACTGAAATTCCTATTTTCTAATACTTGAATGTTATATTAAAATGTGCGCAATAATCGATAGTTCGTTATTAAAATTTACAATATTTTAGCTGTGTGAAACTCAAATAAAAAGTATTCAAATTTTTATCTGTCGAAAGATTCCTCAAGTATCATTTATTTGGCTACAATATTGAGTGAAATAAAGTGAAAAAATGCTCTCATTTTATTTTTTCATATTTGTGTTTGGGAGATTCAATCTAGCTGTCGTAAAAACGATTCTAAAGCTGAATGTAATTACTTTATGTTATAGTTCATCATTCATTTGTTGGGTTTTGTACCTAAGTTGGTAATATTTAGGGAAACCTTTAGAAGGTAGAAATTATTTATAATTTCCATTTGAGTTTAATAGACAGAAATGCAAAAAAATTAAATTAATTATTTAATATCAATTTTGCAAATTATATTTTTATATTAAAATTTTATTTTCTCTTTGCATTAAAAAAATATGATTAGAGGCATTTTTGTAAAAATATAAAAACTTACAGCAAATACCATCTTTGAAAAAAAAAAATTATTTTATTTTATTTACTTGTACTGGCGCCTGATTGCTCAAAATTCGATTTTTTTTTAAGTTTTTTATCAAAATAGTGAAATTCAGAAACTGTGATTTCGTATCGGGGAATACTCTCAGTAAGTTTGAGGGCTGAAATTTACTGTGATTTCTTATGAAGCAATCTCATAATTATTATTGACATAGCTCCATTCTAACCGGAAAAATTCAGCCCTTCATAGCAACATAAAATCAAATAAAGTCAGCTGGAGCAAGCTTCATTTATATTTTTATTTTTTCCCTCAGAGATGACCATGTTATTATGGTTCTAGCTGCTACAAATCATCCATGGGATATCGACGAAGCTTTTAGAAGACGTTTTGAAAAACGAGTTTATATTCCGTTACCAAACAGTAGATAAAATTTCTAAATGATTTTTTTTTTTAATTTTTAATCGTAGAATTTCTGAGAATGATTATTTCTTGCAGAGGAAACTAGGATATCGTTACTAAAAATATGCATGGAAGGCACAAAACTAGATGAAGATTTCAATTTTTTAGAAATTTCTGAACTTCTGGAAGGATATACTGGTTCTGATATTGCCAATGTTTGCAGGTAATATATGTTATAGGTACTAAAATAATGGTAAAATTATTGGACTAGCAGACGTGTACTTGAAATATAAATAATTTGTTAATTCTACAAGAAAGTCGTTACGATTGCCTAATATAATTATACTATATTGAGATAATTAATTCGCAGAGATGCAGCTATGATGTGCATGAGAAAGAAAATTCGCGGTCAAACGCCGTCACAAATTAAGCAGATTAAAAAAGCGGACATAGATCTTCCTGTCACGACGGCTGATTTTACTGACGCTATTTCGAGATGTAAACGAAGCGTATCTGTCGCCGATATGAATAGGTATCAAGCATGGATCGAAGAATTTGGCTCATTTTAATATTAATCAAATTTATTCAATCAAATTTTTGTATCGTTCACTTAATAAAACATGATGAATGAGTTTTGTGATATCTTATATGGTTTTATGGTATTGATTCGAGGTCATTTGAAACTGAGGTAATGTACAATATTGAACTGCTTAAAGTTTACGTAATTATTTTGATAAGGTATTACGATAGGTACCTATGTTACGTTGTTGAATAAATAAAATAATCTTTCACGGCAGCGGAAAACCATTGCACGATTGCAGTAAAATTAGTCCATTCGTTATCTCAATCAGTTGGTAAACATTTTTATAAATATTTCGTCGGTGTAGTGATTAGTATGGAACGAGTATTATTTTTTGGTAGTGCTATAGAAACTACGTTGAGAGATCGCATCAATTCTTTCGATGGGAATCCATTATGGGCTTCTTCGTGCCTTCTTTCTGATTCAGAAATTTTAATCGAAGCTTATCGTGATTTTTTGAAAGGTAAATACTTACTCATTTTGAATTACAGTTTCCATTGGTATCATTAGAAGTGATTATATCGATTGAACGTTTCCACGTTTTTGCAGCTGGTGTAGACATTTTGTTAACAAATACATATCAAGCAAGCTTACAGGGATTCAAAACTCATTTAGGTCTTGACGAGAAAGAAGGACGTAATGTGTTCAAAAAAGCTGTATCAGTTTGTAAGGAAGCGATACAAATTGAAAAAAATTTGAAAAACAGTTGAGCTTTTCCCAAATATCTTCATTTTTTAGTTATAAACCTGATGTTACTTTGAGGCTTTCATTATTTTCTTTAATGTGCTAATTAGTTGAAGAAAGCAGAGAAATTTTAGTTTTCGGTTCCCTTGGTAGTTTCGGAGCTATTCTCGCTGATGGTTCAGAATATACGGGAGAATATTTGCAAAATTATGATATTGAGTATATAAGAACGTTTCAAAGAGAACAAATCCAAGTTCGAGTAGATGCAGGAGTTGATGGTTTATTAATCGCTACCGTTCCCACCTCTCAAGAAGCGCTGATGCTAGCTGATTTGTTGAAAGAGTTTCCTAAAATAAAGGCTTTGATGTCGTTTTCGTGTAAGGTTAGTGAATAAAACCAAAAGTATTATAAATAGGTATAGTCAATAGTTCGCAAAAACCTAAAGACCATAAATTTTCAAACACGAATTCTTCAGGATGACTATCATTTATGTGGAGGAGAAAAATTTTACGAAGTTGCAGCCGAATGTTGGAACGCGAATCCAAATCAGATACTCGGAGTAGGGGTCAACTGCTCTCCTCCAAGTTGCATTGATAAATTAATATTGCCTTTGATAGATGCTAAAATTCCAGTATGTGCCATTACATTGACTGAAAAATTGTGGGATAGTGAAAGCAAGAGGTAATTATTATTAATTATATTTATACAGTTATGGTATTTATACATAGCTAATAGCCATCCAATAATCTGAGTAAATTGTGCTATTAGATGGAAACCCTTTGATAGTGATCATCTTTTGTACATCGATAAGTGGCGTAAATTGAATGTTCAATATATTGGAGGAGGATGTGAAACTAGCTACAAAACTATACAACAAATCGGGCAGGTTATTAAAGGCAAATGATTATATCTTTTTTGTATTTTCATCTTCATCAACATTCCGATCTATATAATCAATAAATACCTTGATTGACTTGCTTGCGTTGGCATAATTTTATATTATTTTATTTTAATTTTGAATAAAAGACTTAGATGAATTAGCAAATTCAGGCTTAGCGACTCTGCTGTAGAAAATGGTAAGCTCATTTGGCTTGATGTAGCAACCGAAGTGGCAGAATCAACACACATCATCAAATTATTTTTCTTTCCTCGAATTTCTTATTTACATTTTTATTTCCTTCCCGGATTATGGAGTTTAAAAATAAGTTGAGGTTATGAAATACGAGCGGAAAAGTTAAGTTGAAGTTTGAATTTAAGTAAGGTAATTTTAATTTAAGTTATAATGTTTTAATTTCTATCGAAAGACTAAAATATGGCTTCACGCGGTGGACCAATACCCACTGGCTCTGATGGCCATGATCATTGGCATCGGCAAAGGGTAGCTGAGCAATATCTGATAAGGTAAGAGTAATTCTTGTTTGGCACTCTTTTCGAAAAAAGTAAAAACCTATTTCGAAATATGTTCATTTTCCATTATAAAATTGCAGTCCTAAAATAAATTGCATGGATTCATCTAATTATATTCCAGTATTAAAAATTTCTAATGTCTGTCTTTTGATGCTTCATGTTTCAGCGCTCAGAACAAGTCCAGATTGAAATACTGCATATTTTTCCATTTTTTATTATTTTTCGCCATGTTAGCTAAGCTTTCTGCCGATATTTTAGATAGATTAGATATCTTCGTGCTTGAAATCGAGGAATTAGAGGTGCCAAAAGTGAGTCTCCATATCTTTAACCTAAACTTCTACAGCGACTGTTATGAAAACATCTGAATTTTTACCTTCATTTCAGCCTCTGTTGTGGGAGTATGTATGGTGTATAAGCATTCTAGTTACATTCTTCGCTCTCGCTGCCATTAAGAAGAATAGGATACAAACGATGAGACGTTTCATGTATCTTATCACAGTATTTGGTTTTGGCCCTATTGTCTACGGTGCCGTGTATTATTTAAGAGATGTATGGACCTATATTGAAACAGGTTCGACAGATGAAATAATCGTGTGGCAGGTACGTCTTAAAATCCCATTTTTTCATCTGCTCCTCAACGTAAGTCTAATTTGTATCAGATAATTTAATATTTGCTCGTTTTTCAGGGATACCCCTATGGACTGCTATGGTATGCGTTCATATTACTGGCGGCACAAGTACACTTTTTCTCATTATATTTTAGCAATAATTTATTATCAGCGTGGATGACCAGAGGAGCGAAAAAAGCACGTTAATTATGGTTTACTTTGTTGCTGGAATGTTAAAATATTAATTAGTAATTTCATGGAATCTTGATATCATATGAATGCTTTCTTTATGCACATTTCGAAATTTCTATGTTAGTTTTGTCATCGGCGTAATGTACCATTGCCCTACTAATTTGTGATACGTTTTCCAAATGTTCTATAAGACTTCATGAATTCCATTTACCAATATTTGTTATTATGGTGAATTTTATTTTTTCAAATTGTATTTTAATGTTAATGAAATACGCCTGGGCGGTTCCGCATTAAAGTTTGTACCTAATACGCAACGTGTATACAATTTAAATACCCTTGTTGATTTTTTTTTAGTTATAAAAGAAATTTTTATTCATGTACAGTGCACGATGTTGTTTTAACCCTTTTTTTTGTACAATACAGTATAACAATGTGTTTTATCTGTCAAATGTTAATAATTGAGTTACATTTGTGGTTTTACTTTTGAAAGATTGGTCACAAACATAAAAGAGCGTGTCGCATGCAAAATCCTACTTATTCTTATGTCTTGAACTGTTGATATTTGTGTATGCGTATGATTAGCTGTGTAAAAGAGTAATGTATTTCATCAGTTTAGCTATTCGTTAACAAGTCCAAAGTTTAATCGGTATCAATTCTCACATATTTCTGTACTGTATTATCATATAGTTTGAATTCTCGTTGTGAGTGGAATGTTTTAGGTCATTTTTCTTCGAATAGTTGGGATAAATATGAAAATTGTGTTCATTTCTTAGATTAATACTGATGCTTGAGCATAAATTTTTAGGTATCGATTTTGTGTACGATCTTTTTTTTATTTTGAAGAGATATGAAAAAATTTCTTGAGATTAGAATGGAATCGTTTTTATTATTTTTTTTTTTTTTATTGAAATACGATTATATACTTCAATATTATTAATTCGAATAAAGATGCTACTTAAAACAGGACATTATGAAGCAAAAATGAATTATTGAAAAAATAATTACTGTCCGCAGTATAGCAATGTTGCCAAATATTCAGTAACATGAGTAGGTAACGTATCAAAGAACTTTTCTCGAAATAAAGGAGTAAGAAATCGATGAAATGGACAAGTGTATGAAATAATAAACTTAATTTCATCCATAATTGAGTATTTTATTCGTCAACTTCTACGTTGATGAATAGCGATTAAAAAAAAAATTATCGATTTTTCCATAAAGGGAAATGTAGGTATTTAATATTTGATGGTAAACTGGTATTTTGTTATGAGCAGTAGTGTCGAGGCATTGCGACGAAGTTGTAAGCAGTAACATTGTTCTTTTTACACGAAACGTAGTTCTTTGTTAGGAGCTTGTTAAATATTTTCTAAATATTTAAAATAATTGTAATTTATAATTTATTTGTGAATTAATTGTTAATTTTTCGCTGGTTCAATGGTTTTATCTAGTGAATCGAACGAATAGGCGAACAAGTTTGTTATTATTTCTTGTTATAGCGGATGTATACATATTAACCTTCCATCCTAACCTCCTTTCATTTCGTGTTGGGCCAACAACAACCGATCTACGTGAATGTGAGAAAATAAAATAGTTAATATTTGTGTTCGTAAAATCTGTTACAATGGTGAATCTATTTCGGATGTTTTTAGTGTTAAATTGGTTCGGCTTTAATTTAAATGATAGCAGTGGTGAATATAATATCAAGTGATGTTACAAGTATGTTTTTTAGTGAAGTGGTTTGCACACAGTTTCGGTATAACGTAAACAAACGCTGGATGTATTTGAGAAAGCGGTTCAGTGACTGCTTTTGCAGCCGTTCATAAAATGGCTGCAACACAAGCTGAATCGCAATTAAATGATACAAATCGCGAACATTTACACGAAAAACCATCGGAGATAGGTAACAGTACTTTCCAAAATGGCACTGAAAAAAATGGGTCTAAATCAGCCAGCGTAGGTTCGGACGTATCTGGTGGTAAAGTGAAATTTTCCACACACAATTATTCGGTAGATATGAGCCAATACGGGCAAGAATCGAATTGCGGCCCGTCCATGCATAATGAGCAAAATATTCAAGACGAGTGTGGTCCGAAGCACAATACCGAAAAGGCGTATTTACAGAATATAGATAACGGAAGTAATGAGATTAATTATAACAAAGGGTTACCAGAATCGGCTAATGCTGCACCGAACGTTCAAAATTATAATTTACCATTTTCGCCTAGAAGTAATTACAGCCATCCCGATCACGGCGCGCCTCCGGTACAAATGAATAGTACAGACGGCGGTGGCGGTAACGCCGGTAATAACGCTAATAATATACATCAAAATTCCGTCGCTAATCAATACGGTAATATGCCGAATGTTAGACATAATTACCCAAATTCTAAACCAATGCCCGGCTCCATCAGGCCCATGCAGGGCCCGCATATGAATACCCACGGTAGTAATTTCAATCCTCACGGACACCCTCAGAGAATTATGTCCGGTCAAAGTATATCCCAGCAGATGGGGCCCACACCTACCTTAAATCAGTTGCTGCAGTCCTCCAATCCGGTGCACAGGTATCAAAATAATTATTCGGATTATGGAAATCAGAAACCAAATGATAATCCGCAACCGCCTTTTAATCACGGTTGGAATACCAGACCAATGCCTCCGTATATGAATCAGCAATCTGCAGTCGCATATCGGGGTCAAATGCCGGTAAGTTTGCATATTTCTCTATTCCATTTTTTGTATGTTTTATCGCCAAATATCGATCCATTACGATGGCAGAGTTTTTTTTAATTCGGTAATCTATATGATGAGGAAATGGAAGCAATATAATTATGCGATTATCGGACGATTCTTCTGGAGGTTCTTTGCTTTATCCAAATCAAATTTTATATTTTCTTAAAGTATCGTAATGCATTTAGAGCATCATTCATTTTTATTGTTAATTTTTTTTTTTTTTTTTGAAGGATATTATCTATTTGATAATCTGTATATCAGTTTTACTAAATCGAAAATATTCGATTATTTTAAAATTCAGCTCGTTTTTGTTTGTATTTTAAGAGCATAATAGATTTTTTTGAGATAGTTCGTTTGGTAGAATTTCCCGAATTTTCGTTCGAATTTTTGATCTAATTGATTCATGTGGTCGCCTAATTTTATTGTTGAATTTTTATTTTCAAATCAGTTTGATTTCTTTGACTGCATTATTTATTCCTTAAATGTCGAATTTTTCTCGTTTGCCTTCTCTGAAAATCTAATCAGAATTTTCATGTTTTTAATATTCTTTGAGAAATTTATTTTTAACTAATCGATGATCGATGTATAGATTTTGCAAAATCAGATGTATTGGATTATTAGAAATTTTTTTTGACATTTTCATTTCATCTTATATTACAAATGGAATAATTCGTTGAGAGTTTTACTTTTTTTTTTTTTTTTTCAATCAATAAGAATTTCTCAGATTTATTTATTTATTCATTTTGTTTTTTTTTCACCGTACTTCTCTAACCACTGAGCTGTACATTGCAACAGTTGATGAAAAAAAATTCTTACTTTTTACTTATTCTTTGTGATACCTTTTCTATTTCTTTTGAAAATTCATTTTTCTAAAGGATTTCTTCCAAGATTTTTCTGATTTTTTTTTTTTCTTATAAATTATTTCTTGATTGATTGATTTTTTTACGTTTAATAGAATTTATATTTTAGATAATTATTTTTTTTCATCTTTTTGGGAAGGTTAATGTGTTCATTAAGCATAATCTATATATCAATTGTGGAATGAATAAATTAGTCTTTCTTACAAAAATAGAAAAGCGAAAACAGTTTTGAATGAATCCTTGAAAAATATGATAGAAATGGGGAAAAATATAAGAAAAATCGATTATTTAATGATATACAAAGAATTGATCTAAAAAAAATAAATGTATAAGATGAAAAATTTTTAATGAATCCTCAGAAAAAATCGTCTAGGCTCAATTTTTATGTAATGAAGAAATGAAGGATCCCCGTACACCCCCTTCCCTCCTTAGAAAAAAGGGGAAAAACTGTTTGAAGATTCCAAAAAAAAATATATATATATATATATGATTTAATGAATAAATAATTTTCTGAAAAGGCAAGAAATGGATGAAAAATGTGGACATTTTTGAACAAATTCCCTTAAGGAATTAAAAAATCAACCATGAAAAAATTGATAAATAAAAACAAAAAAATTTCTATAAATAATAAAAAATAATGATGTAAATAATTTTCCAAAAAAAAATGTAAGAATTCGATGAATGAAAAATTTGAACGAAATGTATAAACGTGAAAAAAAGTGATTCGAATGAATCCTCAAGGAGAAAAAAAAACACAAACGTGAATTAACGAATTATTGAATGAATAAATAATTTCTTTCAATAAAATGAATAAATAAATCGAATAATAGATTCGAATGAATTTGAGAGTGTGGATGGTGGGAGAGTGGGCTATGTAAAAAACTGATATTCATTGTGAAAAAATTACCTTCCTCAAAAAAAAAAAAAATGTAAAAACGTGAATAATTTTGAATGAATTTTGAGATCTTCGTAAAAAAATTTTTGATAAAATTCCTAGAAAAATATTGAAAAGCGAGATGAAAATTTAATCATGAAATCGATGCACCAAACATTTCAAAAAACGAAAAAATCGTAAAATGATGTGAATTAAATAAGAAATAAAAGTAATATTGATTGAATAATTTCTTTTGGAGAAATGAATTGAGAATGTGAAAACTTTTGAGTAAAACTTGGAAAAAAAAAAGAAACAAGTGATTTGAATAGATTCTCAAAAAATGAAAAAATTGATATGAAATAAAATGAGGAAAAATCAATTATTGAATGACTAAGTAATCTTATTGAAGAAAAAAAAAGTCAATGAATAAAATGAATGAACAGTTTGATTGAGTTTGAGACAAATTAAAAATCATTATTAAAGGAAATTAATGAATTTTCTAAACAAAAAAAAGAAAAAAGTCTGTATAAACGTGAAGAATTTTAATTGAATTGGAACAGAAAAAATACATCTTAAAAGGGTAAACGATTTAAACCAATGAGCTCTCTCCCGAAAACAAAGTAATAAATAAATAATAATAAAGTAAGAATTTCTGTATTATGTTTTTAAATGAAAAAACAACAGCAAAGTGAAAAAAATTATATATTATTTCTCACAAAAGATGAATAAGTTGAAAAAAAAATGAAAAATTTTTTTCAATGATTGATGAAATTTAACAGCCAATTTATTGATTCGATAATCGATATATCGATATATCGATGTCTCCGTCGTCGCCAGATCGATTACTAGTTTTTCTCAGAGAAATAAATTCGCTCTTTTTTTTTCTCAAATGTTTTTATTTTTTTTTCCATCATTTTATTTATTTATTTTTTTTTTGCGAAGAAAGATAATTTATTGAAATATGATCATCAGTTTCATGGGTTAATCGGCTTACTCTTACTATTCATTTATCGAGCATTTGATTAATGGGGTCTCCTAAGATAAACTTTATTGCATTACGTTACCACCATATAAATATGTATGATTTGTGTAGTGGTCACATTCGATCAGATAATTGATTTTTCTTATCAATATTTTTGGCCGATTTTTCACCGCAGCCGAATAGAAGAATTTCGAATATACATGTGGCGGTGTAAATGCCTGAAATAATTTCGATGACTTGCATATCGTGTAATTGTATTGCGCGTACTAAGTGCCTGGTCGTTTTTACTCGTGTAAATGGATTTTTAATTTGGACACGGCTACGTCATTGTAATTGTGTTCATTTAGCTCAGCTACGACAATACGAGTAGCATGCTCGGTGAAAATACCTCCTCGATGGAGACCAGTTGGGTGTAAAATTAGCTTCGAAGCTGCAAAATGAATACGTTGGAAGGATTATTATTTCATTTTTATTTTTATTATTTTTTTTTTTGAATTCGATGTTAAACGAAACGAAAAAGGTTGGAAAGAAAACGAAAATAAATCCACCTTTTCGATATTATTTTTAAACGCTGGAAAATACGCGACGAAGTGAAAAATATGTTTTTTTTTTGTTTTCTTTTTTTCTTTAGTATTTAGTATTTACCTTGGAATGTAAAGTGTGTTATTTTCGCGCTATGTAAAATGTCAAGGTTTTCGGTACGAGAAAATAAACGTCGCTCGGGTATGTTTGAGAGTTGATTATTTTCTGCGACGAAATCAAGTTCAGCGAACTTAACATAGGCGAGTGTGGCTGCGTGTCGAGCTTCGAAATTGGACTGCGCGTGAACTTCGAAATGAAACGGTGCCAATTATTTTATTCTTCTTTTGAGAGGTGAGAAGATATACTCTTCATTTTGGAGGGATTTTTCTCTGGCCTCTTTCTCTCTGTTATCGAAGGTGTGAGAATTCTGGAGATTTTTAAAGATTAGTAACCGGTTATTTCCGGATACGTGGATTTATGGGCAATATTTTCGGGTATTTTGGCGGCCGATTGGATTAAGGTAAATGGTGTCATCGAGGACGATTTACTATTGAGGTAGCATTTTGGAAAAAAGTAACGCGCGAGGTTAGCGAACTCGATCGAGTCGATAGTTGATTCTGTACAAAAGAAGGATATACTGATATATATACCTATTAAGTATTATGTAACTTGGACGATGTTACCCTGTTTTTTTCTCTCTCTCTCTTTCTCCCTTTCTAGCTGTTTCTCTTTTCGTCTCTTTTGCTGTCATCGACTTGACGGGGAAGGTCCGTGTAATTCGATCTAATTAGTCGGAAGACGTATTGTAATCGTACGAACGAGTTACCCGAAGCGACTGAACGTGTAATTGTGCCGCCATCGACGTTTCGAACACCTGTTCCCTGTGGATGGAATAGCGTGTGTGGATTGGCGTGACGGAATTTTTTCAAGTGCCGGTGAAGGAATAGAGTTGTCGGGTGTCAATGGTATTAATTGGTGGTAATTTTTGGGGGAGTTTTTTTTTGTGTAAAATTGAGCTATTACGAGCATTAAATGAGGAAAGTGAACGGATAGTGTCATCTGAGAGTTCGAACTGACTCCTTTGTAAACTCAGCTCCAGTGATGTGGCATGGCTGCTTACTGTTTTTTTTTTTTTTTTTTTTTTTTTCTTGTTAAGTGAAATTTGGTATTTTGCAGTAGTGATGTAGTAAATAGAGGTATTTTTGTGGTTACGACCCCCCTCCCCCCTTCTTGAATTATTTCTAACATTTCATTGCAATTTGAATACATCGAATGCTCTGTAATACGTATAATTGTATTTCAAAGACAATCGAATTTTTTTCTACGTGAATTTCTTGTCATATGTAATGATTTCTTGAACATCATTCGGTGTGTTCATTATTTTAAATCGATATATACATACTAGTTTTTTGAAATTTTTCGATGTATCGATTTTGTTCAAAATTTTCTTTTGTGAATTTTGTTCGAAATTTTTTCATGTGTGAATTTTTATTTTTTCAGATTTTCATAATTAATTAATCGATTAATCGAATTGTTATGATAAATATTGATGTATGTGATTATATTATGAAATTAATCGAAATATCGAATTATTATACTAAATCAATCATCAGTTTCCTGTGGTACTGTTCGATGCATCGATGAACGAAAATATCGATTTCTTGCTAGTTGATTTGATGTATCGAATTTGGTCAGAATACACGATGCGTCGTAGAATTTTTCAGTTTTTCGAAATTCTTCTATATGATGAATAGGTTACTCGAGTTCTTATGAAATTCTTCGATGTATCGATTTCTTGTAATATTGATCGATTAATCGAATTTCTGCACTTAAGTGATAATTTATGCGGATTTATTATGAAATTAATCGGAATATGGAAATTCTTGCAGTAAATACTGTTCGATGTATCGATGAACAAAAATATCGATATCTTGCTTGATAATTCGATTAATCGATTTTTGTCCGAATAATCGATATATCGATATCTGGTAAAAAATTTTCAACATTACCGCTCTGATAATTTTTCGATGTATCGATTTCTCATGAAATTGTTCGAAATGAAGATTTTCACGAAATTAATCGACTTACGGTATGTTCGTAGTATCGATTTTTTCCAAGATTGTTCGATCTATCGATTTTTCAAAGAGACTAACATATTGAAAGTTTTTAATGGAAAAAATTTTTTAGATTATTTTGTTTTCAAAATCATCGATGTATCGATATGCTACGTTATTAATCGATAAATCGAATACTTATCCTGAAGCAAACCGATGTATCGTTTCTGTATGAAATTATTATATTTATCGATTTGTCCAGAATTGATAGAATATATAGATATGCAATCGATTTTAAATCGATTTTGATTTAAATTAATTTTTGTTTTTTCATAATGAATCATTTTTATTCATTTGGAACAACATGAACTGATGAAAAGCGAAGGAACTGAATATGTTGTGAACCTATGATGATGAGTAGGGTGGATCGATTTTCGTTTTCTTTTTTCTTTCTTTCCAAATTCGATAGTGGTGGGGTGAATCAAGTCGTCGAAGAACACTCAATAGTGTACTTGAAATAATTTCAGTCCACTAGTTCAATATTTACTATGCGTGGAATTTAAAAAAAAAAAAAAGTAATATTAATTTTTCCAAGTACATGACTTTTTTTGGGGGGGGAGGGCAGGGGGCGGAATACTCGTATATTTTCACCATATTCAATGGCAGTCGCGTAGGATTTAACGCTTCATTAGCGAAGAATGGGGTTGGGGGTTAGGAATGTGGGATCCCTTATTTTTTCTATCAGGCGGTGGGATTTTTAGTGTATGTGTATATTATATGTATTTCTTTTGGGTTCTTACGTTTTCAGTGTGTATTTCGAGTTAATATCGTGTTACCCTCGCCTATAATTGGCGAACAGATGTTAGGGGGAGAGGGGGTTTACAATATTGATAAATTACAGAATAATATGTAAAACCTCGTGAACTTTGAAAGATGTAGCAAAATTTGAAATTATTTTTGCAACCCTGGAAAGTAAGAATGGTGAAAATTTATTATTTTTTTTTTTTAATGAATACACGTATACTGCGTCGAAAATAAGTCATTTGCATGAAAAAATATTTTTTTACGATTTTTAAAAAAGTCCCAAGTTTTTCAATACGTGTCACGAAAAAATGTTGTTCGTTTTCCGCTCGCTGTTCGTTTCAAAATCGAGTGTCCGGTAATAGACCACTTTACCTTCGAAGAATCGTTTAAAAAAATCTCGCCGACGGATTGAAAATTCTCGAACGTAGTCGTCATCGCGATACGTTCGTATCGAAGACCAGAAGGAAGAAAGGGAGGCGGAGGGGAAGTGGGCTGAAAACCGCGTTATCCAACGAACAGACCTCGAGTGCGCGTACGAAACGCGCGAGTATGCGTCAACGTCAAACCGGCCCGAAAGGAAATGACGAAGCGGTAATTTTTAATTACGACCATTATTCGCAGTCGCTCGTCGCGGTGGCGTGAATTAACGTAGGGAGGTACGAGAAAAGAAAAAAAGCCACGCGACGAATAACGTCGTATGCCCGAGTCTCGTGAACTTCGAAATAACGCTATACGAATGCTCGATATTCGACGTAAACTCGAGTACGTTTTCGACATTCTCTCCCCCCTCCTGGTCCGGGCGGACTCGCGAATTCGCCAGGTGAAGCCGAATTAATTGGATGATCCGCGTATACCTGAAGTCCTAACTGTGTAAGGGTTCGCGAGTACCGTACGTAGTGGTGGAGGGGGGAGAAAGGGGAAAAGCGCGCTTTACGAATTAATATCTTGCTCGGTTGGCACGTGGAAAATTGCTTCGCGGGAAGCGGCCGGAACGTCGCACGTAGACGATAGTTGCGGAGAATTTTCAGCGCGACGATTTCATGAAACGAAGGAACGACGGGAGGAAAACGCTGTCGAATGTAATCGTCGCTAATTGAGCCGTACTGTATGTGGCGTTCGCGAAAGCCAACTTATACGAATGAAAGGAGAAGGGAGTGGGGGAGGGGGGAAGGGCGCCTGGAAAAACGAAGAAGAGATTCTCGTTTCGGTGTAATATCGAAGCTAGGTAATGCGTTTTCGCCATTCATCAGTTTAGTAAAGTGAAAACGTTCGAGAAATAAATCAACGAAGCGGTTGGACCGTTTTTTTCTCTCTTTCTCTCTCTCTCTTCTCGAAAGCAGAGGGAAAAAAATATCTGAGAAGAGTAAAGGAAAAAATCACGACAACGAAATCGTAGAGAATAAGGTTTTCTTTTTTTTTCCTTCCTCGGAGCTAGCGAACGAGAGCACGATTCTCTCGGACGAGTTTGGACGAGGGAGCGGAAGGAGGGGTGGTTGATTCGCGTAATTTTCATTTTTGTTTTAAGCCGCCAAAGCGAAAAAAGCTCGAACGAAGTTATCTTTTTTTCTCTTACGCGAGCTACGGTTTTAAGTACAAGTGGAGAAGGAGTGAGGGGGAGGGGATACGGTAATTTTTTCCTTTTTTTTTGCGTTCGCGGATCGGTACACTCGACGTATACGGGCGTTGCTTGGGTTATTTGAGTGCGCGAACTCGAGCTCGGATGGCGCGTCGCCATGGTAACCGGAAGACGCGCCTCGGGTTTAATTTTCGCCATCGAATGAAGGAAGGGGGGAGAGTGGAAGGGCGAACGAAATGAGAAGATGACGAATCGCCGCGAACCAGCGTCGAGGGTGAATTTGGAGTAATTTTTTTCGCTTTTCGTGTTCTGCGTGGTCGAGGCGAAATCGAGTGTTGTAGAAAACGGAAGGATTAATTAATCGCGGACGAAAGGGGTGGGGAGAGGGAACGGTAATGTGAAAATACAACGCGAGAATTTTTTTTGGGCGATTCTTATGTAGCTACGTGTGTTCGATGGGGGTGAGAGAAACGTGAGAGTTGATCGATTCGAAATTAATGTCCCCGTAGAAGGGGGAGTGTTTGTTTTAATGTTATGTGATATGATTGGCGATACAGTCCGATGACGAAGACGATGAGGAAGCGGTGGTACCGCCGGCGAATAGCACTTGTTGCGTATGCCGACCCTAAGCAATTTATCGCCGCCTTTAAATACCGTCGAGACGTATCGGAAGCGTGAGCTATTCGGCGGACACGAACAGCTGGCTCTCGGTGGTTTTGGACGGGAGAGCGTTTGTGGTGAAAATGCGAGGAATCAGAGGGAATTGGGAGAGTCGAGGATTAATCGCATTTTTTTGAAGACGGGGAGGGGGTTGTATTTTGAGAAGGCTCAAATGGCGATAAAAAAAATGAAAAATTTGATTGTCAGGTTTTTCGGATTACGATGAGAGTTGTAGGAGAATCGATTTGTGAGAAAGGAAGTCAATTGAAATGCCTATTGAAGAGAAATATTTTCCATCGGATCACCCGATGTATTTTGGGAACTCTAAAATTGTGGGAAAATAGAACAATTCGATATTTTAATGGAAGTACTTTTTTGAATATTGAGAACCCCTGAATAGTGAAAAAAGAAATGAATTTTTAAATATTTCAATCTGGTATTTTTATAGCCTCTAATGGAAGTACTTTTTTGAATATTGAGAACCCCTGAATAGTGAAAAAAGAAATGAATTTTTAAATATTTCAATCTGGTATTTTTATAGCCTCAGTAATGTGGAAGGAAAAAATTGAATTGAACAATTTTCAGGCTACGACAAAAAAAAAATTATAAAATAAAACCTTCGACTCTAATTTAAAAAAAATAAAAGTGGTTGAGGCTCAAAAAATATTTTTTTCTATCCGATTACTTGATTCATTCGAAAAATTCAGAAATCGGTTAAAAATGAAAATGTAAACTTATTTTCGAACGAGTTTTCCGGAAAATATTAATAATTTTTGAATCATGAGTGTTATCCTGGCAAAACGAAAATCCGATTTACGTGGTTTTCTCTGAAGATTAGGTTACCCATGTCCTCCCTTCCGCCATTGAAAGAATCGAATTTCAGATTTTGGCAAATGTTTTTATTTCTGAACGTTGAAAGCTGCTAAAAAACTTATAAATTATCGATAACATCCTCCATTGCATTCGCACTGATTTTTTTTTATATACGTTGTGCGGACGGAGTCCTGCCCTAAAGGCGCGCAAGAGAAACTAATTGGACTAATTTTATATTTAGAGTAGTGTAAGTACGTACACAAGGTTGATGGTATCCGAGGGATTGTTTGAAAAGATTTCTTGGACTCGCCCTGATTAGCGAATTTTCGATACTGATTTATTGGGAATATTTGAGAACACGTAGATGATAGTATGGAATAGAGCGAGCGATTTTTAACGTTTTACTGAAGTTTTTCATTCATTCGAAATTTTTGGGAATCTCCCGAGTTGCCAGAAATCGAGTATTGGATTCGAGAAAATATCCATGAGTCGTGATTTACGAAAAATCAGATTGAAAGTATTCGTTTGTATTTTATCGGGAATATAATCGTGAAAAATTTGATGGGATTTTCATTCGATTATGTGAGGCATCTTCTAGAAGAGATTGAAAATTGTACCGGTTGTTGATGTTGATGTTGATGATGATGATGATGATGATGGTGGTGATTGATGATAGTGAAATAATATTGATGATGATGATGATGATGATGATTCATAAATGAAATGAAAATTCATTTGAAATTCAACTCAACAACAAATATAAGTACTTGAGATTATGAAAAATGAATAAATAAATAGTAACTTGTGCATAAAGGGGAAAAAAATTCTCAATACTATGCGCATTGATGCGCAAACGTAGAGGGGGATTATTATCGGGAAAAATTACGAAGTAAAGAAAACAAAAAAAAGAAAAAGGAAAAAAATCGAACACATTGCCCTTAATTAAGGCAGTAAATAAAGCAGAAGACAAGGAATCTAATTGTAAATAGTCTTTTAGGCCTTTGAAAAAATTTATAGACTCCGAAACTCCCGAAGCGAGCTCGGAAGAGCACGATGATTTTTATGACGATGATGATATTAGTAATAATGATAATGATAAAGATGGTAATGATGATTATGATGATAATGACGATGATTTTGTTGTTGTTAATGATGATGATGATGATTATGACGATGATGTTGTTGATGATGATGATGATGATGATGATGATGATACTGATGTTGATAATGATGTTAGTGTTGATAATGTTGATGATAGTAATGATGTTGATATTTTCATTATTAGTAGTGTTGTTGTTGTTGTTGTTGTTGTTTATAATGATTACCATTATTATTATTACAATGATGATGATGATGATGATGATGATAGTAATGATGTTGATATTATTTCATTATTAGTATTGTTGTTGTTGTTGTTGTTGTTGTTGTTGTTGATGAGGATGATGATAATGATAATGATGAAGATGGTAATAATGATTATGATGATGATAATGATGATAGTAATAATGATGACAGTAATGACGATGATGTAGGTATTTTTATAATTGGTGTTGTCGTTTTTGTTGTTTTTGTTGATGTTTACAATGATGTTGATGATGATAATCTTGATAACTATGATCATTATAAAGACGATGACGGTGGTAATGATGATTATGATGATAATGATGATCGATCAGTCAATCGATTTATTGAACAATAATCTCTTAGTTCAAATCTAGGTGCAATTACTCCCCCTCTGTCTATAGTGCAGGAAAAAAACCGTCAAATGAATAAAAACAATCGAACAAAAAAAAAAAGAGAGAAAAATGGAAGCGAAGCATACTTATTGTGATGAAGACAAATAAACTGGCAATGCGGCGATGAGTGGCGGGCAGACCAGTCACCGTAGTCCTCTCACCTTTCCGAAAAGAGCCAGCTTCCCCCAGGAGCTTCCCAATTCTCTTCAGATTTGGGATTTCCCACGGTAGCCATCGTTCTTCTTTGGCCTAATATACGAAAATTGTATACGGGAGTATACTATGTTGCAGTTGGGTAAATTCAGTATTTTTGATGTTGTCTGCCTGTTGTTATCTGTCCCGAATCCCTCCACCCAATTTGGCTAGAAAATTTAAATGCGAGAGTACGCGTATCCACAATATTATATAATTCATTCAGTGGTGAAATCCGCGGCCCTTCGAAAGATATTTTAGATGATTCAAAGGATGGCGACCCCGGCTCCGCTGTACTAATAATGATGTTGATGCCTATAATCATGATGATGATAATGATGATGATGATGTTGTTGACGATGATCATGATGATGATGATAATGATGATGTTGTTGTTGTTGTTGATGATAGTGATAATAATAATGATGATGATAGTGGTGGTGATACTGTGGATGGAAGTAGAAGTAAAAGTAGAAGTTGTTGTTGTTGTTGGTTTTTCTTCTATTTGTTTATTTCAATTTTTATTGCTTTTGCGATGTGTTTTCTGTCCCATCTCTTCTCTTATCATAATGAATCGAATATTTTTACGTATGGTATTTTATTATTACTATAAATCTAAGGATAGTATGGTATTTTCGATTCATCTATGGAGAGAGAGAGAGGCAGAGAAAGAGAGAGAGAGAGATAAATAGATAGATAGATAGAGATAGGTATGATGCTGAGCATACACTACGACGCGTACGCGAATGTCGTAATAAAATTCGTAATTTTCGGAAAAACTCGTCCGATCTACGCGAAATAGCACGGTTCGCCGATCGCTTTCGTTGGTTCGGCGAGTCGCAATTCGCAACCGCGTTCGTTCGGGTACACGTGGCTCGTCGGACTATGGTAGAGTCCGGTTTAACGGCGAAAGAGGTGAAAGTTGCGTCGTCGATCGTCACATCTCGTATGGGTCGTCTTTCGGGAATGGAAAATCGAAGACTGGTACGGTGGTCGCGTCATATCGCGCAACAATCGACCAAAATTACAAGCGGTAGCCGAGAACTCGACGACATTCCGCCGTACGAACGGGTACCGTATACCGGTCGTCGGAAATGTTATAATAAAAAAGCGTCGAGAGTAAATTCTCGTCGTCCGACCGTAATAAAACGAAGAAGAAAATCGTTTCGCGAGAAAGCCGCGCAGGGGGCGAGAGATGGGGAAAAATTGAACGATAAATGTAAAAGGAGAGAGAAAAAAATGTGCGCGGGAGAACGTGGCGGTTGATGTCGAGCTGAAAGGTTTACTTTTTTTTCTTTTTATTTTTCGACGCGAAAGGTCTCCAACTATAAGATCGCCTTATCGTGGCGAAGAAAAAAGATTTCGTCGAATTATAGAAGAGAAGAGAAACGAACGAGGGGTGAAAGATGGAGCGAACGAAAGCCGGAATAGTTGCAAGAATCGAGTATACGATTTAGCGATTGTATGGTGGTCTTTCGTGTTCGTTATTGCGGCAAGGATGAGGATAATTATTAATTAACGAGTATTGAATCGCTGATTTTCGACGAGTGTTGGAGAAATGAGCGAAAAGTCGAATTTTAGCTTGGTTATGTGGTTTTTCGGTGAAGTTCCATTTTTTTTTCTGTAAGTCGGAAAAAATTTGAAATTCGATTTATTATATTTTTTTAATTTGCCGATTGTTGCTTCATGGAGAAGGGACGTATACGAGAGGTGTTTTTGAGCCCTCCTGATTTGAAACCTTATGGCGCAAAAAATTATAATACGTGTGATGTTTCTGTCTCCCTCCGCTGCGCATTTTCTTTCGATTATATGAGGAATGTTTTAAGAAAGATTGAAAATTGGGCCTGTTATAGCTGTTGTTGTTGTTGATAATGATGATGATGATGATGATGATTATTATGATGTTGATGGTGTTGATGTTTATGATGTTGATGATGATGATGATGATGGTGGTGGTGGTATTGATGTTGTTGTTGTTGTTGTTGTTGATGATGTTGTTGTTGTTATTGTTGTTGTTGTTGTTGTTGATGTTGTTGTTGTTGATGATGATGATTATGATGATGCGGGGGGAGAGGGGGGTAGAAAGTGAGTCTTTGTATCTTTGAATCTCTGATTATTTCGTGTTCTACTCGGTGCGAAAGTGTCTCACAATGTGATAATGCTTTTTATTTTTTTATTTTTTATTCATTAAATTATTGTTTGTTGTCAAGACATTGTAATGTCTCCATAAAGTACTCTGCAAATGAATTATATCCAAGTATCTGTTTGGCTAATGTTACAACTTCTTTCTCAATTTATATATCTTGTCCTTTCCCCACCCCATCGTAGAGCAAGGTGGATGACAATCGCTTTACCATACATTCGGTCACAGGTTCTTTTTATGAGGTGTGGAAGTACTTTTTCCTGATTTTAATTCAACTCAAAATGGCGGTATACGGCAATAAAGTTGAAGAAATATGTACTTGGAAATTTCAAACAATTCCGTCGTTGTTTAATTGTTTCAATGGAAATTGTTCGAAATCGAGAATGAAAATTTTAAATGTATTTTTAATTTTCGAGCTTCGAAAGAATGGCGAAGAAAAAGTTCATTCGAAAGAAGAATAAAAACTGCGACGAAATTTCCTCCCGAAATGATATTAAGTACCGGAGAGATGAAAACTACGAGCGAGAGAGAAAGAAGAGGTAGAGGGAGAAAAAAATTATACGAAATAAAATACCTTGGTGTCGCCGTATCCGCGTGTAACCGAAGGAGCGATGCTAGGGTAAGGAAGCCCCGGCGCTTTAATCGCGTCTGGAGTCGAGTACCTTATCATACTCGAGTACTCGCGAACGGTAATTTTTTGCGTACGCTTCGGTGTTTTCGTTGCTATTCTCTTAGGGCGTTTAATGTCTTCGAGACTGGTAGCGTATATATTACCATGTTTCGAGTTAAGACGAGTCTCACACGTCGGCGAAACGAGGCAGAAGTAAATTGTGGAGCTTTAAAAGGCGACGATAATTTTATTCTTTCTGTACCGGTTGGAGGATTTAGAGTACGAGTGTTAAGCTCGACGGTGGAAATGTCGTTTTATTATCGCTCGGTATTTTTTCGATATTTGATTTGATTTTTTTTTTTCATTTTCGTGATCAGTTGGTTTGCGACCTTTGGGAGACGATACATGAATTCTTTAATTAATAGGACTGTTACACTCATGTTTAGTGTAGCTTTCATAATTTTTGATTTTTCGATATTAAAAAAAAAAAAAAGTTATTTTTCAATTAATTGATATTTTCAAAAATTGATCTTTTTAATTTTTTTTTTTTAGAACTTGAATTTTCTGATGATCTATTTCTGATACCATAAAAAATGTGAATTAAAAAAAAAAACAACATAATTTTTTGATAAATTGTATTGTTTCACAAATTGAAGTTTTTGATATCTACTGAGAATTTTGTATTTATTTTCTGATGTTATCAAAAAAATTGAATTAAATTGATTTTTAGTTTTCAAAGCTAATTGACTTATGGCTCTTCGAGACATCATAAATTGATTTTTCCATGTTTAAAAAAAAAAAAGAATTGGTTTTTTGAGAGAATGGTATTTTCATTCGATATTAAAAAAAAAACATTGATTTTTTGATAAATTAATTTTTTTTTAAATTCAACTTTTTTTGATATATTTTAGTTACTTGCTTAACATCACATGAATTTGATTTTTTTGAACGATTGATATTTTCACTCGATATTTAAAAAGATTGATTTTTTGATTAATTTTGATTTTTCTAGAATTTGAATTCTTTGATACGGTTTAAAAAGTTGAGATTTCTGATATTATCCAAAAAAAATGTGTTCATTCGATTTCAAGTTTTCGAAACCAGTTACTTTATAGCACTTCGAGACATCGCAGATGGATTTTTCTGTATTCGAAAAAAACATTGATTTTTTGACTAACTGATTTTTTAGAAACTGAGTTTTTTTGTATTTTTAAAAATTTTTAATTTTTTGGTAATATTTTTTTAAAATTTGATTTTTCTGATGCTATCGATTAATAATTATGTGTTGAAAACAAAAAAAAAAAATTCATAATTTGTTGTTTTTTAAAACCAGTGATGGCATACACATTGGATTTTTACACGTTAAAAAAATGAATAAATGATTAAAAAAACACTGATTTTTTGATAAATTGATATTTTTTGAAATTTGATTATTTTGATGTATTTTTTTCTTTCATTTGAATTTTTGAGTACTTTCAAAACATTTCATTTTTTTGTTTTCTTGTTTTCAAACTGAATTGGTTTACGGCTCTTGGTGGCAGCGTCTAAATTTGATATTTTGGTATTGCTAAAAATAATGAAAATTTTTTCAATTATTTTTCATCTATTTACAATTTTCTTCATTTATTGAATTTTTAATTGAATGGTAATCTCAAATATACGTCATATATAATTATGTAAGTGTTTATTCTTTTCCATTAAAAATTTGAATTTTCTGGTGATGTTAAAAAATTTAATTTTTTATTCTTTAAAAAAAAATTGTTAATTTCGATTTTTTGCAGTTTTTTTTTTTTGCAAATTTGATTTTTTTTAGTGATATGAAATTTTATTTTCATTTATTATTTTTTGGCAGGGGCGTAACTAGGGGGGACAGGGGGAGGTGTTTTGAAAAGTTGGGAAATTTATAATTGTTCTTTTGGGAAAATAAAAACTCGAATAAATTCGAACTGATGCCAACTTATATCATGTATAGCGCACAACCAGGGACGTAGCCCCCTTGGCTTTTGGAAAGTTGGTAAATTTGGAGTTTTAGCGTGATAAACTTGACCACTTGCGCAGTATTAATACAGCTATTTTTAAATTTTGAAGACTAACAAGACTGTGACATCTTATTTAACATCTTATTTTCTTGGAGCAAAAAAAAAAAAGGTCAACAGTTGGTAAAATTTCATGGTATTAGTTGGCAGTTTTTGGTTTTCTCCCCCCCCCCCCCCCCCCGAAGAATGTCCTCAGTACGCCCCTGTGTTTTGGACCTTTTTAATTGCGTAGTTACTGTTCGGTTAATTTCAAAAGTATGAATTTCTCTCAATTTCAAAAAAGAACAGTACATTTGACTTGTTGAGAAATTATCGTGCTTTTCCTTGGAGTGATGAAACGGATTGAGACTCGAATGGGTCATTAGATAGGAGCTGTTTCGAAGGAACAGGAGTTCTTATGAAGAGATGATAGGCGGGTGGCTACGAGTTAGCTGAATGTGACTCGAGTGGAGTCTAGTCATAGTAGTTTATTCGTATTCGAGAAGGGAATGAATGGTGATATATGCGTAGGTAACAGCTTTGGTAGTGGCGTGAAAGGAACGAAGTTTATTCGTGGCACGGATATTTTCTCGCGATGAATGCGCGCCCGTCTAGGAAAGTCTAAAAGAAGCAGCTGAAATGTTGAGGAGTGCTTTCTTCGATATTTTGGTGGAAAACGTCGGCCTAATTTGGCAACGCTTTGCGCCTAAGTTCGACGCGTGTTTGGAAACGGTTATTAGACGTGTTCACCTATTTCGATGCTCTACGTATCGAAAAACGTTGTAAAAAATACGACGTTCGGAATTGAAGCGGAGAAAAATTTTCTCGGTTTTCGCGCCAAGGGTCGCGATGTGTTTACGAACGGAGGTCGTAAAAATTATCGGGTTCGTTTCGTCGTACGCCTCCTCTCCCTCGTTCGACTCGTCGGACCCAATCATTATCGCGTATTTACGTGGAAATGTGTTGTTTTTACGCGCCATTTCGGTCGTGTAAAGTATTACTCGTGTGTACGATATGGTATATGTACGTATTACTCGTACGTCCTGTATTGTATGCGCTGCGCGTGTATTTACCTTCGACGACGAAACGCGGTATTGACATTTTCTGTGTAAATAATCGATGAACGTTGGATATCGATTGCGGCGTTCGTTCGCCAATATATGTATGTACGAGATAGGTATGTACGAGCGTTGTTCACGTTTTTAACAGCGCACACACGTACACACACGCACCGTACGATTAAGTTACCATGCGATGAGGATGCGGTTAACGTGGGGAAACAAATTGCGACATTGTGGAGGTGAAAAAAATACGTACGATGGGGAAAGCGACCAGCTTGGTTGTGCGGTATGTCGGGAGATCGTGTTGTAGATTGTCCTTAGTCAGAGTAGGCCTGGTTGTGGTGCTTAGCTTGATTACGAGAGTGAAGAAAGGGCGAAAGGAAAGAGACTGCAATCGGTCGTGTTCGTGTAATCGTATTTAGTGTGGATTTTTCGTCTCTGTTCGAGTACGAGTGGAGAGAAAGTACAAAGCAAATGGTGATGGATTCTCAGATATGTGAGAAAATCCTTATTCTGTCTTGTACGTATACTTGAAATTGATGTTTGAAGAAAAAAAAATAATATCCTTTATTTCTAATTTATACACGATTTTATTGGCTGAAATCGATATTTTAAATTCAATTTCATGATCTTCAAATTTTGAAGAAAACAAAATTTTTTCAATATACTTTTTTTTGGGCTTTGTTGATATTTTACGGTTTTGGCAAAATCTACGATCAAAAAAAAATTACTTCATTTTTTTTTTAATTTTTGAAAGATTTTTTTTTTCTATTAAAATTCGCAATTTCTTAGTGATTTCAATAATCTTGAACACCCGATATCTCTATTTTTCGAATCTACAAATTATATTAGTCGCAAATTGAATTTCAGTATTCAGATTATAATTATCTTGCGAATGTGCTGAAATATTAATGATTATTGTCAATATTTTTCGGTTATTCTATTTTTCGTTCGATTATTAGTTAAAATTCGAACATTGCGAACTTCCCCCGCTTCCATCTTCTCTCGAAATTGAATTTTGGAGATGAGTGTCTCTTTTTGCAAATGCTTTTGAATTATTATTTGGTCGTCCAGAGCTATAAAGTGTCGGATAGGATGTTTTCATTATTTTTTTCTTTTTAAAATAAATCCGACGCATTTGCACGACAAGCGCACATTTTGAAAAATTTCACGTGAAATTGAAAAGTGGGTGAAGGAGTTGAGTCAAATCTCATGAAATTACCAGGAGGGAGAGGGGAGAGTCAAAAAATCGAAATCGACTCAAGTAATCCATGAACGACCCCTTATAAGACGAATCGATATATCGAATTACTGGTATAGAATTTAAGAGAAGTTTTTGATATATCATTCAACTTATTACTGATTCGGTTAATCGATTTGCTTATCACTTACTCGATTTATGGAATTTCAAAATCAATCGATTTATCGATTCTTCATAAAATTGATGGATATATCGTATTTTAAAAGAAATTTTTTGAATCGATTTCCTTTGTTGCTTTTTCAAGTTTTCGATTATTCAAAATAATGGCCTTATCGACTTTTAACAATAATCGATTCATCGAATTCTCAAAAGAAAGAAAGAAATTATTGATCATATGAACTTCCGATGTAATAATCTCTTCATTACTTATTCGATTTATCGTAGAATGCATCGATATATCGCATTTTATGAAAAGTTTTTGATATATCGATTTCTGTATTAGTAATTCGATTTATCCGTTTCTCATAGTGATTGATTTTATCAATTTTTCTGAATAATCGATTTATTGATTTCTTTGAAATTGTTCGATGTATCGACAAAATTATTTGATTTATCGATATTTTGAATTAATCGATGTATCGATATTTTGAATTAATCGATATATCGATATTTTGAATTAATCGATTTATCGATATTTTGAATTAATCGATTTATCGGTATATTGGCTTTATCGATTTATCGATATTTCAAAGTGTTGGATTTATCGATATTTTGAATTAATCGATTTATGGGTGTTTTAAATTAATTGAATTATCGTAAAAGTGATCGATATATAGAATTTTTATTCAAATGCTTCATGTGAAATTGGTTCATTAGTTATTTGATTTCTCAATTTTTCAACAATCGATTCATCCATTTTCTATAAAATTGAACCATATATCGATCTTAATGAAAATTTTCGTCGTTTTGTTCATAACTTTTTCGATTTCTCTATTTTTCTTACTTATTGATTTATCAGTTTTGAAAAGTAATCGATTTATTGACTCCTTATAATATTGTTCGATGTATCGATTCCTTTATTACTTATTCGATTTATCGATTTCTCATAAAATCGGCGAATATGTCGCACTTTATAAAACTTTTCATTGTATTAATTTCTTTATTCAACTTTTCTTTTTTGTCCATATTATTCGATTTATTGACTTCGCGTAGAATTGAGCCATTGGTCCATTTTTCGTTGACATCAAGTGGTAACTATGGTAGATGCAAAAAGATTGTCCAACATGTTCAGTTAATGAGCTCTCTCAATGTTCTATATGTAGATGTCCGAATATCAATAGGATATTTTTCTCTCTTTTTTCCCTCTCGTGGTCTTTCTTCCCATATCATCGATTTCATAATGAAATTTCATGAAAGTTAAAACGAACAAAGCGCCATAGACTATCCATCCTTCTCGTCTTGCTGGTTTGGTCGACTCCGCGAGCATCGCATCATCGTACGTACATTTCTCCAAGTTGAGGTATTTGGAAACGCGGACTTTTTTTTCCTTTTATCTCGAAACGTTTCGTTGCTTTCCGCCCAGCTCGTTTTTCGAAATGGCTATCATTACGGAAAGTACGTAATACGGGCTCCGTCGTCGATAAATAAAACGCGCGCGAAATGCTTTCTCAGCTTCGCACATCCCTACGTTGGTGGCCGGCTGGACGTTTCTTCGTGTCTGGCCTTTTAGGTTCGACCATCGTGGCATAAATATAGGCCGAACGAGCGAGATAGGGTGTTTCCGACGATACCGTGTACTATTACCGTGGCCGTTAATGGTTTTTTGTCGGCAGTAATTTCGCACGACTGCCGGGTCGATTACCGCTGCGAAGCTACGCTCGTGGGATGCGGGATGTGTATTCGCGTTTCTCGTCGTGGTATTTCGAAAATGCTAGATGGTCTCGCGTCTCCGTCTGCGCCCCGTGCGAGAAAGATTTACGAGCCTCGTGTACGCGTATCGTTTGTACCTATATCTATATATACACACACGCACACGTATACGTACTATCGCTATGTATAGTAAATTAAAGTATAGTATACGACGAAGGTAAGGTTTTGCACAGTGTATCTGGTGTAACGAAAACGATTTTATGTACGCGTGTGTGCGTGTGCATACGGCGCGGCGTTTCAAAAGAAGGGAAGTAAGAGTGAAAGAGATGGGCGACAGAGAGCGAGCAGGGTGAGCACGTATTCGTGAAACGACCTTGACCCCGGCGCCCGTTAATAGAGCAACGAACGTCCTTTTATTAATGAAATTTAAATAACGTATTTGTTATTTCGCTCCCTTTTCGTCGCCGTGTCTGGGCCGCGTGACGGGGACGCGGGGTTACCTTCGTTCGGTGTTCAACTTTGTTTTCCCGAATCGTCCTTTCGGCGTGCCTGTCGGGCGCGAAGTTTCCATGCCGTGATTTTAAATGAAGCGTGTAATTATGTGGGCGCGCGAGTTCGCGTCTCGCGTGTTTCTTCGTATCGGTTTCGTTCGAGATGGCGGCCACGACTGTGTTCGACGGTGTTTTGAGGGTTTTCGCCGCGTTTTGCGATGGAAAACTGGAGTGTTACAGTTCGCCTAGAGTCGAGAAGAAGAGAGGAGGTATTATCATCGTATGGTTGAGTTGGGTGATGTCCATTATGTATTAGGATTCGTGTGTGCTGCGTACTGCATAGCTGTGTACTATGTACGTATTTACATGACATCTCAGAACACGTGAATTTATGAGGCATTAATATACATAAAAATCGTCCAAAATGGTGCCAATAGAAATTCCTAAAAGTTGTTTCCTCGTATTTTTGATTCGACTCGAAGGCAGTTGGAGGAACTATCGGAGCAACGTGGGTTACTAACATGTTATAATATGATGAGAGTAAGAGGAAGACGCTAACGTACTTATCCACATTTTATCTTCTTAAGGTTTTATTTTCGGAATTCTTTCATTTTTATATTTTTTAGGATTTTTTTTTGGGGGGGGGGAATTGCAATTTTCATTCTCTCTTCCCTTCTGAATGTTCCTCAATATCTGTGATTAGTGTCCCGTTTTTTAAACTTGAAATATTTTTGAATAGCGGTATTTATTTCTTATTTTCCTTTTATTTTTTTTTTTTTTTTGGGACACCTAAAATTTTGGATTTTTTTTCGTTTCTGAATTTTTTATTTTGAAGTAATGTTCGTTATAGCATTTCTCGGTTTTTGAAGATTTTTCAGTTTTTAGATTGTCTTAGTATAGATCCGCAGTTGCCAAAGCCCCATTAAAAAAAATTGAACTTTTTCCATTATTGATTAATTATTGAGTTTTTGAATCTAAATATTTAGATTATTATCAAGTTTTTTCACTTTTTTCCATTTTTTTTTCACTTTTCTCATTTTTTACAAGTTTTTCATTTTTTTATTCTTGGATTTGTTGACAGTATCTGATTACTAAGCTGGGTTTAGGGGAAGGGGGGGGTAAATTGTTTGGAATAATTTAGTTGTTTTAAGGAACTTGATGATATCATGTTCGGACTTGTAATATTTTTTCATTTTTTTTTTTTTTTTTTTGAACAATTCTTTCAACATTTTATTTGAAGTATTTTTCATTTTTTGTATTTGCTCAGTTTTGGAGAATTTCTCAGTTTTCGAAATTCTTTTAGTTTGCCAATTTCTTATTTTATTTTAGTGCTTAGGATATTTTTGATCGATTTTCAGTTTTTGAACTTTTTTGACTTTTTAAAGAAATTTTCTTATGTTTGAATATTTTTATTATCACTTTTTGGGTTACGATCATTTTTCAAACTGCTTTCATTTTTATTTTTTTTTATTTTTTTGAATGTGTTTTTTAAACATTTAAAAATTTTTTTCGGTTTCAGTTGTCAGACTTTTCCATCTTTTTTTTTTTTTTAGGTATTTCTCAATTCTTGGACTCGTTGCATTTTTAAATAATTTTTAGCTGAGTTTTTAGTAAAAACGATAGCTATTGTAGCCTACCTGATATGGGAAGAGTGGTAGGGGGGAGGATGTAGTCGTCAAATTTTTGGGTTTCAGACCATTTCTTGAAATTTGGTAATTTTGTTATTTCGATACAACTCAAAATGACGGATCATTCTAAAATTTTTGGCTCCAGTGATGAGGCATAGCTGCTTATATATATATATATTTTTTTTTTGAATTTTGTATTCGATGAGGATGGGATTTCCCCCTCGAAGGTTTTTATGGTGAGATTTTCGAGTCTGAATTACGAGTTGAGGAATGTATTAGCTCGATGTGGTTAGGTGACGAATGATACGATTCGAACGTCGTGAGAATACGAGTCATTGAACGTACACGCGACGATTCGTATTCGAGATCATCTCGAGATGGGAATCTCTTATACTTCTTTCTGCCGTTTACATACGTAGGAAATAGAAAGAGTGAGAGAGGAGACGAGAAAAAAGTATAATGGAGATGTACATCGAACACGCGGTCCGTCGAATCGCGTTACGAGCATACGAGCATCTTCGACCTCGTTGAAGAAGAAGAAGAAGAAGGTGGAAAAAAAAATAAATAAAAAATAAACACGCATACACGCCGTATTCACTTTTACTCGACATTATGGAATCTATTCGAATCGCGTTGTGCAAGTTATCGCTCTCGATCTCGTTACGAGTATTCCGTTATTTATATGTTATCTGGTTGTTGTTGTTTTGTTGTTATTATTCATTCTTCGGTGTCCCGCTACTTGCCGTTTCCTATTGCGGGTCTTTCTTTCGCCGTGTAATATATGTGCATGAATTTTTCATTTACGGTAGCACGTGCGTTTTACGTGTTGGCACAGTTTGTTTCTGTTTCGTATTTCCCTTCCCTCGTGCTTCTCTCGATCTTCGTGCGGATATTATGCTATTTTATATTTATGGATATGGAAAGATCGGTGACTGCGCGAGTACACGCGTTTTGTTTCGTTCGTGTTTGTTGGCGAAATTAACGTGTGGCTGGTTGTTCATTCGCGCGTATTGTTCGGTGCGAAGGAGTATGTTGGGTGGTGAGCTTTACGCGCGAATGGTTGTCTTGATGTTGGCGGTTGTGACGACTGCAATGATGCGGAGCTGTAAGTTCATTCGTTTTTGGAAATCTATGTTTTTCTCTGTTGGTGCATTTTATTATTTGCTGAGAGGCAGGAACTGATTGAAAAATAATTTCAAATCGGGAAGAAAATAACAATTTTTTCAAAGAGAAAGTATCTTATTCGAAAAATAAATAAATAAATGAAAAAATAAATCTTCATAAATGATGGAATGATGTTGGAAAATAGCCTAACTCGTGAAAATCTGAAAATGTCTCTTCCCCTCCCCCGCAACTCGGCATAAGAAAAACGGTTGAAATCCTAGATAAATGTTCCAGCACCTAGAAAAAAATCTTCAGAAATCAAAGAAAAAGGAGCAAGTAATCAAGAATGTAAACCTATCTGTCATATTAGAAGGGGTGGGGGGAGGAAGTCCTAATATATAAATCTTGAATAGCGAGAGAAGTGTTTAAGAAACAAAATTAATGTTCAAAAATGATTATTCATAAATGAGCAAGGCCGTCCACAGAACACCCGGGCCCATGAGAAAAAGTGACAAGAGCCTAAAAAAAAAAAAAAAGTGATTGTAGTAAAGACAAATTTTTAGCGTCGATGCGTCAAGGCTTCAAGTCGACAGCACTCAGTAGACCCTGAAAAAAAAGACTCGGGCATGGTGTGAACCCCCCTTTCCCCCCTCCTCAGACCTGTAAATGAGTTTGAAAAATGTTCGAAAATGAATAAACAGTATTTAGAAATGAAAAAAGCATTTGCGATGATGAGAAATGAAAAAATATATTTGAAAAAATAAACGTTGCAACATGAGTGAATGAAATGTTCTGAAGTGGGTGAAAGAAAATTATAAATAAATAAAAAAAAATGTAAAAAAATGTAAAAAAATGAATATGTAATGTTGAAAATTGAGAAAAGTGCCTAAAAATTTGAGTCCAAGTGCGTAAAATGAATATCTAGAAGTGAAAAAAAATATTAAAATTTGAAGAAGCCTTGAAGTAAAAAAAAAGTGATGTTAAGAGAAAAGCTCCAAAAAACGAAAAAAAAATCGAAATAAATTTAAAAAATGTAAGAATGTTCAAAAGCGTAAAAGAAAACAAGAAGTTGAAAAACGGTTTAAAAACGTAAAAGTGGTCAAAATATATGTATATTTAAAAAAAATATAAATAGATGAATGGTTGAAAAGTTTGAAAAAAAATCAAGGAATACAAAAAAAATATTATTAATGGACAAGGAAGATATTGCAGAAAAATGAAGAAAAAATTTTAGAACTTGCAAAAAAGTTCAATAATGAAAAAAAAAAGTCTAGGAATTGAAAAAGTTTCACGAAGGAAAAATGTTTTTAGAAAAAAATGCCTGTAGCCATTGTTGCTGTGCATGGCACGTAAAAAAAATTGTTTAAAAATGAAAAAAATCCTGAATATACCTACATCGAAAAATTTTGTGTTTGTATAATAGGCATTTATAACTACAAATAAATAATATATTAGTTATTAGTTGAAAAAAAGCGTAAGAGTTGAAAAAAAATCTCTCTCAAGAGAACACAGTGCTAAAAAATGATGAACAGTTGTATAAAATGATGATAATAAAATAAAAAAGAAAATAAATAAATAAAAATGAACTGGATACTTGGGCAAAAAAGAAAAGTGTAAAACATTGTAGAAACGTAGAAAAATGAAATTATGAAATAATTCCCAAATTATAAAAAGTAAGTCCAATGTTCAGAAAATAGTGTGGTAGAATGAATTATAAAGTGAAGAATAATAAAAATAAAAAGAAAAAGCACGTTCATTTTTACAATAGATATAAGGTATGTGCATTGTGACTGTTTTATGAATTGTAAAAAAAAAATTGGTGGATGTTGAGAAAAACGTCTATGAAGGGAACAGACAAAAAACAAATGAATAAATTAAATGTAAATGAACTCTTACCAATGCAAAGGAATTGGAGGGACTCAGTAGCGTAACTTGACATTTCTTCTGGGGAAAGACAGAAATCATAGAACTATAATTTACGCGGCCGTTGTGAGGGGAAGGGTAAGTAAAAAATCCTTCAGGTATGGAGAATAAAAAACTCGAATAGTCGATCTCGATACCAATTGAGATCACAAATGCTTTCTGATTCTAAATAAAAAATTAATTTTCGAAGGGTCTCGGGGGGGGGAGGGGGTTCGTACCCAAAGCCTCACCTTATTTACGTCGACAAAATTCACAAATATCTAAAGCAGTTATTTCAGAAAATACAAAAACTATTGATCATATTATCTCCTTCCTGAAGTAATCCAAACTGTTTTCCCAAGTAGGTCTTTGTAGGGCGTAATAACCTGTGCAAACATCCTATTAAAAAAAACAACAACAACAACAAAAATGAGTAAAAAAAAGAAACAGGAGAGAAATGTGCAAAAATGAACAAAATGCCCAAAAATTGAAGGAAAAAAAAATCATCTGATGATGAAAAGTTCCACCAATTGCAGAAAAGTAAGTCCCAACAATCGGAAAGAAGCGTAGAAAAATCGATTATTGTATCGTGAATGAAAAAAAAAAAATTTTAAATGGACTTTTGTAAGTTCATACATAGTTTATAAATTGGAAAAAAGTGTGATACTTGAATAAAAATGTAGAAAAAAAAAGAACGAATGAATAAAATGAACAGAAAAATGAGCGAAATGTAACAAATGCCAGAAAATTATTAAATACAAGAAAAATGTGCAAAAGTGAAAAAGTCCACTACTCGCAGAACGTAAGTCCAATAATTGATAAAATCGTGTAAAAATGAATTAAACGTCGAAAGTAAAAAAAATCTGCACCTCTCACCGCCAAAAAAATTGTCAAACCTAGGAGTGTTCTAAAATGGAAGAAATGTTCGAAATTATAGATAATTGAAAATGAGCATTCAGATACTCATCGTACCGAAAGTTGCTCCAATCTATATCGCCTCTGTTGACCATCCAGTTCGTATCCGTTCAGTAATGAGAGTCTTTCTCAGCATCCTGCTCGAATCCGCCTGGTCTGCGGAGTAATTTCTAAAACATAGGTTTCTTGTTCTACCAAACTTCGGAGTAGTCCACGTACACTTAATTTTTCGTTATGCTCGAAATCGAAAGATATCTCGCAAACGTGATCCTTAGTAGTTTCGGTCTGATGGTCCGAGTTGACGATTCTCGGAGCTGCTCGGACTTGAAGCTATGGATCTTCCTTCATTCTTGAGTATAAGAGATTCGTGCTCTTTCGCAGTTTCGAAGATTTCATCGAGCTGCTGAGACTGTTCGCTATGTTGTAGGCCAAGTACGTGGGTGCATTTGTAGGTGAAGGGTTGTGAGCGAATATCGCCCATCATTCGATTTGTCCCCTTTCATTGGTGAAAATAAGGTATTCACGAATATTGCCTATTTCGTGTATGTAAAGAGTTGGTCAAGTACTGGGATTGGGAATCGTATCGACCCTTTGTTACGAGAATGTCGTTCTTCGTAATTCAAGGACGGATTTTTTCGAAGTCCGAATTCACGAGGTTATACCTACGGAAAGAGAGAGAAAAGAATGATCGAATCGGTCGGCTCGACGTCATCGAGCACGTGCTATCGCTCGAAACTCGAAACGTGGTCGATGAGCGAGCGCGGCGTTTCCGGTAACGGTTTTCACGCTATTAATTTTTGTACGTATATCGACGATAACGAATTAATGAATGGACGCGCGAGCGAACGAAATAAAACACCCGAAAGACACGACGTGGGGAGGAGGGGCGACGTAATCGTAGGTCGATCGCGTAATTCTATTTAGCACGTGGCTGCGTTCTTGATAACGGGCGAGTGTAAAAATAAAAACATTCACGACATCGTTATATTATTATTAGTATTTCGTTGAACTATTTTTATTATCTGTTACGGATATATAGCGTTTCGGCGTCAATGAAAATGTACGTTATGCGCGCAGTGGGTGTTAAAATTGGCGTGCTGTAGGTACGACGCGCAGATGAATACGATAAAAGACTGTCGGGTTGACGAACATTGGTGTATGGTGTACCGTACACGTGTACCGTACGTGTAACGTTATGAGAGCGTTGAAAGGTTTTATAGTTTTGGTCAGAAGAGGTGAGGTGGGAAATATTGGATCATTACGCTTCCTTTTCTTGGTAAATTACAATCGATAACGATAACGATCTTTCACCCGATAAGGTTGCCTTTTTTTTTTTACGAGTTTCGATTCGTACAAAAGCGACTCTCGCAATAAGGTTATCGTCGGTGAAGAGATGCGTGAAAGAAGACGCAGAGCGGAGAGTGGCGAAGAAAAGGATATAAACCGCGTTACACGGCCGCTGACAGGTGGAAAGTTGATGGCGAAGGGATGGAAGCGAAGAAGGGTAACGCGGCGTGAACGAAACTGTGTACTAGATAACGGGACGAGGACAGGCGCGGAGGGAGTAGTATTTTGTGAAAACTTGGAATCGGGTATTTTGTTTGTGAATGAAAGTAAAGAAATGCGACCTTGTGTATTAGCAGCTGTGAAATGGGGTTAAAGAACGATAGGATAAAGTGGAAAAGTTGAAGGGATTGCCGAGAGCGAGAGCAGCGGCGACGGCGGCGGCAACAACAACGAAATAGCGAGTTGCGGCGGTTCTTTTCATTCATAAATACCTCTTGTGTGTATATGAAGCTGGCGTGTATCGGTATTCGTTCGCGTACCAGTGTGCATGACGTGTAACGGTGGCGAGTACGAGATAAAGTGATTGTTTGCAAATGGAGAAAACGGTTTATTGAGGGAAGGTGTTGAGATGAATTCGTGAAGTTTGACTTTCGGAGGGAGGAGAGGTTGTGCTACATCATTGTATGGATGTCCCATGTGATATGATTGAGACGATAGTATTTTATAGGATCGTACAATATTTAAGTGCGAAATCTTGAGTAATTTAACTGCTATGAAATGTTCGACGGTGAGTTCGTGGAAATGTACCGTAATGTGAGATGTAACATCATCAAATTTTGAGAATTCAGAAATGAATGTTTGAAATTGTGAAGATACATATTAGTGGGAAGCTAGATAAGAGATGAAGTCACAGAGAAGCAGGATAGGGTTGAAGAAAATAGCTCTGGAACTGAACATTTGAACAGAGATTCGGAAATGAAAATCCTAAACATTTACTTCCGAGTGTAAGTCTGAAGATTATAAATTTCAAATAAAATCAACGATTGAAGAATGAGGCAAGTGAGGAAGTTGGGAAAGAAAGTCCAAAAATGAAAAAGTCCAAAAATAAATAATTCAAAAATTAAAAAAATATCCAAAAAAAGAAGGAATTTGAAATTTCTTGAAAAATGAATTAGTCAAAAATTCGACAAAGATGTGCAATCACATTTCTGAAGATGAACTACGTTGAAAATGTATAATTCAGCAAAAATTGAAAAATACTCGGAAAAAAAATTTCGAAATTGCTAGAAATTAAGACGTTTCGAAATTGAAAAAAAATGTCCGAAAATGAAGAAAATCCAGTAAATGACCAAGTCAAAAATTTGACAAGAATGTCCCATCAAATAACTGAAAACGAATCACGTTGAAAATGAATAATTCATCAAAAATTGAAAAATGTCCATTGAAAAGAAATGTTCAAAAAATTCCTGAAAATGAGATAACTTTGAAAATGACTAATTCACCAGAAAATGAAAAAAGTCAGAATTGAGTTAATTCAAAAAATATTTGATGTTGCGAGAGGAAAGTCTGAAAATCGAACGTTCAAAAATGATAAAAATTCCTCGAATTGAAAAATATCTAAACCGAATTTGAAAATGAAAAATTTTGAAAAGAATTGTTCGGAAATAAAATAAGTCAAAAAATGTTCTCGTTGGAAAAAGTCTCATTTTTTGAAAGTGGAGAAGAAATACCTATGAAGGAATTAGAGGTAGAAAATTCTTCGAAAATGAGGAAAATTCTAAAATTACGAGATAAAAAGCCCCAAAAGTGTTCTCGACGAAGATAAATCCGATAATTTCAGAAGTATTCAAAAATGAAGAAAGTCTTAAAATTGGAAATGTTCGAAGAAAAACAAACTTCAAAAATTTCAAAAATTTTCTCGATTAAAAAAAAAGTCCATTATCAAAAGTGAAAAAAATTCCAACTTTGAAAACATGCAGATTATGTCCATAAAAATGGTAAGTCCTTCAAAAGTGGCAAAAGTTGAAAAATGAAGTGTATCTAAAGATGAAAAAAGTCCAAAAACGTTCTTCATGAAAAAAAAAGTCCAGTGATTTCAAGATTATTCGAAAATTACATAAGTCCTAAAATTGGAAAATGTCGAATGAAAAACAATTTTTAAGAATTATTCTAAAATGAAAACGTTCAAAAATGTTTTTGATAATAATAAGTCCAATAATTCGAGGGTATTCAGAAATTTTGAAAGTCCTTTATAATAGAAATGTCCAAAGAAAAACAAACTTCGAATTATTCAAAAATAAAAAATCGAAAAAAGTCCGAAAATATCCTTGATCATAGAAAAGTCTGTAATGGAAAAGTTTTCGAACAAAGAATGCGTTCTTTACAAATTATTAAAATAAAAATCTAAAAAAAAATTGAAAAAATTAAGATGTTTGTAACTAAAAATTGTTTTAAAATTGGTAAGAATTCTGAAAATGAAAATATGTATGTATTATGAAGAAAAAAGTCCAAAAATGGGGAAATATATTTTCAAAAAGAAAAGACTTGAAAGAGAAAATTGAGAGATGAAAGTTGCCAAAAAAAAAAAAATAATAAAAATATTGAAAAAGATGAGTTGTTCATAAATGGAGGAAATTCAAGCATGAAAATTTAAACAAACATTTAAGATGCTCAAAAAAAGACTTGAAAGAGAAAATTGAGAGATGAAAGTTGCCAAAAAAAAAAAAATATTGAGAAAGATGAGTTGTTCATAAATGAAGGAAATTCAAGCATGAAAATTTAAACAAACATTTAAGATGCTCAAAAATAATTCCACGTAGGGCGTAATAACTGCTGCAGTTAAAAAAAAAAAAAAATGTTTAAAAAATAGAAAGTAAAGATTAAAAACTGCTCAAAAGTGAAATGGTTGAGAAATATAAAAAATACTAAAGTTTCTCATGATGGGAAACAATTTTAAGTAATGAAGTCGTGAAATAAAATAATTTTCAAAAACAAAAATGTTCATAAATTAAGAAAAAACATTGAAGAATAGGCAAAAAAATTAAATAAAGAAAAACATTGAAAAAAATTTCAAAATTGATAAGTATTGAAGAAATGAAATGTTCCTTACCAAAAAAAGCTGAAAATCAAAAATCAATCAAAGATATCAAGTTACGGAAGAATTAATGAATATGGAAATGAAAGAAATTCTTTCCTTATTAAAAATGAAGATTGGTCAAAACTTCAAAACAGTTCAATAATTGAAAAATATTAGAAGAAAAAAAAAACTGGAAATGAATAAATGTTCTTGAAGAAAAAAAAGATGTAAAAATATAAATATTTATCGTGAAAAAGTCTGAAAAATTTTGTAAAAATCTGAAAATAATGCTTACATCAGTAATGAAAAAATTTATTGAATAAATAATCGTTCGATAGTAAAAAATGTCCAAAGAAGAAAAAAGAATTTGAAAATAGTGAAAATGTTTGAGAATGCAAATCTTGTCCAAAAAATTCAACTGGCTTATTCAAGGAAAATTATTGTAAATATTGATTTTAACTTACAAAAAAAAAAAAAAAAAAAGAAAAAAACTGCTAATGATATGATTAAAAATTAATCTCGCCAAGGCAGGGAACATGGATCTGTGTGGCCTCGATAATAGTTTGACAAACAAGAATTGTCCAAGTATACTCATAATGTTTAAAAAAATGTAGGGGGCACAGGAGGCGAGTTTGGGACAATGATATATCTGCATTTTTCGCAAACAGTAAGCTTAAGCAAATGCTTACCCTGAAATATAGGATGATCAGCCATAAAATCACTTGATACGCGACCATTTCAAGTGTACCATAGACATGGTTAATTTCTGTAGATAAGGTTACGTTGAATTGACCGTACCATTATGCACTATTGACGATGGCATTTCGTTTTGTTTTCTGTTGCAGAACGCGTCGGTACGATGTAACACGGTGGGCGTGCCGCCGGGACCGGGTGGCGGAGCGGCCGGAGGCGCGTACCCGCAGCAACCGCCGCCCGGCGGCTCGATGCCGGGCGGTCCGGGACCTGGTCCGCCGCCGCAAGGTGGCGCCAGTTACCCGTCGCATCCGCAGCCTCCGTTGTCGCCTTCGCAGCAGCCGGGACCGCCGCCTCCGCAACAGTATCAGCCGTATCCGCAACGCTATCCGACGCCGCCCGGAGGACCTCCTCAGCAAGCGGCGCCGGTACGCGTGCCGGCGTATCCGGCTCCGCATCATCAGGTAAGACGAGCGCACGTGCCGTATTTTTATGGTGTGCGCGCGAGCGCGCTTATATGTGTATCGGGAAGAATGGCCGGCGGGCATTTAAAGAAGGGTCATTACTTCGCCTACCTTTCTCGTGCCATTAAATCGACGAACTTGACCTATATTTCTTTGTGCGCTGTACAACTTTTTCAAATAATGTTGAACGGTATCGCATTCTTTCGACGTGTGTGTGTGTCGCGTGTACACGCCGGTACTCCCCTCGCGCCGGTGTTTAGATTTTTTTTCCCTTTCGTTGGTTTCTTTTCCTCCTTCCTGGTTGGCTTCCCTGCCGTCGTTCTTCATCCGTGTTTAGCGTCTGGCGGGCTCGTCTGGTGTATTTACCTCGTTTCGTTGAAAAGTGTATGCAGTCGGATTGCGATCGGCGGTGTATGTGGAAGTATCGGTTCGATGACGAGTGTAAGTGGATGCGGCGATCGGATGAGGTTGCGGTCGTGATTGGCTTCTCGAGTGGTTTCGTCGGTGTGGAAATGTTGCGGTTGAGCGAGAACGTGAAGCTTTGGAAGGACGAGAAAAGTAGACGATTTCGAATGAGCGAACTCGAAGGCCCGAGTTTGTGGTCGATGGTATTGTATGGAGGATGTCGAATGAGGAGACTGCATTTGCAATGAGAAGCCTATAAAGCATTACTTTGCGGTGGTGCTGACCTTACGTTGATACTTGATGTGGTTTTTGTTTTCGTGGTTTCCGAATGAAATTTTTGAAAATATCGATATCTTCGAGAGAAGTAGTATCGATTGTCGAAGAAATTCAAGATGAAAACGTAAATAATTATATCCTCCCTGGTTCACTTCTGAGATATTTGATCGACTTGAAATGAAAAACAGAATGTGACTGAAGTTCCTCGACAACAAATTTGCTAATTGAAGAAAGAAATCAAAAATAAAATAAAAATCGCTCATCTTGAATAGTGAAATAACCTCGAGTCAGATTATGATTATTATGAATCCACAAAAATTCTGCGAAAATGTTGAAAGTATAAAAAGGGAGAACTCTGGCTTCGTGAAAATGAAAATTAATGAGGGAGGTAGAAAACCCTCAAGAAATTTCGAACGCGTTTGCCCAGCATTTCCAGCTAATGTATGATGCAGGAACGACTCAATACTCAAATATTAGTTCAGGTTATATACCTGACACTGGAAACTTAATCGCTGTAAAAATTATTAGCTGTAAAGAAGTTGAAGCAGTGGTTAAACAATTGAAACCAAAACGTTCTTTAGGGCCCGACCGGATACTTCCCTACATATATACGTACAGAGTGACCCGGAAGTTGTGCAACTCAAAAATTGCATGGTAAAAAAAATGATAACCACTCATGGAGAATCGGTTGGTACTTTCACTATTCTTCATACTCGGCACCGTTAACACAATATGAACTTTTTGAAGCACAGAGATTTTTTATTGACATTTTGCAAATATGAAAAAAAATTACAAAAATATTCTGGAAGCTAGAGCAATCTCAATGAAAGATAGAGATATGAGATAGTGAAGGATATCGTTGTTTGTTGAAGAATCTTATGCTTTGCCTCAGTGCGGTACCTAAGAAACAAAATCTTCAAGCACATTTGATAATTTCCTTTTTTTTAAATTTTCATCAATAAATCCTTTTAACCAAAAAATTAAATTTTGGACAATAAAGTTTTTCTACGATCATTTTTTTTTATATTTTATTGTTACAATGAGATTCACCTCGTCGAGTAATTTAAAACGACACCCGTATTAGGTCATTTTTTTGCGCATATTTTTCCACTTTTAGAGCATATTTATCCGCTCCCTGGTAAACCTGTGTTTGATCATCTGACAGTATGTGAAGTATTGGAGTTGAGATAGTTGGATCGAGGGAGTTGATAAAGGAGACAATCAATGAGGATGTGTGAAACAGTTATTAGGACATTATAACGGGTACATATGGGAGGTGGTTGCTTGGTGAGCAAGTGTTGGTGGGTTACGAGGGCACCGATCAGTACGAAGCTTCAAGAATCGAATCAAGTCGATGGTTAGGTTGCGGACAAGGTTTCCTGATATTTATGGTGGATTTAATACTTTCAAGTTTATTTTTGAATTTGGAACGTTTGATCAGTATGATTGAAATTCTTTGGACGGTAAGGACTTGGCGTAGATTTTTAAATCATTCAGAGGGATATCTATATCTGCGATTGGGTGGTGGAGGTAAGCTGGTTTAGCGTAGCTATCAGTCAATTCATTACCTTTTGTTTGTGAATGGATAGAATCCAGCATAAGTACTGATTGTAAGGAAAGTAAAGCTGAAGTAATTTCTTGGACTATAAAATGTGATCGTTTGGAGGAAAGAGAGTCCATAAATATGACTGTGTGAAGTAAGGAATAGTCTTTGATGTAGCTGATGGCTGTTTCGATTGCGTGGAATGGTATGATGGGAAAGGTATGGATATGTGTGTATTATCATAATCTTCTCAACATGAGTGTAGAATAATTTTTTCGTTAACCAATTCGAGGAAGTGAACGATTATTAGTCAATTAGTGGAGGGCATTTCCAGCATTTATTGTGCGATTACCAAAACATAAATGTTGAAACCAAATTTTTATCAGTAAACCAATTATTCGTGTTGCGTAACTTTGGGTCATTCTGTATAAAGGATGCGCTGAATTTTCGGTAACACCACTAACCTACTTATTTAACCCAAGCCTCATGATGAACACTTTCCCTCAGAAATGGAAAATATCTCGAATAGTGTCTGTTTCAAAAAATAATATGTTTGGAATGGGGAGGGCTGCTTTCGAGTTGTGGGTGTTGCAGGCACTGGAGGGAAGGGATTGGGAGCTAATTCAAGTTTAGATTAACCCTGGAATGCTACACATGTTAAAACTTGTAATTTTTTTTTTTTTAATTATAATTTTGGCCGAAAGGTGTTAATCATTAGATTAAAAAAATTAGTGTTCGGTAAACAAATTCAAATAACTTCATTTTATGTGCTGAGAGTCAGAAGTAAATTTTCAAAATGAAATTTTTTAATCGATAAAGGGTCTCTCCTGATAAGATAGTGAAAACGGCCCTTGACCCAAATTCGGTCACAAGTGGTCCTAAATGTTGCCCTCGATGAAAAAACTCCTCAAAAAAATTTTTGATCCCCACCCCTTCCAGAGAAATCGACTCCCATATGTCGAAAATTCAATATTTTTCAACTCTGGATGGGATGGATCCACCCCCCTTCGGGGGGTTGAAAATATTATCATGTTGTACCTTAGAGTACGAGCTAATTATGGAAAAAAATTCAGCCATGTACCCCCCTCAAAAAAAAATTTTACAATTTTTTGAAAATTTCAAAGTCTAAAAAATTCGAGAAAGTATGAATCGAAAAATTTGAAAAAATTTCCACAAATGTACTTATATAATGCCTATCAATGGTGAAATTTTCAAAATTTTTCATTCATCCCATCCAGAGTTGAAAAATATTGAATTTTCGACATATGGGAGTCGATTTCTCTGGAAGGGGTGGGGTGAGGGGTCAAAAATTTTTTTGGGGAGTTTTTTCATCGAGGGCAACATTTAGGACCACTTGTGACCGAATTTGGGTCAAGGGCCGTTTTCACCATCTTATCAGGAGAGACCCTTTAGTCTATTATAAAGTGTTTCCATAAAAATTTATTAGTAAGTTTCATTTTACAAAAATAGCACTGTAAAAAAAATATAAAATTTTTATTTAAAAAAGTAAAAAGTAAAATTCGAAATTTTTGGTTTATTACCATCTGCATACCTCACTCGCAGAAAAAATGGAACTCATACCACATTTTGTTCCTCAGGAGAAGCGCTTCGTCACGCGGTAGTATTTGGGCCTGAGAGTGGTTGTGTATTGCCTACGCTGCATGAAAAGGGACATGCCGGCCTAGTATAGCATTCTAGGGTTAAGCCTGTCATTTTATGTTAATTTCATTTTAAATTTAGTACATGTATTGGTAAAGGGCCCCCTCGTAATTGACGTATAATGACTGTGGATAGGGCACTAAAGTATGTATAAATTATTTTTGGTCGCTTTCTTGCTTCGTAAAAGTTAAATATACGATGTCGTGTTAATACAAGCACGATTGAGAATTAGAAGTTGGTTGAAAATTATTGGTTGCGTCTCATTCAATAATTCTTTGCCCTTGGTACGCGATACAATCGCTATATTTAAGTAGAGTATCCTTGGCTAGATTTTGCTTCGAGAATGGTATTCAGATGTCTAAAGAAGTGTTTCAAGTTGTTACTAGCGACAATTTTTGTACTTTTGTACGATTAAAAATTTATCATAACTATGGTTTATGTATTTGGCTTTAGAGCGTTATAAACACTATTGTTGTAACGATAATCAGGCTTCAAGAGGCGTGGAAGGGGCAGATGAGCGAAATCAAGTTATTTCTCTAAATTGCACTTACACCAGTGTGGCAGATCATTCGTGAAAGTGACAGTGTGAAGAAGCAGTAATACCATTACAGTATTTTTCTTTTCTAATTTTTTCATCTTGAAAGTTATTCTAACTTTAAAAATTTCGGAAGATATTTATCTAGCCATTTTTGTCGAAGCGATACGTTGCTGTGCTGACCTATCTATTATAATCATTGTATTTGGCTACGAAGGATTTTCTAGCTGAGTATTTAATAAAAACCGTCGTTCTTGCAGCCTGTCTGACATGGTAGGCTGGAGTTTACAAATCATTGCCTTTCAGATCATTGACCCTTTGAATTTCGATCAAAATCAATCCAAAATGGCGGGTTATCTAAATTTGAGTTGAGCTTAAGAAGTCCCAAATTATTTTAAATGTGATTATTATGAACTCGTACGATTATTGGGGGTATAAAATCACCTGCACATGTGTTGTTGGAGGGGAAAGGAGGTGTTATCGACCTTGAAATTTAGTGTGGGGAGCACAAGAGGGGTCGACAATTTTTTATTGTAGCGTCATACGATAAAGTGAGCCCAAGTGACTTACCTATTCTGATTTTAGCTTCCTAACTGAATTTGGAGGGGAGTTGTAGCAAAAGAGGGTTTTTTGAAGGGGAATTACTGCAACAAATTTTGTGAATGTGCCATATGTCCTCACCAAATCGACCTGTAAAGGTTATACTTTGTATGTAGGGTTAGTTGATGATCGAGATATGAGCTTTCGAATTTGGTTCAGAGTAGATGCGAAATGGCGGATTTTCAAAATTGGAAGATAACTTGAAGAGTCCCAAGTTGCTGAGAATATGGGTTCATGTGATTATTACATGGCAAGAAATACTGCATTTTTACTTTCTTATCGTCGTGAAAGTGGCCGTAAAAGTTGAATGTTTGATGACAATACATAAAGAGGCTATCTGGAGAGAAGTGATGCATCAAACGAATCATTATTTAATAACGAGCCAATGTGAAAATTTGTGTAGGTTTCCTCATTTCAGTTTTTGTTTTTGTTATGCTCATCGACAGAATGACGCTTGCAGTGTTAACTGGCTTCATTTTCGAAGTACATAGCTATTGGTTTCGTGCATATTAATTTGTAGACGTCTGTGATGCTAGTGCATAAGTTAAACGTTTGTGTTGGAAAAAAACAATTACAAAAAGAGTGTACAAAATTAGCTTAGTAGAATAATTTTTTTTTTTTTTAATATTTATTTCTCATCGTTTTCCATTGCGGAGAAAGAATAAGGAAACTTTTTCACTTTATTTCATTGTGTGATAAAATTCTGTTGCTTTTTTTCTGTAAATGATTGGTCATGCAATTTTGATTTGAATTTAGTTAAAAAGAACGTCTGTTGAATCTCCAAAATTTTTCCGTTCATTTTTTGAAGACTTTATTTTTATTTTTATTTTTTTTTGAGGATACCTGTCTGTCTTCTGTCTTGTATTATGAAGATCACGAGAAACCTTCAACTTGGTTCTAAAAATTTCGACTATACTGACGGTATTTTTCTTTGAACAACTTCTTATAAGAGGAAAGCTCACGAAGAATTTACTAGAGAAATTTCGTTGAATTCTTTTTTTTTACTTACGAAAAAGTAGAAATGAAAAATCCGAATAGAAAGAAAAAAATTATAATTTTTCTCGTTTTCTCAACAGAGAAAAGGGAAAGAGCGGTGAAGGGGGGTGTCTCGAAATGACTGGTAATAAAGGCTGGTAAACTGGAAAAACGTAAGAAATAATATTCCGGTCGTATTACGCTGACTGTGTGCGAGCGTAAAAGCGAACGCGAAACTAATCGCGATAATATTCGCATTATTAAGTGTAACCCGAGCGAGCGAACGAGTGGTGCGGGCGTTAAAAATTCAAGGTATACCTATACGTTCTCCGGTGTGACGCGGTATTGCGGTACGCGCGGCGGATAAGAAGGAATTTTTTTCCGCCATTTTTCGCTCTCTCGACGGGTGGAAATTTAATATTACGAAGCGAAGCGTGTTATGCGCGTTTCACGACGGTTCGAAGGTACGGAGCTTTTTCGCCGTCCGCATTCGGTACGGTTATCAAATGATTGGGAAATTTCGCGTTCGCGATAGGCGCCGAGGAGGGTACGGTGGCAGGTTACGCTATTAAAGCGGAAGTTTTTATGGTACACGGTATTATAGGTCGTTGGGAAATTATACGGAGCGAAGAATGCCGCTTTTAAGCGATATTTCAACGCTCGATTAGTCGGTCCGTCGTGTACGGGTAATGGGGCGCGAGAGTGGGCTCGATAGGGTTTGCCGGGACGGAATCAACGGGCGAGAATTTTTAGTCGAGTGTTTAACGCGAAAGGTAAGCTATTATGGCGCAGCTAATTTTCGAAGGATGGGTAGGGGAGAGATGGAATTTGGTATGTTTACGTTTCAGACCTTTTGTTATGGATATAACATTTTCCATCAGGATATGTATGGTAGCTAGCCCGACAAAGATCATCTTGCCTCTAAAATTCTTCTGTAGATGTATCGTGCACTCGCGCAAAGATGTACTCTTATCTGTATGAATATTATAATTCATTTGCTTCAAAAAAATAACAGACATTCTAACATGAACGTTGAAACTTCGAAAAGTGGCTACTGATATTGTTGAAATTAGGTGGGGTGGGCGTAAACAGTCATGTCGCATTGTGGTTTTTTGGAGTGAATTAAGGAGCATAACATATCAAAGTTTGGAACTGTTGAGTTTGAGGAGAGTTAGATCCAATAAGTGGGTTTTTTGAGGGTATCTGAAGTCATGAAATTTAAAGAATCCTGTGTATCAAGCCTCCACACGTAAGTAGAATGTTGAAACTTAGTATGCGAGTTCAACTCAGGAACGAAATATGACCATTCGAATTTGGGTCAGAGGGAATTCAAAATGGCGGTTGCCCAAAATTTGAGATTACGTTTGAGTATACTCAAATAGCTGCAAAGTGATAGGTGCGGACGCATATGATTACTGAGAATATGAATTATGTTGTATCTCAAATTCAACTTCGCCAGTGATTATAGAGAGGAGTAGGAGGGAATGTTGTCTTCAAAATGTGGTGGCGGTGAACGAAGAATGGAGAATGTTTCTTCATGGTGTCATAAAGAGATGTCAAAAGTATCAAATGATATTGATATTATCGATATTACATTTTGTATCGATATATCGAAATCACATTTTGTATCGATATATCGATATCACATTTTGTATCGATATATCGATATCCCATTCTGTATCGATATATCGATATCCCATTTTGTATCGATATATCGATATCCCATTCTGTATCGATATATCGATATCACATTTTGTATCGATGTATCGATATCACATTTTGTATCGATATATCGATATCCCATTCTGTATCGATATATCGATATCCCATTCTGTATCGATATACCGATATCCCATTCTGTATCGATATATCGATATCCCATTCTGTATCGATATTCCTCATTTCATACTTGCGAGTAACGCTTTTTTTTTTTTTTTTTTTTTTTTTTGGAACTTGGCTTTACTTCGTTGTTTATTCCTACAGTTTTCGAGTTTTCGTTTGCTGTCAACTTTCTACACTCAGTCAACCAGAAGATCGAGATTCTTGCCGCAAAATTTAAAAAAGATCATTTTATTAAATGAAAATTTCAATTTATTCGATGAAAATATGTATAATTTTTAATCATTCGTATTATTCGTACATTTGTCAATTTTTGAAGTTCTTTTGTTGAGAATTTTTGAAAGATGAAATTAAGCAGCATTTATTTTTCAATTCTTCCATCATTTTTACTTTGTGAAAAAAGTCTATTCATTGTGATATTGATTTCGATAATATCGATATCACAGATTTTTAAATTTATATGTATCGATATCAAAAATCGCATTGATATGACGTCATTATGTCGTATGATGAAGTGAACCCATACGAGCTACTCGGTCGAATTTCAGCTTTCCAAGGGTATGCGGACTGATTTTAAGGGGGGAAATTCATGGGTACCATAGTCGGGCTTATCAACAAACATAATAGATATGAATAGAAATTGCCGAAAATTCATTGAGAGTGTTGTCTAATGAAGATGTGGAAACCGTTGGGTGCGACCTAAATTCTGAGTCGAGATGGAGGCATGTTACTCAGAATTTTCAGTCACAATGTAATATCATGAATTGAGTTGAGGGCACTGAAATATCAACATTTGGGCCTTCATAGTTGAGTTTAAGGAGAATTAGAGCTGAAACAATTTTTTTTTCAAAGCTTTATGTATTTGAATAATTAGCTCAAAAGCTCAGAAGATACGTATCATAGGTGTGCATACAAATCGCTGACATCGTGTAATGGAGATTTTACTTTTTTTTTTTCGATTTTTGATTTGACTCCAAATAGAGTTTACTCAGATTTTGAGTCGAAGGGGAGGTTGCCTATAAATCTCGAGATTTTCATGTCTGTTACAAACTTAACTCTAGTAGTGCGGCATATCTGCTTACGCTTTTTTTTTTTTTTTTATCGAATCATCGGTCATCGATGAAACTTCGTTGAAAGAGGCGTTGATTATGGGGATTTCGAGCGATAAGGTTGCGAGATGATGATACGACGAAAGATAAAGGTGTACGGCGCGGCGTGGCGTGTTACATCACGAAGTTTTTCCATAGGTATTACCGGGCAACGTATCGGTTATGGTGGTTGTGTTGCGGTAATCGGTATTATTAAAACGCGAATGACTCGTATACGCTGGTACAGTCGCGTTCTCATTTTCTTTTTGTTGATGTGCCGATGGAAGAGCGAAACGCTAGGTCGAAGTTGCCAAGTTTACGCGACGCACGCACGCACGCACACGTATGTAATATGGAGAAAGATAGAGAGAAAGAGTTTCGAATGATTAGCTTTGATAAATAACACGACGGACGGTAGTAGTTAGGCCTTTTTTTCTCTCTGTCAGAGGACGACCTTCCGCAATTATAAGATCAATGACCCTCTCACCTCCCGTACCTCGATTAGTCCGCCTTTCGACGGTAATTTATTTTACGCACGCATTCCTCACCGACTCGTACCACATACACAGACGAGGCGACCGAACGGTAGATACTGTTCCCATTCATTCATTCTTTTCGATCCATTCAATCATATTTTCACATTGTGTGCGTGCGTATGTGTGGTCTATGGTTGCGGGGAATTAATAATGTTTTTCTAGCGCGATGTAAATAACAGTCGCGCCGGTCGACGCGGTGTTTTCGTGGAGAGCGTTGGTGCGTGAACGGGAATGTGTGTGTTTTTTTTTGCATCACAAACGAGTCGTAAATAAATTAAGATTTTATTACGGCTTATTAACAAAAAAAAAATAATAATAATAAAGATGATAAAAAAGAAGTGATAAAAAACTTAATTTGAAAACACAAAAAGACATAAAGAAAATGACTAAAATTCGTATCGGTATTGTGTTCGCAGATGGGCTCACCGTACGGGCCGATGAGCCAAGGACCAAATATGCAAGCGGCCGGTTCGCCTTATCCGGGCGACCAAAGGTTACCGTGGCCGCCGATGCAGCAGCAGCAACAACAACAACAACAGCAGCAGCAGCAACAACAACAACAGCAGCAGCAGCAGCCACCGCCGCAATCTCAACAACCGCCGCCGCCTATGGCGCCGCAATCCCAACAGCAGAACTCTCAGTCGCCCCAGCAACAACCTCCAGCTCAGCCGCCGGGCCACGCTTTACCGCCTAACAGTCCGGTACCGGTGGCTCCGTCGACGCCGACACCGCATTCGGCGTCGTCGACGCCCCAACAGCATTCTCCGCAGTCGGCGATGACGTCGCCGCAGTCTAGCCATCCGGAGCCGTCGCCGCAGCAAACACATCAGCCGCAGCAATCGCCGCAGCATACGTCTCAGGTAGGTAGAAGTAAGGGAAAAGAGAAAAGGGTGTGGTCGGTTATTAAATCGAGTGAGAATTGTGGGAGGGGCAAAAAAAATTGAAATATTTATTTTTATAATAATTATTGAATTTATAATATTAAAATGAATGAAATTAGTAAAGAAAATGAAGAATCAAAAATTGAGAAATTTCATGAATAGGAAAACGAGTATGAATAGGGTCCCTACTTCTTAGTCATACATGATGGCGCAACTTTAAAAGGGGTTTTCATCAAAAGCATGATTATTCAGAGCTGGCCTTACTCGAAGTAGAAGCCTAACAACTGGAATATTGGCAACATAGGAGGCCCACGTGGTTGCGAAGTCAGCTATATTGAGTTTCTGATAGAAATAAGTGAGAACGCTCAAAGCATATGTAATTACCATTACGTAAGCCCATTAGTATTGCGGTGTTGCTATGTGGTGTTGTTCAGTCTTGATTAGAGCCTATTAAATTTTCGTGATAATTGTAATTGATTTTTGTATTGAAAGTTTAGCTGTTGGAACGAAACGCACCCGAATTTTAGGTAAACGTGGAGTATTGGCAACACTGTAACATCTGCATAGTAGACCCACGTGGTCCCAAAACTGGCTAATTACATAACGTTTTTGATGAAGGGAGATAGAAACGCGTGAAAACATCCTTATATATTTATGTGAAACCGCAAGGTCTGATTTTTTCTTTGTGACTCTTCTCTTCCTTGACTACCTGTCTTATTTTGACGAAATTTTGGGCTCCTGTCCGAATTATAGTGTAGGAGGTTCTCGACTCGAATCCGAACCAACAACTTGAAAATTGGGGGGGGGGTAGAGTTAAAATTTTGAATAAGGTTCTTCTAAATTTCAAACTTGTATTTTTTTTTATTAATAGATTTTAGAGTATGAATTAATTTTCTTATGTTCTTACCATTTTTCATTTTTGGGGCACTCTTATCCCTCAAATTTGACTAAAAAGTGGCATCATAAAATTAAAAATCGCTAAATTTTCCTTTTTTTCAAAAGTAAGTGGCATATCCTTTGCGCTGTAGTTACCTTAGTATTCATGTAAATTTTCAACGATTTTCGATCATATTTGCGTGAGGTAGTAAAGAAAAACCAAAATTTCAATATTTTTTCATCCTTTTAATTATTATTATTATTTTTTTAATGAATGCGTTGAAAACACTATTAAAAATGTATAAACAGTTCAAAAAGAACTGACTCAAATGAGTAAATAAATATCGCTGTCACTCGAGCCAGTGAGCCTTCTAATATGCGGTGTTGCCAAGTTGCATTGTTCGGCTTGAAATTCGAGTTTGCTTTTGAATTTTATTTTGTAATTTTGAAGGAATTTTTCAATTAAAACTGTAATTATTAAGCAGAACCTGTTCGAATTAACCGTTTTGCTGGACTGTTAGCAACGTTGTAATAACTAAATAGTGGGCCCAAGTGGTCGTCTAATTAGTTGATTGCTTCAAGTTTTTTATTGAAAACAATTAGAAGCGGTCAAAAAATATATGAAGATTGTTCCGAAGCATTGCTCCAATCAGTATTACACTGTTGCCAAATTGTGTGGTTCGGTATGTAATGAATTGTAGTCCTTGAATTTTTTTCATTTTTATGAAGCGGCCTCTTCAAATTTTCTCGCTAGTTTGGTTTGCTGAGAATTAAAAATATGTTTTCTTCGAATCAGTAGGAGCAATTTCTCCATTTTTCTTCATTAATTTCCCTAATAGAAAGCAGACTAATTGTATTCTCGATTTTTTCAAATACCCAGACGACTATTGTGATATGCTGATAATTAATTTCGAATCCAAAAGCACATGTAAGGCGTTGGGATAGTTATAAACATGTCAGCAGAAGAGGTTTTCGTGATGTTTGCTTCCAGTATTTCAAGACAAAAGAAAATTATTGATTATTGGAGATGTTCTGTTACGTATATAGGAACACACAGTTTTCCTTATTTTCTGTCTGTGCTAATTTTCATTGCTGAACTAAGATTGTTGATGGTGGGAGGAGAATAAGAACATTTACATCTGAATCCTGTGGTCTCTTCTATGACGAATTGGATTGAATTTTTTCTTTTTCGAAAACGAATGATTAGTAGGTTGAAAAAGTTGTAAGTTATTGACCTTCTAGCTCTTGTTCATTTTGAAGACACAGTTTTGTTAACTTCATTTTTCCCCTTCAAAATTATCATGAATTCGATTTTCAAAAAATTTTATTTTTTTACCTCCAAAATTCATATTTTGTTGCCCAAAAATGCAGAAAATTTTATTTATGGATTGTTTTTATTCATTTTTGCTGTGGGGAAAGGGGAGGAGGGTTTTAAAATATGTTCTTATTTGCTGGAAAATCACAGCATTTTGTGTAAACTTATTTTTAAAATTATTTATGCTTAAATCGATAATTTTAGGTTGAAATGTAAGGGAGAGTAGATAGAAAACTGCCCAAAAAAATTCTTAAATTTTACGGTTATTTTGTTATATTCAGGGAGCTTATTATTTTTAGATTTTATATTGGGAAAATTTCGATTTTTTTTCTCTTATTTCATAGGTCGGTTTATAGAATTATGTTTTTTGGTCCTTGAACGTGTGGTGAGTTTCCGAATAATTTTTTTATCCAAACCCTTAGTTATCGGTAACGGTGATGATCTATACGCCTTTTTTTTTTATCGAGTTTCGAAACGACACTGGGTTGAAAAAAAATGGCTCTGATAAATTTCTCGACTAGGATTTCTGTTTTGGATTCATCGCTGCCTGTTACCCCTTCTTTGCCCATTTTATCGGTCGAAGCGTCTGTTAAAGGCTCGATGTAAAAAATAAAAAATGATATAAACGAAATATAAAACCGGCGGTTCGTTTTACCCGTAGAGAAAATATCGTAGAACCAGAGGTCGGGATAATATTTCGTGGCGATACGTACGCACGTAGTCGAAGTTATACGCTGTGAAGCGAGTTCAGTGTTGCCAACGGCGCCGATTGTTTTACACTGGCGTGTTTTTGTGAAGATATTTTCGCGATAGTTGAAATTAATTTTTCCCAAATTTTATTCTCGGTAAAACACTGCGGGGTAGCGAATAGACGATTTATCGTTGAAGTTAAGCGATAGGTTCATGGAGTCGCTGTAGATAGAGCGAATGAAATTTGAAGCATATCTGCTCGAATCATGTGTGAATTTCTGATGCCTCAATTTGAAATCAAGTGGGAAAAAAACTCGAGTGAATAATTTTTTTATCATCGAATTTACAGGGTGTCCAACAGGTCATACAAGTCGTAAAAAAGTCATCATTTCAGCTAAGTGATCATAAAAGCCATGCAAAGTTCTAAAAAAGTCGTAATTTCATCTAAGTGGTCGTAAAAGTCATTCAGAGTCATAGTAAAGTCATCATTTCATCTCGACTTGAAAAAAAAATAAATCGAAAAAAAAAAATAAAAATATTCAAAAATTAGATTTTTGCTCATTTGAAGAGGTGTAACATTGACCGGTACAGAATTTCACGTGGTCATCGCGTTGTTCAATTTGTTTATATATATATTTTTTCATTTAATTTTTTTTTTTTTTTTTTTTTTTAATCGCTTGAGTTGTTATTTAATACAGATTTTTTTGGAAGGGGGGGTGGTGTTAAAATAATGTATATATTAATGAGAAAAGACCATGAAAAAGTCATACAAAAGTCCCAATTTCGACAGATGAAAATTTGTTCGACACCCTGATCTATGAATCGGTTTTGATTACATATTCGATTTTTTTTGCATTTGATGGTTTTTGATAATTCAAGATTAGTAAAGGGCTAGGAAAAAAAACTGTAATATTTGAGGGACTCCGTTTCCTAATTGTATCAGGCAATCGAGGTTGCCTTCACTTCTCACTAGTTTATGAAAAATCCAGTAGAAGTGAGTAATTTCGAAATATTTTTTTAATTTAACATTTATTACTTTTTTTTTACAGTCTTACGGCGCTAGTAGACCAAATTTAACGTCAACTACTCCAGAACCAGGGGTAAGTGAATATTAATTATTTTTTCTCCCCTTCCTTCTTCGAGTGTGATGAAAAGACAACTTCAGTATTTGTTGTTGTATTTGATCGCCGTCGTGTCCTATAATTTTGAAACTGAGTTAGTGGAAATTGGGAATTAATTTTTGTTCGATAATATTATCGATAAGTAAGGAAAGTTTCTATATTAACGAATTAATTAATAAATATCCAAGTACCTTCCTTCACAGCTTTACAAGACTGTTATGAAGAGAACACCATGCTCGAGCTGTGGGCTTGAGTAAGGTCACGGTGGCTCTCTAGAAAAGATTTTCCTCGATGTGATCTCTTTTCATGTTGAAAGAAGTTTAATCTGGGGCATAATTAGTTTCTGAAGAAGTGCATGCATTAGAAGAAAAAAATTTTTTATGCTCCAAGTGTTGTATCGTCTTTTGAATGAAGTATTATTTTTTAATTACTGATAATGCTGATTAACCGAGCAAAATGAATTCGTTATCAGCTTATTCTCTGCATTTTGATCTAGTATTTTGAGAAAGCAGATATTTTTCACGTGTCTCTTTTATTTATTTATTTATTTACCTGTAGTGCACTCCAAGGAGCATTTACAAGGTCATACCTATGTTTGCAAAAAAAAAAAAAAAAAAATTAAATAACTATTAATATAAAATATTTTAAATTACTACAATAATTTTTTCTATTCTTCCTCCACCCTCTCTCCCCTCACTGCTTGTGGGAAATTACATAAATATTTCGATCTCGAATCTTGTCTGTATGTTTTTATTGATTATTATGGCGGGTGTTAATGGGTTTTTTATTTCACGTATTACGTACGTCTTATCCTTTTATTTCATATTCGTTAATTATTATTCATATTAGTATTTTACATTTGTTTATGTCTCGGTTTTTTTTTGTTGGCACTTGAACGAAGACTCGCTTCGAAAGGATATCGACGTAGGTTTTTAGCCGATTTCCACGTCGGACCGTAGTCAGCACTGCGTTCTGTACTATTGACGTTAGTTACGCTGCGATGTTCCGAAATGGGTGTTGGGAACTCGATGTTGTTCGTAGAGCCCATGTATAAACGTCGACGCGAAGAACGGGCGCGCGTTCGGCTATAGGAGCGATGTTACTCTCGTCGTTTCGACTTTGGGAGAACTCACGCGATTCAACTTTTCTCGGTCTGTATCGAAACGGGCCCCAGATTTGACGAGATACCTGGATCCTGGCGGTCGTGTGGAAGTTGAGTAACGTGTGGAAGACCTAAAGAGTCGAGCAGGGAGATGATGAACAGCTGCTGGATAGATGATTACGGCGCATTTCTGAGATCACGACGAATGTCTCGAAATCACGCTTATCGAAGGAAACGAGCCGATGCTCTGACATGAAAACGGAGTCGAAGCGAAGAACGTTGGTAGGACTCTGAGCGGTGGAGTGAATTGTGAGAGCAGCGTGGTCGCGTAGACTGGTCCGAGATTTTCCCATTAATTCGTATTACGAACGAACGAACGACGACGAGGACGATAAAACGCGGCGTGGCGGTGGTGGTGGGTTGGCAGCCCTCGAGCTTCGCGAAGCGTTATTATATACGCGGGACTCCGCGCTTCGGCGCCCGCCTCGTTCGGCTTTGGCTGTGTGTACGTGCACGTCCGATATAACAACTCGTTCTCGTCGGTTCGTTTCGTTCGTTCGCGGCGTGGCGGCGGCTTTCTCTATATCTGGATGACGTCAGTTTTCCTTGTTGGTTGTGTGTGTGCGTTTTTTTTTTCCATTCGGTTGTTTGCTTCGTTGGCGTTTCCATAGCGCGGGCCCTTCGAAGGAGGAGCGCGCGGAGTTGGTATACCAGTCGTTTTAGGTTCTCGATTGTGGTTTTTTTTTTCTTTTCTTTTTTTTTTTTCGCTTCCCTGCTCGCCCGGTGTCTTTATTCGTTCGGTGCGAGTGTACGAGGCGGCTGCGTGTGTGAGATGGTTTTCCACGACTCGGTGTGCGAGTGGTGGCGGTCGTTTCGCCCTTGAGAAGAGACAACCGGATTTGCGCGAGTAATCGCGTCGAGGCGGTCGAGGCGGCGTTTTTATATGGACGGTGAGACTTGAGGAGTGGACTCGGATGATGTTTTTCGTCGGTTCGCAGGAAATTGGAAATTTTCTACGTGTAATTTCGATATGTTTGGCCGAATTGCGAATCTCGTAGATTTCTCGATGAGAATGACGAAGGGGAAACCTCCGAACGAGTATTACTGCGAGATAGAGATAGAAAAAAAAAAACGTAATCAGCTATGCCACATTACTGGAGCTGAGTTTTTAATTAGGGCTTGTTCAGATTTACAAACAAAATTGCTAATCTCTTCGTGTCTATAAGGCACACCCAATTCCAAGTCCGAAAGCCCATACCCTGCTTTTTCCATAAACACTTGAGAAATTGAATGTGGAACAAAAATGTAATATTTCTTGCCACGCAATAATCATATAACCATAATATATTTCTCAAATTTCAACTACTTTAGGTTACTAAAATTACCTTCCAATTTTTACGATCTGCTATTTTGGATCCATTTTGACCAAAATTGATGAGGTTATATTCTAGTTATTTTCAAACTTTCGTGTACCCCCCCCCCCACCAAATTTTCAGGTTGTTAATCCCTCCTTCTCCCCTCCAACCAAATCCTACACACGAAGTTGGGCCTTTCTAGGTAGATTTGGTGACGAGATATGGAAAACTCATTTAATTTCTCGCAGCAATTTCCCTTCCAAAAGCCGTTCTTCGCTCCAACTCTTCTCCTTGTACTCCCCCCACATTTTGAGGTCGACAATGCCTCTTTCTCCCCTCTAACATCATGTATGAAGGTGACTTGAGGATATAGTATACTTCTTATCTCCAAAAATTATATGAGTTCAATATATTAATACTTTTACATATTTGTGACTTCTCAATCTCTACTCATATTTTGATAATCCGCCATTTTGAATCCATTTTGGTCCATATTCAGGAGTTCATATTGTGGTCACCAACTAACCCTATGTACAAAGTTTGACCTTTCTATGTTGATTTGTTGAAGAGATATGGAAGATGAAATTGCAAAACTCAAAACATCCTCAAAAAGTCGTTTTTTGGAACTGCCCTCAAAATGCACTTGAAAAACTGAAATTTTGATATGTTGGTGTCCGTGATCCACTCTTTCATTTTAAAAGGAAAAGGAAAAGGAAAAATTTGAGGTATTTGCCTTTTCCCCCGCCCCCCTCCAAAAATTGGAGTGGTCCGCCATTTTGAATTTTTTCGAAAAAACAAAAAAGTGGTTTTTGTTATATTTCTAAGAAGAGTCTCTCAAAAAGTTTCGAACGAATTTCTTGAATATCCGCCAGCGCTGCGCGTGAGGGACAAAAATATTAAAATTTCTTCCAAAAATCGGTTTTTGCTCCAACGTTCCTCAAAATGCGCTTAGAAAACTGAAAATATTGATATGTTGGTGTCCGTGATCCACTCTTTCGTTTTAAATGAAAAACGAAAGATTTGAGGTATTTCCCTTTTCCCCCGCCCCCCTCAAAATTTAAGTGGTCCGCCATTTTGAATTTTCTGAAAAAACAAAAAGTGGTTTTGTTATACTTCTAAGAAGAATCTCTTACCTAAGTTTTGAGCGAATTTCTTAATTACCCTCCGGCGCTGCGGGTGGGGCAAAATATATAAATATATTGATAACAAAAAGTGGAACATTTGCCTATTGTTCACAACTGATCTGAAACGCAAAGATGTGAAGACCATACCCTCCCCCGACCCCTCTTCAGTAATCAGGTTGGCTATAATAGCTACTGTTTTCAAGTTGAAAACTCGGCTAAAACGAAATACGAAACAAGACTCGAGCCTTAGCGGTTTCGAAACGGTAATTCAATTAGACGGTAATTTATGGTTTCGTATGTATAGATATACGTACGCGTACGTAATAGGAGAGCGTCAAGGCGAAAGAACGCAACGAACGGATGGAGCGGAGTGTGGACGGTGGCCGAGCGAACAGAGACTGTAGCGGTGGGTAATACACGGTAAATACGTGTTCTATAACAGGCGTACGATGTACACGATGCGGTTCTCGTACTCGTGACGGGGGTACGATGGTCGGTTTTATGGTAGAGGAATTTTCCTTTTTGAATTACGGTCGTTTGGCGGGGGCGGGGGGTGGTAGAAGCGTCTTGGCGTCTGTTTTTGTATTCGATATGTACGGTGGTCTGTGGACGTCGTCGGTGCGTTGTACGGGTAGGTCAGTTTTATAATTATGTCCTGAAGGGATCGTTTTTCTTCTCGCTCTTTCGACACGACGTGGTGTACCGCGTAAACGGAATGAATGGCGAAATGAGACTACGTGGGGAGGGGAAAAGAGCGCGGTTCTCTCCAAGCGCTAATGTCGGGCGGAAGCGGCGCGATAATGTAATGAACCTTAACTTATCCCTTTTACCGTTTGTCGAGCTTTCGCGAAAACGAAATACTAGATTAGATTTGGAAAACCGTGGTGGTTGTTTTTCTCGCGGTCTGACGTGCACGTGCCAATGATGGAAATGGTATCCGGGCGAGGTTATTTTGGCGAACGAATAGATGGCGGCGAATTTTGGCAGTAATGTCGCGATTTTCTCGGCGACGAGGAGTGATGGTGGCGAAGCGCGCCCTGTGAGTTTCGTGACGATTGTAATGGGCGGTAATTTGCATTATAAAGGTGTATAGATGTGAAGTGTCGTCGAGGGTCGAGTGAAAAAAAATGGGGTCCTTTTGTGTCCGAGGCGACGGTCGTTATAGTTCGCTTCGTGTGGTGGTCGCTGAATGGATGGGAAAAGGCGGGATGGTTCGACGACGTGTACGATGACGAAATTCGAAACGTGAAATAACGAATGAGAATTTGCTCGCGTATAATAGCGATGATGCGGCATTCGAGCTCGACTACAAAACTTCGTATTTGTGGAGATAACCTTGGTGCTTTTGTAGGGAATTAAATTTTGGCAAAACGTCTTAAGAATCGATACGCGATGAAGTAAAAGTAAATGAGGTTTTCAATGGTGTTCTTGTTCGGGAGCTGAAATTGTTGATCTAGGTTTTCTCCTAGTGGTTTTTGGTAGAAGCTCTTGTTCGGATGCCATTGTCACGACTATTTTCAATGTAGGAATTTTACTGAGATCCTATGTTGGGCGCCATGGATTCACAGTTCTCGATATCAGTATTTTGGTAATAGGCGATCGTTCAGCATCAGTGCTGTTTTCAACTTGAAAACGATAGCTATTGTAGCCTACCTGATTAGGGAAGGGGTTGGTAGAGGATGAAGTCTTCAAATATTTTGGGTTTAAGACCATTTGTAATCATCTGGTACATTTTCCGCTTGTTGGTATGTCTTTTTTCTCACGCGTAGCGCCACCACGTGTTGATGATATTGGCTCAAAGTTTAACTTTTTGTTTTTTTCGAGAAAACTCAAAATGGCGGATTACTCAAATTTTGAGGAGGGCTGAAGAAGTGGAAAATACCTCAAATTTTTTGTTTTTTATTTCAAATAAAAGAGTGAGTCGGGGACATAAACATGACCAAATTTCAGCTTCCCAAGTACATTTTGAAGGGAGTTATACCAAAAATTGTTTTTGAAGAGAAATGTCTTGGATCTTCCTTATCGCCTCACCAAATCAATCTAAAAAAGTCGAACTTTTTGTGTGAGGTTAGTTGGTGACCGGAATATGACCTTTTGCATTAAAGTGAAAATTCAGCTCCAGTAATGCGGTATGGCTGCTTACGTCGTTGAAAATATTTCGGGTTTTTAATGAAAGCATTTTAGGGCATTTTGAACGAGTCCTAATTTAAGTGATGATATTTCAACATTTCAACCATTTTAGGTGTAGGAATTTCACGAGGCCTACGTTGAGCGCCATGATTTCATAATTTTAAATTGTATATTTATTTTTTTGTAACTTTTGGGGCTGAGAGTATTGAATTTACTGCTCTTTACACAGTACTCTATTCTGCTATGAAAAATGTTTGCATTCATGTCTGTAATGTGTGTTTGGTGAATGTCCTATATATGGAATACCATGACTGAGTGGTAATTGCATAATGACTTTTTGATGGAATTTATTATAATAAGTACTATGATTTATGACAACGAATTAGTGTGTATTACTCCAGCTATGGTCTGTCGAAAATTGAGAACCAAAATATGTATGAATCGAGATACACAGCGATGCTGAATTATCGTTTCACTCGAAAAGAATATTTCATGTATTTTTTTTTTTTTTTTTTTTTTTTTTTCATATTCAAATTATTCAACTTTTTTGATGTTCTTAATATAATTAAAAGCATTTTTGCATGTAAAGGCTAATTTCTTAATAATTTATCCTTTTTTTTTTTAAATTCTTCTTTTGAAAAATTCACGACTTTCAAATTAATAAATTATAAATATGTAGAACTTTTTTCCTTAATTTGTGTGTGAAACTGTTAAGGATCTTTCTTGTTTGAATTTCAGAATTTTTGAATAAAATTTTAATAATGTCTTCATTTGGGTAACATTTTTAGTTTTTAAAAATCCTTATTCATTTTCGTGTAAATTAATTTCTATATTTTCAATTGGAAAGATTTTTTGGCGGTTCTTATTTGGCGCCAAGATTTTTGATTTTCGCAAACTTAGTGGTCCTTGTTCTGGCGCCAGTTTTTGAATTGGAGAAAAGAAAAGATTAAGTTGTTTCGAAGCCTTAGTGTTATGATTTGGGTGACTATAAAATTAATGCAAATGCGTGTTCGTGTAGTATAATTTGTAGTTCTTTGTAAAAATGAAAAGTATCAATGAATGTGTCCTAGGTTGGGCGCCAAAATTTTTTCGTATAAAAGAAGAGACGGAAAATGAATCGAATAAAAAAGTAAATTGCTAGTCATTTGATTATGTATTGAGTTTCGAAAAGAAATCTTTCACCAATTTGCTTCTATTTATTTGTTTCTTTCTTCTTTTTTTTCCAAAAGAGAAAAATTGATAGAAATTTTTTTTTCTCGCTTTTTCAACTCTAAAAATGTACGATTACTACGATATCCATCCCGAACGACAGTAATGTGGAAGTTTTTTCAATTTACCAACGTCGTTTACGCTCTTAAGCGTGAGTACCAAAGTAACGAAAGAAATGTACGGTTTGCGAAGAAAGTGTAAATTTTGAAAGCGCGCGACGACGACGCCCGAACGTTTACTTTCTTTCGTCGAACGAAGCGAGATTGGAGACGAACGTGCGAATAACGATCGCGACTTAAGAGCCTATTCACACGAAGCGTTTTGTCGCGCTTCTTAAAAATCGCGCGACTCAGTTTTTGTCGTGCAACTAACGCGCGTGTGAAGCGCCACAACTCACATTCGAAAAATCAGATTTTCATATGCTTTTTCCATTATGACAAAATTGAGAAAGGAAGTGGTGAAAATAAGGGAAAAAAAGATGAAAACGCGCGTTTCGTCAGGTTTCGTCTGAATACTCTGATAAGAAATAATGTTTGGTCATGAAACGCGCGATTTTTTGCCACGCGTTTTGCGGCGAGAGTGACTACTAGAAGCGTTTGTAGCGCGAGAATCGTTGTCGCGCTGCGGCGTGTGAATGCTTCCATTTATTTATATACTTCGTCGAAACGCGCTTCCAAGTGACGCGTTAGTCGCGCTTCTAAAAAACGCTTCGTGTGAATAGGCTCTAATAGACAATTCCGTCGACGACTTAATGGTTAATTAAGCGCGTACCCTGCGAGGCTGCGAAGAGCGCCTTTCTCAAAGATAAAATTCTTCGGTACCGCGCGGCACTCGGCGCGGATGGGGGTGTGGAGGTGCGGAAATTGGCGCGCGTGAAAGAGCGAGAGATGGAAGAAAAAGTGTTACGAGATTAACGTTAATTCTTTTTTTATTGCTTTATCGGCGAGAGAATTTCGCCGCTCGGAGTGCCGCTTCGGCTCCGCGTTCGTTTACCGTCTATCTGGCGGTGCGGGGGAAAAAACACGAGAATAATTGAATAAAACGACACGAAACGAAGAGGGTGAATATCGACGGTGACGCGGAACGAATTTCGCGAGTCGACGACGACGGCGTGTGTTGTTTCGAGGGTCTTGATAAGTATGCAAATAAAGTTGTAAAATAATTTGCTTGAGCTGGCTTTGAAGTGTTGTGAAAATATTCAGATAATTTTTGGTAATACATCTCGAGATGATGTAAAGTGAACGTGACGATCTAAATTGAACGAATGGAAGGATTGGAAGCTTCGATGGCCATCAATGGTCGACGAATTGAAGAAGTTACTTGGAAATGAACCAAAGTAACCACTATCCCAAGTTAGATTAACCATTATTTTTATAGCACTACGGGAAGAGGGATGTTGATTTTTGTAAGTGGTCTCTCCCTATACTGTGCAATGGTGAAAACAGCATTCGATTGAAATTTCGTTTAAAACGGTCCCAAATGTTACATTTGGTGTATAAAGAATATTCCACGCTAATTTTTTGAGTTCTTACCTCGCCCCTTCTGGAGGCCTTTATGAAAAATGTTGAAAATTTTCATCAATTATAGATTATGGATGTTTTTATGGTAAAGTTTTCAAAACGATCTGTGCATTTGTTTCTATGTTTTTTTGGTCTTCAAAAAATTTCAAAAAAATTATTTTTTTTTCAAAGTATGCCTTTTTGCTCTTCAAAATTTGAAAAAAATTGAAATTTTTTTTATATGATCTACTATCACATTTTTTGTTTTTGGCCTGAATATGAGGTCGACATAGTCGAAAATGGAAAAAAATTCTAATTTCATTCCTCTTAGTTTCAAACGATGTTAATACAAAAATGTAAAGATTACATCGCATGATCCTCGTATTCAAATTTGCAAATGCCCAAGTTCATTTTTGGATTTTCAATTGATTTTTTGAAATCTTAAAAATTTCTATTGGTATACATAATTATTAATTACCTGTAATATGATGTGCATAATAGCTGAATGTGAGAATTTAAAAAAATAACATTACAGTACGAACTTTGGGTGTGCTTTGTTTCTGGAAAGTTCTCTATATGATGTGATAGAGGGGTACTAGAAAACCAAGATTCCATGATCAAACTGGCCAGAGTGTCGTTCCCTGCGTTGAAGGGGGGGGGGGAGCAAAGTTTCGGTCTATCCGTAATTTCCTGAAAAATTGAAAAAACGAAAAGATTTGAAGACCCCATCCTTCCCCCCCCCGACCCCTTCTCTGAACATGTAGGCTGTGTTGAGGTAAAGGATTGAAGAACTGAAAAAAAAATTTTCAAAAATTATGTAATGTAGAATTTTTTTTGAATTTTTTTGGAACAGTTGATAACGGATTTATGGGAGAGTAGGCGTCATTTTTTCCATTTGTAGTCCTGAAAATTATCAAAAATGTCGATTCAAAACGTTTCGCTCTGTCTTTCTCTTCCTTTGTCTCTTTCTCCTCTCTTTCTTTAATCACTCACGCATTTGTGCACACATTCTGTCTCTCTCTTTTTTTTAGTTTTATTTTGTTTTGTTTTTTGTTTTTTATTGAGAGCAGAAAGGAGCCGCCCCTCTAGTCGCCCTTATTTGGATATTGTGGGCTGTATAGGTGTATGTATTACATATTTTGCATATCGAAATGTTTAATAATATGAACAAAATGATCTGTCTGTCTGTCTCTCTCATTCCTTCATCTCTTCTTCCTTTATGCATAATTATATTATTCATTTATTTGTTTCATTTTTTTTCTCGTTGCTGTTTATTTTATTATTCTATTTTGTTCAATGAAAGTAGAGACGATCCCCCTCTCCCCACTCATCTTTGTTAGGGTATTGGAGGCCGTATACAATATACATATATCATTTATAATTCGAAATTTATGATATTAATAGTAAAAATAATCTGTCTGTCTTTCTCACACTCATTCACACTCATTTTCGCTAATTCTTTTTTTTTACTTTTTTTTTTTTGAGAGCAGAGAAGAGCTGGCCCCCCACCCACCTTCATCAAGGTATTGGGGACCGTATATATTATATATTTTGTGTATCGAAATGTTTATAATGAATAAAATGATCTGTCTGTCTGTCTCTCTCTCTCTCTCTTGTTTTTTTCCCTCTATGCCAAATTCAGAGTTTTGAGAGCTGGCCACCGCTCACCGAAATTTAGTTACTTGGTAGCCGTACAATATTATTGAGAAATTTTATATCTAGTGTCTTGTTAAATATATATGGTCAATTGTCTCACTCACTCACTCACTCTCTCACGCGCTCCCAGTTTCACTATCTCGCAGCTCACGCTTATAATAATCTGCCAGTAGAGATGAAGAATGCGGGTAGTGTTGCGTTCAGGCACATGGTGGGTGAGTATGTGGCGGCTATTCTTGATGGATAGGATGTTGATGGCATTTTCTGGTTCTCTCTCCCCTTCCCCTCCATTCATGTAATTTGTCGCTCTTTTTGTAGTGTATATTGTGTTTTACTTAGTTTATTTGCTTTGTTTTATTCTTTTTTTTTTAATTGAGTTTTGAGAGCCGGCGCACCGCTCACCCAAATTTGGGTACTGGTGACCGTATAATACCAATGTAGAATTTTATATGTAGTATTTCGTCAAATATATATTGTCTATTGTCATTCATTCACTCTTGTGAAAATTTTAAATGAAATATTTTTGAAATAATTATATTGTCATTGTCACTTTCTCTCTCCCCCTCCCCCCTCCTTCGCCCTCTCTTTCCATCATTAAGTAATGAACGAACGAAGAAATTCGTAACAAGAAGATGGATCTGCTTACTGTACACGTGGCGCGGAAATGTTGAGGCGACGACACGAAAAGGCGACAAGGTTATCGTAAATTTCGGCGTATAATAGATAACAGCCGCCGGCTTGCACCCTTGTAATCTCGAATCGAGGTAAATTACAAGAAGGCGGCGTAACGAAGAGACGAAGATGTGACGGGAGACGAGAGTATAATGTAAATTTCGCGATACGCCGATACGCGCCGCCGGGTTCCAACTGAGCGACGGTATTCGTCGAATCCGTGTCTTGCGGAATGTACTCGGCACTCGAAGCTCGGTCGATGGTGGTTGCGACCATAGCGATGGGCAACTGGAGAGATATTTTGTTTGTACTGCGCGTAGCTTACGCGGATACATTTTATTTGTTTTGGTGTGTACGAGCCACGAACGGGCACCTAATGAAGGCGCGAATTGCTAACGCACGTTGTTCACATACTCGAGTTCGCCAACGCGTCCTTTTCGCGAGTCCTCTCGAAGCGTACACTCGAGCTACGTGCCGCGAGAGAGTTGTGGCTGAGAATATTTCGCTTAATACCGCGTCCGTACGTGTCGTATCGCGCGGCTCTACAGTCGAAAGATTCCGGTCGAAGTAGACGAATTTTTGGTGGTACGAATATACGAGAATAGCTTTGGCGCGGGAAAAGGGGGCGAGAGTGTAATACGCGACGACGGTGTTATTGACATTGACACGATTTTCAGATAACACCGCGCGCGCCTTCGAAAACCCAACAACGATAGAGATGCAGAAAGAGAGAGAGAGAGAAAGAAAAATAGAGGAAATAAATAACGCTATATAATGCGTCGGCGAGGAAAGAGCGAAAGGGGAAGCGGAGCGAGTGAGAGAGATGCATCGGTTGTCGTCGTCGTTGTCGATATTTGTATTACAAAACGCGCGTAAAACGGATACCATTCAAGGTCGTTTTTAATTCGACGGTAGCAGGTTATCTTGGGCCGGTCGCCCGTTAATGGTGTAAGAGAAATAATGGAATTTATCGAGGGTTGGTTTTATGCGGCTGTTACTACCACTACTATTACTACGGTGTTACGGGACTTTGGAAATCTCCTCTCTCGTTTGTCTCCGTCTTTTACGTTGGTTATAGCGTATTTGTCGAATATTATAATGGACGATGGGTACGTGGTATTATCGCGCCTTTTTTTTTTTTTTCGTCTTTTCTTTCCCTTTTATTAACGATGGTGGTCGGTATCTTTTTTTTTTCTTTTTCTCTCGTTTCTAATAGGTCTTTATTGAGTGGAAATGGGCGTCTTTTGTGTGTGTTGAATAGGAACGTTTAATGTTTCTAGGTCGGTTGTTGACCTCGTTGAGTGCTCGGTGTTGGGTGAAACGATTTTTCTTTTTCGTGTAGATGGAGTTTTTTTTTTGAAGGGTTTTGTTTTCGCGCGCGATCGATTCGATGACAGGTCGGATTGCTCGGATAGATGTTGAATAATTTACGCGAGTTTTTATGCATATTTTTTGGGGATAATTTTCATTTTTCTCCGTCCTTTGCTGCCTGCAAAAAAGAAGTAAATGAAGAAAGGAGTGCGAGAAGTGAAAGAAAACAATTCGAAAATTTATATAATATAAAAACGTTACTTGAAATGGAAACGGGGAAAAAAGTGACGATGAAGCAATAAAAACGAAATTTCTCTTCAGTTTTAATTTCTTCGTATGGGTGCGAAGAAAAATCCCCTCCTCCCCTCCCTTCCTTATTTGAAAAAGTCTACGAACATTTTTAGAAGGAAAAGAAATTGAACATGAAAATTGAAAATTAAGTTTAGTATCGATTTTAATCGGTTAGTTAAGAAGAAATATTGTTCACTTTTCTCTTTCATTAAATAGAGTGGATGAATAAATCGAAAATTGGAATTTGAAGCGAAGGAAGTGACTGAAGAATGGGGGGGGGGTAAATGAAAATCAAATAATTTTTGAAATAAGTGATGGAAAATGTATATGAAACGATGAAAAATTATTGAAAGCATTTTTAGTAGGTTGCAAAGCAAAATTGTTTTCCCTCTTCTACCCCCTCCCCTACTTCCAGAAAAAATTTAGGTGTAATCGCTATGAATAAGAAAATCGAAGATGAATAAAATTAATGAAAAAAAAATTGGAAATTTATGATGAAATGATGATAAAGAAGGTTTAATGATTTTAATATTTTCGAATATTTGCGGGTACAAATTTTCTTTTTTTTCTCTTTCCCCGCCCCATTCACGAAAAATAAAAAATAAGAATAGTGAAAGTATGGAAAACTGAAGTGAAAAATAAATTAAAAGGAATATGCAATGCGTATCGGAATATGTTTTCCACGTATATTGGAAATAGTTTTAGAAGCACTGAATGTGGTGAATAATTTTTTTTCACGGAGTGCAGAAAGCAAAATGTAAAAAATTACTCGAATCGTCCAAAAGTAGTGTTTTCGACATTTTTTGAAAATTTCCGAAAAATCTCACAGAAGGAAACGATTACAAAATTGACGATGAAATAGTGAAAAGTGAATTTTTATCAATTTCAATTTTCTCTGATATTTGCGTAGGAAATTTCACACCAGTCCGCTTCCAACTCTTACTGCCCTCTCCTCCCTACCTCACACCTGAAAAAATATGAAAAATTATCAAAAACAGGAAAAACTAGAAAAAATTGATTTAAAAATAGAACATTAGATAATACGAAGAAATCCTCGTGGAAAAAAGAAATGAAATTAGAAACTTATGATGATGAGTTGAAAAACGTATTTTTATTGATTCCTGTTTTTTCGAATATTTTCAAAGTCAATCGCTTCACCCTTCGCCCCAACCCCATTCAAAAGAAGTAATGAACCGAAAAAAAAAATATTTTTAATAATTGAAAATCATGAAATTTGATGAAATTTGATGTGAATCTATTTCGTTTTTTCATTTATACATGTTTTTCAAAAATTTTCCAATGAGGGCGTTTTAATTTTTTTTTTTTTTTTAATATATTTCTTCGTGAATTTTTAAAATTTTGTAATGAATCGATCAATATTAAAAAATTTAGAAATTATTATCAATTTTATACAGCGTTTTGTCAGGTCACAAGAATGCCAGAATGGTTAGTGGTTGCTGGCGAAATTCTGTGAATTATAAAATCGACGGTGATTTTAGTGTTTTTTCAGTGGCTGTGAATTCGTTGAAATTTTTCGAGTTGCTCCTTTGTGTAAAGATGGAAAATTTTGTCCGAGTAAAAAATGGTAATTGAAAAAATAAAATCTACAAAAGAGAAAAAGACGGAAAATTCGTGATATTATAACGCTGAAAATTAAATTTTTCTTTAGTTTTTAATTTTTTCAGACGTTCGTAAAGAAATCTTTTTTCTTACCCTCCCTTTCCCTTCTCCATCTCAAAGAAATGGAAAATTTTTAATTGAAAAAAATACTATCGCGAAGATGAATGGTTGAATAATGAAAAGAAATATAGACTTTCTGTCGAAATTATATAATTCGTAAAATTGACAAAATTTAAATAGCGACGAAATGAAATTCCTTCGAAAAATTCGTAATAATTCTGTTCGATGTGGTGAACACTTGGGGTGGATGTTGGAGAAGGAGACAATATAAATACAACAGCATCGTCTTATAATCTGGTCTGACCGTCATCATATGGATGCTTTCGAACGATGGTACTTCCATCCTGAAAGCCATCGCGAAGATGACAGACCGCTGCGAAACTGTTTCGACTAGCGAAGGAGAGAGATTCGTGAAAAACATTTTAAAAAGTGCAAAATAATGTATACGACCGCCCAATACTCAACAACGGGTGAGCGGGCGACCAACTAACCTCTCTTAATATAGATAAGTGACGAAGAATAAAACAAAAAATGAATGAATATATATAAATAAATATTAAAAACAGAACAAAAACAAAGACGATGGGTAAGAGCGACAAGATGGGGGGGGGGGACTGTGCAACAGACTAACCAGGGTTGGGCGGAATCCAAAAAAAAAAAAAATGAATCGAATCCGGATCCAGTACAGTAATCTTCGAATCAATTTACGAATCACGAATCCCAGCTAAAATGGACGTAAAAAATGAATCGAATCCGAATCACGAATCCACCCATCAGATTTGTGGATTCGAATCCAATTTTCGAATCACGAATCCTTCGCAAATTCAACTTTTTCTTCTGTTTATCAGTTACCCACGCTAAAAAGCACGCCTCACCGATGAGAAGGAATAAAAAGCGTAGAAAACTCTCAGACGAAAGAAATAGTTCATTAGAAAAATTTCTTTGAAAAATGAAAAAATAGGAATAGGATACGCGTTCGAAGAAAATCCAGTAACTGGTGACGTTTTCTTCGACGTTAACCGGCAAGCGCTTTTTTTTTTGGATTCGTGATTCGCTACATGAATCCTCCGAAGTGAATCGAATCATTTCACGAATCCTTAATGGATTCGATTCCTTAATTCTCGAATCCTCGAATCCGCTTAAAAAAAGGAATCGAATACGAATCACGAATCAAAAATTTCGGATTCGAATCCTGCCCAACCCTGAGACTAACATGCACACTAATTCTCTTCGAACAAACCATCATGGACATTCGACCAAGTATACAAACAAATCGATCAACCATCCACGATGGTCATCGCGTATTCAACAACCATTCTACGAAAACCAAGCATAGAAAGAGAGAGGAAGAGACAGAGCTTATGGGAAAAAAAATTTTTCAAAAATTAAAAGCTCTTCTCGAACATGGTCGTATAGTCGGTCGATCCTGTCGGTGGTCGTGTAGCGTCAGGCGCGATAGCGTTCGTTCGGTTACGAAAGGGCGTTCGTGTACGCGAAGGTGGCACCGCGTCCCGGTTGTAGGCGAGAAGAACGGCGTTCGCGCTGGCGTCGTTGTCGTTCGCGTAGCGCCCCCTTTTCGGGTATCATTGATTTTACGTCCTCGGCGTTGCCCGAATTACCTATCGAAGAGTCGAGGCTGGGGCGAAGAGTGACGATGGTGGGCCGGGTTGCGCCGGGTGGTGATTTTCGGTCGAGGTGTCGCCCATGGCTGGCGAGTGACAACGTCAGATGGGGAGGTCATCGTGGTCGTTGGAAGATGGGTGAAAGAACGCGTAGTGATACGAGGTGCCCAGTGCAGGGACAATAACGAGGTGTAGAGTTTCGCGAATTTCATTGTGCGGCGTTTATGAATGAGAGACGAACCTTCGAATACGTCTAGGTGGCGAATACGTGGTACGCGATTGTATCGTAAAGACGACGATAGCGTATGCGAGAAAAAGCGCCCCGGAGAAAGAAAGAGAGGCAGCAATAGCGAGATGGAAATGGGAGAAAGAAAAACGAAGACGTATGAGTTACCTGGCGCGGTTATACACCTTATAGACGCGTATACATACCGTGATCGAAATGCTTTCATAGCGGTAAAAAGGTTTTTGACGACGACGACGTCGACGAACGATGGCTACACCCGGCGTCGAGACGCGAACGCGGGCGTTTTCGGTAAAAACGGCTGTGTGCTTTGTCAGATTACGCGGCGACCGATAGGTGGGGGGCCGGGTCGGAGGGGCGGCGGGAGATGCGAAGCGTTTGTTTATGTTGTCGCTTACACTCGACGTTGGCATGCTAATGTAGAAAATTGCCGGCGTTGCTGCCGTCGTCGGTGGCCGCTTTTCCTCTCTTTTCTCGCAGTTTTCCCGCACCACCTTGACCTTATTTCGGGCGAAGTTTTCGTCGTGTAACTGGCCTACCCCGCATCCCCTTCGATGGTGGTTTATCGGCCCGAAGCGCGTCTTCGTACTCTCCGGTATTCTCGGGCGTGTGTATAATACACCGACGTTTTGCGTACCTTTTATACGTAATGTGGGGAGGGGGGACGACGGGTGCGGTTTCAGATTAAGAAGTCGGTTTTATCTACGTACGACGAAGGCTGTCGTCGACGCTTTTCCATTCATCGCTTTTCTCGTATTCGCGGGAAAAAGTTTTTCGGTGCGGCGTGACGTCACGTCCGTCTGCCTTTTGGATAGCGTGGTTTCCCTTCAGGTATCGGTTTCCGAGTGACGCGTATAGGCTGGATGTGTTGGCGAACTTCCTGTTGGGTTGTGCGTGGTTTGGTTGGTCGAGGTGGTTTTTTTTTTTTCGTTACCTTTGTGGTCCTTTGTTTACTCGGTTTCGAGGTATTGTTCGATATGTGGCGGAGTAGCGGTATCGCTTTTGTTCGAAGTGTGGAAAATGTCGCCGGCGCATTTTTTTTACACCTTTGTCGGTGCGTGGAGTACGATGACTCGTTGGATCACCTGCGCCGGTGTGTCTGTCGAGCGTATTGGAGAATGTGGAATGGTGGTTAGGTGGCAGGTGACGAATGCGCGGTTTCCAGTGGTCGGCGTGACGAGGTCGGGAGCGAACTGGTGACTTCGATGATACGTTTCGTTGGGTGGTTAGAATGTAGTGGAGTTGTATTTTCAAGGTGAAATCGATATGACGAAAGATCGATAAATCGACTTTTCAAAAGTCGAACTTCCATAAAATCGATGAACTATAATTATCGTATTGGTTGATATAATATCGACTTCTCTATGTATCGAGCAATCGATTTGTCATTAAATCAATGTATCGATAATTCGATGTATTGAGCAAATATGAATTCAGTACCGAGCACAAGGGTCGGAGGCCTGGGAGAGACAAGAGGGAATGCTGAAAACTTGAAAAGCTGAAAAAGCATAAAAGCTCCCTTCTGTCCCTCTCTGACAGGTAACTCGTCACTGCAGTGCGAGGCGAGGTGGATATTGTCTCCCAATATTTCTTAATAAGCTTCCCTCATCCAATAGTTGGAAATCGGGACAAAAAAAAAGTATGCCGAGTAATTGATTGTTTGATGAATCGATTGATTATTTAATGTGTGAAACAGTTGTCAAGGTAGCAATCGAATATTCATCAAATAGATGTAATGAGCGACTGATTTTTCGATAAATCTATTGATTGAGTAGTGAATATTTGGCTGATGAATCAATGTATTGAGCATTTGATTATTGAATGAATCGATAGATTGAGCAATCAGCTATTCATTAAATCAATGTATATCTTGAATAATCGATTATTCGATAAATCAGCATATTGAATGATAAATCATTCGCTGAATTGATGGATTCTTCTATGTGTGGAACAAGCATTATGTTGAGCTATTGATTATTCATTAAATGGATGTACGGAGCCGTTGATTAGTCGATAGAACGGTGTGTTGAGTAACGGTTCTTTTGTTGATTATTGATGTATTGAGACACTATTCATTTCATATAATTAGTAACGAATCAGTTGATGATCAATACATTGAGCAATTGACTGTTCAGTAGATGGACATATTTATTAGTTGAATATATGTAGTGAACAATCGTGAATTCATTTCGTTGAATATTTTATCATTTAGCAAATCGATAGATTTTTTAGTGTGTTGATCAACTGATGTATGTATTCAGCAGTTGACTATCCATTGAATGTATGTATTGGGCGATGGATAATTCGTTAAATTGGTGTATTGAGTGGTAATTCATCTGCTGAATTATTGTATTGAGCAACTCTGTATTGTATGCATTCAGGAAGAGGTCAATTGATGAATCGATGTGCTGAGCGATTGACCATTAGTTAAATTAGTATATCGAACGATTGATTATTCAATAAATCGATGCATTGAACGATGAATCATTCTTTGAATTGTATTGAACAATTTGTGTATTCATTATGCTGAGCAATTGATCATTAATTGATGAATGAATCTATTAAGCAGTTGATTATTCGATAAATCGATGTATCTAATAATCGATATATTGCATAATCGATTATTCACTAAATTAATGTATCGAATTATCGGTTATTCGATGGATTAAATTTGAACAGTTATTAGTCGTTGTATTCAGTAATTGATTATGAGATGAATCGATGTAGTATGCAACGATTTTGTGGCATATTGAGTCATCAGTTGTTCTGTGAACTATATTGAAGGATTAATCATTCGTGATGTATAAATGTAGGTGTATTGAAGGATAAATCATTCATTAAATTGAAGTATTGAACTGCTATCTTGAATCTATTGAGCAATAGATTATGTGAGAAATCGAAGTATTAAGCAATCGATCATTCAGTAAATCGATGTATCGAATAATCGACTTATTGAGCAAACAATTATTCATTAAATCGACGTGAGCAAACGATCATTCGACGCATTGAGTAATTGATTATTTGGTAAATAGTCATTACGAGCAATTGATCTTTTCACATATTGAATTAATTGAAATATTAGATGATGTATTATTCGATAAATTGTTTTGGTCGAATATCACGTGGCCTATAGTTTGGTTTATTCTGGTATTATGCAATCGATTGTTTAATTATTGATTAGAGTTCATCGATGAATTCCTTTGTAGAAGTGGTATTGTATGCTTTTTCGTGTACCTCGTAGGACTTTGATGAATCGATGTATCGAGGGATATCGATTATTTTATGTGTTGCTGATTATTCGATATATCGATTATCTGTTATTGATTAATCGATAGTTGGTTATATAAGATATCTATAATCGATTATTTGATGTATCGATTATCGATACATTTTTTTGTCATTTTGTTCATTTCTTTTATTGTTTTCGAGTTATCGATTATCGATAACTTGTCGATAACTTGAATTATCAATAATTTGATCATCGATAGCTTAAAGTATCGATAATTCGATAATCGATAACGTAAATTATCGATGATTCGATAATCGATAACTTGAATTATGAATTATTCGATAATCGATATCATGAAAATATCGATTATCGATAAGAATAGTATTAACTATCGATGAAATTGATTTTTTGGTAAGTTTATTAGTAGAGACAATTTTTTGAGAAAAATCGATGGTTGATCTGTATCGAAATTAGAAACTCGAACATGGAAACATGAATTTTTTACACAACATCGATGTATCGAAAGAAAGTCAATGTTGTTGAATTTTAAGGAGATTCTAAAGAAGTGTATTTTTTTTATTTTAGAACACTTCCGTATTCTTTTTTTGCGCGGGCGAACGAGTTCGTTGGCGGCTAACGAAAAAATCGACGTGTAAGATACGCGAAAAGCGTAGGGAATTTTTTTTTTCGCACCTTTTCTTCGCAGTCGAGATTTATGCGACTCGATATGTCGACTGTGGCGCGTGCGGAAGTGAATAGCCGTGTCGGTGTGTACGCGACCTTTGCGAGGCACGAAGAATTTATTGGATAAATTAAATTTTTTTTTTGTACGTAGCTTATTCTTTATTTTTTCGTTCGAAAAAGGGAAAATGTCGAGCGGAATATTTATCGTCGGTTGATCTGGGTAACGATGCGAGAGTAAGTTAATCTTGGAATCGGCATTGTAGGTATGTCGAATGAAGAATGAAATACGGGAACCCTGCGGAAAGGATTGGTTGGTGATTTCGATATTCGCGAATTTTAGCGATTCGGCGAGTGAGAAGGATACGTTGCGTGTGTTTTGCGCTGATTCGTTGTATTCCCAATGTTTGGTAGGATTCGAACGACGATTGGTACCATCGTGATGGTGAGCTTGTGATTGTCGTACTCGGGGTGTATCTTCGTCGAACTCGCTCAGCCATCGAAGAATGCAGCGTACGAAGCGTGTACTTGTTTCGTTAATTGCGCCTATCGTTGTACACGTTCGTATTATTTTAGCCGGTAAATGCGCGCGTGCGATCGTACGTGTACGTGCTCGTTATATTAAAATGTCAACAACACCGCGGAAAGGGACTGGAAGGCGAAAGACTACGATAACGCCGCATTGGAAGAGTGAAAGGCGACGACGAGGGGACCGGGAGAAACGTCGAAAAATTCGAATTTCCTCATTCACGGTCACACCGCGCTATCGCCGCCGCCGTTCCGCTCTTAGCGGAATATCTCGACGAGAGCGCCGCGCCGTGTATAAAAAAACGACACATTAAAAATTATTACGACAGTAAAATACATTTCAAACTTGTTTACTATTATTATGACGTCATACGCGATGTTTGGCCTGGTAACGACGGCGTTCATTTGTCTCCTAGAGTTAGGTTATTTTTTTTTTTTTATTTCTGTGTGATTTATTGCCGTATTCTTTTACCGAATAAAAATAGGGTCAACGTTACGAGCACCGCGTGGTTACTGTGTGTGTGTTCGGTTTAACGACTCTATTATAATTTATCAAGTCCAACATATAGGTTGCTCGGTGTAGCGTACGGTGTACTGGTATTTCGCGAGTGTCGTATGTCGGCATCGTCGTGTTAATGAGGGCTCCTTTTTTGGCGCCCAACTTGGGTCCGGTCTTGTCCAGCGCGTTTGATTGTTCGTAGCGAAGATGGAAGAAGTTTATTGAGACCGAAGATTTTCTCGAATTCGAAACGAAAAGGAATACTTGATGGTACTAGTAGCGATTGACGAATGTCTGATAACAAGTGGTTGTGAATTCGCTCGCATATGCTACCAATGGTGGCGAACATATGATACGAAGATGGTTCGCGGTATCGGAACGCACGTGGTGTATAACGGTGATATGACAACGTTCGATTAATTGAATAGGAAATTAGGGCTTTGTCAGCGATGACGTGTACGACGTACTGAATGTCGGTTTATTTGTCATTTCGTTTTAATAGTTTATGCGTTACGTGCGAGTGGAATGGCGGTTCGAAGCGTTCATTAGGAACGATTTTTTTTTTCAATCAATTTCGATATAAAGAAGGAGGGACGTGTGCGCCAATATTTTCTTCGAATAATTTCAATTTTTTAACGAGGTAGAAGATTCTACATTGCTTACTTATTTGGATTAAGTAGCAAATGGAAAGTTCTAGAGTGTTAAGATATTCTTTCTAAGATGATAAAGAATCGAATTTTCGGGAACGAAGGATTATCCTCTGAGAAGTACGTTGTATTTTGTGGAATTGTCATTAATAAAATTTATTATCTTGTATTTTTTTGCTTTACCAATAATTTATAATTTTTGAGAACTGATATCGAAGAATTCCTAGACTCATTTAAAGATTCTGAAGATGAACATGTGATGTAATGGAGTATGAAACGAGTATGACCGTTTCGAAAAGTTACGTCTTGTGGAATATTTACCCTTAGAAAGCTCTATAAAAGCTATCACGAACCATGAAAAAAGTTGCCATCTTATAAATTAATGAAGAGATCTCGACTATACCAGAAGTAGGGAGGAGGTTGATATGGAGATTCTCTAGGATCTTAGATGCTATATGATAGATGAAAATGGAGTAGCGAATCAAATAACGAAACAGGTGATGCAATCTCTGAATAAATAAACATGTGCAAACATAAATTGAGAGTAATACAAGAAGCCTATCTAAATCCGAACAGGTATTCAAACTTAGGAAGAAATGATGCGAAAGTGTAATCAATAGTATTGGTAGGTCACACGAGAATCGCGTACAATATTGATTATCAACAAAAGAAAAGCCAATAGGTGAAATGAGTTGGAAAGAATTTTTTGCGATATTGTGATAGGGTGTAAAGTATTGAAAAATATTATGACAAAATAGTTTACAAAAAAAAATCATTATATCATTTTTAAAGTTATGCAATATTTATTATAACATCTAATAAAATATATTGCTAGTGAAGCGACAAATAAAATTCCAACAACAATGACCATGTATCATAGGAATGAATATCAATGACAGAATCACCAAAAGTAATTTCTGGTGAACTATCTATATGAAATATGATGATGAATTCAGCTGCTCCAGAGTTTATCGTAGAAATTTAAATTGAAACGAGTCCTGTGTATAAAAGTTGGAAAATTCCGTACGTTTGAAGGATAGTGCCAGATGATGGTGAGACGTGCCCCCCTCTCCCCCCTCCGCTGAAAATTACTAAAATCATTAAGCTGATAAATTGGGGGTAAAATCATTAACTGTATCACTTCGTTGAAGCTGAGTTTTCAGTTGGGGCTTCTGGCCACAACTACCACTGAGTCTGAAAATTCTCACTCGCCTTTTCCAAAATCATCTGAAATGTTGAATTCTGTGTGCGTAATACTTCTTGACTATGTGAACCTATATTCGTCATATTTTAGCTATTCGAGACTCCTCAAGCCTTCTTCCATGTGTTAACCATTCGCCATTTTGGATCCATATTGTAAATGAAAAAAATCGTTTTTGAGTTATATCCCAGTTGCATTTTTATATAAATGGTTGAGGTTCAATTTTTTTTGAAGGGGCGAGGGGGAGATAAAATCCAACAATTTCAAGGATTAATGCAGTGTATATTTTTTTTTTTTCGTATTTCTTGGGAGAATTTTTTTTTGAATGTGTGAAGAATTCTAACAGTTTAATGTTGTAGCCAGGATGTATTAATGGGTGGGAGGGGGGGGGTAGGGGAAGGAATGATTTTAATTTTTTCAGAATCTACCCATTTTGTTGGACTAATAGCTAGTGTATTGGGGTGGGGCCAAGATGATGTTTTCAGTGCACAAAAAAAAAATTATGAACATGCATCAGTGCATAATTTGGAAAGGTGAAATATTTTTTAATGCAATGATTCGTTGCAATAAGAGTAGTCTTGATCAATTATCGTGATTTTTTTTTTTTAATAAATAAAATTTGAAAAGGTAGTTCAGTCAAGATTTCGAAACCACTGTAATTATAGAAGAATTATATGTATAATTTGACAATATTCGAATATGGAAAAAAAACTAAGCTCCTGGTGGCGATGGGGAAATGGTGGTCCTAATTGTTAGCTCTAGCTGTAGATTTTTTTTCACCAGTTTTCGACAAAACAAAAAGATGATCTTGATCGAGAAATTTATACTTCTAACAGTTTCTTTTCATTCTCAAGCGATTTTTCTGACCTGTGGATTTCTGGGCTGACCGTCAGAATCATTTGGTGAGTCGTGACATACCCTTAATTACGTTTCCGAGTCTTCTACGAGCTGCTCGATTGTTTAATTTATGGCAAATTTCGGCGTATTCAATTTTCTTCGAAGTGGCAGAAACGTACTACGTCGAGCTCACAGGGAATAGGACCCCAGAAGGTATTTTCAAGTACCTCGATGAGATGGTTGGAAGAGGTAGACAGGTGCTGCGGAGTGCGGACTAGCTCAGAAATGCTCAAGGTGTTGGCTCCGCCAGTGGATTCGCGTTTTGTCGTGAATAATTGTAATATTACACGAATGACTCCCTGGTGTAGTTTGAAGGAGCTCGAAGGAGAAGGATTCGGGTGCGATTGCCCCCTCTCCCTCTCCCATCCATCAAGTCAACTATTGAACTTGTGGATTTGAGAGGTGGCCTCGAAATGCTCTTTCGGATTCCACAATGTCGTGCCACTGTACTCGTGGTAGATGAGTATTAGATTCTGGTCGCCAATTTTTGTCTCGAACGGGGGAGGGGGAGCCTATGGTGCTGTTTTCGCTCCTATGACGGTACGATGTTTTGGAAAAATGGGTTCTTCGTATCGAAGTAGTCGTCGAATTTGACTGGAATGTTGGACGAGATCGTTCGGGCTGAGGAACACCGAACCATTGAGAGCGAAGAATCTATTACACGGCTCGAACACGGAGCATTCGGCGTGGCGGAATTTCGCCAACTATCGACGTCGTGAATTCATAAGATCGGAATGTCGAACCTAACGAGAACGACGTTCGTAGCGGGATGGCGTTCAAATCGAGTACGCTGGTTATTAACGATATACACGTGTTATCATCGAAAGGGTGGAAAAAAGCACGCCAGAGCATGTTTCGAACGAATGATCTCAGATGGCATAGGAGACGAATTTCGGAAAGTGCGCGTGAGTGTGTGTGTGTGTTGCGAAAACGATAATGAAATGATATTCGGCGACTGGAGACGACGTCGAAGTCGCGGGTCCGATGTAAAGTGTCAACGTCGTCGGAAACGATAGCGGAGTAAGACTAAAGCGAAACAGATAACCGGAATAAATAATAAAAGGATATATAAGTGCGCGAGCGAGATAGATTGATAGCGGCGAGAGAGAGACGCACAGAGAGCGCGTAAAAGAGTGAGAAACACACGGAGAACAGTTGTTGGGTAAAAAAAAAAAAAGGAAAGAAAGAGAGGCAAAAAAAAATACGGTCGGCGAAAAGTTAAAAACGATAGAAGTTTAAATGGAAGTTAACATAACGAAGTTGACGTAGAATTTTGTAGAACGGTGCCGGCTTCCCGAGCATCCGTTATTTGCGCTGTTCCCTTAACTAGAAACGAGCGCGTTGCATGGCCGGATAGTATACGAGCCGCGTTGTGTATTCGAGTTGGCTTCCCCGCGTACGTCGCCTCGCCTCGCCCTATCGCGTTTATAATACGACCGAACGAGCGTTCGACGGTGTGTGTGTGTGTGCGTGCGTTGGTAAAAAAGGCGCGCAGGCAACGTTATCGGGTAGAGTCGATGGGCGCGGCGGAGCGCGCAGGGTTCGCCTTTATAAGTAGAGAGCTGTTTCTCGACGACGAACGAGGCCGCGTTTCGCCCCTCGCTTCGTCGCCCGCCCATCGTCCGGCGTAGCGTTCGTGTTCGGTACTGCGGCGCTCTCTCGTCGTATATATTCGTGTCCTTTATTTAATGCCGTTCTGGACTCGTTTACTGTGTACCAACGCTCGGCGACGCCGCGCGCCCCGCTTCGTCTCTTTATTCCGTCGATGCTGCCCTCGACGTCGTCGGTATTAACCGAGCTTCGTTGCGTTACCCGTATTTTCTCTCTCGTCGACGTCGCAGTGCTCCCAAAAGAAGGGGATTCCCCCGGTATTTTATCGCGGGGGGTTGCGTTGCTTTGGTGGAGCCGGGGCAGGGTTGTTTTTTGGGGATTCTTTGTTGTGCGCGCTTACACGCCGCCCCGATGCCGGGAGGTGGAGGATTTTTGTTCCATGTGTGCCGTAGTGAAGGCGAGGTGAAGGTATGTACCGGCAGCGTTGTGTAAATGTTTTTCCTTTTTCGACTAAAGACGACGCTTAAGATACGTGTGTGTTGGGGCGCGTGGATGAACGAGAGTACGCCTCCCCCTCGTCCTCCGGTACGGCTTTATTTTCATCGCCGCTAGCTCATTTTCGGCACGAGTAAATTTTGTGTTTTTTTTTCCTTCGCTAATAACCCTTCGCGACCGGCCGACTCGGGTATTCGGCGAAATTTTCGACGATCTTAGCCCAAAAACAAAGAACGAAAGCGAACGAATGGGCGAGCGAGAAAACCAAACGGAGATTCCGCTATTGTCTCCGTTTTTCTCGCCCTCCCTTTGTCGCGTTCGTCGTTCGCGTATAATTTCTTCGGTCGTCGAATAATCGTTAGGGTTACCGTAATGAGGTGGAATCGTCGTTTAAATGGTATTTAACGAGTGTAGCGATTTAGCGTGGTATGGTGTTACTCGGCGTTGACCCGACGTGAACCCTTTTTTCGTGGTTGGAACAGGTACGCGGGAAGGGACGTGTTTTGGGCGATGTTTTCGAAAAAGTTATTTGCCGAATTATGGGAGTGTTTTTGCGGTAGTTGTCGACGAGTTTGATAGTTTATATAGGTGAAGTATGAAGGAGAGGAGAAGGGGAGATTGATACGGGAAGCATCAGGTTCTCGATAGAACGGCTCAGTAGACGTCGTTGATTTTTCCTTTGATAGTTGGATGGATTCTTTGGAAAACGATGAAATGGCGCCCTGTATGAGCCTAAATGATCAGGTTCTATCGTAGATCACGTGATCGCAGAGTTCATAGATCTCTTGAGAAGTGGTGAAGTTCGCTTTGAAGTTCTGGGCATTTGGGCATTGATGACGAGGTAGTAGGTATGTACAGAATCGACGTTATAAACATGTTGAGAAGTGGTGATGTAATGTTGGTGTCCTCTTTACTTGCAAATTCTGGGCATTGATGACCCAGAAGTACTAGAATTAAAGCCATAGACCTCCTGAAAAATGGTGACGTACATCTCATGTCTTCTTGGTTTCCGAGTTTTGAGCCCTGATGAACCACGAGTATTAGAGTCAGAACCACATAAATCTTTTGAGAAATGGTGACGCACATCTTATGTCTTCTTGGCTTCTAAATTTTGGGCATTGATGACTCCGAAGGTTAGTATCGTTGGAAGAAAATGATTAACCTTCGCATGGTATCATGATGAGGGAATCCCCGCTTACACATGAGGGAAGAACTAATATTTGGAGCACACTCCAGAAGGTACAAATATAAGATACCACACTCCCCCCACCCGTCTCTGTTGACGGGGATTCCCTCAGCGTGATACCATGCATGTTCTGAAAATTTATTTTGTAACTTGGATGGTATCTTGATGAGGGATTCCCCGCCAAAAAAAAAAGTGGTTACATGTATGTTAAGATCAGCACAATCAAAAACTACGAAAAGGGGAAACATTAAATAAACATTTTTGAAAATTTTAATAATTTGGTTATTCATTTAAAAAAAAAAAAAAAAAAAGAAATTTCGATTAATTTAACGTTTCGATTCGCATACGACATCAACTATAAATGGTATCGCTGTATTTTGAAGTGAATTGTTGCCGGGGATTCCCTTACCATGATACCATTATAGTATTTTTAAATTGACGATTGGCGGAGTTTCCCTCATCATTTTTTAATTTCTGCGTGTAATTGATTCTGTCTGGTCTTCAGGTTCAGATATGTATTACAACGCCATAATATGCCTTTTTGGAAATGATGAAGCAAGAGCATAGATCTTGTTTCCCCTCAAGATTTAGGGCACTGATAGCTTCGAAAATTGCAATAGTTGGAAGGGAGCGAAATAACTTATTCCTTCAGAGACCTTTTCATCGATGACCTAATGTCACGTTGAGGAGTCGAATAAATCTGTATAATTAGATATCTCGCTCCGTTCTTGGGACTCGGCGATTTGGTTTGATTCTTGATGAAGAGGGTGTGATGACAGTCTCACTGGAAGGATGGAAATCATTACGTTTTCCATCTTCCGAAAGTAAGGAAATGGGATTTGCTTTATCTTTCCTCGGTATTATAGGTGAGGATGTCTTGGGACTTGATGCGATGGAGCATGTGTCTTGTTTTCTGCAGTATACTGAACATTGGTAATCTCTCGAGTGTGAACAGTTTGGGACTCGGTAAAGTTGAAAGAATCTGTTGAAATTTAAAACAGAATTTTTTTGATGTCTGCACTTGAAAGAGAGGCGTTCTTTTTGATTATCTTTCTGTAGTTTTTTCTCACGTTTTTCTGATTCATTTTTTTTTTAAGAATTTAAGAGATTTTTTTTTTCTCTTTTTTTTTTTTAATTGGCGTTCTTAATCTGTGGCCGGTGGGAGTTTGAAATTAATTCAGTGGTGGCGGGAGGTTGAGTAGCATGAGCAATTTCTGCCCAATGTACAAATTTAAATTTTATTTGAATCGAAGAAATCCTGAAATACTTGATCTCTCATGCATAGATTTTTTTTTTTTCGAATGCCATACGATTATAAAAATAAATGTTTATCGAGGGAAAAGGCGGGGTCACAATAATTGCTACATAATCTCAAAATGAGGTCATTCATATTACAGTTCTTCAACTCTGTTTTTAGACTCTCCCTCAAAATGAAGTCCAAGTTACATAAATTTTAACATCTTCAAAAAAAAAAAAAAATAATAAAAAAATTAAATAAAATTTTTTCCAGTAATTTAAGTCACAATTTGCCATCCAATGACAAAAATAATTTTAGCTACTAATCTTTGTAAATTTCGAAATTTTCAAATGTTTTTAATTTTTTTTTTAATTTTTTTTTTAAACAACAATTTTGGTTATTTTTAAAAATGAACGACAAATCCACAATTTATTGTCATGGGCTCAGTTAAGGCTTTTTGCTACGAAAGAAGCAAAATATCCTCTATTTTTGTTTCACAGGAGCTTCTGAAGTGGAGCTTTTTGATTCCAAAACATGTATAGGAGTTTTTTTGAACAAGTATATGTTGAGAAGTTTTGTGAAGTACAAATCAGTATGTTTTCTATCTTGAGTCTCAAATAATTTAAGTTCAGCTCATACTGTGCGCATGACCAGTATGTTGAGAATTTGTCAATAATTTTTAAAAATGGTTTTTTTTAACAAATTTTAAAAACTTTTCAGTTTTCTAAATTAAAAAAAAAATCTATGCATATACTTAGAGTTTGAATTTTTTTCTAAGTCTGGACCACAAAATGTGATTGAAATGTGATTTTGAAAATCAATAAATTGTGGAAACTACGAGTTCATTTTGGGATGTCTAAAAATCGAGTTTGTGGCAGAAATTTTCACGAGATTCTCTTAGGGTCATTTTGCAAAAAAAAAAAAAAAAAAAAAAATGGTCACCATTGTGAAATGTAATAATCTTTTCAATTATTATCCTTCTTCTCTTCTATCTCTCCAGTCCCTCTCTCTCACTCCTGTCCTGTCCTGTCCCTCTCTAATTATAGAACAGATTGCCTCTATGCATTGTATACTATTAAATTCGTCATTTTGTGACCCCCCCTCCCATCACATTCCCCATCGCACCAACTAAATAATTGGTTGATTCACGCTAAATTTATCGAGTTGTTAATTGGTCGATTTTTTTCTCTGGTTTACGATAACGTGAAAAAAAAAATGGCAAAAGGCGAAATTACGTCATCGTACTTTTCCACTACTCACCTCTTCGTCGAGTCGTTCCATATGATCAGTGACCATGTAGCGATATTTTTTCGGCGACCCCGATCGATAACCTAACACGAACGATGATCTCGTTAAAAGTTCTGAGGAAAGGTTCCGTTTGCGCTCCCCTCCCCCCTTTTCTAATTACCTAAATTTTACCTCGATCTAGACAGTGTAACAAGTTGTCCCGAGTGCCCCCCCAAAAATCGAACAATCTTGCGCCGGTGCTAGTTCGCGAGAATTATCTAACGACGAGAACGCGTGTATCGTAATTCGTAATTAGCGAACGACGGCAGCGTGTCCATTTGGGCTGGTTTAAACAGGTTAGAAAGACGATGACGACGACGATAATATACGTAGATTTCGAACTATAAACACAGATAACGCGAATTAAAAGAGAGGTAGACGAAGAGAGCAAACCTACGAATATAGAAGGAAATAAACGCGTCGACGAAAGGGGCCGGAGCGGGCGGCGGTGGAAATAACGACGATAGACGAAGACGGAAAACACGTTGTACGAATTCCATCCTCGTCTGTGTTTCGTGTACGCGGCGCTTTTTCTCATAGGGAAAATATGTGTGCGTTAGACGAGATTTCGTTTATGACTCATCATCGTTATTAAGCGGTCGCATCGATGTGTACACCTTGCGTTGTTATAGTTAGCGCTGTCTTTATCAGTGGACGCATCGAGTGTTGATAATAATTGGGCGCGCTTTGGACAGGTGCGACGCGCGTTGGCGGAGGGTTCGTAGGGGTTTTTTTTTGGCGTGGCGAATGTACGATAAGATTGGGGTATCGGTGGACGTATTGTAGTCGAGATTTCGAACCCCTTTCGGGCGGATTGCGCGTTCGCATACCAGCGATGAGGACTGTTGGGAAGTCTTGGGAGAAGGTAAATTCGAACTGGATTGACTGGGTCGAGTTTTCGAAAGATCGGGCTCGCTACGAAGTACCGAATGGTAGAAAGTATGTTGTTGCCTTGCGCTCCGACGGTACGGTGGAATTTAGAAGCTCTGGGTGTTCGGAGCATGTGAGGAAAATGCTGTTTGTGGAAAATCGAGCACCAGAGATGAGGATTATCGTTTATACGACTCGTTATTAGAAGAGGAATAGGCAAAACGACGGTACACTACGCTGTTATACGGTCTCGTTATCGTTTTGCTCGTACGTATACGAGCGGAGGCGAATTCCGAATGGAAATTCAACGCTTCGAAAACGAAAAGAAGGCGACATCGGCGCGTCAAAGAGGGCGAATCCGCGCGCGCGACGTTATTTGCAAACAGTTCACACCGTAATCAGAAACGAATTAAGAATCAGTGCCGCTGGTGAGGGGGAGCGGGGTATCGGGGATTCCTTGGCTAAACCGTATGTTCTGTGAGTACGAACCGAGGGTATGTGGAGTATGGAGATAGATGATGGATGTCGTGTCGATGGTTTTTTTCTTTTTTCTTCTTCGGATTTCGAATCGAAGCGGAATTTTTTTCTGCTTTGTTTTGTTTGGTAACGCTCTGATTCAGCGACTAGGATGTTTTGCGGTTGGTGCGGTAGCCTCGGTGGTTTTGTTTTCTAGGCGATTTCTAGATGTTGGAAATATTGTGAAGCAGAACGTGATGGTAGTTAGGGAAGGAGGAGATGTTACGTGCGAGATAATTACTAGCGGCAATTAAAGTATCGATAGTGAATAGAATGGTAGGTGATTTTGTAGAAAAAATGAGTTTTTGTAAGTGAAATTGAGAAGGTCAAGAAATAGGATTTGGAGTAGTGTAAGAGTGATAATGAATGTGATCAAGGAAGAGTCGGTATTTCTTTGGTTTGTTTCCTTGGTGCTGTGTGTGAAGGCGAATCGTCCACTTCATCGATTCCAGGGCCGAGGAGAGGAGGAAGGGACAGATCGTCGATGGATCCGGCTTCTTCAGAAAGATTAAAATTTTTGGTTTTAAAAATTTGACAATTTGAATTCGATTTCTTTTTCATTTATCATGAATGATTAGAAAAAAAAAATCATCAAAGGCCAAAAATTATTTGACTTATAATTCCGTTTCGTTTCCACTCCCCCTTCCCCCCTCTCCTCACTTCCATTCGGAATTGCAAACATTCGTGTTTTGAAAAACAGTTTAGGCATAATGGAGAAAGTAAATGATTAAATTATCCGTTGAAAACTGTTCTTGTTCTTGTTGTTTTTTTTGTTTCACTATTTTTTTTTTCTTCTCATAAATGACCAGAACTGTTGAATACCGAAAGAAGTATTTTTGATGAAAACTATATCCTGGAATATCTTTCGGAAAATGCTGCGAGAGAGAATCGTAAAGAGGTGAAATGAATTCAGTCGAAAAAGAAATTTTTTTAAATTAAAAAACGTGTAAAAATGAAACTACAGGGAAAGAAGGCTCGCCAGTTGCCACTCTTGGTAATAAAAAAATCATTGAAAAACGTATGTAAAATCCGAGAATAAGGAAATGCCTAGAAATAATTAATTGCTCAAAATAAAAAAAATGAGAAAATAAAAAAAATTAAACAATCCAAAAATAGTGTCGAAAACGAGAAAATACCCAGGAAATATTTCAGATTTGCTTGAATTTTTTTTTTTCTAATTTATTTTATTTACCGATAACATTCAGGGACGTACCGAAAGGGGGGAAGGGGGGAGCTTTCCCCCTGGCTTTTGGAAAGTTGGTAAATTTGGAGTTTTAGCGTGAAAAGTTGGCAAATTTGGAGTTTTAGCGTAAAGTTGGTAAATTTGACCACTTTTGCAGTATTTAAATTTTTTGAAGACTAACAAGACTGTGCATCATATTTTTTCGTGGAGCAAAAAAAAAAAAAAAGGTCAACAGTTGGTAAAATTTCATGGTATTAGTATGCAATTTTTGGTTTTCTCCCCCCCCCCCTGAAGAAGGTCTTCGGTACGCCCCTGATAACATTGCATGGGAGGTCTTGAATTAACGATCTCATCGGCAAAATCAGAACTTCGTTTTTTGATGCTGATTTTGAGGGTGGGAGGAGGTGGAAGGGTGTTCATAACTTTCTACGAAATACTGAATTAGGCCATCCTCTCAAGCCGCTTTTGTATGCACGTGGTGAAAATTTTTTCTCCGTTTATTTGAGTACGTAAATATCAGTAGTATCGAATTCCTAGAAAACAGGTTACACGATACCGCTCGGTTATTTTTTACTTAGTCGACTTAGTAGAAGCCTGTGTTTCATGTTATTATGGAATTTCGATTGTTTCTTACGGTGGACAAAAATCTCCCCTTTTCGAGAAAGAAATCATCGTTATTGTGTGATCGAAAATTTTTCATTTTAAATCTTCGATAAAAATGAATTGAATAGAAATTCTCGTCTAGTTTGTTCGAGAGTATTTGTGTGGTGTGTTTGAAACCAGTGCCTTGGTTTTTCTCGAATAAAAATTCCCCAATCGTGAACGAAATGTTGATGCATCTGAAAATGTAGGAAATGATTTATTCAAAATTTTTTCGAGCTTGTGAGGATCTCGAAGTAAAGACATTAGTTTTTCTGCGAATAAAAGAATTTATGTCACAAGAAAAGACCGACGAGCTCTGTATTTATTTCGTGTTTGACATGATTATAATAAATTTTTCCAAGTTTCAAATCTTCAAAAAAGTGAAAAAATTGAATAATAATGATCAGTATGGGTAAAAATGTAGGAATTGTATTTTAAATTTTGAATTTTACTATGAGAATATTATACTTATTTTTTTGTCTTATTTTTTAATACAAATTATTTTTTCTTTAATTTTTTCTTTAATGTATTGGATAAAATTAGTATTTCGCTTGAAAAAAATTATTATTTATTTATTTATTTTTTTTCATTTTTTAATCTTAATTGAATTTGACATCACTTCATATGAGAATGCATCCTTGAAAACAAAGGTTTCAAAAAAAAAAAACAAAAACAAAAACAAAAAAAAACAATATGATTCACATCTCATTTCATTGTGTTTTCGAGTGATAGGAAAGATTTTTCCCTTGCCAGCACCTTTCGTCTTACCTTATCGTGGAAGTGATCATTATGAAATCATCGAAGTACATCGATAAATAGAAAATGCACTCAGACCAGTGATTATAAGCCTTCGATCGTGATGCCAAGGACTCTTAGAAATGGAAACCTATTCCCAGCCTGATTCGCCTTTGTCGATTGTGCTCGAAGTCGATGTCGATCGATATTGAAAAGTATTCGGATGGAGGGGAAAAGGCGAATACGTCGCTTTCAAAGAATCGCGATGTCGTCGAAATCGTTTAGTTATTATTAAAAAGGATAAACGACACCTAACGAAAGAGAGAGAGAGAGGCATAGAGGTTGATGAAAAATGGGGGCACGTAAATGATAATTGATTATCGCGCGCGTACGAAAGGAATAAGAAATAATGGTCGAAAACGCGCTATTAAATATGCATAACCTTCTTCTAAATGGGCGATTTCAGGAGTCAGTTAAAATGTTCTCTCCTACCTTGCGTTCGCGAGGGGATTAATGCATCTAAAATTCGATGTATTTTTTGATTGAAGAAAAATCGAGCGATGAAATTTGAAGGTGATGGGCGAATATTAATCGAGTATTGAATCTTGTACTCGAAAGAAGAGCGAATCTACGCGTAATCTCTCTCTCCCTTTTCTACTCTTTCTTTCCCTTTCGCCTTTCTCTCACCTTTTCTTTCCCGTGCTCCCTCTTTTTTTTTTCTTTTTTGTCAAATTTAGAAGATCTGAGAGCCGGCACACCTCTCACCAAAATTTGAGCACTTGGTGGTCTTATAGTATTTTGCATTGATTATTTTTGGAAATATATATTGTCTATTGTCTCTTCTACTTCTTCCTCTTCACCCCTCCCTCCCATCATTTTCTTCTCTCCTCTCTCGTACTCTCTCCTCTACCTCTCCCCGCCCTTCCTCTCCAACCATCTTCTACCCTTTCCTTTTTCCTTTCTTCTTACTCTCTCCCCCTCTCTTCTCTCGCCCTCTCTCTACCAAGAATTTTATCCAAAATTTTCTGTGAATTCAACCATGTTCGCATTTTAGAAAAGATTGAAAATTGTTTTCATTCGTCAACGAACTTGGCTTGCCAGCAAAAAATTCTCGTTCGTTCATTTATTTTAAGTATTGTAATTTTTATTGAAAAAAAAAAGTGAAAAAACAATGAATTTAATTTTAGGGCGAAATGGAGAAAACAAGACACAACCATTTTGATGAGGTGAAAAAAAAATTTATGGCTTTAAAATATATTCTGCCTCGGTGACAATTTGTACGTGATGTTCGGAGAGTTTATCCCTTGATTACTTCCAACACATTACTTATTGTTGGCCCCAGAGGTCATCCACTTTGCCTTTAAGCTCCATTAGAAATTTTGTAATTAATAACGTGGTGGAAGAAAATGTGTATTTTTCAAAATATTTTTCAGTCATCTTCCTTTCCACCTTGTCCAAAAAAAAAATTATGGTAACTTGTTCATGTAAAATTGAAACGAAAATATTTCATTACAGGTATCGTAATTTTTGAAACGCATCGAAAATATTATTATAAGGGGTGGGGCTTCCATGTCTCCTCTGAAGACCATTCGGAGTGAGAATACGTCGTCGGAGGCATCCACGTGAATACTTTTTGAAAGGAAAAAAAAAATCGATAGTAATTATATCGAAATTTTTTTGCCGGATTGCGGCGACTATGTGATTAATTTTGGTCGTTCGACGAATAAAATTGATCGATTCCGTCCACGGCTGAAATTTCGAAGGCGAAAAAGGGCGGCTTCGCGAACGTCGACGATACGCACGAAAATATTAGGGCGCACTGGCGCAAAATAAATATTTCGACGTTGCGTTCGGTTGTGTGGACGAGAAGGTCGGGTGGTCGGGCGGAAGCGGAGGGGCGAGTTCTCCGTTGGTTCGGTTCGTCGAAGCTGTACCTTCGTCGTTGTCGGCCGCCCGAGCTGTAACGACGAGAGAGCGCGTATAGCGCGCGCTTTTGCTCGTGTGTACACGTAGAACGACGACGACGACGATTGTACACAGTACACACACGATAGGGCGACGAAGTACGGGGCGGACAAAAGGGAAGAGGATTTTTAGCGTTATCCGAGTTGGCCGCACTGCGCTCTCGGCTATATATACGCGGTACGATGGCGGCGCGGAGAGGGGTGCGCTCTGGTAGAGCTATATAGACGATGTAATGCCATTAGCGCGAACCTCCGCCCGCATCCCCGCGTCCTCGCGCCACTACGGGTAGGACCCGTGTACACTACGGCAACGGCGGTTGCGCCCGTACTCCCTGCTCGCCGCGCCGCCTGCTCGCTTGGCGATATCTTTTATTCCCGCTTCGTCGAAGCGAAATATACTCGGGTAGAGAATTGCCGTGCGCCTTCGTCCGAGTACCGAAGTAGAATTTCTCATTTTCCACCCGGCCTCCGCGATAGTAATATTCGCTGCGTCCTTTTTCTTTGTTATCGCGAACGCGAATACGTCTATCTCGCTCGTCGGTTTTAACACAAATACACGTGAATCTAATACATATTCTGTTTTCGGGTTTTTCTTTACGCCGTCGTCGTCGACGTCGACGTTGGTTGATATTTGTAACGGTTTTTTTTTTCTCATCGGCGGCGTGGTTTTTGGGAAATTACCGCCGGCGTACGCCAATCGCTTCGATTTCGAAATTGTAACTTTACGGGCGTTGTTCGTTGTTTCGGAATTTTTTTTCGTGAAGTTGGGAATTTTTTGCGCGTGTTTTTATTTCGCTTCGAAGATCTTCGGTTTTTGTTGGTATCGTTATTGTAGTCGAGTTGTGTTATTTTCGCGGAATTTTGCGAGCGATTGATATTCGAGTATTTGTCGTTATAGAAGTGTTGTTTGTTTTTTCCTGTTCGGTTCGTTCTTATTTTATAAATTATTTTTCTGTCGAGTAATAATTATTGTTCGTACGAGCTCGTTCGAACGTGTTTGTGTGTGACAAGTGTACGGTGTGCGTTGAAGAAGCGAAAATTTTCTTCGCTTACCAACGGCGACGATGCCGATGCTCGAATCGAGTCTCATCGCGGTTATTATCAGCGCGTAGTATGGCCGACGGACTGTGCTAGCGTTGGAAAGATCGTGGTATTTTTGATATTGGCGGAATTTCGGTCAGCCGGGCCTCGAGTAATTGAAAATCGCAACACGTTCGCTAGGAAGGCGCGCAAAGCTGGCTTTGAATTTGATAGATAAAGGCTCGCCTTCGACTTCGATATTGCCTGCGTCGCAGCACAGCGGCAGCGATTGGGGAGATGTATCGGATACGTCGTTATCTTCGGTAAGTACGCTAATTGCACCCGAACGACGGGAAATCCCGTCGAACAGCTGATCTCGGGCGATTGTTTTGTACCGGTGGCGAAGTGAACGCGAAACGCGGAAGGTCGTCGGTTTGGCAACGTCGCCGTGTGTTCGGTGTGGAAAAAATCGATTTCGTGTTTTTTTTTTCGGCTCGGGTTTCGGAATTGGGGGATTTTGGATGGGTGTGGGGGAGTGAAAGAGGTGTTTGAGGTTTGAGGATTTTTCGGTGAGGGCGTGAGGGGTTTAAAATTGGTATTTTTCGTGCAGCCTGGTCATTATGTAGGTATTTGGTGGGAATTTGAAATGAGGGTTATCACGTGGCTAGGCTCGGCTAGAAATTCGCTGTTACTGTTTCGAGTCATTTGGGGTACTGTTTATGGGGATGGTGAGGAAGTAGCCTTGAATTAAATATTCGTGTTTTGAGGAAAAGTTCTAAGAATGTTACGCTGTGAAATTTGTAGTTCAGTGCGAAGGCAGTCCTATTGCACTTTCTCATCTGCGTGAGGGAGAATGCTAGATTCGGTTGAAAAGGTCGAAGAGGAGATGGGATCCACGTACCCATGGTTAGGTGTTTTCAATAAGGGGAGAAAAAAGAAGTGGAGAGGAGGGCTTGAAATCACAAGCGAATTGAGCAAAATGTTCTCGAATCTGAAAATGAAAGAGTCTGGGACTCGTGCTCAAAAATAAATGTTGAAGATCTCCTTCGAACATGTCCAAGAGAGTAGGAGCACTTACACTGTTTCCATCGAATCATTAAAATAAATGTCGATTACTTGAGTAATTTTTTCAACGACTAAAATCTACTCATAATGTTATAAAATTGTCGATCAAGCTTTCTTCCCCCCCCCCCCCAAAAAAAAAATCAACTGATGCGAGATGCATACTACTATTCCTTGTATTTTTTCGGATGAGTGTTCAACTTCATAATAATCCTCAAGTGATCTTTAATTGCTCGTTTAATGTAGAAATAACAGATTGTTGTGTTGGAAAACAAAATACTATTTTTACTATTGTATAGATATGTCATTACCTCATTGCATATTTCGCTTACCAAATGAAAGAAATATTCGAGTCCCCATCCAGCTGGAAGAGACTGAGAGGTGAAGAGGGATATACAGCAGGGGAGTGAAGTATAAAATGAGGAGGGGAAAGGGAGGTATGTATCTATAAAACGATAATGAATCCACTGATGATTCGGGGGCGGGGGGCTATGTCTATGAAATGATGATGAATTCTCTGTGGATAAGTAAGATCGATGATTTGATGGAAAAACGATGGAAATACCTGGATTAACGATCTTGAGAAACTATCGATAGTTATCGATATTTTTAGCATTGCGATCGATTTTTCTCAGTTTTCCTTGGACCAGTAGCGAGCTCTATCTCTGTGCTGCTTCTAAAAAACAGTCTTGAAAATATTGTGATTTTTTTTTCTTTTTTTTGTGTGGTCCCAACCAGATTGCGTAAAATTGGGGAAAAGATCGAATTTCTTGGATTGGACTTGCTCTGTTATTAGTATCGATTTTTGTCGATTTCGATATAATTTTCTTTCGATATTATCCGTATTTAGCACTATCCCTGTTAAACATAAGCGCATCGCTTGAAGCGACCAGCAAAACAGTGCATTTGAATGCATCCGAAATTGTTCCCTCCTCCTCCTCCTCCTCCCCTTGAAGCTCTGTTGCTGAACGAACTAAAAACATTGTGAATGAAGAAAATTTCGTATTTGTCAAGTATCCAGGGGTTTCGCGTCTCCTGTGAATCTTCGATTGCATAGGTGTGAATTAGAACTTGAAATTTTAGGGGGTGAGGCTTGTGAAAATTTTTCTGAGATTGGAAAACTTCACCTTCTACCCTATGCCCATATCTAAAATTTAATTGCTTGGGACTTTCGAGGTTTTGCGTTGATAAGTGAAATTTTCAAATGCCCAGCGGTTCGATAGAACGAAGAAAACCGTCTCAGATCTTGGGACAATCACTCTGGATTGATTTTGTAGGTGTCGGACCTGCTCCTCTCGTTTCCTGAATGTCGATTTAAATTTGAAGCGTATACCTATGCGAGACCTCTGAATATGAGACAAGTTGAAAATCTTTTTAATGGTATCTCTTGTTCGTTCTCTTGGCAATTTTTGGAATTGCAGAATAATAGATTCGTGAAAAAAAAAAAAAAATGAAATTGATTTTCGATACACGTGTGAATACGTTCCATAGAATTTGTTTTGGTGTGGGTTTTTTTTTTTTTTTTTTTTTTTTGTTTTGTTTCGTACAGATATTTATTTAAATTATTTCCGAAATATATATGTATTATTCGTAGGTATGGGATATCAAAATGGAAATATCGATATATATCGATGTCTTTGAATATCGATATATATCAATATCACAAAATGTATCGATATTCCAAACAAAAAAAAAAAAAAAAAAAACGCTGGAAATATTGTTGGGGTATCTGCATCAAAATCGACTTAATTTTTATCAAATTTTTTTTTGTACCTACGTATTTTTGACGTGATTTTAGATTTAATAAAATAATTAAATGGTGAAATTTTTAATTTTTGATAATGAAAACCTTGAATTGCTATTGCACAGGTTCATATAAATAAATGCAAAAAAAATGTAGATATCGATATTGGTATATCGATATGTATCGCTCATATCGATATTGATATCGATATGTTTTTTTGGTCGATATTCCCATCACTAATTATTCGATATCGATGATGACGTATAGATTTGCGTAGGTAAACGAGTACTGATTTTTGGCGATTTTCGAAGACATTTCGCACTCTACGGATAACGTCGACGATAAGAAATTGATTCGGGAGTGAAATATCCACCGGGGTTCGCGTACATTGCGGCGATCAAGGTGGTGGGCCGCTGTAGGGCGATTATTCGATCACGAAACGATGACGGAGGGGGGCAGCGAAAGCGAACGAAGGAACCTTGAGCCACCGGGTATTACGAAGCGATGCGATGATGCCACGTCAACTCGGTTGGTTCGTATCGATTCGTCGGTGTGTAGCGGCGGTCGACGTGGTATCAGTGGTGTGCAGCGATGAAGGGAAACTCGGAGTGGACAAATTTTTTGGTCGAAAATTGATCGCGTTTTCGAATGAGTGGCTGAGATCGTCGTAAAGGAGGAGAAGGATCGTCGGTGTGCTAGAATGACGGGGAATGGATGCGAGGAAATTTGATGGGTATCTTGATGTGATAGCCGATGAATAGAGTTTTGGTAGTGAAAGATCGATTTATTCGAGTGAAAAAAAAAAGGGAAATAGAAAGTTGAGAAGAGGAATATCTTCGAAAATGGAAAAAATGAAAAATATTAAAAAATGAGAAGTCCGTGGAAAGTCTATTCAAAAATGAAGAATTGTTCCTAAAATATCAAAGAAACGAAGATTGAAACAAGATTTAAGAAATTGAAGATATTTTGAACATTTGCTAAATATCTGAAAAAATTCATTTCAGCATTCTAGGTACATTCGATGAGGGAATATGAGTGACATTCATAAAATTTTGTCTTCCAATAGTGGTTCTTCACTTCGGAGGCTAAAATTCGAATACGTTGGTGAACTGAGTTCATCTTGCTGTATGGAAAAAAATTATTGAAATTTTTTCTGTTATTTCATTTCAACCGTCCCCTCCTTCCCCCCCCCCTACCACAGTTCCCTTCCAACTACACTTGTGACGATGAATTTGCAATATGATGTACTCCTTGGGTCTCAGTTAGCATACGAGTCCAAATTTATCAAATTTGATTTATTAGAGAGCTCTTCAAATCCACTACAAGTATTAACGATTCGCCATTTTCAAACCAATTTTCATCCGAATTCTATAGGTCTTATTGCGATCTATGATCAAGCTTTGATACAACTCTCATGAATTTTACTTCCTTTCTCCAATCCTCTCATTCTGCCAGATTGCATTTTTTGTAAATTATTTTGTCGAAATCGATGACACGTGGAATATATTATGTACAATATACACTTTGGCATATTTCTAAAATATTGAAGGTACTTTGGTGTAATAAATGTTTCAATGCACTGTAGTCCCTTCAGTTTTGAAGTAGGCAAAAATGTTATGTGACTTTCGTCGTCTTATTCGCGTATTATCGATTTCAAGAGAAAAATTTCCAAAAACAAAAAAAAGTTTTCAATGCCACATGACATGATCACCCTACCCTACCCTACCCCTCCCACCCCCCCCCCCATCCCGCCTCATGTCTCATCAGCATATTCCGATTTTTTGTTGAAAATTTTCATTTATTTTTTTAACGATTTTTTTAACGATTTTTTTTTTCTTCAAAAAATTATAATATTTCAAATTTATTGACCAAAGAGTGAAATTTTTTTTCATAAGTCATGAGAGGATAACTTGAAAAAAAATTTGTTATTTTACTTTTTCTTGAAAAATTTTTGATTCTTTCCATTCTCCTGAAAATGTGTACTCTTTGAAATTGAGTGTTGGAAAAATCTATCAAGAAGTTAGGAATATTTTTTTTTCTTCGAAATGTCTGTCTTTTCAAGTCCTTAATCATTTACATACAGTACGCCTAATACCAGAATCATAACCGCAAAATAAACTTTTTTCTCTCATTATTTTTTTTTATCTTTTAATGAAAGAAGAGTAAGGAAGCTATGCACTTTATTAACATTTTAAATGTGTTTTAACGCATTAAGGTATGAAATTGTAATTGTTAGGAATTATACATTGTGGACGAAAAGGCCCCTTAACGCGGGGCCCGAGGCTTTAGCCTCTAAGCCCTCCCTCCTTTAATTCGGTCCTGATACTGTAGCCTATTTTTTCATTATTTTTTATAATTACATTAAAAAAAGGAGTGGAACCCTAAACCTCCTCCTCCCCTTATTTACGCCACTGACCCTTCCTATTCCTCTTCAAGATAGTCCATATGTTGAATCTACGACGAATAATACCGTACCTATCTTCCCCTTGATGTTACATGGCACGTTCAGAAAAAGAAAATTATTCGTTATTATTTTAATTTTTTTTTTCATCCATTTTCTACTGTTATTTGGAATTTTCATCTTTTTAGTTTCTTGTTGGTTCGTCTAAAAATAAGTTCAATTTTTTCTAAATCAAATGTTCCTTAAATTTGTGTGGTGAGTGTTAAGGGGCTTCTCTGTGCTTGGCCACTGTGGCTGTATGAGTTGTAATGGTTTCTTGTGAAAATAACGAGGGAAGGGCAAAATGATGATTACCTTTTGCCTAATCATGACTGTGGACAATTCTGCTAGTATTTGTGTGTTATCGAATGTTTGTTGTTGTTGTTGTTGTTGTTGTTATTATTGTTTTTGAGTCCAACATCGATGCAGAATCTCTGCATTTTTGTGGATTTTGGTGTGGTACTCGAATGCTCGCTCCAGTTCGTCGAGATAGCAATACGTGTAGGACTTTCGATCGAAAATATATGGAATCGAATGTTGCGGATTAGGAAGACAGGTATGGGGGGGGGGGAGATGATTGGAAAATTCGACGAGCTCTCTCTCGAAGCGAAAAATTTCGATTTCGAAAAGCGTACGATGATTCGGTGAATCGAAACTGAGTAGAACGAGGCTTAAGGAAGAGAAAGAAAATCGATTAAGAAAACCGCTCGGTTGGCTATCGTGAAAACACGCGCGTACATACCTATACGTACGGGCCACTACGTACGTACAAATGATATTACGCCGGCGATGACTAAAAGTGGAAGTCGTTGAACCGTTATAAATGTATTTATGCTCGTATACTCGTTCGGTATTTATCGAAATGTATTTTGTCTCGCTTTCGATTTCGTTGATAATAATTAACGGACGGGTTTTATCGGTACGTATCTATTAAACGCGCTGGCTGCCCGTCTCGCCCTCGGCATCGGGAAGTTTTCCCCTCGAGTAGTTGTTTCGCGATGACTGAACATGTATGGAGAGGAGCGTTATCAGCGTATCTGCGGTGTGTTTTCTTTCGGCGGCGTTAGAAAAGCACGTGACATAGACGCGTACATCGTTCGGAATTAGGTTAATGGGAAGAGGCGCTTAGGCGGCGATAAAAGGCGATTCGTTTTGGCGGGTTTAGTCGAAACGACGAAACGAGACGAGAAGAGGAAGTGTGTTTATGATTTATACGTGCGTTGATAGGCCTCTTTTTTTTCTCGTTCTTTCTGTTCAGCTCGTATAATGTGTGTTGAGTAAGGTTGCGAAATAGGTATGGCGTTTAGTTATAATCGGTGGATTTTTTTTTCACCTTCGATTTTGGTATTTAAAGAGAGGTTTTAATTTCGATTTATTTTTAAGAAATTCACGTTCGTCGATACGTACGGTAGCGCAGGTGTGTGCATAGCGGTGTTGCCACGTTTCGTCGCTTCGTCGTGGGTTGGGAAATAATTGCGTTGAGCGATGTAATGCGGTGTGCAAGGTGTAGGGTACCGGTGTGTTTGAACGTTAACGTTGGAGTTGGTTGCGTATACTGTATGGCCCGATTACACGAGGAGACCTGAACGTACTGCGAACGAGGATTCTTTATGTTCTCGTTTCAAGAATACGATAATATGAGAAGATACTGTTCTTGGGTAAACGAAACTTGTAACTCGATTGGGAACCGAAAATGACTGTTTTTTCGTTGTTTTTAAGTAATTGCTAGTGGAATTCGTAGGCATCTAATAATGAAAATAATTGTTAATGAGGGAATAATTACGAAGTCCAGTGCTCGCGCTTATTATATTTACTTCCTGTCCCCTCTCCCCAATATGATTGATAAAAGTGGCGATCTAGACTGAGTTTTTTAAGGAGATGGACAAAAATTGATGATTTTTTTTTTTTTTTTTTTTTTTTAATTAATTAATCCAAATGTAAGATGATTGATGATGATTACTTTGATTCTAATTCTGTGTTCCAATTTTCGATGCAAAATAAATGTAGGAGTTTATGCTAAAGGGGAGTATGGTTACTTCAACCCCCCCCCAATTGCTTCCCCGATCAAAAGCAGAGATCCTGTGCGCAAATTGAACAAATGCCTCAAGCTAATGGAAATTACATGGAAGAAAAAACTCCACAAAAATTAAGTCCACTTGTTTCGAAATTTAATTATTTTCGCTCTTTGTATCGAGGAACTCAAATTTCCTCTTAGTCTGAGTCGAGTGGAAAGGCGAGATGTTTTACTTTTCTTCCCTCTCCCCTCCCTCCCCCCTCCGTCATTCGGCGTCAATGGCGCGGTTAAGTATTTGATAATTGATTCGAATTCATGATTTCTGACTTGTCGAGTAAGATTTTAACGAAAGGCGATTGTTTTGTTTTTATTTTTTCTTACGATATTTGATTCTTGATAGAAGGCTGGACATTTTTACAAGTTTATTCGAAGATGTATAGAATTTTGAGATATATATTATGTTCGGTTTTTCGGTATTATTTGTCTAGTTCTTCATTTTACATATTCTAACGAACAGAAAGGATGGAGTAATTTTGGGGGAAAAAATGAAAACAAAAAAAATAAATGAAGATTGAAAACGTATGTATTTTTATAAAAAATCAGTGTTGCCCAATATTCAACATTTTTCATGTTATTTTTCTTTCAACATCACTCCGCTGAAAAAAAAAAATTGAAATTAATTAAAAATTAGAATACTATGTTTGTTTTCTGTGAAAGCGGTGTTGCCAAATTTATAAACATTTTTTTTTGTAACTTCTTTGACATTATTCTGTTGGGGGGGGGGGAGATTAATTGAAACAATTAAGAAATTATAATTTTTATTAGTACCGAAGTGCCAGTTTTTCGACATTTTTGCTGAAGAGAAAAAAAGTGAGAAAAACTCAGGAAAACTATTAAATTTGAAAAATGAAATTTTTTTTGCTAAAATCAGTGAGTCAGTTTTTCAACAATTTTTTTCCCCCTTTTCTTTCCTTGAAAATTACTGTTATCAATTTTTCAGTATTCTTGAAACATTTTGTCCATTATAATAATATTATTAAAAAAAAAAGTAATTAAAAAAGTGTTTTTTTTTCTTCCTGATTAAAAAATTGGTGTCATTAATTTTTCCTCATTTTTGAGCAACTCTTTCGTTTACGATGTAGCGTGGGAACAGAACGATGGCTATTTTTCTCTTCGACTCGCAAGCTTCCATTATGCATACGCTAATTGTATACTTCAAGAAGGAAGCCCAAGTGTTATCAGCGCAGCCTTTTCACCTGGAGAAACCATAAAAAACGGCAATCATCTAGCGTTTACGAGATTTCGATTTCATTAGTTGATTTCCATGACAAACTATCAGTCTCATATACGATAGAGTGTCATTTGGAGAAAATGGCGCGGTGAGGAGGGGGGAAGAATGTTGAAGAAGAAACGCGTATCGATAGACCGAAATCGTTCGTCTTCGTCACCTAGTGTACGTGTCCTCTTACGAGATGATACACTTGGTCGTTGGCGGAACGATCATCGAGCGAGAATCGTAACGAGAAAACGACGGTTCGTCGAACGTTACCCTTCAGACATCGTGTATCTAGTGCACAGGTTGTTGAAGCTGCGACTGCGGCGGCGGTGGCGGCGAAAACCATTCATTCGGTTTTCGTATAGTTTACCATTACGGTATAAATAAAAGGTGACGGAGAGAGATGGATTGAAAGAGAGAGTGCGAGTGAGAAAGAGGTAGCGCACACAGACAGCGGACAGACGGACTCGAATATGTTTTCTCTTTTCCTCGTCTTTAGAATTTATTATCTGCGAGTGGCGGAGAAAAGAGGCGGCGGGACGGGGCGACGGTGCGGTTGTACGACGACCTTCCGTATTAGTTTGTAAAGTGTTACTATAGTATAATGCTGCTGTATATATCGCGCCACTTTACGTCTGTTTATCGTCGTTTTGGCCCGTTTCGGCTGTTTCGAAGGCTCGCGAACGTTGCGACGAAGGGTTGCGATCGCGACGACGTGTGGAGGCGAGAGGCGAGCGGAGTGGAATGGTTGTGGTATTTTTGTGTTGTGTGTCGAAGCGAGAGTAATGAGCAATGAAATACGCGGTTTTGATGATGGATTTGAATTGAAGAAAGAAATGGTTGAGAAAGAAGTTCATCTTTGTGGAATAATGGAATGAAAGTTTCAGTGGCAGTTTTCAAGTTCAGTGTTGAATACGCAGTTTTTTCAAATTTTAGATCTTTCTTCTTCGGAGTGTCTTTTTGAGACCAAATATCCTGATTTTAGCTCAAGTAGCATTTAAACAGATCAAACATAAGCAGCCATGCTGCATTACTGGAGCTGAATGTGTAACGAGCACGTTCTGTTTTGAATATATATACTCGATTTTGAGGGATTTCTATGCATGTCTACTATGTATTTCAAGAAGGGGTATAATCGTGGCACTAACGAATTTCCCCTCTGAAATCAGTTTTTGGTTCCTGCCCCCTCGGTATTCTCTTGGAATGCTGAAATTCAACTATTTTACTCATTTGGACTCACTTCATTCCATGATACCATAATCGAAAATTTTCGATCCTTCATTTATCCTACCTTACACTCCCCTCCCCTCCCCTCCACTCCCCTCCCACAATTTGAGAACAATATCCCCACCTGCTTCCCTCCGAAACCACATGTGAAGTTGGATTTGAGGTGTAGTATACTTCATATCCTTCGTAATCATGTAAGTCTATGCTTATTACTTTTGAGTCATTTGAGTGTCAAACGTAAACTGAAACTTTGAGCATCCGTCATTTTGAATCCATTTGAACAAAATTCGAGTGGTCGTTAGTTTGGTACTGAATTGAACTCGCCCACGAAGTTTTAACTACCTACATGTGGAGGGGAGATATGGAGTATTCATTATATTTCGTGACTAAAAATACCTTCGAAAATCCCATTATTGGCTGTAACTCTCCTCAAACTGAACTCAGAAGGTTCAAAATTGAAAATGGCAGTGTCCTCAACTCACGCGATCTTATGATATCACAATGGCAAAATCTGAGCTTCATGACCATTCCTCACCTCGACTCGAAATTTGAGTAAAACTCCATTTTGAGTCGAATCGAAAATCTGAAAAAATCATCTCGAGATCTTCCTTGGACAATGCCAACGTCAAATTTTCAGCGATTTTTATTCATACTCGATGTGCGTGTTTCTAGTGGTACAGTGGTGGCGCTTACGAATTTCCTTTCTTGAATCAGTTTTCCCCCCTTTTCTCCTTGTGATACCCTTAGGAACTAGAAATTTGAATGTGGTAGTCATTTGACTTCCACTTAATCGTACGAGTCCATGATCAAACATTTTCGATCGCTCTAACCTTCCCCCCCCCTTCACCTCACTTCACCGCTAATTTGAAAATCATATCTTCTTCTCCTCCTCCCCTCTATAATTACCTGAAACTGAAATTGGCATACTGCATAGTTTTCATGACTAGTAATTATATGAATACCCATCTGTCGAATCTGAACTATTTGAGACTCCTCGAATCTTCTTCCAATGTTGACTATCTGCCATTTTGGATCCGTTTTGATTCTAACTAACTACACGCACGAAGTTTTAAAACCTCACTTCGAACACATTTATTACAAACCCACAGCTAATTGAATTATTTTAACGGTTAGTGGAAATTTTTTGTTGATTTAACAACAGGCATAGCATTGTAATTTTTCGTGACTTATGGAAATTTCTAGACTCGGCTACAGTCTCTCCATCTCAATCAGTTCGGATATAGGTCTTGCGCCAGAAGGCAGTCCTTTGTTGGTTTCAACCTTCACTCATTTGTATTCTTCGCCCCCCCCCTTCCCCCTTCTCCCTATTAAATTTTTTCTGTCCAATGAAACGCTGAAATAAGCGTCTGGGTGCTTTCGTCCGAGTATACAATTCGTAAATTTTCGACCTTTTTCATGCATATCTTCACCTACTTTTCGCCGGTCGTTAAGATATACCTGTAGGAGCAACATCGTAATGGGTGGAAAATTCAACCGAAAGAAAAAAAAGCGAAACGGAAATCAAACGAAGTGTAAATTACACCGGAGTTGCTCGAGTACGCAGCAGTTGGTAACCTACTAGATACAGGAACGCCAGAAGGATGCTGGGTGTTCCTGCGTCTCTTCTCTCTTCCCATTCCAGCCACCGGGTACTCCATTGAGAAGACGCATGCAGAATATAATAATTCCTCGAATCGATGGAATACCCGAACCACGTGATCTTCGAAAAGAATACGATTAGATGGAAGACGCACGCGGCCATCGATTACGTAACACGTCGAGGCTATTAACCGGTAGTAACTATTATAATAAGGTTGGGCGTGCGGTGGTGGCCGGTGATGATGGTCGGCGTACTATACACATCGGCGTTCGTGTATGTGTACGTTTTTCCGGCGTATTTATTATCGACGTGTCTTCGACTGAAAACTGATAACGGGCGTACGTTCGCGTGTACCGCTTACCGCTTCGACTGTTTTTAACCACATTCCGAGGATGAATTGGCGGGGGCCGCGTGCTACAATACGTCTAGGAAGCGATACACGTCGTCTCCGCGTTCTCATCTGCGGAGTGGGCGAGCGCGCGGAGATGACCTAGTGATATTGTAATTTATAACGGTGACCTTTATTCGGCGTTGGTCGTTATCGCGTTAACACGATTCCCGATGGCGGGCGAAGCGGCGGCGGGGAAATGCTCGGATGTCAACTTTCGCGGTGTCCTTGGGAGGTCGTGGAGCGTAGCGGTATTTATAGAGGCGAGATTACGCGATGGAAAGAAACGATTGATGGGATTCTGTGAACGGTATCGGGGTGGATCGATGGGTGCGTGTGGATTGTCGACGACGATGCGGTAGTACTTGAGAGGTTGAATATGGATGGCTTGATTGTGCTGAGAGTGTTGGCGTTTGCATGAGATGGTCGTGGTGGAAAGGCTATGTGGGAGTTGGGGAGTAATGGTGGTGAGAGATGAGCCGAGATGGATGGTCTAGTTTGAGTGTGGTGATCCTGTGTGACCTATGCTGTGCTGCTCATCGTATGATTGGATCATTGGTCGTTCAGTGTGGAAATCTGGATGTTAGAATTGGGCCCTGAAAGAGTAGGAATTTTGTTTATTTCTTATGATCATTTTTTTTTTCGAATTCCATATGTCTCGGTCCCAGCTCATGAGATTGTTTTGTCTCGATAATTTATGAAAATTTTCTGCGTAAATGATGAATGATGAAATTAAATGGAAGCTGAGAGGGAGTAACTTGCGATTTAGAAAGTAAGGATAATGAATAGCGTTGCAGTAGTTATGATTGACATTTTCTTCATTTATCCTTCTTCGTATGATTTTTTTCACTTGAGGGGGGCTGCGGGGAGTGGAGAGGGAAATAAATTTTTTTTTCAAGAAATTGGAATATTTTGGGGACGAGTAATCACTGTTTTCAACTCGACATTTTTTTTTTTTTTTTTAAATTCAAAATCATGAAAAAAAGCAACCTTGGAACAAGTAGACATCTACTCAACTACTCATAGATGAAATATTGTCCAAGGCACGATAGAAGAATTTGAAATTTTTTTTTTTTTTTTTTTTTTTTTTTTTTTTTCAAAATCAGCGTTCCTAATTTTTTAACATTATTTTAGCACATATCTTGCTTGCCTGAGATCTGTATAAAAAAAGGAAATTTGCGTTGTCAATTTTCAACTCTTATTTCGAGTATCCTCTTTGTTTTAGTTACTCCAAAAATAAAAAATGAATTTTTTTTTTTTTTTTTTTTGAAAAAAGTAATGTTGTCTAATTTTTCGAATAGTGTAGGGAAGACGTTGAAAATGGAGTTTTAAGTTGCTTTAAAAGTTACGAAGTGATCCGCAAGTACTGAGGGTCAAAGGTCCCGAAAAAGTGATATACTAAAAATTTGTATTCCTTTTTCAAAGAAAGTTTATGTTGTTGCGTAAATTATAATTTTGGTACTTCAAAAATGAGAAAAAAGAAGATTAAAGCTCAAACGCCCCAAAAGGTTCTTATTCTTCGTTTACGTGTATATATAATATTGATGAGGTAATGATTTTTTGTTTTTTAAATTAATATTTGAGTGCTCCCCTCACACAGTCTCATGGACTAGTTGTGAAGAGGATACTTCTTACGAGCAATCGCTTATTTTTAAATTCGTTAAATTTAAATTGATACTGAAGAACAACACACATAATAAATTACTATGAATAATATTTTAATATCGTATAAAAAATTAATTCAATTGAATTTTAATATTTTGAATGAATTATAATAATTGAATTGAAAAAATGAAGAATTAATCTGAAAAAAAAAAATAAAAAAAATTATGAAAAATATTAATTCTGATGAAAAAAAAATGGATAAAAACGAAAAGAAATGCAGAAGGACTGGAAGACGTTGGAGCATGAAAATTTAAAAAATGATTATTATTTTTTTTTTTTAATTCGGCAACGTCTAGATTTTTGGAACTCCTTCATTTCTGTTTGGAGAAAGGATACAGTTTTTTTGTACGTCACTTTTTTAAGGGACCTCGACAAACACGTAGTAGTTGTCACTTCGGTTGTAATTCTTTTGAACGATTTGAAAACTACGGATTTTTAATCCCCCTCCCCCTCCTCCGTAATTTTCTCTGAATACGTCATATATGCAGAAACTAGACTTCAGTTGAGTGAGTACGTTCGTTTTGTATTATATAACTTCGTCGGAATTGAATAAAAAGAACGTGACGTCATCGATGTGTTTATATCATTGGGCATACTGAAGCAAGACGCGGAATTCGTAGAAATTCTCGTTACATCTATGTTGAGTTATCCGAATGCTTACTTTCACCTCATCGAGCTGTCGTATCGTGTGACCGGACCTTATGCCTTACGTATTTGAAGCACTTGTAATTCCGCTCGAAATACGTCGATAAATGCAAATACGAGCGTATTTGAGGAAAGCTGTCGACGATACGAAAGCGTCGTCGGAAGTGGAACACGAGTCGGGTGTCCGGGCTCGGGGATTTCCCTGGCGTCGTCGTATTCTCGTACTAACCATTATCGAGGTTAATATTGAAAAAGTTTTGGTTTTCTCGCGCCGTCGACGAGGTGGCAGGGCGTGGGAAAATATAAAGGGAAAACTTTTTCACGGTCGCTAACGCGTAGTGTAGATGGAGAATAAATAATGTCGGTAAACAAAGGCATAAGCGCGGGGCGATAGAGAGGGAGAGAAAAAAAAACTCGCGAACTTTTCACCGGTCTATAAGATATGTTTAGAGTTTGCCAAATCTGCGATACTGTAGCTAGGTGTTGCGAAAGAGAAGGAAACGAATTAAAAAGGCGGCGAAGAAAGGGGAGTGCGCGACGTACGGAAACTTGGGGTTATTTAAAGTTGAGTAAGTGCCGCGGAGGAGACGAAACGCAAGTTCGAAACGTTGTGAGGGATATTTGCCAAATAATGAAAACGAAAACGGTACTTTGTGATGGCAACTTGTTGCTCGTGGGTTCGGTGTGATGTTTTTTAGTTGACGATTCTTTTCATTATTGGGTTTCGGTCGAGTGTTTTTTTTCCGTTCTATTTCTCGAATTGCTTTTACCATGGAAGAATTTGTTTTTGAAGGAGGGGGGGGGCAGCCGTGAAGGTTGTGGTCTGAACGATAATTGTTATCGCGTCGTGTATATCTGTATTGTTGGAAGGAATCAGAGAAGGGGGACTATTGTGTTTTGTTCTTTGGCTGGCGAACGTTGGTGGCAAAAAATTCCTCGAGCGGAATTTTCACGTTATTTTCGATAACGCGTTACGAATGCGAGTGACGGCGTGAAAATGACGATAGTGTATGAAAAAATGGTAGCGAACGAACGAACGGTCGCCTTCGAAGGACCGGCGAATCGATAACATTGTTTTGGACGCGGACGGTTGAATATTTCATGTAGCGAGTTTCGGTGGTCGAAGCGGGCTCGTACGATTCCCGCGGGTCGATTGCGCGTTCGTCGATTTTTTTCGGCTTTGTTTCTTATTCTCGATTATCGTTCGGGTTCGGGTTTTTTTGCTTGCTTCGAAAAACGACGATAAGGAATTGGAAAGATTCGACGAAACGCGCGTATTGGACGCGGATCGACGTGTTCGCGGGCTGAATGTGTAACGGAATAGAGTGGAAAAAATATTGACCGTAGCGTTTTTTCGCCGCTTTAGTGGTCGATTCGGCCGAGTATAATAGAATGCGGCGTGTTCGTTGTCGTTCTTTTTCTGAAGTCGAATTAACCCGTACTGCGTTGTCGTCGGAGCGGCGCGCGGTCTACGCTAATTGCCGAGCAAGGCTTATTAGCGATTCTTTACGCTTCTTGGAAACATTGTTGTCGATGGCCGGTTTCGTATTTCGTAATGGCGAGAGAAATAGCTGCGTGGCGAGACGGATCGTGTTCGTGTACTAGGTGTGTTGCGAGGAGTCGGTGTAGGTACGACATTTCGATTCGCTGACGTGGGGATTTTTTTCCGAATTCGCGCTGAGTGACGAATGTATCGCGTGATGGACGCGAAAACCGCGGGGTTCTTCGTTCCTATCACGACCTGACTAGGTGTTGAAAAGTGTCTTACACGTTTCATGTTGTAGCGGATACGCCATTGATGCGAATCGATGGTGCCGATGAGTCCAATATTGTCACAGTGTAGAATGTTGAAACTGTACTGATTCACTTATAAGTTGAACTTTCACTCGAATCACTGTAAATTGGTGTAAATTGCGCAAATTTTTAATAAAATAAAATCATTATATCTGTAAAATGATACTGTATGTGTTTGACTGAAATTATGGTATATAATTAATGATTATTTATGTATTATTCTTGAATGAAGTTACCTGAAATTACCATAAAGTACCCTTATTTAACCTGAAATTGTCATGAACTACTTTTTAATTATAGAAAATCATCCCGTAATGACTTTAAATCACCATGTAATTACCACATAATTACTGTAAATTACCACGTAATTATCGTAAATTATCCGCAACCACCGTGAATTAACACGTAATTACCATAATTTATCCTATGACTACAGTAAATTACCACATGATTACGGTAAATCATCACATAATTACGCTAGATTACCACGTAATTACCGTAAATTACCGTATGATTACGGTAAATCATCGCATAATTACACTAGATTACCACGTAATTACCATAAATTATCACATGATTGCACATAAATTACCATGTAATTACTGTAAATTACCACGTAATTACCGTGAATTATCATGTAATTACTGTAAATTACCACGTAATTACCGTAAATTATCATGTAATTACTGTAAATTACCACGTAATTACCGTGAATTATCATCTAATTACTGTAAATTACCACGTGATTGCAGTAAATTATCACGTAATTACACTAAATTATTACGTAATTACTGTAAATTACCATATAATTACCATAAATAACCCTATTAACCTTGAATTTACTGTAAATTACATCTTATTACTTGAAATCGCGGTAAGGTTGTAGTAATCATGTTTTTACTGTAATTACCATAGACCCATAATCGCTTCCATTGAGAAGTTGAAATAACTTCAGTTCAACAGCACTGAACATGTTTGGTTAGTTTCAAACCCGTGTTAAGATTGAGAGCAAATCTGAAAAATTATTACGGAATATAAAGACCCATCAATCCTAAAATGGCTTGGGTGTGAGCGAGGGCGTTGTGACGGAGTAGGAGGTATAAAAAGTATAAAGGATAGCAGGTATACAAAGGGAAAAAATGAGATAAATTTTAATAGAAGCTTTGTACATGGGTAAGAGCAAGGGGAAGTTGTAAAATTGTTTAAAATGGTAGTATACAAAGGTATAAAGGGGCGAGCCCATCCTGAAAGGAAGAACCCTTGGTGGGGGTAACAAGGAAGAATAAATTGGGTTGTGCAGTTTGGAATGTAGCAATATTTGTCTGATAAATTTACTTTTTTTTTCATTTAATTTTTATTGCGAGCCCCGAAGGGGCGAGGAGCTACTAGTTATTAATAAACTGCCTACACCCCGAAGGTAAGGGATTGAAGATGAATAAAAAAAAAGTTTTTAGTAACTTTTTTATTATTTAAGGTTCTGGTTTTTTGTTATTTCGGTTACCTAAAATTTCAAAATAGGCCGGTATATAAATTGAGGCTGGTAATACCGTAACCGAAACCGAAAATAAAACTTTCGGTTTTTGTTTCGGTTTTGCAATTTTCTGGTTCGAGTGCGCGGTTAATATAAGTTTTTTATGATTTTTGGGTTTCGGTTTCGGTTACGTTTACCAAGCCTCGTCGGTGATGAAATAATCTGAAAACAAGAAGAAGGTAGAATTGACGATTTGTCGAAACGACGATCATTCGATGAGAAGGAATGTAACGCTTCCCTATTCATTGGACTTTTGTGGCGTAGTAAGAGCCCAGCGTGGAGCGTGAAATATGAATTGAATTTTATGGCGTTCGATCTACTGGTACCCCGCGTGGGAGAGGGAGGAGGAATTGAGCGCCCAAACGAAAAATCGTAGACTCGGTGTCGCCTTAATTTAACTCGGGTTTTTGTTTTGATAACGCCAGCGGGCGAGAGCGAGATAGAAAAAGCGAGAGCCGCCTACTGACATATGTTTATTTAACGTTCCCGTTATTATTTTCGTTTCCACTGTATAATAATGATATATGTAGAGCCTTGTTGACGGTGCACGTGTTTTTCTTTTTGCTCGCGAGTTATTATTTTTATTTCGCGCTCATTTAACGAGTGTACGCGCGAAGTAGATTTCGGTGCGCGTCGCGAATAGTTACCCACGTGCGAGCTCGTTCGTCCGTCGATTTCCATTTAATTCTGGTTTTTCTGGGCGGCGTTTGATCGGCTCTACGTGAACGCATATTTATAGTAAACATCTATCTCGGCAGCGTCCCGCCTTATTATTGTTTGACGTCTATGCGCCGAGTTATTTTTCGTCTCTAGGTTTACGGGTAGGCGGGCGCGGGAACGGTGATTTCCGTCTCGCTCGCACGCTCGTTATTATTTATTCGAATGTTTAGGTATTCGCGCGTTTCCGTATTAATGGTTTTCGGTCGGCGCGGTGTATGGAGTTTTATTATTATTGTTATTATTTCTCTTTTTTTTTTTATTACGTAATAGCGCGCTGTTCGTTATTACGTGCTATTGACCTAGTCCTTGGCGTTTTGTGGGCCAATTATTCGTTGCGGAATCGCGATCGAGATGGAATTTACGAGGTTTCGACGAATCTGAACGTCGTCGAAGTAGAGGACTTGGTTTGGAAAAATACGTAGTAGCTAGGCTTGGCTTACGTGTTAGGTCGGTTCGCTCGTTAAGGCTGCTATTATAAACGCGTTCCGCGTGCCACCGCTCCTTGTAGGATGTATGGGTGTGTGTGTGAGTGTCTGTGTACGTGTGTATAAATACGACGAATACACACGCACACGTACGTGAAATTGTACGAACGTGTGCGTGTGCATATGCGTTGGCCTCGACGAACATGGCGACGTTGCCGGCTATGTCGACGTTGCGGCGGCGCGTATGTGGTAATTTCACCGCATCGGGGTCGACTCGAACGAACGAACGAAAGGTTAGGTCGTTGTTGACGGTGTTCGCGAAGATTTTCGCCGTTGCGATAAGATGGCGAAATTTTTCGGCGGTTTTTCCTCGCCGACGAGAAGGTGTGATTTGCGATGTGCGGCAACGTGGCGTTGTTCGCGGTTGGGTTACGGTGTACTGGTATTACGAGTAGCTCGTTTCGGCGAACGACGAAGCGGCGGCTTTCTCTTGTGTGTGAAAAACACGACGACGTGGAAGCGTACGCGATTACGATACTCTCAGCGTGCAGCTATACGCGGGCAGATTGGATGTAGCGTGAGACGCGGCCGCGCCTCGTACGTATTTTATATGCATGTACGGGTTGCGCGATATCGATGCGGACGACGAAGAAAAAACCCGCATTTCGTATGCATTACTATGGCTCTCGGAGATTACGTCATCGAGCAGAGGTTACGGCAATATACGCGGTTACGGTGCGATTCTCGTTCGCTATTGAGAACGTGTTGGGTTGGTGTTGGTTTTTTTTTCTTTGGCGAGGGATTCTTTTTAAACTGCGCGATGAATTGAGTCGCGATGAGGGCCGAATGGAGTAGCGTTGAATTGGTGGGAATCGTTTTGTATGGCGAGGTATTGGCTGGTATCCAGACTCGGAGGTGGCGGTGAACAAGGGGAAATGGTATGTGAACGAATGGATGATCTCATATCATCGCTGACGAAAGAAGCTGGAAATTTTGATTTCGTTGGAAAAATCCGATTTCTCGCGAATTATCTATTTGTTTTGACGACGTATTAGTTGATATTTTCTGCTTTTAAGACCAAAAGAAGCTACAATATGTAGTGTGATGTTGGTAACTATATTTAATTTATTTATTTCAAATAGTCGACAAAAAAAAAAAAAAAAAAAAAGATTTTTAAATTCAAGCTGAAAATGGTTGGAATTGTAGAGATTGATTCTCAAAGACACAAAAAAACCCATGAAATTTCCGAGAGCACTTTCTTTTCATTTGTAGGGAAGGAGGTGGGCGACTTCGAACCTTATCAAATGTACAGGCATCTAATACAAAAATAGGTTAGTGTGAAATATTCTGAAATATTCCACTCTCTGTTCTAAATATGTTAGCCTGTTATGTTTTTTTTTTTTTTTTTTTTTGTTTCTGGCAAAAAGTTTACAAGTTACAAAAATTGTGATGACTGATTACTAAGCATGAAAGTTGTCATAAATACATCGATACAAAACCCAATTAATGAAGGCTCGTCTCGACCATTTTCTCTCTCCTCCTAGGAAGAGAAGACAGATATGAGAAGAAGTGTTCTAAAATATGAAATTTCTTACAAGTTTACTAAGCCTTTAAAACTCCATCTGTTTATATCGATAAAAGAAATTAAGAATAACGATAATCGAAAATAATAATATAGAAGTTATATTCGATAATATGGTCAAGTAATAGAGATATTGATTGCTATGATGCTAAATACCGATATAAAAATTGATTGTATGTAGTATTATCAAAAGTGATAATATCGATATTTAGAATTGATGATATCGATAATCGAAATTAATTAATTAGATAGTTGAAATCGATATTAGTATCGATATCGATTATCGATATTGATCATGTCTGCTCTCGAAACTGATTATCAAAGTTCATGATATCTAGTATGAAAATTGATTGTACTATTTTTATCGAAAGTAATGATATCGAATATCGAAATTGATGATATACCTACTCGAAATTAACAGTGACGATTATCGATACTGATAATGTTGATTTTCAAAATTTGTATTTTCAGATATCAAAGTTAATAATATTGATTACCGAAATCGATTCTTAGGATTAACAATGATTATCGATTATCGAAATTGCTCAAATCGATTATTTAAACTGGTAATATCGATTATTGAAATCAGATTATCGATATTGATAATATTGATTTTCAAAATTTGTATCGTTAGTTATTGAAGTTGATAATATCGATTATCGTAATTAATAATATCGATTATTAAGGTTGGTAATAATTATCGATTATCGAAATTGCTAAAATCGATTATCGAATCTGGTAATATCGATTATAGAAATCAATAATGCAATGATAGAAATGGATGATAACTGATATTGACAGTTGAAATCAATTGTATAATTATTAAAACCGATTGTAACAGTAATCAAACATTTTCATTACCAAATATCAATTATCTCAGCGAATCACATCTATGATAATTGATAACACTTCTGATCGAAATTACCCATAATACTGTATATCAATAAATAAAATTAAATATGTAGAAATTAACAGTACTGATTATTGAAATCAATTTAATCGAGAATCACCATGAATTAGAATTTATGTTGACGTGCAAAACGTTTGATATCAAAGGTTCATTTTAACAATTATCAAACTTTATTGTATCAATTTCAAAATTGATTGACAGGTTATATCGATTATTCACATCAGTTTTATTGAATATTGGAAAATACGATTATCGATTATTGAGTACCAAAGTTGTTCAGAATTATCTATATTGGTGACCGAAATGATTTATATCGATAATCGAAATCGTATGTATTGAAATTAATATTAAAATCGATTATGTAGATGAATCGATTTTTTTATTGAAAATACTTGTATCGATTATTGCGACGAACGAATTTATTTTAATCGAAAGTGAATTTATCCATCTATCCTTAATTTGAATCATAGTCAGTCGATTGGTTGATTTTATCTCAGTTTTCGAAATCCATATAATAATGGACTTATTTTATTGGAAATCGAATTGCTATAGAAAAAGAGTTTTTTATTCAAATAAGTTCGACTTTAATCGATGAAATTTATTCGAGGGCGCGCGTAAATGTGTTTTCGCTTCGAATTAGAGTCAACGACGGTTACACGACGGCGATCAGAATTCATTCGATTTCATTGGGATTTCGCCCAAGATCGTAGGAACCTATAAAACGTATTTTAATTGGACTTCTTTTATTTCGTTTGTTTACGCAGGACTTGACGAGCCAAAACAGCAATGATAGTTCCAGCGGTGGTGGGCCTCAGGCCATGAGACCAACTCCTTCACCAACTGGCTCTACCGGATCTCGGTCTATGTCACCTGCTATCGGTGAGTACGACGTTTTAGTTGTATAGGTCGCGTATGTTATTGGTGGTAATAACGGCGTCGAGTATTTTATCGTGTATTTATTATGGTACACGTACGCGGGACGCTATTATAGAGAGTGCGAGCGAGATGGAGTTACGGTGTAGCGATGGTATAGAACGATAAAAGCGCGCGGAAACGCTCGCGGGTACCGCGTCTCGTCGTTAGTTTTTCACGTGAAACCGGGCCACTAGTGGTAGACGACGACGAGTGTTCGACTGAATTATCGGCATCAGCTGTTTCTCGTCGGTGCACGCGATTTTCTATGCATTAGGGCGAACGCAAATGGGTAACGTGGTATTCATTCGACTTACCGATAATGTAGGAAATTTGTAATACGACGATAAGACGGTCTCGATTAGATGGTTGGATGTGCGCGCGGAGTGATAGACGAACGGAGTTGAGTAATGAAGATACGAGTGGACGGTAGATTGTGGAATGAAATGGCGTATCGATTCGAAGAATTTCGATAGAGCCGTTAACGGCGATTACTCTCCGCCGCATTTATCGAAGACGATAGGCAGATTATTAGCCCCTACCAGATGAATCGAATATGATATTAACGACCTATAGCGGTGTTGAACTTGGAAAATCGACGATGTTTGTGTTCGACAAAAAAAAAAAAAAAACGTAAATAATAATACACGTTTGTGCAGCCCGGAAACACTCTGGCGGACGGGGTGAAGAGGAAGAAAGAGTAAAAAAAATCGAAATAAATCGTGCGGTATCTGTGTAACGGAGCCAAAAACCGGCGTCCTTGCGATGAGGAGAAGAAAAAAAAAACCGAACGCGAATAAATTATTCACCTTGTAAACAAAGCGGTAAATTAGAGCTATTAACGAAATGTGTAGAACAGAGAGAGAGAGAGAGAGAGAGACTGACGGAGAGAAACGAAACTTCAAACTCATTATTATTGGCGGTGCGGGTTCGTTGAACTTTGAACATTGAAAATAAAAATAACGGTCGCTCTTTTCGTTATGCAATTTATTCGTTCGACGGATAGGTCGGCGTGTTAATGGTTACGTAATGTAGATAATCCTAATTAAGGGACCGTGTGACGGTGTAGGAGGGAGGAAGCAGGCGGTTAGTGACTTATTAATATGTGCAGTATTTCGCTTGCTCGTGTATTTATTTGTAACGCGTTGACATTGACATTGGCGGGGATTTCTTTTTTTTTTTTTTTTATTAGCCGATTCGGAGAGTCGGCTTTGTAAAATAGCGATGATTCGTTTTGACGAGCGCTTTTTCGTCTTGTTTTATAGGTCAACAAAACATTCCAATGCCTCCTCGACCTTCTAGCGGTCAGTCCGATAGCGGCTCTACGAGCAGTCAATCGCGGCTAAGTCATTCGCCGATGGCACCTACCCAAGGTAAGGATGGTTGGGGTAGTCGGTTAGTGGATTGGAGATGGCGGAATTGATTTTATTGTTTTGTTTTTTTTTTTCTCTCGCAGGAGGATACCAGCAACCTTTAGCGCCACCTCCTCACATGCATAATTATAAAATGCCGTTCAACCAGCAAGGTAAATATGATAAGAGATTAATGTTATCGTTGATATTAACGCTTACGTTTACTGTAATCAGTGATGATTGGTGACTGAAAATTTGGTAAAATGAATGATATTTAATTCGCAGGCGCATATCCGGGCCGAGGCGTACAAAGTATGCCGCCGTATCACCAAAGCTACGGCATGCAGCAACCGGTAGCGGGCGGTCATAGTCAGTATCCGGCTCGACCGATGCCGAATCACGTACCACATTCGCAATATCCCGGCTTCCAAGTGAGTAGTTTGTTTTTGTTTTTAGCTGAGTTGTCGATGAGAAGTCAAGTCATTGTAGCTCACTCCATTCGTAATGGAGGAGGGAATGGTATCTTCACGTTTGAGACCATTGGTAGTTGATGGGCCAGTAATGCTGGATTTATGATGTTGCGGCTCTTGAGGGCCAGTATTGGTGGTACTGGAAGCCCCTTACCATGGAATGAAGTCTTGATTAAGGGGAGATAGACCACTTCTAGTATAAAATTTTTTTTTTTTTTTTTTTTTTTAAATTTAATTGCATACAGTACTCCGAATAGATTTTGTATGAGTTGATTAACACTACTATCCTAAAAGAGCTCAGACTAAGAAATACCTGCAATTTATTTCAGAAACCTACCAAAGAGGAAACCTGAAAAAACAAATTTTAATGAAAATCAGGTGCATAGCCATCATCATAAACCATCTACTTAGTGGTACAACTGTAAGCATTAAATTGAAAAAAAAAAAAAAAAAAGAGAAAAACTTTTGGATTTTGACCAAATTTGGTGAGGTGGTTTACTTACAATGGGAGACCTTCCAGAAAAAATTTGAGCTCCCCAGATGAAAGGGGAGGGGAGCGGGAGGTCCTCAGAGTGCATCACCTTTAGAAAAGAACGCTGTTTTTTATGTTCCTTAGCCAGTCAAAAAGGTGTAGTACTTGCACAAAAATTCAATTTTAACTATCAGGAAGAAAGACTGAGTTAGAATAACATTAATTAGAAATCAGCTAAGATATGATGAAAATGTCTTAACAACAGCCAGTAAATGAATGAACGATCGTGTAGACAGGATCAAAGAGCAAAAATGGACGAACCGCATGATCTGGAAAAGGAATAGGGACGAAATACAAAATACTTGAGGCCGTATTCGTATACAAAATCACTACCTTACTCGAGCAAGTGATGAGTTTGAAGCATATTTTTTAGGTCGATATAAAGCTACAAAAAATAAATTATTACATTTGATCGAAAGATTAGGCTCTGAAGTTGATGTTTGAACCTAAAATTCTGAAGTAAGCATTTAGTTACTGAAAAAATGAAAGAGAAAATTCAATACTCGGCCAAGTAATGGATAAATAACGTTTATGAATACGGCCCTTACTCTTGACCGATAGGTAGTTCGAAGTTTGAGTGGATTAGGCTGAGGCAGGCTTTTGGATAAAAGTAAAGATAGAATGGAGAAAAGGTGGGGAGAAATAGTGAAATTTACGATTTATTACTCATCTCAGAAAACCTATTTAATATGCCTATAATTGGACAAAAACTTGGTTCTCTCGCGTTTCCTATCCTGCTCAAATTTTGAGCCAAGTTGAAGAAGGCCTAGAAACCCAAAGTATCATATGCTAGAGTGAGATAAGGGCATCTGAATGTTCAGATTTCAACGTCTTATGTAAATGTGAAGTGGAATTGAAGGAGGAAATGTTTTTTTGAAAAAAATTTCGAGTCGACGAAATTTCCAGAGTATTTCGCATCGTTTCAGTAAATCCACCTTGAAGCTAAAGCTTTGTATGCGAGTTAGTTGAAGACCATATTATGAGCCCTTGAAATCGGGTCCGAAAGGATTCGACTGAGGGATATTCGGAATGTGAGGATGGGTTGAGGAGCCTCGAGTGTTTCAAAATTGATGAATGTGAACTCTCATGATTACTCGAGTCAAGTTATGAAGAGTATCTCCTCACTTTAACCTTCGAAGGAGTGATGAGTCGTGGACAGTAGCGTAGCGAAAAATATTCTGCTCAGAAAAATAGTATGTTGTTGTTGTTTTTGTTTTTTTAAATACTCGAGTTCTTCGACCTCTTCCTTTGCTCCTTCTGTATACTCGAAAAATAAATATGAAAAAAAAATCATTTACGTATAGTGGAATTTCAAATCAAAATTTGCTACTCGGGGAATATCTCACCCTTCCACCGGTCAACCTGTTGGTCATCGGAAAACGATGAGATGGGTTTTGAACTTTGAAATGTGGTGAGAGTGCGAGAATTGTTGATTATGGCCTCGTATGATAACGTGAACTGAGTGTGCTAAAAATTTCATTCTTCCAAGCGTTGTTGGAGGGAAGTGAAGTGTCGAAAAATGTAAATAAAATCGTAAACATCAATTTCCCAAATTCGGTAAATATGGTATACGAATGCTGAAGACGAGAAATGTTACACATTCCAGAGCTAACCTCTCAGATTATTTGTGGAGTGCATAAAAAGGGTTGATGGATCTCAAGTGGAGTGGAGAAGAGGTGAATGGTCAGAATTTGTTGATAATGAGTTCTTGTAATGAAGTGAGTTTGTATCAAATCATGAAAAAATCTCATACTCCTAGATGGATTTGGAAGAGATTTGAGGGGAAATTTAGTCGTGAAGAGATGGAGAGAAAATGTAGTGAATTGTCGATATCTCATCGTTCAAATTTTCCCCTCCCCTCCCTCTAGAAAGCTTAATCATTGTATGCAAGATAAGTTGAAGACCATATAGTATGATCCCTCTAATTTCGATCGAAATGAATCCAGTATGACGAATGGTGAGAATTTGAAGGAAGCTAAAGGCATTCGCATATAGTTGGAATCTAATAAATATGGGTTCCGTGTGATTGCTGGGGTGAAGAAGTATGTTGTATTCGAAACCCACGTGCATAGGCGATGTTGAACGAGATGAAAACAGATTTCAAGTTTCGATGCTGGGTGCTATCGTGAGTATGGAATAGTTGATGACCATGATAAATGACACCTTGAAACATTGATCAAAATGGCGAATAGTAAAAATTTTTAGGAAAGCTGGGGAAGTCTGAATTAGCTGATATTTGATAATTATCGCTCCAAATGATTCTTGTCCCGGAAAATTGTATCATATTACGAATTCACTGCCATATGTAGTACTGCTGCGAGGGGGGGGAGATGAGGATAGATTTCTAGTCTTTGCGTTAGATGTGGATGTGTAGGGATTAACAGCATTACCTGGTCGTCTGACCATTAAAAACTCAGCTCTAGTGATGCGACATTCTGCTCACAAATTTTTTCTTCAATCTGTTATTTGTTTGAATAGAATTTAATTTTGACTTTTTTTCCCCACAGGGTTGGCCCGCACCTAATGTAAGCGTTAGTGGTCCGTCGGGAGCGCCGTCGCCGACAAATCACGTACCGTCGCCGGTGCCTCCGGGTAAAGCGGTGCCGCCGCCGGCGTCGTCGCCGCAACAGCAATCGCAACCTCCGCAGCCTCCGGGCACGCCGCATCATCCGATGCATCATATGCATCCGCAACAGCAGCAAGGGCAACCGCCTCCGCAACAGCAACCGCCGCAACAACCAGCGCAGCAAATACCGCCGCCGCAGTCGCCTCAACAGGGACAGCAGCCGCAACAGCAGCAACCGTCGCCGCAAATGGGCCAGAATTGTTCTCCGGGGCCGCGATCGCATACGCCGCCGCAGCAGTACCTGAAACAGCACTTGCAGGTTGGTTCGATTGGGGATGATGAATGGGAAGGGATTAAGAATGAAAAGTCTTCTGTATACTCTCGTTCGTATTGATGAGGGTAGAGGTGATGGTGCTCTTTGAGAAATATCCTGAAATATCACTACCCTTGTCTGCGTGTTCTGTGCGTCAGTAATTGTTACTCGAGCATCTCTGGAAATGTGGAATTGATTTGGCGGAGAGTGCTGCCAAGGAGAGCTCATCTCTTTCGTATAACGAAGTCATTCCGATAAATTGGCAATCCAAATGTTAAATTATGCCCCTTGCTGATAACCTGATGAATTCTGATGTATTTGAGATTCATTGGTACCTAGTGCCTTACTCATAGTCATTTACTTTCTGACCGGCACCAATTTCTAAATTGATTAAATTTTTGTAATGTCCAAAAAGTATAAATTAAAATTATCTCGAAGGAGTCCGCGAAATTGAATCGCTTATTGACGAAGAAAATTATCGAATAAAATCCATTTGATTGTAAATTAAAATGAGGAAAAAAAGTAAAACCCAAATGAGGAAATTGTTTATGGGAAAATGAAAATTATTTTAAAAAATCTAATGATAAAATTATTCCATCAAGAAATGACAGCGTTGAAGAAAATCCACTTGACTTGCTTTGTTCATTGAATTATTAAAGAAAAAAAAATAGCTGATGAAAAATTGTTGATTGAATGAAGAAATTATTGATGAAATTTCCTAGTGATTAATAAATTTTTTTGGACAAATGATGATATTGACGAAAAAAAAAATTAATTGATGAATGATATTTACCGAGATAATGAAATTCAGATGATAAATTCGTTTATTGACAGATGAAATCATCGAAAAAAAAAAATTAGGGTTAATCAAATCGTGTATGGACGAGTAAAAAATATTTTTAAAAATGCAGTGATGAAACTATTTTTTTGAGAAATAAAAACGTTAGAAAAAAAAATTCTAAAATAGTTGATCGATAAATAAAATTATTGAAGTTTCTCTGATTTGTTTCGTTTGCTGACTTATTGAAGAAAAAAACCTAGAAAATTATTGATGAAATTTCCAACTGTTTGAATTATTTATGGAGAAATGAATAATTGAAGTGAAAAGTTCAGTTGATTGATGAATGAAAATTATAGAGTGAAAAAAAAAATTCAGGTGATGAATTTATTAAATGCACAACATAAATTGTTCATTAACAAATAAAATTATTGGGGGGATGGGGAATCCATTTGATTGCTTTGTTTATTGACTTTCAAAAAAATAATCCACTTGATGAAATATTGTTTATTGATTGAAGAAATTATTGATTAAATTTACTAATGATTAAATTGTTTATTGATGAATGAAAATTATGGATTGAAATTCAGAATTCAGATGATGAATTTATTAAATGCACCTCATAAGATTGTTCATTGACGAATAAAATTTTTGAGGAAAAAGCCCATTTGATTGCTTCATTTATTGACTTGATGAAAAAAAAAATAAGCCACCTGATGAAATATTGTTTATTGATTGAAGGAATTATTGATTAAATTGTTTATTGACAAATGAAATTATTAATGTAAAAAATTAAGTAGATGATATATTTTTCATTAAATGAAAATAATTTTGATTAAATTCCCAACTGATTAAATTGTTTAATGGCCAGTGAAATTACTGAATGAAAAAAAAAAACGTTTATTGATGAAAGAAAATTATAGAGTAGAAACAGAATTCAGATGATGAACTAGTTTGTTGGTGAATGAAAATATTGATAATAATACTAATTTTACTAAATTCTTTATGAGCTAATAAACGTTATTTAAAGAAAGTCAATAATGTAATTATTTCATTAGCAAACGAAATTGTTGAAAACAAAAGAAATCCGCTTCATAAAATTTTTTATTGACGAATGAAGATTTTTGAAAAAAAAAAACACCTGTTGAAATATCGTTTATTGAATGAAAAAATCATAGTTGAATGTTCAAGTGATCGACGAATGAAAGTTAATCGAAGAGAAAAATTCCACTTGCCTGATAAATGACTATTAAGAAGAGAAATTAAATTCAGATGATAGATTAGTTTATTGACAAATGAAATTCCGTCGATTAAATGTGATCCTGAATAAGAAAAGGTACCTAAGTGTCCAAACGTTGAATCGTTCATAATTTAAATAACATTTTGAGCAAGGTGTAGACTTCACGGAGCAATTTTTAATTTTTTTTATTCTGATGATTTTCCATGAAAAAACATGTGTTCAACTACCCGAAACGACAAAAAACCGAAAATCAATTTTCGAAGGCCTAGGTACCTATTCTCATCTAGAGTCATAAATTACGAATACTGTCGATAGAAAATATAAATGAAAAAAAGGTTGTATTTTTCAAAGTTAGAAAAAAAAAATTGATGAAATTTGCTTGCAGTGCGTTCAAAAATATTTACGACAGAATAGCAGAACATATGTATTTACTCGTTATAAAGTCGAATATTCGTGTCATTTCTTCCTTCCCCTTCTGTATTTTGTTGGGCGGTCATCATCTGTGTTATTAATCGACGAATTTTATTATTTCGCAGCACAAAGTCGGCTTCAACAACAGTAGCGGCATGCCTCCTAGTCCTGGACCACCGCCTGGCATGTACGGAAACAGTTCACCGGGCCCTGGTATGGGACCGCCTCACCACCATCCGATGGGTCCGCCTGTGCCGGCCGGCCACCATCATATGGGCGGTCCGGGTGGCATGGGCCATCCGAATATGGCGAACATGATGCCGCCGCACGGTAACAGTCACCACGACAGTCCGATGCCGCCGCCGTCGTCGACGCCGAATTCGCATTCGTTACCTACGCCGTCGATACAAAGCGACGCCAGCATGGATGGTATGCACGACGGCGGCCCTCCTAATGCCAGCGTTTCAGGTGAGTACGAGCGAAATTCTCCAGGCTTTATCGGTCGCTAATGGCGTCTAATCGGTGCTCCGTTCGTAGGTAATATGAGCAACGCTAACCAAATGAATTCCGGAGGTATTACGTCGGTGGTAACCACCGGTCCGGATGGCGCTCCTATTGACGAAGCTAGCCAGCAATCGACGTTATCTAATACATCGGCAGGTAAGCGATTGAGAAAATAGGCGGATTGCGGGGCAAATTAATTGATTCGATGGTGATGGTATTTTTGTTTCGTTTTTGTTATTGCAGCATCGGGTGAAGACCCTAGTTCGACACCAAAGAGAAAGGAATCCGGTATGGGCATGATGGGCCCGATGAGCGGGTACTTGGGACACGGCCATTCGCAAGGCCCGGTACCTCCATGTTCGCCCGGTATGAATTCGATGCACGACGACTATCCGTCGGAAGGAAACCCTCCGTGGTCTAGAACGCCCTCGAGTCCGGTTGGTATTATGTTATGGAAAAAGTGGCATTTTTTTAAGCTCTACCACACTAGTCCCCGTATACCGCACGATATTCGCGATATAAAGGAAATCGTTGACGATGGTTTCGCGTCGTTTTCACATCCCTGAGTCCCCTGTAGGATGTCTTGTTTTGGAAAACTGTTCGTGGTTTCTGAAATTCCCTGTTTATATGATTGCAGGTATTTAACAGCCATATGCCCCAAGACGTATACAGATCAAAGGTTAATAATTTTTATTTTTAAATCACGCTTTATTACCTATTCTGTGTTTTTGTCTTTTTTTTTTTTTTTTCGTTTTTTTTTTTCGTTCTTGCGGTTGATTTTGGAAACTCACCCACGCTTACTAACTTCGCTGTGTCGTGTCACCACGTCGCGTTAATTTACTAATTTTAATTTTAATTTACTAATACACTTCGGGTGCGCGCTTTTGGTATGGCGAAAGGCTTTTCAAGGTTTTCAGACGCCGTGTACTCGGTATGGATGAAATATTACGCTTTTGTTTTTTCTCCTCGCCCTCTTTGATGAGAGGTGTGGGAAAATTAACTCGCGTTTAACCTCGTGCTCGATTGTAATGGTGTTCGTATTAACCCTTGTTAATAAATACGTTGATGTTTGGTTCGTAATAATTTCTGGAGTTGGAGTTTTTTTTTTCCTCCTCATCTCATCATCATCCGTATTGTGAGACCAATGAGAAGAACATGGCCGTGGAAATTATTATTTCACATATGACACTGCATAAAAAAAAAGGTTGAAATATTATGTGAAATGTGCCACGTTTTTGTAAATGGGAAAACATGTGTAATTATTTTCACATTTTTCGCATATCATTTATTGTAGTCCAGCAAATCAAGATTTTTTTATGGGTGAAATTCCCAACTAAGATTCGTTTTATGAATACGTATGGACTAGCTTCGCTAACAACGTATTTGAAGTTCTCATTCCCAATTTGTGTGTGTATCTCGGGGGGTACGGTTGTAGGTGAATCCCATTTCCCCTCCAAAAAAAAAACAAAAAAAAACGGTTTTCTCGCTATATCTCCTCGAAGATCAATCGAAGGGCAAAAATAACGCAGTGCAATTTTATTCTGCATTTAATTTCCTACAATTTTCGTACGAACATTTTTTCTCTGCCATCCATAGCGGGAGAGATAAGGATGTTTGAAATTTCGTACTTCAGGAGCTCCATTACAATTCATTCAACTATGCTATATGGTATTATTTATGCGACCAGCAAATTCATGTAAAATAATTTATGACCATATACGAATTCAATTATGACCCTATGGAGGTCTCAGCCCTCTTCCTCACTCTCAAGTGTGTACCTACCAACGTATGAACGTTTTTATAGGAGTAAAATGCGTTTAGTGTACTACGTAATTATGTAAGACAGCTTCTAACTTCGTAGTGATGTAGTTCGTTGAACACATTTTACTCACATGAAAGTATTCGTCAATCCATTCCTTCCTTTCTTCATTCCTTCATTCATTCCTTCCTTCCTTTCTTCCTTTCTTCATTCCTTCATTCCTTTCTTTCTTCTTTCCTGTTTTTTCATTGTGTATCTATATATCTTCCACCCCTCCCCAATTTAATTTGAAACAGCCCCAACTCCCTACCTATGAGTCATAGCATGAATATTCTTAGGAGAGTTGTACGACATTTAGTGTAAAACAAAATTGCACCGAGTTAGTTGCCGTAAAATCAAACCCAGAAGAGATATAGCGAAGAAACCAATTTTTTTTTTTTTTTTTTTTTTTGAGATTTCACTCCAACTTGTGAGATGCACACACCACCTGAAAATAAAGATTTTTTAATATGTTATGAAAAAAAATCTTTGTGTTGAAATTTCATCGTAAACGTCCATTTTAAATAATTATGGTCTAGGTTTACTGGATGAATCGAACCAATTGAAGAATGAAATTTGTGCTTGGAATTTTCGACTATATGCGCCCTGTTCCAGTAAATTTCATTTTTATTGTTCGATAATGAATGTGAAAAAATTCGATTTTTTTCTATGGAGAAAAATTTGAGAAAAATTTCATATTTGATTTTAATTGGTCTCACGATACGGTGCTTGTATTAGTAGAGTTATCGAATGGTGTTGATGGTGTGGAATTTTCGAAATAATGTAAAAAAAAAAAAACAGACTGTAATTGAATAAAAATGAGTAGTTGAGAATACATAGGATGCTTTGGGTGAACCGAATAAGTCGAAAATTGTATTTTTCAGGAAATCATTTTTCAATGTACATCACTCCTATTTGTAATTGCATACTTTTATTTCATTTTGGTGGCTTGAAATCCATTTTTTTGGATTTGTTAACGTAGTACAAAAACTAGAAGGTACACTGTGTAAAAAAAAATTATAAAGAATGCCGATATTCCGAAATTAGTATGAATCGATTTACTTGGTAAATGCAGATGTTCCTAGATTTATTTTTTTGATGATTTTTGTGACAATCAAATACAGTTCTTCGAAAATTCTATTCTATTTATTTATTTATTTATTCATTTATTTTTTATTTTATTTATTTTTTTTTTTTTATATTCTGGGATGAGAAGTAGATCTGTTCTAACTATATTTTGAATTTAGCTACATCATTAAAAATAAAATCCATGATAGGTAGATGAGAAGTAATCATTAAATGACTTCAATAACGAGCTCTAAAAATTTCGGTGCTCCAAATGAATACCTATTTTATCATCTTGTGCAATAAATTTGAAAATATCGAGCTTTTTTTGAAAAATTAAATTTTTCTCCCTTTTAGCGTTTACATACAGAATTATTATAGGTTTATTTTCCTCTAGAAAATCAGAACAGAATTTTGGGCATTGTGCCATGTCCAGAAATCGTATTTCATTGTTTAAAGAGAGTAAAAAAATTTAGCTGTTGGTTTTTCTGAGTTTTTGGAAATCTGCAGTTCTTTTCTTGCTATTTCAAATTTTTATTTTTTTAATTTTTTGAGCATACCATATTTTGTTTGAAATTAATTTATGGTTTTCAAAGCAGTAGGGTAAATGTTAACTTACTTTGTTGAAATATTTTGAGTCTGCTATTGAATTCAGTTTTTGACTTTTCGTGCACCCAACTTGCAAAAAATGAAGTTTCATGAAGATTTTTTGTCTTTACAAATGGAATATTGGTGAATTGAAAAGAAAAGATTGACTTCTTTCAAAATGTTTTTTTTTTTTTTTTTTTTTTTTTTTTTTAACAATAATCGGAAATCATTGAAAATGATTCGACTTGGAAAATATTGTAAATCTGTTCGTTCGACTAGCATGGGCAAAGTACTTTATTATTATTTTTCGTATATACCGGCGCGCAGCGATATAAATCACGTAAGATTTTCCCCAGCTGTATGGTGTAACGCGGCTACACGCTTTACTCATTGTTGCTTTCGAAAACAGCGCACTCGAATACACATAATTATTTGTAAATAATAGCGTACAGACGTTTCAGTCTTCTCGAGTGAAATTCTCTTAACATATTAGCGTAGGATTACTAACGAGCTTTTTTCTCACTTTTTTTTTTGGGCCATAGCGGTTTTTTTTCACTTGTTTGTTCTAATGCGCGCGCGTTGTTAACTAAATATGGCGCGTTACGTTGACGTGAGAATCGGCGAATTGACGAATTTCTTTTTTTCCGATACAGAAACACGACAGCCTTAGTAAATTGTACGAAATGGACGACAGTCCGGAGCGACGCGGATGGTTGGATAAGTTGCTGCATTTCATGGAAGAACGTGGCTCGCCCATAATTCAGTGTCCAGCGATCTCCAAGAACCCTCTCGACTTGTTCCGGTTGTACGTGTATGTGAAAGAAAGAGGGGGCTTCATGGAGGTATGCAAGGTGCAATGTAGTTCCATGGTAACTTTAGTATATTTTCTTCTCGGGTTTCTGTGATTCATTTTTCTCTTTTTCACGTAGATTTTTTTTTCTCGATTAACAATTTTTAGTTAACATTTTTTCTTCTACTAACCCAGATTATCATATTACATACGTTTCACCTGTATTTGGTATTTTAATGGGTTTGGAATACGATGCTCTTAACATAGTAATATCAGTGGGTATCGGGGTGAAGTGCGAAATCGAGATTGAATGGGCGGCGAAACGAAGATTCAAATTTTACTAATGCGAGTTCAACTCCGAAAATTTGAAAAATTACATACACAGTTGTAATTTAATTTGCCAGCGATGTGTTATTGTAAATATTTCTTGAAATCGTGACCACATAAATGTGATATTGTATTTATTGGAGGAATGATATAAATGAACAGTGTTACCAACTATCTAAAAGAAAGTGATTGCGATTAATTTTTTTTTTGGCCTTAAAAATGTGCTTACTATCGAAAATTTATCAGGGAATCCAGTTTTGGAATACTTTCCATTCGGGAGTTTCAACTGCTCTAGCGGTAATGTCTCCGTCTAAAAAGGTGATATTGGATATCAATAATGATCAGTAATCATGAAAACTGAGGTTCCATTGAAATTAATATTGTTTTAGTTCGATTTTTAGTTTATATTGATCTCAAAGTAATGCTAGAAAATCGGAAATTGGAGAAGAACTTAGTCACTCGAGTGATAACAATTCCTTTCGTTCTCGTCAAAAGAATAGATCCTTCCAAATAATTTTGGATTTTTTTTTTTATTGAATACTTTTTAAAGATTAAAAATTTTTGGTTTTTCATTTGAAAGTTTTTTTTTTTTAATTTTTGAAAATTTTATCGCCTTTTTTTCGTTCAAAAGCATCAGTAAAGTTTCATTTTTCTCTTATTTTTCGAATCTGGTTTTTCCCTGGTTTTCATCTGGTTTTTAGCTTTTAGATTTTTATTATACTTTTTCTTTATTTTTTGCAATTAATTTTATTTTGAAACATTACTCCATTTTGTACGTTTGTTTTCTTCTTATAATTTTTTCTTTTTTCATGATATCTTTTAATGTTGAATTTTTTTTTGTTTTCGAAATTTCTTCATATTTAACAATTTATTGTTTGGTTTTTAGACTTCTCAAATTTTTTGCTTTCTAATTTTTTAGACGTTTTTTTTATTCATGAAAATTTTTCTACTTTTTTTTTTAATTTCCGCATTTTCCCATAAATTTTTTTTTCGATTTTTGAATTTTCTTTCGATTTTTTTTTATTATTTGAAAAAAAAACAATTTTTAGACATACTTTGTTTTAGTTTTGCATTTAAAAAGGTTTTTGTTCTTTTCTGATATTTGTTATGATTCTAAAAAATTACCTTGTTACTTCGAACGTTGTAATATACGTAGCAGCTTAAAGCCATCATCCTTAATTGAAAATATGTTGATAATTTATATTTTATAATAATTTTGAAAATTCAGTGTTCATTTTTATTCTTCTAAATCGAAAATAATGTATCCATTTTTACATTATCAAAATAATGAAATTCTTACAGTATCACCTTTTTAGGCAGTTCCAAAAATAACCGCTGAATGTCATTTGCTTCGATTTTTTTTATGAATGGAAACACAATTGAGATTTCTTTCATTGTAATTGATGTAATTGATTCTCCTGAAAAAAAAAAAGAAGGTAACACACTTGTCGCACTGGTCAAAATTTAAGACAGGCTTGAGTAGGCTCAAATCGTTTAAGTTTAGTGTGCAAGTTGTTTGACCAGAAATTGATGAAACTTTAGTTCCAGATTCGGATATAAATATGTCCGGAGAAAAACGTCATATTATCTTATTGCCTACTCTCAACATTGAAGGAGTTACGAATGTTTTAAAGTGCGTTAAAGCATAGAAAATACGATCTAAGAATTTGGCGAACCGGGAAAACCAACTCGCAAAATTAATTGAATCTTTCACTTGTGATAAAACGTATGTGGGGGGGGGGATTCTTAGCTGCAGTATTAAAGGGAGCCTTTTTTTTTTTTTTTTTTTTTTTTGGTTCATTGATAGTTTTGTATTGAAATAAAAACATTTTCTAGATTAGATGAGGCTCAGTCTACTTAGCTCCATGGTTGGGGTCCAATGTCGTGGGAAAATAGCCTATCTTCAATATCACAGGCGCTACGGACCTAGTCCCTTGACTACGAGCCAATGTAGTGGGCGAATTGCCTGTCAAGAATATTACAGATGTTAGGGATGGTTGAAGTGATACTTTTCGTATCATATGCCAGAAGTAGTACTTTACTCACCTCTTACCCCTGTAACATTGTAGACAGGCAATTTGCCCATTCCATACTTTTTCTTACTGATAATCTGTTCAATGAGTACGATGAATTGGTTTTCTTAGTTTCGCAAATTTTTAGCACATGTACATCTACTAGCTCGTCAATTTTGATAATAGAAATTGAGTTTATGTGAGGTTTTTTTTGCAGTGGTGTCCGGTTTTATCGAAATTTGAAATTTTATCAACCACTGGTCGAAAGTCCTCTATGCGGGCTCATATGATTGTTAGGAAGAAGTATTGTAATTGTGAAACTTTTCATCGTAGTTGATGTGAGAAGGGAGAAAAAGGTTTTACTTTTGATCTAGCTACTTAGGTGGGGGTAGGTTGGGGTTTCCAGCCTCAGCGCTGGGTGTGGAGGTGAAGAGGTGTACATGTACAACGTTATCTGCTAGTCTGAACATGCCTGTACTAAAAATTGAGCTTCAGTTGTGGAGCATGACTGCTTCGGGTTTTTTTTTTTTTTTTATAATATGAATGTTGTAAAATTGTTGATGATTATAATTGATTTATAAATTTTGTAAAATTAATTTCCAAAAATAATTATGGAACGTTTGTTCTGTGGAGTTTTTCTTCTGTTTCGCTGTCTATAATATTGAGAGGGAAATGTAGCGAACGAAGTTCACGCTTTTTTATTTGTAATTTGAGAAAGGGTGTATTCGGCTTATTTATTTTTATTTTTGTTATCGAAATTTATTAATGATTTTTTATCCGTCGATTTATCGAATAGGTGACAAAGAATAAAGTATGGAAGGACATAGCGGGTCTGTTAGGTATCGGCGCGTCGTCGAGCGCCGCCTACATGTTACGTAAACATTATATAAAGAATCTATTACCATTCGAATGCCATTTCGACCGTGGCGGTATCGATCCGCAACCGATCATTAATCAGGTGGAATCGTCGACGAAGAAGAAAAGCGCGAAAAATGCTTCAGTTCCTTCACCAGGTACGTGTTGCCCACGCTTAAGGGTGCGAAAAAAAAATGAAAAAATTTATCGAGCGTGTAAATTGACGGTATGCGGTATCTTTGGGAATGTTTAGCAGGGTCTTCCAACTCACAAGATTCGTTTCCGTCTGGACCGAGCGGGGGAATGGATGGCTATGGGTACGGCTACGGTTCCGAATACGGTAATCAGAGAGGTCCGCCGGCCATGCAGAGTAATCAAGGTTTGTATAGTGGTGAGTTTATTTTATGTTGTTCATTTTCTTTGGTCGGTTTTACGCGATGTAGAATTTTCGGTAACGCGGACTCGGTTCACAGGTATGCCTTCGCAACCGGGCGGTTATCAAGGACAGCCGGGTTACAATCAGTATCCGCCGGAGCAGTACGGACAACAGTATATGGGTGGCGGGTCGTATCCGCCGTCTAGACCTATGTACCCGGTTTATCCGCCGGATGCCGAAAGGTAAGGTGTTCGAAATGGTCGAAGATACGGTTGTGATTATGTTTCGCGCAATGAAAAATATTCTCGGTTCGCAGAGGATACAGTCAGAACATCGGTAGTAACGCAATGGGCCCGGGCGCGGGACCGCCGCAACAGCAGCAACAGCAGTCATCACCTAGTCCAGCGGTATCGACGGGTCCGGCCGGCTCGGATCCGTACCAAAGATCTCCATACGGGCAACCGTCGCCCAGTCCATATCCGCCGTCGCCGCAGCAACAGCAACCGCAGCAGCCTCAACAGCCGCCGACGCAGAGCGCGCAGCCGCCGTCGCAACCGCCTCATATGGCCCAACAACCGCCCCAACAAGGTCCGCCGCCGCAGCCGCCAACTCAAGCCTCGCAGCCGCCGGCTCCGCAACAAGCGCCGCAGATACCGCCGTCGCAGTCGCCCCACGAATATTATAGACCGGATCAGGTAGGGAGATATTGTGGATGTTATGGAAGTGTTTTGTTTGGGGTGTAGCGACGCAAGTGTGTTGCCTGTCGGTGACCTGAGAGCTAATGATAACTAGTATCGTGTGACAATATTCTGCAACCTGTAACAGGTTAAACCGTTCCAGCTAGTCGCAGATAAATTTGAATGATTTTTTACGGGTTCTCGTCGTAGACATAATCTGAGAACAAGAACCGATGAGAATGAGTTCTGTGTAATTCTGAATGAAATTAATATGAGCGAAAAAGTAATGCACGTTTCGTTCTTATCATTTATGTCGGATTTTCTAAATTATTAAAAAACACATGTGATTGTATTATTGATTTTATTGATCAATTTTTTTTTCGAGTTATTGACTTTATTCAGTTCATTGGAAAAAAATTTCACGATGCTATCCTGGACCTTACAACGCATTTTATTTTAAATATTCTTTCTTTTTATTCGAAACATATTTGAGGTAAAGTTGATCATCATGAGAAGAGTAGGAATATTAAAATCTTCAAATTTGTGGAAATAAAATGTACAATAACCGATTAATGATGCTACTTTAAAAAAAAAAATAATAATAAAATAATAATAATAACTCGTATGAATAAATTAATAATGCAGTACGATTTTATTGCTCAGTTTTGCGCGAGTTATCGACTTTCGTTTATCAAATAAAAAATAAAAAATTCTCGTAATGCCATATTAGCCCTGCAACATACTGCCATCGCATATTTTCTCGAAATTCCTTCATTTTAAATATTCTTTCACTTTATTCAAAAGAAAAGGTGAAGCTGATCATCGTGAGAAGAATAGGAATTGAAATCTTCAAATTGGAAGGATAAAAATTCGCCTTTATCGATTAATGGTGCTATTAAAAAAAAAAATTGCGAAAAAATATTAACTCGTTCTATGGATAAGTTGATAATTCGGTAAGTGGCGGAGGGGGCAGGGATGGATTCCATATCAATTTAACTTGGCATTATAGTCCAACCAAAGATGATGATTCTAACGGACCTATGAAATTTTCAAAATAGAAGGCTGAACTTTAGGCTTGAAAAGCTCTACGCCCATTATTCGAAATGAATATTTTGAAAAATAAAAAATGAAACAATTTTATGCGTTGTTGAACAAAATATTTACGAAATGGATATAATCATTGATTGTTTCATTAATCGATTTATAATAAAAATGAGAAAATTTATTTTAACTACGTCATTAATTTCAAATAAAAATATAAAAAAACTTTTTATTCAATTTAACTTTCAATTCTTTGTTATCTTTGATAATGTTATTTATTTTAATGTTATTATTAATTCAATAATTTGTTATGAAAATGAATATAATTTTTTTTTCAGCCTTACTTTTCCGCAAATGTGAGTCTGACCTGAGTTGTAGTATACGGCTTCAAAAAAAAAAAAAAAAAAAAAAAAAAAAAGTTGATAACAAAAAATGCATTTTCTCATGATGATTTCCATTTCTTGCTGATTTAAAATTAAGAGTTCGAAGATTGGAAATATTTCCGTAATCATAATCAGTATCATTGTACACTCGCTTAACGTTATACTAGAGATCATATTAGCTACTCGTATTATAAATCGTGAAGGATGTTCGTGTATGCTTCAGCCCCCTCCCCTTTACCTTAAGACATTTATATTGTCTATTTTCAACATTGAAAAAGAATCTGAGATTTTGGGAAACAGGGAAAATCAATTCGTGAAATTTATTGAATCTCTCACAACTGATGTAAAGATTGGGGGGAGAGGAGGGTCTTAGTCGCTCGTCATTTTAGTGAATCCAGTCAACATTTCAAGAAAAAGTAGTGAAAAAATTGAAAAAAACCCGAAGACGCGAAATATTTTATTAGTTTTGAGAAAACTACATGAAATTGTTCATTTTTCGATTAAAGACTTGTAATTTTTTATGAATTGGCAGCACTGTCGAAATATGTGACCCCAGTTTCGTTTGGCAGCCTGGAATCCCGAATTTGAAATTTTTTCTTTGATTATTTTGGTTTTTTGATTTTTGGGAGGTTTTAAAAAATTGGTAAAAAAGTAGTGAAAAGAGTTATGAAAAAGTAACGATTTTTGAAAAAAAAAAAAAAAAAAAGTCAGATACCCTAGTTATATCTTTTTTTTCATTCATCTACTTCATCCCCTTTATGTACCATGATTTACAATCCTTTTGATTAGATGAAGCGTTTTCCAACTTTATCAAGCTCTAAAAATGTCATTCTGTTGCTATCCCTCAGAAACTATAATCGTCACTCTGCAGTCTAAATCTTTTTCGTGCCTCTAGTCTGACTTACGAGCTGCAGATCGTGGGACGTGAAATGAAAAAATTGATAATTCCATCTTGATTTCAAGTAATTTGCTTCTGGTGTGCGCGAAGAGTATTTACCTTGTAAAAATAAATTACATGATTGAATTTACTAGTTCTCTGAATTTCGAAAACAGAATGGCGGATCTTGTGGAACTCAAATTTGTCCTTGGGAGACAAAAGATTTAAACATATTCCGAGTTATATTTCTTTTATTTGCATTTCACCTCGCTTGCTTTTAAATCGTATCTGTGGCAGACGTATCGATACGCATGAATAGAGATATTGAAGCTCTAGTTTTAATAAAGTGGGCCCTAAATACTGTGATTTTATAAAATGGTTGAACAACAAAATCATTAAATTTAAATAATTTGATAATCACACTATACCATCTTTACCAAAGCTCCGTGTCCATTGTTGTGCAAAAAAAAAAAAAAAAAAGGGAAAAAATTGACTCGCCAGTCTCTGTATGAATAAATAAAATCGTTAGTCGATATTTGGTAATATTTAGCGAACTACGACTTGAATGTGTTTTGTCTTTGTTCCAGCCTTACCTTAATCAAAATCAAATTCCGTCGCCTGGTGGCGCCTCCTATCCCGGAGCTGGAGCTCCCAACAAAGGTATGCCCCCACCTCCTGTGCAGCAATCGCGCCGACATCCTGATTTCACGAAAGATTCTCAACAATCGCCTCCGCCGGCTTCTTATTCGCCTTACAATAATCAGCAGCAAAGACCAATGTTTCCTGGTGAGTACTGTAACAAGGCGTACGCGTGGTGCGGCTTCGATTGAAGAAATCGTCGTTAATCGCGTATTATTTTTCGTTTGCGCAGGTTGGCCTAACGATAATAGTAACCGTAACCAATACCCTAGAGGGCCGTATCCGGCGGCTCAGGGCGGTATGCCGAATGCGCCGCCCCAACAGTGGTCTCAAGGTCCGATGCCCCGTCCTCCGGTACCGAATGCGCAACCTCCTCCGAACGCACAATGGGATCAGCATCGATACCCGCCGAATTCGCAACAACAGACGTTTCCACCGCCGCAAGTAAGTGTGGGCGTTGATGGAATGGTGTTATGTTCGTGATCGGTGGTCGCTTACGTGGTGTTTTTTCTTGTTCTCGTTACAGCCCGGTCAGTGGAATATGCAGTCGAGCGGTGGGCCTATGGTGCCGAGTTCTAATTTAAGACCGCCTAGGGCGAATTTCCGTGATAAACCGTTTCCGCCGATGCCACCTTCTCAAGCTGTGAAAGTAAGTGGAAGCGTTTACGAGGTATTATTTGGGTGCGACTGATTTTTTCTCTATTACGAGAATCATTAGGGTCTTGTGATTGATGGATAGTTGCGAAATGATCGCAGTGTGTGAAAAAAAAACTCAAAAGTTTCAGAATTTTTGGATTCTTAGAATTTTTTCAACCCCACCCCCACTCGTCGAATTAGGGCTCCAGTTAAAACATTAGCTGATAATACTAAAGAGTAAGTTGAGTAGATGAGGTTTTACAGCTGACTATTTGTTGGGATCGATTAAAGTTTATTGAACGGGAGGTGACGTGACATCACGTGATTTCAAATTTTCCATCATGAAAAATGTTTCATTCAATTCAAAAAAACTAAAGGCAAAGTGGATTGGGAACGGTATAAAATTTTTTTTAAGAACTCATGGAACACGAACGATTTTTTTCGTCGTTCTTTCAGCGCTGTACCAAATACAAGTCGTTCGCGAACGATTCATATGTCTTCGTTTGAATCGTGTACTAAAAATGAGTCTTTCATGAACGAATTATTTAAGAGATATTTTTGTACATTCAAAACGTACTGAATATGATTCGTTCGCAAACGATTCATTTGAGTTGAGTTCATATACGTTCGAATTTCACGCTGAACACGAGTCGTTTGTGAACGATTCGTTTGAAAAATGTTCATATATGTTTGAAATTCACTGAATATGAATCGTTCGTTGAGATGAATTTTTATAGGGTTAAATCTCAGACTGAATACGAATGGTTGGTGAACGATTCGTTTAAGATGAGTTCATATACGTTCGAATCTCACTTCCAACGCGAGTCGTTCGTGAACGATTCACTTGGAAAATGTTTATACACGTTTGAAATTCACGGAATCGTAAACGATTCATTTGAGATGAGTTCGTATACGTTCAAATCTTCGGCTGAATACGAGTCCTTGGCGAACGATTCATTTGAAATACGTTGATTGATATTCGTTCGAGGGTAAATGTAATATGGCGTGAGGGGATGTTATGTTTTCTGGCCAAATCACTCGAGTGCTGGATGATGGGATTTAGAATTCATATAAAAAAAAAAATATGAAAAAAAAATAACGGAGTTACTGATATCTAGCGATAGTTTTCGAATTGCCTGAAATAGTGATACTGTGCAAGTTTATCATGTTGATAATGTAAAAATGGATATTTCATTTAGGATTTTGGTGAATAAGAAGGAATGTTGAATTCACAAAATTATTATAAATTTGTTAATTGATTTTCAGTGTGGAATGATGGCTTTAAACTGCTACACGTATTACACTTTTCGAGGTAACGAAGTAATTTCTTGGGATCATAACAAAAATCAGAAAGAAACAAAAAAGTATGTCAAAAGCAAAACGAAAACAAACAATGTTTAAGAATTGATCTTTATTTCAGATTTAAAAAAAAAAAAAAAAAAAAAAAAACTGAAAAAATTTAAGAAAAAATTGATGAGAAAATTCATGAATTTGAAAAAAGTCTAAATTACCAAACAACGTAATAAAATGAAAAAATTTTTATGAATAAAAAAAATCCGAAAATTAGAAATTAAAAAATTTAGGCAGTCTAAAAACCAAACAATAATTGTTAAAAATAGAAAAAAATTGCATAATTTGAAAAACAACGTGATAAAATGGAAAATATTTTAAATAATAAAAAAGTCACCAAAAATTTGAAATCCAACAAATTTAGAAAGTCTTGAAAAAAAAAACAAGCAATAATAATGTTGAAAATGAAAGAAATCCGAAAACAAAAAAAATTCCGACATTGAAAGATGTTGAAAAAAAAGAAAAAATTATGAGATGAAAACAAAATTAATGTACCAAAACTATGGAGTAGTGTTTCGAAATGAAGATAATCTCAAAAATCTCAAAAAAAAAAAAAAATGAAAACCTATTGATGCCTTCGAATGAAAAAAAAAAAAAAAAAAAAAAAAAAGAAGATAAAATATTCATTGATTCAAATTGACGAAGAAACAATAATTAAAAAAAAAAAATTAAAAATATTTCATAGTTTTTTTTTTTTTTTTGTTGAAAATGAAAAAAATTGTTATTACTCAATTGATTGGAGTTTCTCTCATTATTTTGAGTTGAATTTAAATCATATAATATCAATTAAAATGGAACTAAAACAATATTAATCTTAATGGAACCTCAGTTTTCATTAATATTTTTCATTAACAATATTCAGTATCACCTTTTCCAACGGCGACGTTACCGCTCCAAGTGTAATCAAAATTCGCGAATAAATGAAGTCGGTAAATAATTATTTTTTACGCACTGTAAGTAGGTGTAGTTAGCTCCCGAATTACTCTAGTATCTTCTAGTTTATGATGAATTTTGCAACTTTCTATCGTAAGAGCAGTGTCGAAGTTGAAAGAAAGAATCGAATTGGTCGCGCCTCCGTCATATTTGCGTAACAAAATGGGCGCCTTAATTAACGTTTGTTTTTAAATTTCAGACCGCGCCGCCGGGACCGGTTCCGCCTCAGCCGACGTTCGCGTCGTCGACGGTGAAACGCGAGCTGGTATTTCCGCCGGATAGCGTCGAGGCTGTGACTCCTTTATTGTACAAACGTAAACGTTTGACGAAGAACGACGTGGCGCCGGTGGACGCGTGGAAGCTGATGATGAGTCTGCGTAGCGGACTATTGACGGAAACGTGTTGGGCGCTGGATGTGCTGAACATACTGCTGTTCGACGACACGGCCGTCCAGTATTTCGGTCTGGCGCACATGCCCGGCCTGCTGGACATACTGCTGGAGCATTTCAACCGCAGCTTGGAAGACATGCTGGAGAATTCGGCGGAGCGCAGCGATCGTAAGTGGTACGAGAGGCCGTACCACGAGACGACGGAGCCGGATTTGGGTCGCGTTACCGAGCCGATCGATCCGAAGGATCGGCTACCGTTGAAAACCAATTTACCGGATTATTCGATGAAATCGAGACGCGGCAGTCCGGTGGCGACCGTGGACGGCGGTGACGATCTGTTCGTGAAGAACGGGCCGCGCGACTGGGAGGACAGGTACATACAGATCGAGGATATAGTCGAGCCGGACTCCAGATACATAGTATCGTGCTTTCGCAGCGAATTCGGTATCGTGCCGTTCGCTCGTTTATTACCCGAGGTTAAGAATAAGTGTAAGAAACGTAAAAGTGATACCAATACCGATAGCGATATCAACCATCGAACGAAACTGGAACGTAAGCCGGATACGTCGTCGTTGCCCGTGAAAAGCGAACCGCGTGACGGCGTCGACGAGCCGAACGTGAAAATCGAACCGTCCGACGAAGCGATGGTGAACGGTGAGACGAGCAAAAGCGACGACTCGACGTCGCCGTGCTCGACGAATACGGTGAAAAAGGACGAGAACGCGGACGACGCGGACGCGGACGACGACGACAAGGACGAGTTGGACGGTAAAATGGGCGAGAACGGCGCGTGGCACGATTCGATGAGCACGTTGAAGCGGCGTAAACTGTCGCAGTACGAGGACGAGTGTTATACGCGCGACGAAGCCAGCCTGTACCTAATCACCGATACTCAGGACGCGATCGCGCGCCGCTGCATATGCCTGTCGACGGTGCTGCGTAATTTAACTTTCATACCGGGCAACGAGTGCGAATTCTCGAAGAATTCCTCGTACCTGGCGCTGATGGGTAAGCTGCTGTTGATCCATCACGAGCATCCGTTGCGCACGCAGAAGCAGCAGAACTACGATCGCGAAGACGACACCGACTTCAGCGACTGCTGTTCCAGTCTGCAGGGCGAGTCCGAATGGTGGTGGGACTTCTTGCATCAGATACGCGAAAACGTGCTCGTCTCTATAGCGAACATCGCCGGCTACGTGGATCTGTCTAATTATCTGGAGGACGTGTCCAGGCCAATTTTAGACGGTTTGCTGCACTGGGCGGTTTGCCCGGCCGCCCAAGGTCAGGATCCGTTTCCGACGGCGTCGCAGCTGTCGCCGCAGAAATTGGCCTTGGAGGCGTTGTGCAAGTTGTGCGTTACCGATGCTAACGTCGATCTGGTGATCGCGACGCCGCCCTATTCTAGGCTCGAGAAGTTGACGAGCGTGTTAACCAGGCTGTTGTGTCGTAGCGAAGAACAGGTACGTAGCGAATTCCTTGCCGCGTGTGCCGTGTGTGCTTTCGGTAAGAAACATCGAAACTTTATCGCCAGTCGATATTATCGGTTTACTCGACGTTGATTTTGATAATTAAAATGTATAAAATTATTGGAATATTTTTAGGTGTTGAATTTATGAAAGAATATATTTTTAGCCGAGTTATAAACTTGAAAACGATTACTATTATAGCCTACCTGATTTAGGAATGAAAGGTTGGGGGAGGGTGCAGTCTTCAAATCTTTGAATTTCAGACCATTTGTAATCATCTGGAAAATGTCCAACGTTTTGGTGCAACGGTAAAGTCATTCCCAATCTTGGAAATGCTGGTATAGTTCCGAGACCCAATCCTACGTTGTGAAACCCGGGTCTCGCAACGATGTGCGTGTATATTAAAGCGTATATAGCTTTCAATTTCATACAAACGTTGGAAACACTGGATACGGTGCTATCTTGAGGAGATCCAACTGGGCCCGACAACGATAGTGATAAATCTGAAGCGTGTCTCGTAGAAACCGTTGCATATCATTTGTATACGTGAATTTTAAATTTTCCTTACCCCTCTAAAGGTTCCTAAAATGCTGTATTCGAGTAGTCTCAAAAAAGCTCACGCACCCGTCTCTAGCTCTTTAAATAAAACCGGGTCTCGGAACGTATGTTTCCTATCATACCGTCTTGGGCTTCACAAAGGTAGTGGCATATATATATACTTTTTCCCACACGCGTAGCGTCGTCGGGTATTTATAGAATTTGTTCAAAACTTAGTGAAAGAGTCTTCTTGGAAATCTACACAAAAGTGTTTTCTCGTTTTTTCGAAAAAATTCAAAATGGCGGATCGCTCAAATTATTAGAGTGGATGGAGAGGGAGCGAATAACTCCAACTTTTCGTTTTTGATCTCATATGAAAGAGTGAGTCACGGACGCTAACATATCCAGATTTTCAGTTTCCTAAGTGTATTTTGAGGGGAGTTGAAGCAGGTTTCTCTATAAACGAAAAAATTTCACTTTTTGTTATGTACAAAAAAAAGGGGTATCCTTTACCCGCTTATTTAAAAAATAAAGTAACATAAAAAGAAATTATGATAATAATAAAATAAAATTAATTCGCCTCCAGCCCAGAGCTGTACAAGTTGTAAAAAAAAAATGCTTCTTTAATGAATGGTGCTATAAATAAAATAGGTCAACAAATTATTTCAATAATTGAAATAAATCGAAGAAAATGAATTATAAATGATTAATGTATTATCGAATATCTCATGAAATTGAATAATAACTGAAATTGGTGAAACGAAAAAAAAAAAAAAAATTAAACATTGTAAGTGAAAGAAATGAATAAATTAATATTATAAATGAATTAATAGATCAAATTAGATAAATAAAATATAGAAATTAATTTATTGAATGAAACAAATTATATAGGTTGAAAGAAATGCATATTTATTTGTTCGAAAATTCATACAGGAAATAATAACACATCTAAGATTGAATAATAACACATCTAAGATTGAATAATAACAAAATCGTTAAATTTAGTACCCCCAGCTCCTATGCGCATTTATTAAAATGAAAAATGTGATGGATGAAATAATTTGAAGAAAAAAAAAATTAGCCCAACTCTGGGTTCATTTAGTGAGCCGATATGATAAGTCATGAAATTTTCCATCATTATTTCCCCCAAAGAAATCGTTTCTTTCTACAGTTCTTCCTTCCCCCCTCCCCGGAATTTATTTAGGATGCTAAAATTGGGGTATATTAGTCGTTTGCGCTTGCTTTATTATGTGACGCACTAATTATAAATTATAGTATTTCCCCCTTCCTCTCCTGATTATATGAGATTGATATCGTCTCCTCTCGCTCCTCCTTCCATCCAACATTATGTGTGAAGGTGAATTCGGCGTATAGTATTCGGCTTGTGCCCAATAATCAGAAGAATCCTTATCAATTACATTTTGAGTCATTTGAGGCTCCTCGAGCTCTCTTCAAGTTTCGATAATCCGCTATTTTGGATGAATTTCGATCCTAATTCGAGCGGTCGTATTCTGGTCTCGGAGTAACTACACGCGCAAACTTTGACCCATCTAGATTGATTTGGTGAGAAGATACGGAAGATTTAAAAAAATTTCGTAACTCAGAACTCCTTCGAAAATCCGTTTTATGCTTCAACTTCCCCTCTAAATGCACTTGGGAAGCTGAATTTTGATATGTTGGTGTCCGGGACTCGCTCTTTCGTATAAGATTTAATAGCAAAATTTCGAGTCTTATCCTACTTCCATCCCCTCCCGCCTCAGCTCTCTCTAAAGGTGAATGGTCCGCTGTTTTGAGTCGAATCGAAAATGTATGCCAAAGAAAAAACCTGCGTATTCCCATGAAAACTCTCTCGCGAAATTTTGAGCCACTTTCAACCCGCCGGCTCTATGCAATAGGGAACAAATATATGTAGCAAAAAGTTGTGCCTTTGCCATGTGATTATAAATCCTCTGAAACGTAAAGATTTGAACACCACGCGGCATCAGACTCCTTCTTATGTAATTAGGTCCCATGTAATAGTTATCGTTTTTATTGAAACTCGATATAAAAAAAAAAAAATGGTCATCTAGATAACGAAAAGGCAATTTTGAAAAAGATCCTCGATGAAAGATTTTTTTTCCATGAAGAATTAGAGAAAGTCTCGTGGAACAGCATACCGAAAGACCCTTTAGGTAGGAGTGATGCGTAGCCCACAAAAATGGGGTAAACGCCCCCTCTCCCTATTTATTTTTTAATTTTCATCTCCTAATGAATTTCTACTGTGGTTAGAATAATCTCATATAATTGTTCCGCTCAAAATGAACACCATTTTTATTCGACATTGTTTTTTGTACGACCTGTAGGTGCCGTGTTAGGATGTCTTAGGAAATACCCGTTGATTATTTTTTTTTTTTGGTTTGTGAGATATGATATAAATTTTTATCGTGGAATTCCTGATGTTGGAGGGACTTACAAAAATACATGAATGAAAATATTAAAAAATTCAACAACAAAAAAAAAAATTACATTAGTATTGTTAAATTTCTAATAAATTAAAAAAAAAATGAAAATTATTCTGAGCCTGTTGTTGAATAGCTTTTTGAAAATTTCGCTGTCGATACTTTCAAATGATTGATGAGCAATATTGCTCCTATAATTTACCTTGACATTTTGATTAAAATTCTCGTGTAATTATTATGCCTATAAGTCGAGTCGAGTGAACTGACTGTTGAGTGGAAAACTTGATATATTGTGTACTGGCGATAAACTATCAATGTTTCGTACTAAGGCATAATATAGGACGACGCTATATTTTTGAGAAGAGTACGCGACGAGTTGACGTGTTTTTTATGATTTTTTTTTTTTTTTGGTCACAGGTATTGCGCGAATTCGCCATCAACCTGCTGCACTACTTAGCGGCTGCTGAGAGCAGTATGTCGAGGATAATAGCCCTGCAAAGTCCCTGCATTTCGCTGCTGGTAGCATTTATCGAACAAGCCGAACAAAGCGCGCTAGGCGTCGCCAACCAGCACGGTATCAACGCGCTACGCGATAATCCCGAATCGATGGGTACTAGTCTTGATATGTTGAGAAGAGCGGCGCGCACGTTACTGCACCTATCCAGGCATCCGGATAATAAACCATTGTTCCTACAGCAAGAGCAGCGTTTGCTAGCTCTGGTCATGAGCCAAATATTAGATCAACAAGTAGCCGGCATTATTTCTCAAGTTTTATACCAGTGTTCAAGATCACCGTCGCCGACGTCGACGTCGGCGAGTTAACAATTTTTGTACAAATTATCGAATTTCTATGTTTTAAGTCACCTTCCGCTATTTTTATCGGCTATTTTTTAACGTTTATTTTATACTTTTTTGTACTATAAAATTTTAAAGTTGATGTTAATAATTTTATTTAATTATTTCTGTTATACGATGATTTACTTTTCTTTTTTTTTTTTTTTCATGTATTATAGGGAATAGAAATTTGTGTTTGAAATGAGTAAACAAAGAAATGATAAATACGGAACGCAAGGGGAAAAAAAATTCGGTAACGATAGTTTATTAGCATTTTTAACTAATTTATAATGGGGGTGAAAAAAAAAAAAAGATTCGACCCTTAACATTCTTGTCACCTTATATAAATTTTTTGTATACATTTTAAATATTCGTGTACAGAGATTTTACGATTTGTATTATAAAATTTAGGTTTGTATTTTGAACTTTACATTTATCAATGTAATATGTATATTTTTTTTTTCTTTTTCGTTAATGTTTGAAAATACTGTGTATTAAAAAAATTCTCAAACAATGAGACTGACAGTGTGATGTCATGTACATTTAATATATGATATATAAATGTGTATATTATAATTTAAAAGAAGGAAAAAAAAACGATACAATACGTGTAGAATTATGGAAATTTGATTTTTTTTTTTTCTCTTCATCTTTCTCTTGGTTATAGAGTAATCACGCGAATGAATATTGTGTTTTTTGACATGAACGCGAATTTAAATATTAAATGTACTTTATAAAGTGTGATATAATCCAAACTCCTAATGTTAAAGATACTTAAATTAAATTATTTTTAATGTATCGTTTCATTTTTTTTTTCTTTTTTGTTGTTTCTTTTTATATGCCTATGTATACATATGTAGACACATTATGAAAAATTGTACATTTTAAAATAGACGAACGATTAAATTGGATTAGAAACGAATTTTTTTCATATATTTTCGTTTTTTTTTTTTTTTTTTTTTTTGTTATTCTTTGATATCTACAAAAACGCTGTATTTCTAGTTTACGTAATTATGTGTTATTTAAAGGAATAAATGTATGATAATTATGATCGGTTGTGTTTAGTATTTGTGTAAATTTTTTGGGAGTTCTTTTCGTTACAAAGATGAAGATGCTGTTATCAAAGGAAAATAATGCGAAAAAGTGATTGAATTTACAGAGATGATCTAAACTTATCGATATTTCGAGGTATTGATACGTGTCAAAAAATATCGAGTACTTTTTCATCGATATCTTGATGGTGGCATCGCTATCGATACCTTGTCTTATTTAATAAAATTTGTAGTTTCGCGTAAATGCTGCAGTAAATAATTACCAATCACCTCTGGTTCCTATATGATGGTTTAGTAACGACTTTGATATACATTCATGAAAAAATGATCTTTCGTTGGTATCGATATGTTAGGTGTTGTCGATACAACGTATCGATATGTATAACATGATACTTATCGTTACTGAGATAAAGATATCAAAATAATGTTTTTGTTGAAGAGGCTTATTCCTCACTAACACGAGTTTGAAAAGTTTTTTTTTTTTTTTTATAAATGAACAAATCACTTTTTGTGCCTACTTCGATATCCACTTTGATGAGTTCAACATTTATACTTTCACTCATTCAACTTCGAAAGTTTGCATTTTTCATTCCAACTTCGAAATGGTCGGACAATGATGGTAATCGAAACAAATATTATATTAAAATTAAAAATTATTACAAAACATTCAACTTAAACACTAGAAAAAGAAATAAGAACAATTACATCGCAATAACACTCCTAACTATGAAATTTTTTCAACGAATTAGCAGCTCTTCGCCATCAAAACTCGGAATAATTTCATTAAAAAAAATACGATATCCTCACGAAAGTCACCAAATTCTATCGCACTCGAGACTTGTGCGATAAAAACGTAATTATACAATACAAATACCCTCACCGAGACAATGACGCGAAATTCGAGGTATTATGAGTAAATGCGTAATTACTTCATAACAAATATGTACCGACAATAATTAAAATTAACTCGAATTCTCTGGGAATACGACTTTGTACACGTCGTCGTATTGTTTAACGAAATGCACCTCTATGCCTTCGGTAATGAATTTCTGCAAATCATCGTAATCTTTTTTATTTTCCTCCGGTAATATGATGCAATTGACGCCTGTTCTCTTGGCCTGCAAAAATGTAAAAATTTACAATCAAACGTGAAAATTTCCACCGGGAAAAAGAGCAAAAATAATCACGTACCGCTATTATCTTCTCCTTGATACCACCTACGGGCAGGACTTTACCCGTTAGAGATATTTCACCGGTCATAGCGATGTTCTGGCGCGCCGGAACGTTTCTGGCCAACGACAATAAAGCGCTGACGATGGTGCATCCGGCACTAGGTCCGTCTTTCGGAGTAGCTCCCTAAACAACGCGTAAGAAATTACATTACGAGTTACGATTAAACGCGTAGGCAAACAAAACTTTTTTTTTGGTAGAATGAAACTTTTAGCTACCTCTGGGAAATGAACGTGAATATGGTTTTTAATCAGAAAATCGTTTTTCGGATCAATTTTGGCTAAATAATTTTTCGCCACTGATAGGGCAATTTTGACGGATTCCTTCATCACGTCTCCTAAATGACCGGTAACTTCCACTCCGCCGGTTGCATCCGGTTTTTCTATACTCGGTAACTTCGTCGATTCGATATATAAAGTAGATCCGCCTGAAAAAAAACCCATTTCATTGATGAAAAAAAATAATAATAGTAGTTGTGTTGATAAACCAAAATACATCGATATTGAAATTTAAATTATGTAACCATATAAGAATACTGAAAAGATGTAAGAAAGCCTCCGCTAGCGAGCAGTACTTCTTACGACAATACAAACAGGCCATAGGCACACATTACCCACTTGCTTATAGAAAAGAAAAAAGTACCCTTGAAGGTAATGGAACAACAAAGATTTTTTGACGACACCATTGCGCCGCTAAAAAAAAAATATTTTTCCTTAAATCAATCATGTATATATTATTTCAAAATAATTTTTTTTCACATCATTAAAAAAAAAAAAAAAAAAAAAAAAACAGAAAATGAGCCCTCGTTTCCTCACTGGAGAGTTCTATTGTTTTATTTTTGTATTGCAAAGAAAATCGTTCAACAACAGTATATGAATCAAGAGTTCTTTAGCTGAGTTTTCAACTTGAAAACGATAGCTACTACAGCCTATTTTATTTGTAAAAGGGAGGGTAAGGGGAGGGTGGTGTCTTCAAATCTTCGCGTTTCAGAACATTTGTAAGCATCTTTGGTACACCGTGCGTCCGATAGAACCCCATACAAGAAAAGCACCACATTCTCTTTTAGTAAACAACCAAGTAGATATGATGCGTTGGTAACCCTGATTTTTGGCACCATAACCAATCTCAAGCCATTTATACTTTTATATGCAGGCTTGTAACTTAACAGGATTTCAAGATATCTCATAAGGGAATCAGATGGTTTGCCTGCATGTTTTTTTTTTGGACGCACTGTATATATTCCCTCTCCTCCCTATAAGGCTTAGCACCAGCCAGGCGGATATCCATGAAATTGGTTTTGGCTCGGTGAAAAATTCGTCTTAAATGCAACAAAAGAACTTTTTTGTTTTTTCGAAAAAATTCAAAATAGCGGATAACTCAAATTTTGAGGGAGGCAGCAGAAAGGGCGAATCACTCAAATTTATCGTTTTTGATCTCGTATGAAAAAGTGAGTCACCAACACCAACATATCCAAATTTGAGCTTCTCAAGTGTATTCTAAGGAAAGTTGGAGCATAGATCGGTTTTTTGAGAAAGTTTTAAGTTAAGAAATTACATGAATCTTTCATATCTCCCCATCAAAATGACTTAGAAAGATCAAACTTTGTGTGTGGGGTTAGTTGGTGACCAGATTATAACTTCTTCAATTTGAACCAAAATAGATCCAAAATGGCTAATTATCAAAATTTGAGTAGAGCTTGAGGAGCCTTAAATTCGTAAAAATGTAATTAATATGAACTCATACGATTGTTGGGGATCCAACTCACTTCAACACATGATGTTGGAGGGGAGAAGAAGGGGTTATTGGCCTTAAAATGTGGTGATAGTACAAGTCACTTCTATTATGGGGTCACGTGATGAAATAACCCCAAGTGATTAACCTATTCTGATTTTAGCTTCTCAAATGAATTTGGTGGGGAATTAAAGAAACCCTATTTTGGAGGGGAAATTACAGCACAAAAATTCATGAATCATCTATCTCATCACAAAATCAATCTAGAGAGTTCATACTTTGTGTTAAGAATTAATTGATGGCCAGAATATGACCTCTTCAATGTGGGTCAAAATCAATACAAAATGGCGGATCATCAGAATTTGAGCAGAGCTTAACGAGGCTCAAATTAGTAAAAATGTAATTAATATGAGCTCATATGATTATTGGAGAGGAAAAGTAAACAATAACCTCAATCTACCTTCATACATGATGTTGGAGGGGAGAAGGAGGGATTATCGACTTGAAAATGTGGTAGAAGTACACGAGATATCAAAATGTTTTCATTGCGGAGTCATATGATATAAGAGCCCAAGTAACTAACCTATTCCAATTTTAGCTTCTCAAGAACATTTTGAGGGGAGTTAGAGCAAAAAGGCTTTCTAAGGAAGTTTGTGTTATAAAATTTCTGGAATCTTCCATACATCCTCACAAAATCAACCTAGAAAGGTCGAACTTTGATTGTGATGTTAGTTGGTGACCAGAATACGATTACTTGAATTTGGGTCAAAATGGATACAAAATGGCGGATTATCAAAATTTGAGTAGAGTTTGAGGAGCCTCAAATAAGTAAAACTGTAATTAATATGAACTCGTATGATTATTGGGGATGAAAAGTATACAATAACCTAAATTTATAGCCATACATTGTGTTGTAGTGGCTCCCAGGGTTATCAACGTAAGAATATGTGGAATATAAAATATAGAATATTTTTTTAAGAATAAATTTTCTCATTTTCTCCTTGTTCTTTACATTTCAATTGAAAATTCAAAGATTAATCGTTTATTTTGAATGTTTATAACTTATGAGTTTTGATGAAAGAAAGGATCTTAGCCTCGGAGCCTTTGCTGGAACTGGGAGAACGCATTTTCTTCTAAAAGCAATACTTTCAGTTGAGTTCAGCTTCCTGAATTATTAGCAATTTCACTTAATTTCTCTTACTTACCAGTATGTTTTTGAGCGCAACACAGAAGTATTAGATAGCGCCTTCTTGCAAAGGTTACAAAACGCATAATATTTTTTGTTTTAATTATTTGTTGAAAGTTGAGAAGATCAAAGCGCACGCTTTTCTCTCTTGGCATATTTCAAATCAAAAGTCAAAAAATTCAAAACAAATTCATAAATTACATCAGAACAGAACACTGGAATTGCGTGGTTCATTTTAGTTTTATTAATTACTTTTTATTCATTTTGTTCCTTCATTTCTTTGAGCTTTAAAGTTTAAATTTTTTATTCAATTCATTATTAACACCACTTTACTCAGTGAAATGCGTGAAAATTAACCACTCAAAACTCATCTGCCATCTCTACATATTCTACATAAAATGTAGAATATTATATTCTATGTGCAAAATGACACCGAGTTAAAAACTCGGCTCCAGCAATGCTGCATGGCTGCTTACATTTTGTTTTGTTCTATTCTTGAACTATCTATGAGAAATAAATGGTTTTCCATCTAGAGCGTTCGTGTCTGTGTCTACTTCAACTCTATGGTATAGGCAGCTAGATTCTCTATGCCATCCTATGACCACTTAAAGAAGCTCTAAGCACGTCATCTATCTCCAAATTTAAAGGAACTACAATATATTGTAATTTTACCGTGATATAGTTCCTTCAAATACAAAAATTGGCGAAAATTTCGTAACATATTTTTTAACGCGAAAAACAAGTGAGGTGATTCCCTATCATCAAAAATGATGAAAATAACATCGTTTAAGAATCCTTTCAAGCACACTACTTCCCTTGTACACGATAGACTGACTACATTATCAAGTAATCTTTTCCATTTCGAAGCGTAACACTGAGAGGTTACATGGCACTCGCCGAACCATCCGAATACATACCCATAGCGGTCCACGCCAACCCCATGATAACTCCGGGGGGCGTAACGTCGTACATTTTCTCCTGCGAGAATACAGGTTTGCCGACGAAATCGTACAAATTCGAAGGCGTGACGACAACAGATGGCGTTTCTTTCTTCACAATTTTCAGATTACTTTTTCTAATGATCTGAAATCACAAACCAAACCACATTAAGCTGGCCTCGTTCGTCACCGGCGACTAAATTGAAACCTCGTTTAAATTACCTTTTCTACGTGTTTTTGTAAATTCCTGACGCCGCTTTCCCGGCAATAAAATTTAATCAAAGTTAACAACGTATCATCGGTGATCTCGACCTCGTTGGCATCGATACCAGAATCCTTAAGAGCGTTCGGGATTAAATAACGCCTCGCTATGGCCACCTTTTCTTCAGCTACGTAACCGGATACTTCGATCATTTCCATTCGATCTCGTAACGGATCCGGTATCGTGTCGATTACGTTGGCCGTGCATACGAATAACACCTATTAGAAGGAATACCGTTATATACGTTTCGAGTCTTTACTATCAACGGTGGCTCACTTCATTCGGCGCTTACTTTAGATAAATCGACGGCAACGTCTAAATAATGATCGACGAAATTAGCGTTCTGCTCCGGATCGAGCATCTCCAACAACGCTGATGCCGGATCGCCTTGGTGACCTCTGGAATATGATATGATGAATAAATATACCGAGGTAAAACACTGAATGGGGATCGTCGGTGCAATACATATAATCTACACTTTCTCTGATAGATACGAGTTTATTATAAGTTTCGAAATTATGCGAAAGAGTAATGGGTAAAAAATAAACTCACCAGAGCTCTAAACTGAAAGATATTATGTCCCTAACTATAAGTGTGATTAATGAAGGGTAGGGGGCTTTTAAAAGGACAAAATTTAGTTCCATACATACTTTGTGGTGGCACCGGGGACATTGGTTTTTCTGATAAAATGTATCTTAAAGAGGTAAATTTTACAGGGTGATTCATAACAAATTGTCAATTCTTCAGTAGTGTGTACGACTCCTTGAAGCAAAGAAACAAGGTTATTCACCTGTTTTGGTTCTGAATGTTTCAATATAATGTTTTTATGATGGTCCTTGTTCTAGGCTTATTACCTAACTCATACATCACATGGTTCTTAAAATTCAAGATGGTTTCAATTGGTTGTGGTTTTCCTGGTTCTGATTGGTGTTTCATTTTTTTTAATATTTTAAAATGCTTTTGAACTTAATAGAGTCTGCGCATAGTGTGTAGTAATAATGCACACCCTGATAATCCGGAACCTTACTCTTTAATGGTAGTGCAACCAGAGTTGAGAATTTAGTAACTTTTTTCTTTTCATAATGATTAGTTAGTTACTATTTTTTCGGTGCTCTAATGGTGCATAATACACCAATATTTTTCTTATATTTTTACATTATATTTTTTGTTGAAATTCATCAATGTTCTCATCTCTTTTCAGTCTATTAATACTTAAGTCACAATCACACTTATTTTAGCTGAAATTCAGTCCAAAATCAGACCTTGGAATCGAAACTCACTTTTGCTAAGTTTCCCTTTCATTTTTAAGAGGATCAACGAGCAAAATGGCAATTTTTCTTGATGGCATTCCATTTTACTACTTCTACTTGAATATTATAAGAATGGTCCTGCATATAATTTTCACATTTCACATTTAGGACTTTTTTTTTTTTGATTTATGAAGAAATGTATACAGCTAGCACAACGCTAATTGGAAAGGAAATTAATAAAGTATAAAGTAATTTCAATGTAATTTTCATAGAAAACGAGACTGGCGTGTTGATCCATCAGTTTAAGGCTGTGGTGACTTCATTTTTCATGGATTTTTTTAGCACGTATTGAATTGAAGAAGTTTTTTTTTTTAAAGCATTGGCCAACAGAAAGTGTACAACTAAATAAATAAAAATTTATTCGAGAGCTCCTCTTCACAGCCTTACCTTCCAATTTTATCTATTTCGTCGATCAATATGAGGGGATTTTCGGTTTTGACTTTTTTCAAACATTGGATCGCTTTGCCGGGCATAGCACCGACGTATGTTCGCCTATGGCCTTTGATTTCGGCTACATCGGTCATGCCGCCGACACTGAATCTGAAATACTAATCGAAGGGAGTAACAATTGAGTAAATTTTTTGCATCAAGAGAAAGCCAAGGAACTTACTTCTCTATTTAATGCTCTAGCTATTGACCTAGCGATACTGGTTTTACCCACACCAGGAGGTCCGTGCAAACATAATATTTTACCTTGGGTGGTTTTTTTGCGCATACTAACTCCGATAAATTCTGAAGAAGAAAAAATCATTTAGCGACATTCCAACGAGGGGATTAAATAATATTCCGAAACATTAGTTAGGTTGTCAATTTTACCTAGTATTCTATTCTTAACGTCATCCATTCCATAATGATCTTCTTCCAGTACTGCCGAAGCTTTTTCCAAGTCTAAATTCTCGTCGTTGGAAACTCCCCACGGTAGTGAAGTCAACCAGTCGAGATAGTTACGCGATAGGCTGGTGAGAGCGAAAATTTCGTTAATTATTGCATTATATTTGGGTAAAACGAAAGTAGCCATGCCACATTTATGGAGCTGAGTTTTCAACTGGGGGGGGGGGGGGCTGCTGAAAACCTCTACTTTATTCAATGCACAACCACTTCTGAAGTTGAATTTAGAATTCAAATCATTCTCAAATTTTGACAATCTGCTATTTTGCATCCAGTTTGGACCAAATTCAAAATATCACGTTTTGGTCATCTACTGATCCTGCATACAAGATTTGAACTCTTCATGTCAATTTAGTGAGATGGATTCGTAAAATTTTCAAACGTAATTTCCCCTCTAAAAGCCATTCCTTGCTCTATTCCCTTCCACTAATTCACATCGGAAGCTAATACTAGAACGGGTTAGTCACTTAATCTCACTTTTTCATATGACATGACAATAAAAATTTTTCGACATCTTAAATCTTTGTTATCTTAATTATTTTTCAACTTTAATATTGATAAAAAAAAAACGTAAGCAGCCATGCTGCATTACTAGAGCAGAGTTTTTAACTGGGGCTTGTTCTAGTTTGATAATAACGTTACTAACCCCTTCATGCCTATAGGTCACATTCAATACAAAGTCTGAAAACCTCTACTCTATCCCTTCCAAAACCACATAAGAAGTTGAATTTGGAACAAACGTAGCATTTATTACGATGAAATAATCAAATGGACACATATTTCCCAAATTATAACTCTTTGAGACTCCTCAAATTATCTTCACATCCTAACGATCAGCCATTTTAGATCCATTTCGACCCTAATTAAAGAGGTCATATTCTGGTCATTAATTAATCCTACACACGAAGTTTGAACTTTCTAGACCGGTTAGATGACGAGATATGCAAGATTCATGAAATTTCCTGCAGCAATTCCCCTCCAAAAGCCGTTTTTTGCCTTAACTCGCCTCCAAATTCACTTGAGAAGCTAAAATCAGAATAGGTTAGTCACTTGGACTCATTTTATCATATGACCCCGCAATAAAAAATTTTCGCCCTCTCGCGTACCCTTACCACATTTTAAGTTCGATAACCCCTCCTTTTCCCCTCCAACATCATGTATGGAGGTGAATTGAAGATATAGTATATTTCATATTTTTTATAATCATATGAGTTCATATTAATTACATTTTTACGAATTTAAAGCTCCTCAAGCTCTACTCAAATTTTGATAATCCGCCATGTTGGACTCATTAGGGTCCAAATTCAAGAGGTTATATTCAGGTCACCAACTAACCCCACACACGAAGTCTGACCTTTTTAAGTTGATTTGGTGAGGAGGTATAGAGGATTGAAGAAATGTCATGACTCGTAATTCCCTCAAAAAGCCGTTTTTGCTTCAACTCCCCTCAAAATGCACTTAGGTCGCTGAAATTTGGATTTGTTGGTGTCCATATCAAAAACTAAAAATTTGAGCAATTTGTACATTCTCCAGCCATCCTCAAAATTTGAGTGATCCGCCATTTTGAAATTTATCGAAAAAATAAAAAAGGTACTTTTTTGCATTTTTAGGAAAAGCCCCTCACCAAATTTTGAGCGAATTTTATGAATACCTGCCGACGCTATGCTTGGCGGAAAAAAATATTTACCATATAGTTGGACATTTTCTAGATGATCACAAATGGTCTGAAACGCAAAGAATTGAAGACCACCAACCTCCCCCTACATCAGGTAGGCTGTAACAGTTATCGTTGTTATGTTAAAAACTCAGCTGAAAAAAAAAGTGAACTGATCAATGATCATTCAACAATACCAACTTAAATTCAGACGAGTGTGCTTCGAGGAAACCTAATTTATTTAATTCTTCGTCAATGACTTCCATAGCGTGTTGAGGAACATTTTTATCCTAAAATATATACATATATATAACATTAATAATGATAATTAAGAAATAAAGAAAGAAAAAGTAACAAAAATAGTTTTCAAAATATTTCACAAATCCTTACTTTGAGCCTAGCTCTGAATTTTTCACCAACAGCATCTTTATCATCTTTCTCGAGCCCTAATTCTTTTTTGATAATTTTCAACTGTTCCATTAGAATATATTTCCTGTGTTGCTGTTTGACTTTGTCTTCTACTTCACGACCGATTTTCTGTTGCAGCTTAGTAAGCTCGTATTCTTTCTTGAGAAGAGCTAACGATAATCTCAGTCTTTTAGGAATCTGCGTGAAAATATCCAGTTATAGGCGACGCAAAGTTAACCACGATTATCATTAGACGTATTTATAATAGTACATCAGTTTCTTCTAAAACTTGCTGCAAATCTTCGGGTTCGGCTGCCGTCAATGAGGCTCCGAGATCTGCAAGGTAAACTGGATTTTCGACCACTGATTGGCCTTGGTGAAGCATTTGGAGAAGGGTTTCACGGTATAGTGAATTCATGCTGATGATGTCTCTGATGGTTTTAATTACTTCTTGAGTTAAAGCCTGTAAATTAGCATTTAAAACAGACGTGAGCAACGATGTCGCATTACTGGAGCTGAGTTTTTGCATATAATGTTGCTAACTTCTTCGACTCTTCGTGTGTGTGAGATACGCGGTCATATTCTGGTCATCAATTAACCCTACATATAAAGTTTGACCTCTCTAGGTCGATTTGCTGAGGAAATATAGAAGATTCGTAACATTTTCCACAGTAATTTCTCCTCTACAAGTTTTTTTTGCCTATTTCTCTTCGAAATTTATATCAGAAGATGAAATCAGAAAAGATTAGTCACTTGGACAGATTTTATGGTATGGTACAACAAAAAAAATCGAACTCTCCTATACTATCACTACATTTTAAGGTCGATAACGCCTTCCCCCCTCCGCCAATACCTATAAAGGTAAATTCGAGAGAGAGTATAGGCTTATCACTCGTTATCATATGAGTCCATAATTCATCACATTTTCATCTGAGTTTTCAACATAAAAAAGATAGCTATTATTACAGCCAACTTGATTTAGGAAGGGGGATCGAGGGAGGAGGCGGAGTCTTCAAATATTTGCATTTCAGAGCATTTGTAATCATCTGGCAAATACCCAATTTTATGGCACATACCGTGCGTCTCACTGATTTTCGACCCTCTAAGCGCAAAATTTCTCTCAAGTGGCTTCAATAAAAGTATTTCGGATTCCCTGTGCGGTAACACTGACCGAAACGTGGAGATCTTGAATCAGTGTTATGATAAAACGAACGGAAAATACTCGTATTTAAGCTATTAAAGATTTTTGCGCTTAGGGGGTCGAAAATCAATAAGATGTACAGTATATCTATATACATATATGAAACCGCAATATACTATATTTTCTCCCAATCGTAGCGTCAACGAGTATTCATGAAATTCGCTCAAAACTTGATGAGAGACTCTTCTTAGAAATGTGACAAAAATTTTTTTTTGTTTTTTTGATATACCTCAAAATGGCGGATCACTCAAATTTTGAGAGGGACTGGAGAAGGGGTAAACCGCTCTAATTTTTTGTTTTTGATCTCATATGAAAGCGTGAGTAACAGGCACCAACATATCCAAATCTGAGCTTCCTAAGAGTATTTTGAAGGAAGTTAAAGCAAAAAACGGCTTTTTGAGGAACTTTTGAGCTATGAAATATCTTGAATCTTTCATATCTCGTCATCAAATCAACCTAGAAAGGTCAAACTTTGAGTGTAGGGTTAGTTTGCAACCAGAATATGACCTCTTGAATTTGGACCAAAATGAATCCAAAATGGCGGATTATCAAAATTTGAGTAGAGCTTAAGGAGCCTTGAATTGGTAAAAATGTAATTAATATGAACTTATATGATTATTGGAGATAAGAAGTATACTATATCTTCAATTCACCTCAATACATGATTTTGGAGGAGAAAAGGAGGGGTTATAAGACTTGAAATGTGGTGGGGTACACGAGAGGTCGAAAATTTTTTATTACGGGGTCATATGATGAAATGAGTCAAGCGATTAACTTATTTGAATTTCAGCTGCCCAACTGCATTTGGAGGGGAGTTGAAGCAAAAAACCGCTTTCGGAGGGGAAATTGCCGCAAAAAATATCATGAATCTTCAATATCTCGTCACAAAATCAACCTAGAAAGTTTAAATTTTGCATGTGGGGTTACTTGGTGACCAGAATATGACCTCTTCAATTTGGGTCAAAATGAATCCAAAATGGCGGATTATCAAAATTTGAGTATAGCTTGAGGAGCCACAAATCAGTAAAAATGTAATGAATATGAACTCACATGAATATTGGGGATGAAAAGTATACAATAACCTCAATTCACCTCCATATATGATGTTGGAGGGGAGAATGAGGTGTTATCAACCTGAAAAGAAGGGGAGAGGGTGGGGAAAGGCTGTACAGGAAAGATCGAAATTTTTTTATTGCGGTGTCATATAATAAAATGAGCCCAAGTGACCAATTTATTCTGATTATAGCTGCCCAAGTGCATTTGGAGGGGAGTTAGGGCAAAAAACCGCCTATGGAGTGGTAATTGCCGCAAAGAATTTCATGAATGTTTCATATCTCGTCACCAAATTGGTCTAGAAAGGTCAAATTTCGAGTGTAACGTTAATTAATGACCAAAATCTGAGCTCTTCAATTTGGGTCAAAATGGATCTAAAATTGCGTATCGTAAAAATTTGAGGATTTGTTCTAAATTGGTTTGAAGGAATATTGGGTGTGGCTTGCAGTCATGAAGAAGTTATCAATGTTATTTCCAAACCTGAACACGCCCTAATTAAAAATTCAGCTCTAGTAATAGCACGGCTGCTTACTTTTTTTTTTTTTTAGTAATTGGAGGGTCCTCAACTCATTCCCAAATTTTGTCGATCAGCCATTTCGGATACATTTTGCCTCAAATTCAAGAGTTCATATTCTGATCCCCAATTAACCTTTCATACAAAGTTGGATCTCTTTAGGTCGATTTTATGAAGAGATATGAAAGATTCATAAAACCTCTTGTAGTAATTTCCTCTCCAAAAACCGTTTTTGCTTTGAACCCCCTCCAAATCCCCTCAAGTAACTAAAATTAGAAAAGATTAATAATATGGACTCGTTTTATAAAATGACACAATCAAAAATTTTCCATCTCTCATATACTACCATCAGGTGGATAACCCCTCCTCTTCCCCTCCAACATCACGTACGTGAGTGAATTTGGCATATATACTGGGTGAATACAATTCGAACACCCAATCGAAAAAATTAGCTAAAAGGTGAATAAATTCAAAACATATGGGTATTTTTGACGATGAAAATATAAATTAAAATGTTTTTTTTCATTGATAAACGCTTTTAAGTATTAAATAAACATTATTTATGCCGTTTATTCTTGTTAATATCATTCAAATATACAATTTATTTCTATGAGGGGAAGATTTTCGCGCTTAGGGTGCTCGAATCAAGCAGTCATCCTGTAGCATGGCGCTTAGAACCAATACTTCAGTGAGTTCATTCTCGGTGCAAGTAAACATGGCACGCTAGTGTCAATGTAGGTAAAATGTTGGACTATTGATAATGAAAACATGATACAGTACATTGTCTCTAATGAGAGATCTTGTGTTTTTTAGAAATATCGTGAAAACGGTGGGTTTTAGAAAAAAATTAATATAATCGAATTTATAGAACATGAAATTGCCTTTTAAAATATAATTTGCCGATACTCAATAAATGTACGCACAAAACACATGCATGCGACGGTAACTACATACTAAATGTGAAATAGAGAAAATTAAAAAAATCATCGAGGAGGCATTTCTTCAAATTTTAAAAGTTTAATTAGAAGTGTTGAGCCATTGTATGTAAAAACTCATGTATGAAATCAGATAGCTCAAAGAGTGGAGATGTTAATGACAACATTCACCTTAACTTCTGCAGTCTTTTCGAACTTCTCGTGTTCTACGTTTTCGACTTCGACCATTAGGATTGGCTTTTTAACATCTTCTTGTGGTTGATTTGGTTGGGATTCTTCTTCAACAACAGGTTCATTAGTTTCGGAATCTTTTTGGGTGATGGATGCTACGGGTTCTTGCGATTTTTTATTCTTCGAACGTTTAGATATACGTGGTGTGTCTTCTACAACAATATCAATTTGCGAGTTAGGGTACTTAAGTTGCACCTCTAAACATAGAAAATTTATTTAATTTTCAAACGAGCCATTTGTCCTTGAGCTTTTAATTACACATAAATACCTTTTTTGGGTACTTCGATGTCGTTGATTATTCCGTTGATTTTAATTCTTCGATGAGCCATCACAACTAAACGTAATTTATCTCCGAGGTCTTGCAGTTCGTGTATCTGAACGAATGTTCCTACGTTGAAGACTTCAGAAAGATCGTTGATCATCATGCTATCGTTACTGTACAAAATATTCACGTGAATTTCATTTGTTTAGAAAAAAAAAAACGAGTTTAAATCATACGTACTCTTTATCCCTTTTTAAAAATATGCCAGCATAAGGTTGATTAAATTTCACCTTCCTTCTAAGTAAGTCTATAAGCGGTGGATGAGTAATCTACAATGAAAAAAAAAGCGAATTAGAAAATATCGTTACGCGGATAGATTTATGGGCACCGAAAAACCGTACTTCTAATAATTTTATAAATCTGGGAAACAAGGGATTCCTAGAAATCGGAATCAAAGGCACTTCAGGCCAATTTTCCGGCACAACTACAGCAGCAGGTAGAGAATGTGAAATTGGAAAATGCACATCCGCATGTTCTCTCATCATTTCCTCTTCATCCAAGTCATCATCGTACTTTTTGCTGTATGATCTTTTCAAGACATCAATTTGTGGAACAAGAGGTTTTAAGCAACTGGTTACATCTCGAGAAAATACACCGCATCTATTATATGATCGAAGCGTATTGTCGGAAGTGAGAAGAGCTGAGGTGCTGGTAACTTTAACATTGGTTTGGATGAAACGAGAGAAATGATGTCGAGGTTCGGATACTCGAGATGAGCAGAGTAGGTGCAGGAACTTTTTCGTGTGAATTTTAGAGTTCAGTTTTAGTGCCATTCTTACTGATGTTTGAATGCATGTAATGCGTACATAATACGAATGTTGGATTCTAACCGGTAATCACGCGAAGGAAAATACGAGTTAGCGAGAATGGATTCTTATTTTTTTAAATTTGTCGCGAAAAGTATTACGCCATGATAACACAAACACGAATGTTTCATTATCTCACTCACACATGTTACCGCATTATTTTTAAATTTCGGAAGTTTATCAAGTTCGATGCTCGATTTCTCGAGAAAAGGCTAGAACAAAAATGCCTTCGTGATAATTCAATGCCTCAATTTTGATTACAAAAATTTGTTAAATTTTTTTTCAAAATTAAATTTTAAAAATAAAACACTTTTTGAATCAAGGATTGACTTTAATCCTTTGAATGACTTTTAAAACAAAAAATTATGGTGGTACGCAGGAGTGATGGCAGATTGTAGGGCTGAGAGAAACAAACAGAAAACTAAAAACCAAAAAAACAGTAATAAAACTCAAACTAAAATAAAAAAAAAAAACAGGGAATGAAATCCGTTTAAGGCGGTGCTTCGGAAAATAAGTTGGTAAATGCGAAAACGTTGTTTTTTTAATAAAAAAATGAAAAAATTGGAAAAATAAATGCTTAATCGGTTGAAACAAAGTCTCTAAAATAATATATTATAATTTTAAATCATTTAGTTGCGTTACTTTTGAGAAAAATACTGCAAATGAAAATAGGATATAATTTTCATTTGCAGTATTTTTCTCAAAAGTAACGCAACTAAATGATTTAAAATTATAATATATTATTTTAGAGACTTCGTTTCAACAGATTAAGCATTTATTTTTCCAATTTTTTCATTTCTTTATTTTAAAATCAATTTTATCACATTTACCTACTTATTTTCCGAAGCACCACCTTAAGTATCAAAGTATTTTGGTCTTTAAATTGGTTTCTTAAGGAAAAATGCTTTGGAATAGCATGGGAATAGCTCTGTCTGCTTTTAATAATGGTTGTCACCGACTAGTACTGGTCCTTAACGATTCGATATCATATTTTTCTAACGAGTTCTAGTTCTGGGCTTATTATTGTAACTTGAACTCATACATCATGTAGTGGTTGTTTCTAAAATTCAAAACCGTTTCCATTGGTCGTGATTCTCACGGTTCTAATTTTATTGGTCATTCATATTTGAAAATTTTAATATTTAATATTTTAAAAATTTAGAGTTTATAAAGCTATAAACGAAAACACACCATAAAGTAAACTGTAAATTTTACTTTTATTGTTTTATGTTTTATTGCTGTAATCATTAAACTCGTTAAAGTAAAAATTCAGAAGAAGAAAAATTAATTGAAAAAATAATGAAAAAAATAGAAAACATTGACTTGAATTCACATAAAAACAAAAGAATGACAATTGTCACGTATAAACTACTTGAAGTGAAAATTCACAAATATATAAAAAAAAAAGAAATTAGAAACTTCGACATAGACTACCAAATCCTACAAATCTACTGAAAAGTGAAAACTATAATGGTTCTTGGGGCCGTGAAATACGTTCTAAAAACACTGTTGAAATGGTTGTGGTTCTGCTCATTTTCTTTTCATAGGTATTGTTCTCCAAACTGAGAACGACATTTTCCTCCCTGAGAATCAGTTCTTTTCGTTTTCACAGGACATTTTTTTGAAATAGTTCTAAATGATGGTAGGAACCGTTTCAAATTTCCAAAAATATGGTTGTGGGTGTTTCTGTTGGTTGGGGTTTCAATTCCTCTATTCTATACATTCGCTGCAATGAGCTTTAGAAAATCGATAATTAAAGTTACAAGTTCGTTTCAATTATTTACCACGCTACCATAACAACTAGGCCTCCTAAGACGAAAATTGTTATAATAATAAGTATCTACTATCATTGAAGCGATTTGTATTCTGTCATAGTAGCAATTAATTTTCGCGCCTTATTAACAAAATTTCCATTCACACCCAAATGAAGGTAATAATTCTATTTATATTTTAAAAATAAATTTGCTTTCATATTTCTTACCCTTAACATTTTTTTTTTTTTTCTAGGACCGTAAAAGGGTAGTGAAAAAGCGAAATATTTTATACCTCGTTGAAAATTTTTTAGTCGATAATGGGTAATAATACATCGTAATTACTCGCATAATAGAATTAAAAACATCACTTCAAATAATGCAACGAACAAAATTCTTAGTTATAGAGAAAGCGCTCAATGCCTTCGACAAGAAGCTAAACTTAATAAAGAATACGTAGTCTGCGACAATATTAATCTAGAAACCATCTTAATCGAATTCGAAACCTATTACCAACAAAGATTTCAAATCTATCCACAACTTTGTAAACGTGTCGACAAGTACGAAAAGAAATCCAGTTCGCTTGAAAATCTTACGTCGCAAAATTCGCCGAAAAAATTTAAAAAAATATTCAAAATGAAGGATCACTGGAGCAATAAAACTATAGCTTCTGAACCGGGTAAGGAATTAGATCTAATGGTATGTAGCACTTCTTTGATGGCTAGTCCTGAAAAACAACGTATTCCCAAGCAACTTGATGCGGATGGCAATTATAATAAATTAAATGAATGCTATAGCGAATTCATTAGCCTAGTACAAGTACGTATACGCCTATCAAAAATTTAAAAAGTAAAAAAAAAATAGGTACGTAAGAGCTTTTGTTTCAGGATATTTGTATCCAAAATACAAACACTCGTTGGGGTGAAGTCAAAGGTTTAGAAAATGTAAAACAAATTCTCAAAGAGGCCATTATCTACCCCATCAAATATCCCAATTTATTTACTGGAATAATTGAGCCATGGAAAGGTGTACTCTTATACGGTCCTCCTGGAACAGGTGAAGAAAAAAAATACAAAAAGTCAAATAACTACCAAATCCCTAAATCAACAATTTTAAATGCTACAATATTAATTACGTAGGTAAAACATCATTAGCAAAAGCATTAGCCACAGAAAGCAAAGCAACTTTTTTCAACGTATCAGCAAGTAGTATCGTGAATAAATGGAGGGGAGATTCTGAAAAATTAATAAAAGTAAATGTCCAATAACTTTACAAAAACAAAAAAAAAACAACAAATAATTACTAATCTTGCGTAAGGTGTTGTTTGATACCGCACACGATCGGGCTCCCAGTATAATTTTCATCGACGAGATAGATGCTCTTACGATGAAAAGAAATGGATACGAACATGAAGCATCCAGAAGGTTTAAATCGGAGCTATTTATCGCAATGGATGGACTAAATGAAATCAAAACGAATATATTCTTCTTAGCCACCACTAATACTCCGTGGTAAATGGAATTGGCACTTGAAATTGAAAATAAAGAGAAATAAATGATCGTTTTATTTCTTATCATAGGGATCTGGATGAAGCTATGTTACGTCGCTTTGAAAAACGTATTCATGTACCACTGCCGAACAAAGAAATAAGGAAATCTTTATTTCAACATTACCTTCCAAAAGTCGTTCATCGAACACCTACGATAGAATGTGAAGTCAATTACGAGCATGCTGCTGAAGTAATTAGTTTAAATGTTTCTTTCCATAATACATAATAAAAATTGAAAAATAATGATTTCGTATTTGAAAAGGTAACGGAACATTTCTCCGGTAGTGACATCAAACACATGTGTAAAGATCTGATAATGAAAGCTGTACGCGAAATACTGAGCAATTTAGAACTAAAGGGTAAAATAATTAGTGCATTAAAGTACTAGTCCAGGAGCTGACGTGGGTCTATCCATTCTTTATTGATGTTGTCGAAGACCTCTATTTAAGTACAATCGTGTCGTTTACCATTACACCTACTGTGATTATACATTTTGGAAGGATCGGGGAAGTGGCACTTTTTCGATTGCAATTATCTCAGTTGCCATTGATTGTAGGTGAAACGATATTGATACACAATATTATTTGTATTTTATATCCGCAACTACATATAAGTATAGCTATCCCAACTATAATTAAAATTTTTTAGATGACTTATAACTTTAAACAAAAAAAAAAAGATAAATCCTTCTACTAGTTGTTGACATTTTCATTATACATAACCGATCCAAATCCAAACTGGTTCAAGAACAACCGAAATTTTTCATTTTTTTCAAATATATTGTAAAAACACAATTGTACAAAAATTAGGTACGTTTTAAATAAAATTACTCATGTTGCATCATATCATTGTACTGGCTGAAATTTTCAAAATTCAGGGATTCAATTACTTATTCATAATCATCTATTTCCAATTGATGTTTTTCAAAGCTGAAAATTAAAACATTTTTGGAGCCCTCAAAATACAAAAAAATTGACTACTAAAAATTATTTCACTCTTTAGGGATTCATGTATGAATTTGGGGACTGAAAAATTACTAACATTTCGAAAAACTAATTTTTTGAATTTAAAAAAAGTTTACCTTGCTTCTATTTCGGTGAGTTTTAAATTTGAGTTCGCAATTATAGACATACTCGGTATTTCATTTTTCGTACAAAGCTAAACTTCGGCTAACTCTGATTTAGGCGGGGGGGAGTAGTGTCAAGGGTGATGAATGGAGCGGACTCTGAGATATATTTCCGTCTACCTCAACACTGTTGAGGGAAGAGGGTAGAAATTATCTACGTAACTTTTCATTTAATTACAAAGAAAAATCAACACTTCTCCCCAATATGAAGCAAACAAAAATTATTGGAAATGAAACCGATGGAAATTCAGTTGTTCTAATTTTTATATAAGTCTTGCTCATATAAGATCAGTGGTGGCCGCGATATGCGTGAAAAACAAAATTGCACCCCCTTGACTGCCGCTCAAGTAGGATCTTGGGGAAATTACTACCACAAAAATTATTGCAAATTTTAATGCTCTTCATTTATTACCAAGGATGTTTTTCTCGTGAGAATGCCATCAAGCGAGAAAGGGCACCTTAATAACTCAAAAAGTATGGGCTATGAGTAATGACGCTAATAACTAAATTTTTTGGAAATATTGTGTAGCGTTTCCATCTAAGATCAATAGTAACTTTAATATATGAGAGTAACTAAATAGCATCCCATTTGAGCACCTTCCTCCAAATTTGAGCTGTGAAAAATTCATTCTGCCAATTGCTTACTAATGTTATGTTCTTCATTTTTTAATTGAGGTGTTCTTTCCATATATGTGTCGATAATCGAGATATCTTCTTCAGAGTCGTTTGCATTTTAGGATCAAGGGCATCCAATTTCTGCGTAAATTACTCAAGAAATATGAGTCTTACGAAAAAAATTAATAATACTTAATTTTTGTGGATCCGAAGCCCTTTATTTTAGTATAAAATTTTTTCACTTGAGATTAATGACAGCCAAGATAATTACAATCGAAAATGTGGTGCCTGAGCGGGGAGAGTGTCGAAAACATGATTTTCTGTACTCAGGGAGAGGTCCTCTACAACATCCAAAAATAAAATTTTTCTCCTTCCAAATGTGGATGGACCCATGCTATCTCCTCCACTATACACAACAATTGAATGAAAAAAAAAAACTTAAAAATAAATTTATTTCAGGAATCCCAAGTGAAAAATTAAGTAAACAAATAATCACTGATGAAGATTTTGAAACATCAGTATCAACCTTCAAGCCATCAGTGAGTCATCTTGTGAATAAATATTGGACATGGGAATCCAAAGAAGAACAGAAAAATAATTAAAATATTACAATAAAGAACTTATTTATTTTATTCACAGCTTTAAAAAAATATATGTTTTAAAGTAATAAAAATAAATTGAAAAAAAAAATCATCACGAAAAACTTGTAATTTTAACGATTGGTATTATGAAGTTTTTTCATACAATCGTAATAACCTGAAAAAATAAATAACACTCAGTAGTTAATATAAACATATAAAATACATGATACAACTGAAATGATCATCTCAAAGCACCTGCATAATATCCGCTCAAATAAGTCGATGAAACCAAGCAAGCTAACGCATCATTTTCACCTTGAGGTTGCAGCATACCTTGACAATTGCTAAAACCACACGTAGGACCATTGATTGGATTGACATTAGTTAAATCAGGTGGTGGATAAATTTTAGTTCCATTAAATGGTGTGAAAGTTTCTCTATCATTATCGTTAATTTTAATATCACCAACTGCTGTTGATTTCAAAGGGTTCGGTATATCGGAAGATTTTGGCTAAAAAACCACCACTGATTACATTAAATATCTGGAGGAATGAAATTTCACAATGAAGTCGAAAAATACCTCTAAAACTGATCCTCAGTTACCTCATTGTCTTGAGATTTTGCTTTCTGAGCTAAAACATTTTTGGCTGAACGTTCTTGTTTGATTCGTAATTCTGGTATGCTTTCGTACATATCTTCGAAACTCACTTCATAAGGGATACCGTAACCGGACATGATGACTACAGCTTTACGATCCTTTTGAGAAACTTCTTGTATGACAGCTTCATATACGACTTCATTAGGCTCATAAAAAGCTCTGCAACTCATACCGACTTTCCATTCGATCTGAAATTATTTACGGATGTAAAACGAAATGTTTTAATAATGATTCTTTGTTCGCTAGCAATATATTTACTTCGTCTTCATCACCGCATTCATCATCCATTTCGCTTCCAGCGTAGTTTTGTTCATCGGTGGCTTTTTTTATTTGTTCGGTGATAGATTCTTCACCCAAACTTGGACGTAGATCTTGTAGCTTAACGGCGTCTTCGTTATCATACCCTAGATAAATTAAAACATTATAATGATATCAGAAAAGCGATTTGATTACGATCAAGTGCTCACCAAGAAAACGAACGATGGCGTATTCGTCGAAGATTTTTTCTATCGTAGCTTCGTAATATTCACCATCGTCGGCGTATCGGGCACGTACATTCATACCACAATCCCATTTCTCTTCCTGAAAATTGTCACATTTGAAATGAACGTATTATCGGTACAATGACATATATGATACTGAATTTACTTCGGAGGAATTAGTACAATCTGAAGACGGTCCAAGAGAATCCATGTTTGCAGTTGTAGTTTGCGAACTTTCTGAGGGAGGATCGCCGAATATTTTGTTAAAGCGATCGATTATTATGGAATTATGAACGGTGGTTGTACTCTGTTGATACATAAGAAATAATTGAGAATTCAATACTGTAAGGTGGAATTAATAAGAATTAAAGGTACATACTTTGGGTCGACAATAAACACCAGAATTCATAGTAAACAGAAGAGATGTAAGTGTAAACGAAAATTATCACTTCATCATGAAAATGCTTGCTACACGCTGTAGCTATACTGTGACAATAAATGGCAAAGAATATGAGATAATGAAGTAGGAAATTAAAATGAGTAGTTGAATACACTCTATAGTAAAAAAGATAACAAGTTCCGCGTTGACATTTCGACCACAAATCCACAACCAAACGCCGCCATCTGACGCCATAAATAGGCAAAGAAGAATGTGAAAATGGTAACACTGTATTCGCTCACTTAGATTGGGACCAATTGGGCTTTGACCAAAGGCTTTGACTGTATAACTATACCGTGCGCGCAAGTAATTACCAAAGTAATATAAAAGAACAAGTATAGTCACTCATTAGAAAAATACATAAGAGAAATATGGCCACTGTCGATTAGGAACCAACGCTGCCGCATCGCAGCGCTTCAGGAAATAGTACCTGGGTTTGAGAAAATAATTTGCACGAGTTTATATGGGGAAAACGCAACTTCGCGCGGCTTTTAATAAAATATCTCGAAATTTGTCGCGACACCCTATAGTTTCGAAATTGCTATATTATGTAAAATTTCACGCTCTTTCCAATAGTGAAAAGAAAAACAAAATCCATCCACAACTTTTTGAGATATGACCGATCAAAGTTGAAAAGTCGCGCGTTTTTATAGATATGTAAACCTCGTTGTGTAAAATTTTGATGAAAATATCTCGAAATTTGTCGCGGCACCCTGTATTTTTAGAATTGCTATTTTATGTAAAATTTCTCGCTCTTTCCGATGGTGAAAAGAAAATAAAATCCATCCACAACTTTTCGAGATATGAACGATCAAAGTCGAAAGTTCGCGCGCGTTTTCGAAATACGTAAATATTAAATAACATGGGAAGCGCCAATTTTTATAACTTCAAGTACTCGTTACTCGAAATTTTCAGCGGCACTATATGGTTTTTAAATTGCTATCTTATAGAAAATTTCACGCTCTTTCCAACGATGCATAATAAAAATCTTTTTAATCAATATTTTTACCAGATATGGGGGTTTTAATTTTGAAAAACATATGTTTTTAGTATAGGTGAAATACGATTTTCAACATTTAAACCTCTATATCTAGTAGAAATACTGGTCAAAAAGATTGTTTTATTATACATCATTGAAAAGAGCGTGAAATTTTCTATAAGATAGCAATTTAAAAACCATATGGTGCCGCTGAAAATTTCGAGTAACGAGTACTTGAAGTTATAAAAATTAGCGCTTCCCATGTTATTTAAAATTTACGTATTTCATAAACGCGCGCGAACTTTCGACTTTGATCGTTCATATCTCGAAAAGTTGTGGATGGATTTTTTTTTTCTTTTCACCATCGGAAAGAGCGAGAAATTTTACATAAAATAGCAATTCTAAAAATACAGGGTGCCGCGACAAATTTCGAGATATTTTCATCGAAATTTTACAGAACAAGGTTTATATATCTGTAAAAACGCGCGACTTTTTAATTTTGATAGCTTATATCTCAAAAAGTTATGGATGGATTTTTTTTTCTTTTCACCATCAGAAAGAGCGTGAAATTTTACATAAAATAGCAATCCTAAAAATATAGGGTACCGCGACAAATTTCGAGATATTTTCATCAAAATTTTACACAATGAGGTTTACATATCTATAAAAACGCGCGACTTTTCAACTTTGATCGGTCATATCTCAAAAAGTTGTGGATGGATTTTGTTTTTCTTTTCACTATTGGAAAGAGCGTGAAATTTTACATAATATAGCAATTTCGAAACTATAGGGTGTCGCAACAAATTTCGAGATATTTTATTAAAAGCCGCGCGAAGTTGCGTTTTCCCCATATAAACTCGCGCAAATTATTTTCTCAAACCCAGGTACTATTTCCTGAAGCGCTGCGGTGTGGCAGCGTTGGTTCTTAATCGACTGTGGCCAGGTTTTTCAGGGTAAGTGACTATACTTGTTCTTTTATATTACTTTGGTAATTACTTACACACCAGCGTGAAAATATACAAAAAACTCATTCATGCAATTTTGAAATAAATGTTATAACAGGAAATTGTGGATTTATTTATATATTTTTAATTAATTTTGTAAGATAATTAAATTAGAAACAGAGATAAAAGACCATTTCAAAACTTGTGATATTATTTTCTAAATTTTGAAAAACTAGTTTTAATACATTTTTGCGCTGGTGTGTAAGTAATTATTTGCGCGCACGGTATAGTCAAAGATGACAAGCGCCTAAACCTTGCACCAAAAACTGGTGGAGCGAAATTTCTTGAACTTATAAAAATTTAATATTTATGTGTCACTGAAACTTCGGACGGTGGAAAAAATAATAAATAAATTAAACCTAACCAAACCCAATCTTTAAGGTAAGGAACGTAGGTCTGAAAGTACATAACATTACGCTAACTGGAGTTCGAACAGAAAGAAATTTATATGGATTTTTCTTCAATTATTTTATTTATTTTTTCTTAATTTAATGAAAAACAACATAATATCGTAGTTACATAATTATGATAGAAAATAAGATTCAAGATCTTTAATATACCTAAATAAAGAAAGAAAACGTTTAAAATTGAACGATGTTAATCGATCCTTCCGAATGAAATGTGGAATTCAGTAGCTTTGAATACCTCGTATTGTATTTAAGTTTTTCTTTTGACTTATCTTTCTTTCTTAGATTCTTTTGGTGCTCTCTTTCAACCTCTACATATTCTTGTAATATAATTTTGAGCTCTTTTGAATAAATAGCGTAATTATTAAAGTCCATAAAATAGCTATCAATGCTTACATGTTTATTTTCTTGTATGGATATTCCTACACACTTTACAGTTATAACATCTGTTCATTAAGAAAGTAACTTGTGTAATTCAAGCACTGAGCTAACGCGTGATCGCTTTTTTGGTTTGTTTTATTGAACTTTGTAGGCATAAATTTGTATTCAATAATAGTGCCATGCAAATTATAGTCCGAATCTTGATGAATTATTACCAGATCAATGCGGTATTGTTTTCCTAAAAAAGTAAATGTTTTTTCTACTCCAGCAATATTTAATAAATACTCTTTACTCATAAATTCGAATATAATTGTGTGGTCAAATATTATTCTACTCATTGCTTCATTATCATACAGAGCAAAGGCTTTCTTAAACAAGTATAATCGAAGTTCCTCTTTTTGAATGACATATGGTCGAGCTCGTTGTAATAAATTCTCGCATGTAAAGCATACATCGTCGGAGACTGTGGTGTTGGTAAGTAAAAACTGTTTTAAATGCGTTTTAAAATCAATATAATCTCGCTGAAAAGAACCGACTTCTACAGCTATGTTAGGTGAATATTCTTTTAAGAATGATGCTACATTATCATCTTCTAAATACAACAGCAAATGTCTTTTAATTTCTTCGTTAGGAGCCTTAACGTAAAGAGTTTCAATAGATTGATATGTTTTTACCGTATTTTTTGGAGTAACAGTGAGATAACCGGCGCTAAACATCATCTTTAGAATAATATTCATCCTCTTGAAAAATTGTTTCTCATCATAAGTAATACTCTGCTTCATTAACATTTCTCTTACAATGTTCAAATCATCATGCGTAAGTTGAAGTGCACGTTCTATATCGATAGTTCCTCCAGCAATTAAATTCATAAGCTTTTCTTGACCGCTATCATGATACAAAATTAATCGTAGAAGTTCAGAGACAGTTCCCATGTCTGTCCAGTATGACAGAAGTTGTCTATCTCTAATATAATTTGCAATTGAGAAAGGATTATAAATTGTTAATGAATACTCGTTTCCTCCAATATATCCATTATAAAATCGTCGAACTCCTTTATATTCCTTGTCAGGTATATTACTTAGTTTCATAATTTCATCAACTTCATCCTGATGAAATCCATAGAAAAAAAAAATATTTTGGGCATTTAGAAAACTATAATGTTTAAAGTTATTAATGCCTGAATATAATTTTTTTTCCACGATTGGAATGCATCCTGTAAGAACAGCGAATTCAATATCCATAAATGCTTTTTTGAAAGTGCTGGTAAAAAAGAAACTAAACCATTTAATTAACTTTTCTTGATCCTTTTCGTTCCAATCTTTATTCAAAAATGCATTCAATAAGGGTGAATCTTGTTCATCCAACAATATTATAGGTTTTTTCAAAGTAGTATATTCATTTAAATATTTGCAAAGCAATTCAATACTCTCTGTGTACTCATCATTACTAGCACTACCATTCATAAATTTCAAATAGTTGTCTAAATCTTCTTTTATCTTACTTTCTTTATAACCACTGCTTAACTTCATTTTATTTTTCATGAATTTTGCAACATATAGATGTTCCTTAAATATTCTCTGAATACGACGCTTAACTGCAGTTATCGTGACTTCGTACGAGTCACGCCCTTCTAATCCTATTAAATCTAAATAGATCACTGGATGTTTCCCAAAGTGGTTCTCCATTATCTCCTTCTCTTCTGATATTAATAAACGATTCTCCAACAGGCGTGTTTTCTCGAGTATATCCACTATTTGTTTATTGTAGAACAGTTGATAGCTTGGAATACTTTCGTTCAAAGGTAATAAGGTGGTGTAATCTTTACTTTTTGGGGCTTCAAAGAAGTATTGAATCATCCTCAAATTTGTGGTTTTACCCCATTTTCTCGGAGCTGTAATGAGATTTATCTTACTCTTACTCTTTAGCAGATATTTAATCAACATTGTCTTGTCGATGAAAATTCCACCATCCTTGATCAACTGATTGTAATCCGACACACTATATTCCATCCCTGGATATAATTCTTCATTCTCCTCTCCCAATGCGCGATTAGCGCGAGATTTGAATACAGGATTTGATAAATATACATCTGGTATTGTTGAAGACTGGCTTCCCCCAAAAGATGTAGGATCTGTACTCTCACTTAAAGGTGTTGACGCTTCATTCTTCTTTGATGATTCATTCTCCTTTAAGGATGTGTGAGTAGCGTATATGCCATTTTTTGATCTTATTAATTCGAAGCATAACTTTAGGAGAAATATGAATCGGAAAGTTGCTAATTTCATTTTCAGTATTTGTTTAAACTAAAAACCTAAAGAAAATAAGAGAGGGAATTTAAATTCAACAAAAATACTGTAGGTATGAAAAATTACAATCTCCTAAAATTTTGTATATTTCAAAACTATGAATTATATAGTTAGTATACGTATTATGTTATTAAGCTTAGAGTATAAAGACCGCTTTTCACAGCCCTTTTGGAGTTTGGTTCACAATATCGCACCCTGAAGGTTGAAAATGATGGTGTCATGGTCGGTTTTAGAAGGGGATTTCAGGTGTGTAACCCTCCCAAAGAGCTTCTTTTTTTTTTTTTTTTTTTTTTTTAGGTGTTTAAACAAACTTTTTCGTAATTTAAAGAATTTACTATGTTTTCCACTTGACTTTATGTAACTGAAATCACCACCCAAGCAGCTATCCTAAAACCAGCACTGGATAGTGTTGTAACTTCTGAATAAAAAAATTTTAGATTTTTTAATCCTTCTTATAATACTTGACAACTACATGAATAGAATACTGCAGCATGCTCCAAAATGATTCGTCAGTGGTAGCAACTAATTGTTGTTGAACATACTGCAGTATTATACATATTTGCTCGATATCTCACAAGGGAAACGATGATAACAATCTAGAAATTTTTTTCTGAAAGTTACAACAATTTCATGTTTAAAGTGATTTCCATAACGTAGTAACTAGAAAATGTTATTGAAGTGCATTACTTCGCTTGATATTTTCTCATTAGGAAAAAAAAAATGTGAATAAAAAAGTACATATGTATATTATTTCAACTAGCATTCTAATATTAGATTTATTGCTAACGATTAGAAGTATGTACAGTGTTGGGCAGTCCAATGGTAATTTCTCACACTTCACATTGAAATTCCCACTTTTCCACAAGCTCTTTATATTTTCCACTGATTTTTCACAAAAATTCCCATTTCTTTCTGCATTTCTCATAAGAATTCCTGCATTTCCGCCCAAATTTCCTCACAAAAAGCAAAAAAGAAAATGTCATAGGTATTCCCAATTCCCTGTTGTAAATTAAAAAATGTAAATCCACCAAACATGAAACCATTTTTGTTCGTGCGGAAATGAGTGAAAAAAAATTGAAATAAAAATAGGAATAGGCTTCTGGTTTGTAAATAAGTACAAAACTTAAAAGCCTGCGACAAATAGTCAAAACTCAAATTCTCTTTTTTCCTCAAGTTGATAGGAAAAAATGAGTGGGAGGTTGCAACACTCAGCATGAGGCATAAATAAGTATCGCAAAGCACGATTTTATATTGACAGCATACTTTACCACTGAGTTATGTACGTTATTTTATTCAACAAATTTTCAATTTAAACAATATAAATGCAAAAAAAAAAACGTAAGCAGCCATGCTGCATTACTGGAGCTGAGTATTCAACTGGGGCTTATTCAGGTTTATAAATAACATTTGCCAACCCCTTCATGTCTACAAGCTACAACCCAATATGAAGTGTAAAATCCCAACCTTACCCCTTCCAAAATCATTTAAGAAATTGAATTAAGAACGAAGGAAATGAGACCTTCCAGATCGACTTGAAATGTTAGTTTTTGCACAAAATCATTTATTTTCCTGCAATAACCATGCAAATACAAGCTTTCGCGGCAAAAGTGACTATCTCCATTTTAGCTACTCAAAACTCATCATAAACGTTGTCGCCTTAACATATTGGAATCTGTTTTTCATCTAGTATTCGACAGTTTTTTGGTGTTTTCGATTGAATTAAATTTTGGAGGGAAATGAATGAATTATACTTTACCTAAGTATATTAAGGCGGTGCTTCGGAAAATAAGTAGGTAAATGTGATAAAATTGATTTGAAAATGAAGAAACGAAAAAATTGGAAAAATAAATGCTTAATCTGTTGAAACAAAGTCTCTAAAATAATATATTATAATTTTAAATCATTTAGTTGCGTTACTTTTGAGAAAAATACTGCAAATGAAAATTATATCCTATTTTCATTTGCAGTATTTTTCTCAAAAGTAACGCAACTAAATGATTTAAAATTATAATATATTATTTTAGAGACTTTGTTTCAACAGATTAAGCATTTATTTTTCCAATTTTTTCATTTTCTTATTAAAAAAACAACTTTTTCGCATTTACCAACTTATTTTCCGAAGCACCGCCTTAAGTTCCTCCCCAAAAAAATCCTTAAGTGAGATGTTGATTTTAGTTGGCGATGTAATTTTTATTTTTATTTTTAAAAAAGAGTTGAGGGAAAAATTTGTTTTTAAATGAGTAAAATGAAATTTGAAGGAAAAGTAACAAACATAACATAATTATTATCTTCAATTCGAGATCTTTATCAAATCCGCTTTTACTACTTTTAAATAGGTACCTAAAAAAATAATTATTACTACTTTACTTATTTAAACGCAGCAAATGCAATTTAGTAAAACTTCTTGAATCAAAGATAATTGTTATGCTTGATACTTTTCTTCATTTTACTCATTTAAATGCAGCGTTCGAATTTATTAAAGAATATCGAACTGACCTAGTAATTTTGTTACCCATTTTTTTAATCATTTTGCTATTAATTTTTTTTTTTTCAAAAATTTAGTGTTCAATTTTTTTCATTTTAACCGAGGGTGATTTTTATTTTTATTCTAAGAAGATTTAATAGAAAAATCCATATTCCATTATATTTCATTTTACCTAGTTAAAAACAGTTTTTTGTTGATTACGCGTAAAAATATTGACGACTTTTCCGCGGCAAACTTGACTATGGTGATTATTTCCATTATTGAACATGAAATTAGGGGAAATAATGACCCGCTTACAAATTCTAAGAGGATTTGAAATGTCTTCTGGCTTTGTTACCAACATATAAAAATCTAAATTACCCAAAATATAACATATTATATGATCCCAAATTAGTTTTTTGCGAGTAACTCGAAACTTTAAAATGGAGATAGTAACTTTTGCTGCGGGAGGCCTCAAATATTTCTTGCCATGCAAGAATTCATATGAGCACATATTCCTCAAAAATTATACTACTTGAGGTTAATCAAATTATCAAATTTTTACGATGTATCCTTTTGGGTCCATTTTGACCTGAATTGAGGAGGTCATATTCTGGCCATCAACTAACCGTGTACACGAAGTTTTAACCTTTCTAGATCGATTTGGTGAGCAGATGTGGAAGATTCATGAAATTTCTTGCACTAAGTTCCTTCCCATCTTCCATATGTACTCATCAAGTTGACCTAGTCACATGATTTTCAAAACGTTCGATATATGATGTAAACGTTTTGATTTTACCGTTAAATTGCTCGAACTTTGATGAAGATAAGCTGTTTTGATTTCCGCTACTGATAGTTGATGCTGGGTTTAGATTTTTGATTACTTCATTGATGAGTTTTTTCGTTGATTCTTCGTTTTGTCGTTGTAATGTGGTGAGCAATTTCGTTAACTGGTCGGCATCCATGATACCTGGGTTTGATTCTTGATTCTGGTTATACTTTTCCATTTAACATAATGTTTAAACGTTTTACTGTTATTACTCGTCGCCAAATTGTTATATTCATATCGACGAAATCACTTTAAAACTGCGTTTTGATAGCGATTATATTTGAAATTAAAATATAAGAAATAATAAGAAGTAATATAATAACATACGATATGATAATTATACTTATGCTAAAAAACAAAATGGAAGGAGGATAAAAGATGACGCAATTTGCATCGAAGCGCCCTCTATTGATACACTACAACATGTAAGGTAATTGTAGGAGCAGATTCTCTAATTAGGCTACAGCAATAAAATTTAGGCACATGAATACGTCAATAATTTCTGCATAATTATGCAGGAAACTTGAACCGATTTTTAATGTCTTTAGAAAAATTTTTCTGGGATTTGATCATGAAAAATTAGCTTATTTTCAAAGAAATTAGAGCATCATGGTAATAATTACAAATGCATTTATATATGTGTAATCAAATAATGCGCATTTTTTATCAGCTCACTTTGCACATATGGTCATCATGGGCCATCTCTTCTCTACCATAAAAAGGCCATATCACCCCTTTACAACTTGTGTAAACATCCAAACTTTATATCCCCATTAAAAATAATGAAATTGGGGTCTGTATATTCCAAATACTATCTAGAGAGTTTATTAATGAATAAGAATTGGTTATTTTCCAAAATTCCGAATTATTTTTTTTTCTTTTTCTTTTTTTTTTTGTGCTGTCCAAAAATGATGACAATAAAAATCTTGTTTTTTTTCGATCCCTTTTACTTTTTTTAAATTCTAATCGTTTGCAAATTTTTACAATTATTCATAGTAAAATTTTGATATTTTCATTATAGTTTTCCAAAATATTAATTTTTTTTCCAAAAAAAAAAAAAATATATATCATCCAATTTCCAAAATGTTGCCGAATTTATCCAAAATTGTCGAATTTCCGAATGAAATTTGACCGGGGAGAATCACTCTCCCATTCCTCCCGTAGCTATGTCTCTAAGATTAGCACAGGTAAGCATGAAAAGATGGAAAGATATTACCATCTAAACACACCATAATGAAGTTTTTTTTTTGTAGTTTTTTATGAATAACATTTGAAATTTCGTTATGTAGGACTTCTTTTACAAATTTCTTGATTATAAGATATGTATACTTCATATAACTTGGATATCGAGATAAAAAATTCGAAATGGAAATTTTTCGTTAAAGGCTATCCTATTTTTCGTTATTAATATTCTCATATCTCTTCATCTACTTCTTCTTATCGTAATATTTTTTTTTTTCACCAACACCAATAGCCTATAACCTAACTAGCAAAAAGTGTTCTAGAAAATGAAATCAGCGTACTTTTTTGCAGGACAAAAAATCAGTTTGCTTTTTGTGTGTGTGGGTCCCACAATGCCGAAAAATGGGTATTTTGGATTTTTGCCTTACCACAATAGGCAGCTAGAACCTAAAACCCCCAGTTTTTTCTCATTATCACCCCTGGCTAGTTTTAAATTTTACCCGTAATCAATAATGGAGCGATTGAATTCTGAAGTGGTTAAAGAAGAGTTGAAACTGAGAACTCTAGAGGATCGAGAAATCAATGATTTGGACTGCGGGACAAAAAAAAAATGAACTCAACGCATACATGGATTCATTCCACTCCCACTAACCCAATGTTTATGGAAAATTGAATACTCAAAAGTTGCTCAAAACAAATATTGATTGGTATGTTTGAATTTTTGACAAAAGTGTACCCTACTTTCATAGGTCATATCCCGAACCTTCCTCCCATTGGGCTAGTAAACCATTATAATATTGATGCATTTTCTGCACGATCAATCCCCCCTTCCTTTCTTTATTTAAGTCATTCACTCTCGGATTTACACATTATTAGAATCATAAAGATTATGTAACAATTTTCCCAACCCTATATGAACATTTAGAAATTAAGGATACAGCGTTATTACTTTAAAAAACAAATTAGGTACTTAAAGGCATAATTAATAAATAAATACCTATATGATGTACTTTTCTCCGCATACCTTGTATTGAATGGAATCGAAAATGTTTTAAGGACCACTATAAATCACATTATGACCAAGAATTAAAAAATCTACTTATCTGCTTAGCACTTCTGTTTTCAAAGAGTCGGGAACATCTAATGTAACGCATATAAGGGAAAAAAATCATTTGATAGTAAATGTTCATCAGTTATGATTATAAACTAACCCACGATCTACTGTGAAAATTATAAAACTAATGATCCATGTAGGAATTTTTTCTATGAATAACTGGTGTTATTCAATTATTCGCATCTTTAATTAATTTGCAGGAAGCCATCAAGTTATCACATTTATTATTTTGATAAAGAAATAATTTTTATTCCTGCCTCTTTATATACATGTAAGTTCGTAGAAAGTTTTTAATTATTTCGCGTAAACATTATGTCTTTTCAAAGTAGATAAATTAAGACATCGATTAAAAATATGTACAGGGACGGCTTTAAGGGAGGTATTAAAATTGCAAAAAGTTGGCAAATGGTTAAAAAATGGAATATTCGCTGTTTTGACTTTTTTGTATTCGTTGACATTGTCGAGGGGGGGGGGCAAGAACTCCTGAACAAAAAATAGGTGTTTTTTGTTAAATTTTCTGTGGCCTAACATGCCTTGCTGGGTGGGGGGTGGGGTGGTGTTGAAACATATTTTTTCATGGCATATTTTGTAGTGTAGGTAATAACTGAGGTAGCGGATGTCTAATAAAAAGACTGGTACCTAACACAAATATTTATATTCTGGTATCGAAGGTAATCACTGGATCGAAAAAACACAAAACAGCTTAACACCGCACGAAAATCATGAGAGACATGAAGAAGCAGAAAAAATGGGTATATAAATAGTTTTTTATTTAGTTAAATCACGTGGACGGATTTTTCACCTGCGGCTGCAGTGGCCACTGCTGAGTTTTAGTTAACTTCCCCCTCTATTACACGTACATAATTATGTCAACAAGCGATGAAATGCTGTTTGTCAGGTTCGGGTTCGACTGTCTGAACACGTTTGACCCGTCGCGTCGGTTATTCGTTTGTACTAGTACAACTGCACATGTTTACGTTACCAGTCACACCGGTTCATTTATTATGTATTATAGAACAAAGTAGCTCCTAGCTTGCGAAATTTTTTGTGATTTAAAAATTAAAAAAAAAAAAAGGTCATGGGAGGCAATCGCCCCAGTTGCCCCCCCCCTTTGCTACGTCACTGATCTGTAGTCATTTTTCAAAGCAGCTCAGATATATTTTAATTCTATCACCATACAAATTAACGAATATTAAAAAATTATAATCAAAATAATCATATTCTTATCAATTTCTCCTTCTTATTACAATAATGAGGAAGACCAAAATTAAAGAGGTCTTCCTTGCTATTATAATAAGGAGGAGAAAAATATTAATAAGAATATAATTATTTTTATAATAATTTTTTAATATTTGTTATTTTTATGGAGAAAGAATTTTTTCTTCAAATAAACAGACGGAATAGGCCTATTGATTGATTTGTTCATTTGTAGGAGTTCACTTATAAGCAAACCAAAAAGGAAAAAATATAAGCCCAAGTAATGTTTTAAGCGCGAGAAAATCAGTTAAGCTGTTATGCACTGTTAAGGCGGCGACGCAACGTTGTGCAACGTTCGTTCGACCTACAGCGCGCATGGTACCGAACGAACCGCTTGGTTTGTAGCGCGCTGCAATAGTTTTTATTTTTCTTGATTATGTTGCACCACTCCAAAAATTCTGAAATTTTTATGGTATGTTTGATGGTAAAAGATATATTTAATGTAATTTTTTCATAATTGCACCTCGAAAACTTGCCATAGAAATGGAGGTTTGATATTTTAAAAATTGCATAACTCTTTTAAAATTGATCGAAAAAAATTTAAAAAAATACAGAGAAACTCTTTTATTGTCAAGAAACTATAAATAAAATTTCAACTTTCCACCTTTATAATAAGGCGAGAAAAAAAAATTTTAATTGAAAAACTTGTTTTTGCCTATATCTCCGAAAATAGGCGCAACTGGAGCCTGAAATTTTGGTCAAAATTTTTTTTAATGTGGTCCATCTTTTGCCCTGGAAACCGTTCGAAAAGCTCTCGGGGGCATTTTCGACTATCTTATTCCACCATGCCCTTTATTAAAAAATACCCTTCCAGTATTGAATATTGTTCGATAAATTCAAATTGTCGAGAATACAATCATATAGCTCTCCTGATATTTCTTTAAGAAACTATATCCGGTTTTATCCAGGTACTCGAATACAAAAATATGCGAAACAAGTACCAGGTTTATATCCGGATACTCAAATACTTGGGCAACTCTATTAAACCGAGGAAACGTTATACTCGGTAAAATTTGTACATAGTTATATGGAAGTGTTCAAGGGACCATAGAAATTGAACCTTAAAACCGGGAATTCGTTATATGCGGGAACGTTGTAACGAGATTCTACTGTAATGCTGAGCTTCACTCATCAAAAAATTTTGTTCTGAATTATTCCTTTTCCATTTGGTTTGCACTCTTCGAAATGATGAGCTGGTTACGGTTGTGTGTGTGCAGCGGAATACGAGTATAATGTCGTTTACAGAATAAAGAGTCTTTCCTCATAAGATAGTGAAAACAGCCCTTGACAGAAATTCAGTCACAAGTGATCTAATGTTTCCCTAGATGAAAAAACTCCCCCCTCTCAATTTTTCATCCCCACCCCTCCTTGAAAATCGCAGTCATATGTCGAAAATTCAATTTTTTTTTGCTCTAGATTAGATGGATGAGAAATTTTGAAATTTCATAGATGGTGTACATTGTACAGTGCACTATGTAGGTATATTCGTGGAAATTTTTTCAAATTTTTCGGTTCATATTTTCTTAAATTTTTTGGGCTTACTTTCAATTTTTTTTTAGAGGGTTGAGGGAAGTTATATGGCTGAATTTTTGTTCATATTTAGCTGATACCCTAAGGTACAACATGATAATATTTTCAACACACCAAACGGAAGTTGAAGTTGGTCAAAAAAAGTGAAATGTGTGACAAAAGCGCCGTCTAAAGTCAGAGTTTTTGTTTTTTTTTTCGCGAACTACCCATTTTAGAGAAAAAGTAGTTTTGTAATCAATTGTTCCTCATTACATCTTTATGTATAAAAATCTCGTGTCACGATGTTCGTTTACGCTTATATCCAAAACCACTGAACCGATTTTAGTGAAATTCGGGGGCGGTGATACGATTGTGGCGTCCGTAAGCAAAATGGAAGAAGGCGCCCCACTCAAAAAAAAAAAATTTGTACCTATTTCGTGATTTTTTCTTCATTCATCAAGAACATACGAGTTAAAAAAAGGAATTTCAACTGAGAGTATTTTGGGCGAGGCGCATGGCGCCTCCCGTCTTCGGCGCCCGTAGGTATTGCTTCCTCTGCTTCCGCCTATCGCCGTCACTGATGAAATTTCGTACAGAAACATGGTTTGGTCCAACTTAAAAAATAGGATAGTTTTTATTTCAAGAGTAAAGGTTAATGTGCTTAATTGCCAATTTAAGGTTTGTGTAGGAACATTACGATGGGTCAAGGTGGTGTTTCGCAAAATAAGTAAATGATTACGAAAAAATTGATTTTTTAATTAAAAAATGAAAAAATTAGAAAAATAAATGCTAAATACCATCAAACAAAGTCTCTAAAACAATATATTACAATTTCAAATCATTTCGCTGCGTTATTTTTAAGAAAAACGCCGCCAATAAATATTATATCCTATTTTCAGTGACAGCGTTTTTCTAAAAAATAACGCAACGAAATGACTTGAAATTATAATATATTCTTTTACAGACTTTGTTTGATGGTATTTAGCATTTAGTTTTACAATTTCTTCATTTTTTTTTTTTTTTTTATTAAAAAATCAACTTTTTTGCATTTACCAACTTATATTCCAAAACACCTCTTTAAGAGATAAGAGAAGCGGGGTGACGGTGACGAGTAGGTTTGATGAAAACAGTAATATTGGTGGTTTAGAAGTTTTGCAAGTTAACTCCATTTCCCTGGTCCCCCAAGTATTTGCTAGGGGGGGTTGAAATTATGTACATCGTTAGTGCTTCGTTAATGCACGCATTATTTTCGTTAGTGCTCACCCCCAAGCATACATCTTGAATGGGGGGCCGGGGGAATGGGTGCAGGAAATATCATGAATCTTCCTTACTTCTTCTTATGTACGGTTAGTACATGACCATAATATGATCTCTCGAATGTGCCTCAAAATGTATTTAAAACGGATGATTGTGCGAAAAATTTGAGAATGATTTGAGGAGCCTTAAGTAGTCATAATTTGAGAAATATGTGTTCATGTGATTATTGCGTTGTAAGAAATACCACTATTCAACTTCTTAAGTGGTTTTGGAAGGGATAGAGTAGTAGTTTTCAGACTTGGTATTGAGTGTGGCCTGTAGTCATGAAGGGGTTATCAACGTTACTTATGAAACCCGAACAAGTCCCAAAAACTCAGCTCCAGTAATGTGGCATGGCTGCTTACTTTTTTTTTTTTTTAACTTTTAAAAAGGAACTGGAATAGTTAAGTCGAGTTTTTTACATCTTGTAAAAAATTAAAATCATTTAAATCGCAGAATTTATCAAAAGAAGAATTTGCAAAACAATCTAACATCATTAAAGAAGATGTTTTAAGCAGAAAAAAACTTCATGTCGAAGCTTTGTTGAATATTTTTTTTTCATTAATTTTATATTGAATTCCTTTTAATGCGTATCAATACCTACTCTTATTTTTATTTGAGCCCACAACGATTTTTATCATCACCCTTTATCTTACTGTATCATTTAGTGTAGAGCTCTCAGCTTAAAATACAACTAGATATTATTATACTCAATCCATTTAAGGCGGTAATATTTTATTTCTCTCCCAAATAAAATCCCAGGAATTTTAGTTCTTAAGTATTATTACTTACTTTTATTTGTTGAATAAAATCATTTGCTTATGATTATTCAATTCCTTTCAATGCATTCTTTAGGCTCGAGAAACAATTATCAAATATTTACAGGTTACCATAAGTTTTGTATGAAAATTATGGCAATTTTTTGATAAATACAGATTTTTCCAAATTTTTGTAATGTTAAACATTTTTTAATGTTTCACTTTATGATATGTTAATCCTTCGTTTAGCGAGTTTTATATATCTTGTGAAATTATTATAAAGAGAGAGCTAATATAGCATTTTCAACATTACAGGAAAATGATTCTCTATCTGTTGAATCTTGGAATTTTACGTTTACAAACATTTATTTTCAATGAAGCTGATTAACAAGATATTGCAGAAGGTAGGATGCACATGTAAGCATCAAAAGTTTTCAGAACTGCATAGAAATTGTGAAATGATTCTTGATTTTCTTCATAGCTTCGAGAACTTGATTAAGAGATATTAATATGAAAGTGTATAAATGTAGATAAGCTTTAGTATCTAGATTTGATAAAAGAAGCGTATAACTTGGCGGCGAAAGGTTACTAATATTTTACTTATTTGAAAATAAGCCCCAATATAACTACAACAAAATGTTTTCCAGTATTAATTTTTTTCAGAAATAAGTGGGAATGCTTCACTCCTACATGTGGTAGGTGTTACTAACATACGACCATTTGTGTAACGCGATAGAGCCCAATACCTCGGAGGTATTTCATCAATAGATGGAGGCAAAGAATCTTTCATTATTGAAGTTGGAGCTGGTTTATGGTGGTAATATGGAATTCCTTGCAACATTCAAATTTCAATTTTTCAATCCCTGAACACTTAATATTTTGAATTCCAAATTCCCACACAATTGATAATAATAAACGCAGTGGTTACCGAAGATGAGGTAAAAGTATACTCCTGTCACGAACGGCCAGAACTGTCGAAGGCAAGGAACAACCAGCAACTGACATAGTACCCGATTCAGAACCAGGGTCATGTTTTATGGCTGAAATACAAGTCTTTCGAGGTGAACAAGGCGAGGTAAGTAACTTTTTATTGTGTTCAGTTAAAAAAAAATGAACTCAACTTTTTATGCTGGAAATTGAAAGTTTGTTATTTTTATACCTACATAATTAATCTTTCGTGAGAAAATAAATCAAATTGTCTCGAATATTTTTGCAAGTTTTGTTCTAAAAAATGTCCAAATTCGAATCTCAAATTGAAAAATCGCGTACCCAACGAAGTTCAATGCTTCATGTTTCACATAGGAAGATTTTCGGTAATAAAGAATTTAATTTAGTTATCACCATTCTCCTCGTAAACGTCATATTTATCGTGATATACCCAGCCGAAGTATTATTTTGTGAAAAGAAACATGCGAAATTCAAGCGTATCATTTTATTTTTATTTTTATTTTTTCACTTAACAAAATACAAGATAATATCATGGTTATATATAATTATAATAGAAAATAAAATTGAAGGTCTTCAATATCATTGAAGGACGAAAATATTTAAGGATGTTAATCGTTTCTTACTTCAAATGAAATGCCGATTCAAGTAAATTTGAATACTTTTTATCGCATAAGTCTGAATTCATAGTAGTTTCATATTCTTCCAATATAGGTTTGAGATCTCTTAAATAAATAGTATAATCATTAGAGTCCATAAAGCGGCTTTTGATGTTTACAACTTTATTTTCTTGAATCGAAATCCCAACACATTTTACAGTGATTACATCTAGTTGCTCACTAAGAAAATAACTTGTGTGACGTAAACATTGTGATAAAGCATGTTCGCTGTCTTGTTCAGTTTTGTTCAGTTTCGTCGGCATGAATTTGTATTCAATAATAGTGCCATGGAACCTATTTTCCGCGTCTTCGTGAATCATAATTAAATCGATGCCATATTGTTTTCCTAAAAATGAAAAAGCTTTTTCCAGTCCTACAATGGTGAGTAAATATTCCTTCAACATCAATTCAAAAATTATTGTATGATCGAACGTTATTCTTGCCATAGCCTCATTACCATGTAGAGCAAAGACATTCTTAAACAAGTACAATTTGAGTTTCTGTTTTTCAACGACAAATGATGGGGCTTGTTTCCATAAATTCTCGTATGCTTCGGATACATGATTAGAGTCTGTGGTGTTGGTAAGCAAGAAGTTTTTTAAACTTCTTTTAAAGGTAATATAATTTCTTTCGTGAGAACCAACTCGTAAATCGCCATAAAGGAATTGTGCTATATTATCATCTCGTAAAAACGACGTTAGGTGTATTTTAACCTCTTCGTTTGGAATCTTTACACAAAGAGTTTCATAACTTTCATATTCTCTCTTCATATTTTCTGGAACAACAGTGAGATAACCAGCACTAAACATCATCTTGAAAATGATATTCAGCTCATTAGAAAATTCATCCTTATTATTACTAATATGCTTCGTCCTGAGAATTTCTTTAATAAGCTTTAAATCATTATGCGAAAGTTCAAGTGCGCTTTCTATTTTTATAGTTCCTCCAGTAATTAAATCCATAAGGGTTTCTTGACCATCATCAGCCATTAAAATTGGTTTTAAAAGATGAGCGACGCTTCCCGTATCTATCCAGTATGTGTTAAGATTTCTTTCTCTAATATAATTTGTAATTGAGATAGGATTGTAAATTGTTAATGAATATTCGTATCCTCCTTTATACCCATCATAAAATTGTCGGACTTTGCGATATTCCTCTTTAGACACACCACTCATTTTCATAATGTCTTCAACTTCTCTCTGATGAAATCCATAGAAAAAAAAAATGTCGTGAGCATTCAAGAAGCTGAAATGCTTAAAGTTATTGATTCCTGAATATAAGCTTTGCTCCATTATATAGATGCATCCTGTAAGAACAGGGAATGTAAATTCCTCACTTCCTTTTTTGAAAGTGTTGGATAGAAATGTACTAAACCAATCAATTAACATCTCTTGATTCTCTTCGTTCCATTTTTTGCTCAAGATTGCATGTAATAAGGGTGAATCCAGTTCATCCACTAATATAATAGGTTCTTTCAATGTAGTATATTCATTTAAATATTTGCAAAGGAATCCAATACTCTCTGTGTACTCATCATTACTAGCTCTACCAGTCATAAATCTCAAATAGTTGTCTAAATCTTCTTTTATTTTACTTTCTTCGTAACCACTGCTTAACTTCATTTTATTTTCCATGAATTTTGCAACATATAGATGTTCCTTAAATATTCTCTGAATGCAACGCTTAATTGCACTTATTATGGGCTCGAATGACTGATATACTTCTAATGCCATTAAATCTAAATGTATCACTGGATGTTTCCCAAAGTGTTTCTCCATTATCTCCTTCTCTTCTGATATTAATAAACGATTCTCCAACAGGCGTGTTTTCTCAAATATATCCACTATTTGTTTATTGTAGAACAGTTGATAGCTTGGAATAGTTTGGTTCAAAGGTAATAAGTGGGAGAAATCTTTAGTTTTTGGTGCTTCAAAGAAGTATTGAATCATCTTCAAATTTATGGTTTTACCCCATCTTCTCGGAGCTGTAATGAGATATACCTTACTTTTACGAGCAAGTAAATACTTAATCAGCATAGTTTTATCGATGAATATTCCTCCATTCATGATCAACTCATTGTAATTTGACGCACCGTGTTGCATTTGCCATAGTGATTTTTCATCCTGCTTCACCAATGCACGATTAGCACGAGATTTGAATACAAGATTTGATAAATATGCATCTGGAATTGTTGAACACTGGCTTCCCCCAAAAGATGTTGGATCTGTACTCTCCCTTAAAGGTGTTGACGCTTCATTCTTCTTTGATGATTCGTTCTGCTTTGAGGATGTGTCAGAAGCGTATATGCCATTTTTTAATCTTATTAATTCGAAGCATAACTTCAAGAGGAATATAAGTCGAAAATTCGCCAAATCCATTTCCACTATTTGTTTAAACTAAAAACCTAAAAAAAAAACAAGAGAAGGGATTTAAATTGAACAAAAATACTGTAGGTATGAAAAATTACAATCTCCTAAAATTTTGCATATTTCAAAACTATGAATTATATAGTTAGTATACTATTGAGCTTAGAGTATAAAGACCACTTCTCACAGCCCTTTTGGAATTCGGTTCACAATATCTCATCCTGAAGGCTGAAAATGATAGTGTTATGGTTGGTTTTAGAAGGGGGTTCAGGTGTCTAACCCTTCTAAAGAGCTTTTTATTTTTTTTTAGGTGTTTAAACAAACTTTTTAGTAATTTAAATAATTTAATATGTTTTCCACTTGACTTTATGAAACTGAAACCTTCACCCAAGCAGCTATCCTAAAACCAGCACTGGATAGTATTGTAAATTCTAGATAAAAAATTTTAGATTGATTCGTCAGTGGTAGCAACTAATTGTTGTTGAACATACTGCAGTACTCTATTTATTTGCTCGATATATCACAAGGGAAACGATGATAACAATCTAGAAAATTTTTTCTGAAAGTTACAAGAATTTCATGTTTAAAGTGATTTTCACAATGTAGTAACTAGATGTATTAAAATATCTATATTAAAAATGTTATTGAAGTGCATTACTTGCTTGATATTTTCTTATTAGAAAAAAAAAAATGTGAATAAAAAAGTATATTATTTCAATTAGCATTCTAATATTAGATTTATTGCTAACGATTAGAAGTATGTCCAATGATAATTTCTCCCGCTTCAGATTAAAATTCCCACTTTTCCACCAGCTCTTTATATTTTCCATTGATTTTTCACAAAAATTCCAACTTTTTCCTGCATTTCTCATAAGAATTCCTGCATTTCCGCCCAAATTTCCTCACAAAAAGCAAAAAAGAAAATGTCATAGGTATTCCCAATTCCCTGTTGTAAATTAAAAAATGTAAATCCACCAAACATGAAACCATTTTTGTTCGTGCGGAAATGAGTGAAAAAAAATTGAAATAAAAATAGGAATAGGCTTCTGGTTTGTAAATAAGTACAAAACTTAAAAGCCTGCGACAAATAGTCAAAACTCAAAATCTCTTTTTTCCTCAAGTTGATAGGAAAAAATGAGTGGGAGGTTGCAGCACTCAGCATGAGGCATAAGTATCGCAAAACAAGATTTTATATTCACATACTTCGCCACTGAGTTATGTACGTTATTTTATTCAACGAATTTTCAATTTAAAGGATATAAATAACGAAAAAAAGTAACCAGCCATGCCGCATTACTGGAGCTGAGTTTTTAACTGGGGCTTATTCAGGTTTATAAATTACATTTGCTAACCCATTCATGTGTACAGGCTACACCCTGTATGAAGTCTAAAATCCCAACCTTACCCCTTCCCAAATCATTTAAGAAGTTAAATTAAGAACAAATGAAATGAGACCTTCGATGGCAAAAGTGGCTATCTCCATTTTTGACGAAAATTGAGTTGACCTCACTTTCTTATAGTTTTTTCAATGCTAGATCGACTTGAAGTGTTAGTTTTTGCACAAAATCATTTATTTTCGTACAGTAACAGTGTAAAAACAAGCTTCCGCGGCAAAAGTGACGTGTTTTCGATTGAATTAAATTTTGGAGCGAAATGAATCTATACATAAGTATAGTAACTTCTTTCCCAAAAAATCTGTAAGTGAGATGTTTATTTTGGTTGACGATGTGACTTTTCTTTTTATTCTTAAAAAAAGAGTCGATGGAAAAATTTGTTTTTAAATGAGTAAAATGAAGTTTGAAAGAAAAGTATCAAGCATAACATAATTATTATCTTTAATTCGAAATCTTTTTCAAAACCGCATTTGATACGTTTAAATAGGTAAAACAATAATTATTACTATTTTACTTATTTAAACGCAGCAAATGCAATTTTGTAAAACTTCTCGAATCAAAGATAATTATGTTATGCTTGATACTTTTCCTCCATATCTCATTTTACTCATTTAAATGCAGCATTCGAATTTATTAAAGAATATCGAACCGGCTTAATAATTTTGTTACCCATTTTTTTTGAATCATTTTGCTCTTAATTTTTTTTTTCAAAAAGTTGATGTTCAATTTTTTTCGTTTTAACCAAGTGTGATTTTTATTTTTATTTTCAGAAGATTTTATGAAAAATCCATTTTCCATTAAATCTCATTTTAGGCCAAGTTAAAAATTCCGCTTCAGCAATACGGCATGGCTGCTTACGGTTTTTTTTTTTTATTTCGATAGTGGGCAAATAATTGTCGAATTTTCGAATGAAATTTGACTGTGGAGAATTACTCCCCCCACCCACAAATAAAATCCCAGGAAGTTTAGTTCTTAAGTAATTATCACTTGCTTTTATTTGTTGAATGAAATTATCAGCTTATGAATATTCAATTCCTTCCAATGAATTTTTTAGGCGCGAGAAAAAATTAGGTACCAGGTATTTGCAGATACCATAAGTTTCGTTTAAAAATTATGGCAATAGCTTTGAGAACAAAATTAAGAAATAATTATGAAAGTATAAACGTAGATGTGCTTTAGTATATAGATTTGACGAAAGAACCATATAACTTGATAGCGAAAGGTTAATAATATTTTACTTATTTGAAAATAAGCCCAATATAACCACAAAAAAATGTTCTCCAGTGTAGGATTGCGAAAAATTAAGGAGAGAAAAGGGCGGAGCCAAAATTAATTAGAAAAAATAATTTTATCTTAAATAAAAAAGATCGTCAAATATATTTTCTCGGAGTCTCGCTTCACTTAACGAAAAAAAAAATCAAACAAAAAGAAAGGTACGAGGCCGATGCATATGATGGTGCATTCGACCAGATGAGCGATTTATTAGGGAGTTAATTTATTCCTTTTCGGTACTTTGGCTAAACACTCTTATAAAAAAGAAGAAAAAAAACATACATATGTGACCATGGGGGTGGTACATCTAAATTTCACGCTACCGGTCTAAGACGCTAAAATTTCTTAGAAGGGAAGTTCAAAAACAATAAAATAGATAATAAATGCGCGTAAGTTGTTTGAATGCTCGATGGATCGTCCGTTGCGGCAGCTCGAGTGTCCGAATTACATATATAGAAAGAAAAAAAAAAAACATATAAGAACATATGGAAATCGTAATCGACGCGTTCAAAGCGTCGATCGCGTAACCATGGGGGGTGGTTCGTTTGAAAATTTCCCAAATCTGGATTTCATTCCGTGTTAGTAATGCGTTTTGTTTCGGCAAGGGTAATTTAAAAGGAAAGTCGTAAAATTGGGAGGATTAATTGTCGCATCTGCGACTATTTCGGCGTTAGCTTTATCAAAAGAAGCGTCTTCGGAATGATTTGGACCGAGGCGGAATTTTCGGCACATGTGGGTATCGAAATTCTGAGAAAAATCGCCATCTTTTTGGAAGGGATGGATTTTCGATGGGAAATCTCGAGGCTCGTAAGAGAAGCGAGAATCTGAGGGAGTTAGTCTTCGGGAATTTGGTAAAAGTGACGAATCGTGGAGTTGATTTTCGAGATTCCGAGAGAAGAATAATTTTTTTTTCGATTCGAGGATGGTCAGTTAATTTTTAATTTCGAAGATCGAGTTTAATTTTTTTTTTTTTTTTTTACTTTTTGAAGTCGAGTTCGGCGAAATGAATTTTTGATTTTCCGGTAAAATACATTAAAATTGAGTTTGATCGTGCGTCGGGATCATTCGGTTTCGGTTTCAGTTTCAGTGTATAAAAGTGAATTCGCGAAAATATGAGGTTTCTGTAATGCTGACATGGGTATCGTTAATTATAGTAGTAATATTATCAGTATGCTAGGCTAGGTTTAATTGTGAACTGGGTGGCAGCATGGTCGCCATCCGGAATCACACTGTCCCCCCGTCTGCCATTCCCAAAAATAAAAATAATAGAATAAAATAAAAATGTTAATAATTAGGTATTTTTCCTTATGTTTATTTATTATTTTTAATTACATATATTTCTACTCTAGATGGGTTTTGTTTGTTTTTTTTTTCTTCTTTTCTCTCGCTTCTCTCTTACTTTCTTCTTAGTAGGTTTTTTTTGTTTTATTTTTATTTTTTCGGTAGTTGTGGCGTTTGCTCCGGGGCGGTTGGGCAAACGCGACGCTACAGAAAAAAAATGGCGCCCGAACGTAGGGACCTGATAGGAATTATTCCTTAGGGTCAAGTAAAATTAACTTCAAAAATTAAATTTTACATTGTAAAGTAAAAGTGCTTAATCTATACTTTTCTCTTGGATTTCAAAATTGAGGGGGTATAGGGGGTACAAAATACAGATTTTGAACGTGTCTCAGATGTCATTGAGAACGTATTTTTCAAAGACGCTTTTAGAATTCAGAGCTTTAGAGCCCTATGGGACAAAACTTTCTTACAAATATTAATTTTCAATTTTATTATTGTCTGTTTCTTCTTGCGCAGTAAAGATATGATTCTTAGTATCTATCTGAGATACATTCAAATCTTGTCTAATTTTTCTTAAACTCATAATTAAAATGTTTGCTATATAAAGCAAAATAGTTACTTTTCATTTTTACATTTAACCTGCCAATATATGGCAGATGTGCTTACCGCTTTCGTGAATGAGAGCGTATTTAATACTCTTATTTTTATGGCGTTAATTAATTCGCCAAATAATTATTTAATGCGTTGACAATGTCCGCATATTTTTATATTTTTGCAAGTTGGTAAAAGTGCATAAGGCCGCCAACTATGCTGATTTTATTTACTTATATTTTTTGCTCTTGTCCGAATGTCGGGGATCGAGATTTTTAAAAAACTAAAAATTAGTTTCTTGTTAAATTTGGTGAATTGCGATTTTTGCCGCCAAATGGAATTATTTGATTGAAAAATGATTTATTTATATTCCGTGCTAAAAGTTGCACTTGATGGTTAGAATTGATTTTTTTTTTCTTGTTTCTTGTTTACTAGATTTTGCACTTACGCAAATACTTTATGTTGTTTAAAGGGAATTACCTACAGTAATGACCTTTAGGGAGTTAGGTAGATTTAAAGCCTAAGATTAAAGAAAAATTTGATTATTTTATATATAATTTGATGACATGACCTTAAGGGTAATCGATTGTCAGTGAGTGTGCTATGATTTTTGGGAGATATCTAAAATCCAAATTTTCAAGTTTTTAACAGATAATGACGAGTGCTTGAGCACTATACAAATTATTGAAGTGCTGGGAAATTTCAACTATTAATTAACGTGAGTAAATTCTTATCTGGTGTCTTCAGGAGGGTGCCATGAAAATAGATTAAAACCGAAAATATTTTTATGATTTTTGTATTTATTCGTGTGCTTAATATGTTCCATACACTAAATGAAATTATGTTAAATTTGCTAATGATAATTTTCACATATTAAGTTGAATTTTGATCTACGGAGTTAGTATTAAATAGTAATTTAATTCAAAATGTATGTGAATTTGAGACCAGTGGTTGGACATTGAAACGAGGTCTATGTTTTTATCATAATGCTTAGTGAATAGATTTAAATTGAAAAATCAAATCCAAAAAAAAAAAAAAAATTAGTATTAAGAAGTTTATTGTCAAAGTAATATTAGTGAATATTCTAATATATGATTTTGAATAAATCAAAATCTACAGCGTCGAAATTCGCAAAGGTGTGATTGAATAGACGCGATAAAGTGGATGTAGTTGAAATAATAACCAAAAAATTTTTTTATTTAGCCATTCAACTACTCAAAAATTTATACAATTTATATTAAATCGGAAATCAGTTACATTTTATTTTTTTTTTTTTTTATATTTTTACGTGAAATTAGTAATTGTGATACTAATGATAAAAAAATGTAGGTTAATAGGTTGATGGAATAACAAATCGGTGGTAACTGAACGCGTGGTACCACATAAAAAAAAAAAAGAAAAAGAAAAGTAGTTCAGTAGCTGCATCAGATTGGTTGCTTTTATTGTACGTTTAGATTTTTTTTTTTTACGGATGTGTTAGAAAAAGATCATTTTGTATCTTTATTTTCAATTCGATAAGAAGAAGGTTGATTTCGAATAGTAGGTTGCAAAAGAAATAACGTAAAATAAAAGGTAAATAGATCGGTCGAAATTCAGGGGGTAGAAAACCACTTTGATACTAATTCGATTTTCAGTTCTTTTTTTTTTTTTTTTGTTCTTAGAGAATTTTTGTTTTACTTAGCTGAATTTTTTAACATTCAATGCGACAGCTAACATTTTAATTTCATCGTCGTCTACTCAATAGATTATTTCATAGCATTTATTTTTATGTTTAATTTCTAATCTTAATATGGGTAAATTGGCAGATGGAGGAGAGTGTGATTCACTTGGATGGCTTGCATGTTGTCATCTGGTTTTCTTTATGAAAATATTTTATTTGTCTAAATTAATTGTGTTACTTTGTTAAATTAATAACTATTTCCCGCGAAGTGTTTATATCGAATATCGCGAAATTTTAATTCAAATCAATAATAATTTCGTCGTGTATTTATCATATGATATTACAATCTGGAAAACTATATACCATGATAGAGGAGGATAGTAATAATGAAGAAATGTCAGGGAACAGTAATCCTGAAAACCCGTCCCAACAAATAATAAGATCTGAGGAGTCAAATATGCTTCGAATGCAGGAGAATATGATGCAAATTATGCAAAGTATGAACGAGATGATGAAGCAGTTTTCAGAGACCATGTCTCAAGTGAATGGTAGTTCGAGAAAGAGTTCGTCAACTGATCCCCTACCTACTCATACACTACCGTCAACACAATCGTCAAATGCGTCAATTTTGAGTACAGAGGTATCAAACCAAAATAGTCGTTTCATACAGTCGTTATATAAAAAGGTGGAAAATTGGCCAACCTTCAAAGGTCTTAGTGATGTGACTCATCCAAAAGTATTTTTACAAAATTTAGAAAGGTGTTTCGACAATGTAGGATTAACCGATTCTGAACGAGCAGCGATTTTTCGAAATAAGTTGGTTTCGGATGCTCAAGCTTGGGTAAATGGGCTAGCTGCTGACCTAACCTATACCCAATTAAAGGATAAATTTTTGTCGAAATATTGGAGCATCAATATACAACAAAGCATATATTTGCGTTTTTTAAATACTCCATATTATGAAAATGGAAAAATGACTGCAGGTGAATACGCTGAATATTGGTACGGTAAACTACAATATTCAGATGTATGTCAAAATACATACGCGTTTTTATTAACGTTGAGGGGTAAATACCCACACTCGATTCAAAATTTACTGGTCGGAGAATGCATGAGTTCATACGATTCGTTTCGTGAACGACTTCAGGAAGCTGAATTAATTTACCTTTCGAATAAATCACGAACGAGAGGAATGGTAAATGTGATGGTAGAGGAGGAAGGCTACTCAAAAAGATCAAATGATCAACGTAATTTTTCAAATAAAGGTCGAGGTAGAGGTTTTAGAAAGTCGCCTCAGCGTTTATGGACACCTTACCCATCTAATAATAAAGCAGAAGCTCCAGTCGTTACTACTCAGCCTTCTACTACTACTCCAACCTCAAGTGTAACTCAAAGTACTCCAAAGTCGTCTTTAAACTAGATCGTACCCTGGTTGTAGGCCGAACTCAGGGTTACCAACATCTAAGGCCAAATTATGAAGTCGATAAAGTTGATCCAAACACTCCTAGGGAGCTAGTCGAACCTCAGTTTTGTGGATGGCAGCTCATCGGTGATTCGATGTTTCTTCGTTTTGCAAATGATCATGGGTGTAACGTAGATCAGTCATTTAAACGATCACGTAGTGGCCTATGCATCAGTGGGGCGAATATAGAAAAATTACTTACTGAATTGATGAATAAGTCATACCCAGTTAATGAAATGGCCATGTTAATGATAGGGACCTGTTAAGTTTCATAAATTTAGCGACTGTAGAGTCGATTAATATCGATAGTTCATAAAAGAAACTTATTCCCTAAAATAAATACGAATTATAAAATGAAACGCAATAAAATTAAATATAAAATTAAGTGGTAACAAAAAGGTAACTCTACCTAACGGGTAAGTAATAAACTAATTTGGTAACTATTACGTAATTGATATAGCAGCTATAACACCGTGTGCAGCGTGCGCAACTTATTACTCATATAATATGTTTTACCTAGTTGCGCACATATGACAATAGGATGACGAATGTTCATCCGATATAGACCGAATGGGTCAAGAATGAGTAATACTAATGCATTGTAATACTGTATCAGTTAACGAAAAGACATCTTATACGAGTGTATGAATAAATATAATTCGAGTTTAATTGCGAAGTTTTGATTTGTAGTACGCGAAAGTTAACATTTTGGTCCCTCTGAAGCCGGATAAATTTCGTGCGTGTATTAAATTCGTTTAAATATTTTCGTTCCATATAATAATTCGCGTTTCACGTACAATGTCGGACGAGCAACCTATGGAGGTAGAATCTAATTCGTCCATATTGGATGACTTGGATAAATCGGTAGCAGGATACCAACAACTCAAAGGTGTAATCAAACAACTGGAGTTGTTGGAAGATGGAGTTTCGTTGGTAAGCACAAGTGAAGGTGCTGAGCGAGATATTGCCGAACTTGTAGCGTATAAAGAACAGTTCGATGCGATCATCGACGACGTAACTACAAATAATGAAGTGGACTCAAGTGTATTTTTCAAAATTCAGCTAAATTTTGCTCGTAAGTATCGGAATATCCGAGAAAGCTTAATAATATTAAAATCGCGTAAACGTAAATCGGATGACAGTAGTGTTAGTCATGAAATTTCAGTGGTTAAATTACCAGCTCTTGATATTCCTACTTTTAATGGAGATATCGAAAAATGGGCTGCGTTTAAAGCGTTATTTTTAAACCTTGTGAATGATGAACGTGTACGTCATAATGATGCCACTCGGAAGCATTATTTATACCAAGCGCTATCAGAAGAAGCCCTCAGTATAATTGAAAATATTCGCGAGTCCAACTTTGAGACGTGTTGGCAACTGTTGGTGCAGACGTATGACGATCCATTTAGGCGTGCTCAAGCTCACTATAATGGCTTGTTTAATGCTAAAAAGGGTCTTACTCTCAGACAACGTTTAATATCAATGCGCCAACATAGTGAAGGGTTACGAGAGGCCTACCGGGAATTAAAGCTGGATCCTTTCGAGCAGGTCGTGATTACGAATTGTTTAGAATCATCAGAAACTAAACCATCTTTACGTTTAGCATGGGAACGTCGTGTAACGGATTTAGGTTCCAGTGCCTCTCTCGCTGAATTCTTCAAGTTTATCGATCATGAGTCACAGTCGTCAGATCGAGCATTTCATCCATCCAGATCCAAATCGAATGGAACATCAAAAAAAGGATATGCTGCGGTAGCTGCAAAATCGTTAAGTGATTGCGAGAAATGTGGTCAAGCACACTATCTCAACCAGTGTGCAGAATTTCGTCAAATGGAGGTTTCCAGTCGTGGGGAGTTTGCTCGAAGTCGGAAGCTGTGCCTGGTTTGTTTCCGAAGGAAGTGCAATGGAGCAAAGAAGTTTTCGGCCGCTTGCACAATGAAGAATCTCTTTTGTAAAAAGTGTGGTAAGCCGCACAATACGTTACTGCACATAAATGGTGAGTCGAATTTAATTTCTTTTCCAACCGAAGTTACGTGTTCACCAAAAAATCAAAAAATACAATCAGCTTTATGCTTATTTAATAATCATATAACTCGAACTATCGCACCCTCCACAAATTATGAATCATTGTTAGCTACAGTAATACTTCGTGCACATCGTCAACGTGCCAATATATCGACTTTAGAAACTCGCGCTTTTTTAGATAATGGTAGCCAATTTAATTTTATAACAAAAAAGTTAGTACAGCGTTTAGGCATTTCAACATCTAACACCAATGTGTCGGTTATGGGTATAGGGCCTGGAACTGCTCACATTCAACAAATCGCCGTGGTAAAATTATCGTCACGATATACGGAATTCTCAATTAAAATTCAGTGCCTACTTGTCGATGATATAGTCAATTCAATGATCCCTAACCAGTATTTTAGTATTAATTCGTGGAACATTTCACCAAAATTACATCTCGCTGATCCGTACTTTAACGTTCCAGCTGAAATTGATCTATTATTAGGTCTTGATGTTTTTTGGCAAGTTTTACAAAATCGAACATTAACTTTAGGTTTAGGCTTGCCTAAACTTAGAGAAACTAAATTTGGTTGGATTATAACGGGAAGTATGCGCACTGAGAAAACCAATGATGGTACATCTGTATTTTTTGTCCAGGCGAGTAATAATGAATTACTTGACCAAATGCAAAAATTTTGGACTATTGAAAATTTTGAAAATATGCCGTTATCACGTGATGAAGTTGAATGTGAGCGTATTTTCTCAAAAACAACATATCGTCGAGGTGATGGTCGTTTTGTGGTATCGCTACCCTTTAAACAAGATCCATCTAATTTAGGCGACTCTCGGTCGCAAGCAATGAGCCAGTTTTTTCATCTCGAAAGACGGCTAAAGCATAATGACGATATGAGAAAAAATTACATAACTTGTATGACTGAATATCTAAACCTCGGTCATATGAGAAAAATATCCGAAAACTCTGAATTTCCAAATTATTACTTACCTCATCATGCAGTTGTCAACCCAATGTCAACATCAACTAAACAACGGACTGTGTTTAATGCAAGTGCAAAAACCACATCTGGCTTATCATTAAATGATATCCTTTACACTGGTCCTGTCGTACAACCCGAATTAATCGCTATCCTCATTAGATTTCGTTTACCTTCTTATGTAATGAGTGCCGATATAATTAAAATGTATAGGCAAATTCGAATTCACCAAGAACACGCTGTTTTTCAGCGAATTTTTTGGCGTGATTCTCCCTCAAAACCATTAGAGGTTTATGAATTAGATACGTTAAGCTTTGGAGAACGGCCTGCGCCATATCTCGCAACGCGATGTTTAAATGAACTCGCAATAAAAAGCGGAGATATTTATCCAAAAGCTAAACCAGTCATTTTAAATGATTTTTACGTAGATAATCTATTAACAGGATCAAATTCTTTAAATGAAGCAATGAGCATACAAGAGCAAGTAATTACACTCTTGAATTCTGCTGGGTTCCCGCTAAGTAAATGGTGCTCAAATCACCCTAAATTGCTTTCTAAAATCGATCCAAATCATATTGAAACAAAATTTTCATTCACTTTCGATCAAAACAAAGCTATAAAAACATTAGGCATGTACTGGGTTCCAAGCGATGATAGTTTTAAATTTTGGTTTGATAAACCAAATGTGGCGGAGTCAAAGACTAAACGTCAAATTTTATCTATTATCGCCTCAATATTCGACCCTATGGGTCTAATTGGTCCAATTACAGTTACTGCCAAGTGTTTTATGCAAGGGATATGGAAATTAACTGTTGATCCGATCGGTAAAATACAATCGGTAAAATCAACAGATATTTCAAATAATACAAACTCTATTTCCATTTCTAAGCAACAACAAAATAAAAATTCAAAAAAGCGACAAAACAAAATACATTGGGATGACACTGTATCAAATGAAATTCTTGAACCATGGAAGACGTTTGCAAAAAATTTATACTATTTAAACCAAATTTCGTTACCTAGACATATTGAATGCGCAAAATTTATTCTTCGAGCTGCATGGTTTTGCAGATGCGTCATCGCACGCGTATGGTGCAGTTATTTACACGAGAGTAATTGATGAAGCAAATAATTGCTTAGTCAGTTTACTTTGCTCAAAATCACGAGTAGCTCCATTAAAACAACTTTCGATCGCTCGTTTAGAGCTATGTGCTGCAACCCTGTTAGCCGAATTAACGCAAAAAATGGTATCTATTTTAACAGTTAATCAAAATATAAATCAAGTGCGATTGTGGTCTGACTCTAAGGTTGCACTATCCTGGATAGCGGCTCCTTCATATCGGTGGAACGTATTTGTTGCACATAGAGTCAGTAAAATACAATCTTTAACAGAAAACTATCTTTGGGATTATGTCGAATCAGGTTCTAACCCAGCTGATATCTTATCACGTGGGCTCACACCCCACCACTTAACAGCTAATCATGAATGGTTTTTAGGACCTTCTTGGCTTAGAACCTCGACAAAACCTTGGACCAATCAAATAACATTTTCACCAAATATTAATGAAAATGAAGAAAGAAAAAAGTCTAATGGCATCTCCATGATAGTAGTACCATTTTCAAATAACATTTTCACCAAATATTAATGAAAATGAAGAAAGAAAAAGGTCTAATGGCATCTCCATGATAGTAGTACCATTTAAAAGTAATATTTTCGATCTTGTTGGCCTCCCAGATACAGGAACAAAATCTGTTGAAAGGGCCTTTAAAACTGGAATTTCAAAATTAATAAAACTGGTAGCATGGACCGTACGTTTTCGATTCAATACCCTACCTTATTTTCCTAAAGCCAACGGTTCGTTAAAAAGTTATGAACGTAACTATGCTGATAACCTACTTATAAAATTAGCGCAACAAGAACATTTTTCCAACGAAATTAAAACTCTTGAGAAAAATCAACCAATTAGTATAAAAAGTTCCATAAAAAGCCTAAACCCATATCTCGATCAATATGGAATTTTACGTGTAGGTGGGCGTATTGGGAAAGCCGATCTGCCATTTGAAAGGCGACATCCAATAATCTTACATCCTGCTCATAAATTAAGTGATTTAATTATCTTGCACGAGCATTTAACCCACTTACATGCAGGTCCAAGACTTTTAACCTCAGTCCTACGTCGTAAATATTGGATAATTCGGATGAATGGTGCAATTTCACGGTGCTTAAGAAGGTGCCACACTTGCATTCGTTTTGCGGAAAATACACAACAAATCATAATGGCTGATTTGCCCAAGTCTCGAATTACTCCAAGCAGACCTTTCACGCATACAGGAATCGATTTTGCTGGACCCTTTTCTATAATTAAAGGTGGTAGACATCGAGTACAAATTAAGTCTTACATTGCAGTGTTTGTATGTTTTGCCACGAAAGGCATTCACCTGGAGTTGGTGTCTGATTTAACTACTCCTACTTTTATAGCGGCTCTTATCCGTTTTACTGGTCGCCGAGGCACTCCAGCCCACATTCATTCGGATAACGGCACCACATTTGTAGGAGCAGATCGAAGCTTAACTGAGCTAAATGCTCTTCTGGAAAAAAGTTGGCCTCAACTCCAACAATTCGCTATAGATAAAGGGTTCGAATGGCATTTCATTCCTCCGCGTGCTCCTCATTTTGGGGGAATTTGGGAAGCTGGAGTGAAGTCAGTTAAAAATCACTTATATAAGGTTATCGGCAGTCATTCTCTCAATTTTGAACAATTCACAACTCTACTTGTAGAGATCGAGGCTTGTTTAAATTCAAGACCTCTAACTGCCGAAGTAGCTGACCCAAAAAATGACTTTGAAGCTTTAACTCCTGGACATTTCTTAGCTGGAGGTCCTATAACCGCTTTACCTTCACCTGATTACACCAATGTTCCAGATAACCGGTTAAAACACTGGCAAGCTGTGCGAAAAATGACACAGTTATTCTGGAAACGTTGGACAAATGAGTATTTACATACTTTACAACAACGTTATAAATGGCGTGAGACAAAAGGAGAAGTCAACATTAATGACCTCGTATTAATAAAAGAAAATGATTTGCCCCCAACGCAGTGGAAAAAGGGTCGAATAGTCGAGATGCATCCTGGTAAGGATGGACAAATACGCGTAGTAACGCTACGTACTTCGGTTGGAGTGGTCAAACGACCAATTATGAAATTAGTATTTTTACCAAAAAATTAATTTACCCATAGGTTATGTGATGAAAAAACCCGGCAAAATGGACAACGACAAGGAAAAAATAGAAACAGAAGAAGTAAATTAATTTCATATTAGACAAGCAAATTTGTATATAATCAAATTTTTGAAATTAAAATAAAATTTTGGCTAACAAAGTTGGTGTCTCTGAAAAATAAATGAATAAATAAAATAGAATACTGGTACCAGTCAACCTAAACCTGATGAAGGCATTTTCATCTCTAACCATTCTTAAGAGTGGACTCGTATATAGCCAGTACGAGTAAATAAACCAAAATAACTTTAAAACAGGTGAGTAAGATGCTCTCTCATTAATGCCAATGAGATTTAACAGTTGACACCAGCATCAACTAACTATAATGTCCTTAAAATCCTGTTAAACCTTATTACTTATTTTGAGGCTACGAGACCTCAACGCGGGGAGGATGTTAAGTTTCATAAATTTAGCGACTGTAGAGTCGATTAATATCGATAGTTCATAAAAGAAACTTATTCCCTAAAATAAATACGAATTATAAAATGAAACGCAATAAAATTAAATATAAAATTAAGTGGTAACAAAAAGGTAACTCTACCTAACGGGTAAGTAATAAACTAATTTGGTAACTATTACGTAATTGATATAGCAGCTATAACACCGTGTGCAGCGTGCGCAACTTATTACTCATATAATATGTTTTACCTAGTTGCGCACATATGACAATAGGATGACGAATGTTCATCCGATATAGACCGAATGGGTCAAGAATGAGTAATACTAATGCATTGTAATACTGTATCAGTTAACGAAAAGACATCTTATACGAGTGTATGAATAAATATAATTCGAGTTTAATTGCGAAGTTTTGATTTGTAGTACGCGAAAGTTAACAGGACCAATGATCTACGCTATCCTGAAGACAACGTAGACGAATTAAGTACTAAGCTCAAGATGATCGTTGAAATATTACTCAAAGATTATCGAGTTAAATCCCTGATCATATGTACGCTTATTCCGTTATATTTCTATAATACGTCGATTTCTCATTGGGAAAAGTTGAATAAATATAATAAATACATCAAAAGCTTAGAGAAAGAATTCAAAGAGGTGTTCGTTTTTGATACAGCAAGATTGTTCACAACACCGAAAGAGGGATTTGAAAAGGAGGAAGAGTATGTCAAAGAGCACCAAATTACGAAATTAGTAAGAGCAGAGTTATACCATCAATTTCTTGGCTCTACTGGGCGTACCGATCTCATACACTGGAATAAGAAAGGGATGAATAAATTCCAATTAGCCATGTCAAACTACATTAATAACAATTTCGAACATAGGGGTAAACCAAAACAATCTTTTTTAAAACAAAAATTTGCCGAGGAAAAAGTGGAAAAAGAAAGCAGCAATGTGATCGAATTCGCTCCCTCGGACAAAGAATCCGAAGATACCGTTAATCTTCTGTCTGGGGATATATCCGAATCAGAATGCTTACTATTAGGTTCGTTTGAAGACTTAATCGGCGATGTAATTAATCCATTTCTCAACTTAGAGACAGATGCATCAAATCGTAAGGTGACTTGTGATGTCCTTGTCAGCATAGGTCAATTTGAAGGAGTCATGAAAATAGACAGTGGTAGCGATTACTCGTTGATTCATCGAGAAACGCTGAAGATGATCGAAGCACAAAATACACCACGGGTGTTCGAGCGTGTAAAAGTGCCGAAAAAAGCATTACGAGTAGCGAAAGGAAGGGGTAGGTTAGTTATAGAAGAAACTGTCCTATTAACCCTGAAAATCGGTGCAGGGGTAACCAAAAAGTGGTTGGCTATCGCCGATGATCTAAATTGTACGATTATCTGTGGAAAAGATATTCTCAAGAGAATACGCGCAAAAATCAATTTAGATAACGATTCATTAGAATACACTGATGACCTCAAACGCAGAGTCGTCGAATTTTTTATTTCAACGGTAAAAGAGACTTTTGATGATCCGCTAAGTACAGGTTTTACCCTACAAAATGAAGTTAGGGAATTCGAGAATGAGAATCGGATTGCCCAGCAGGTGAATCAGTATCTTGATTTAACAGTAGAGGAGCAAAGTCAACTCAGTATCGTGCTAAATAAGGTAGCTGGCGTGTTTCGAGATGAAGTTGGCTTATGTAACGTATATACCCACGAATTCGTCATTAAGCCAGGTATACAACTGAAAGAAAAATTATATCCAATCCCAAAGTCTAAAGAAAAGGAAGTTAAAGTAGAAATTGATAAATGGAAAGAGTTGGAAATTATTGAAGAGTCCAAGAGTCCATTCTTAAATTCTCTCGTAATTGTCACAAAAAGTAACGGAACGGTTCGTCCATGTGGGGACTTTCGAGGACTTAATACTTATATAATCCCAGGTCGAGAGCAAGTTGAACCCATTGAGAAAATTCTTTTACAATTTCATGGAGCGAAATGGTTTACTACGCTCGATCTCAAATCAGGTTTTCTACAAATCCCATTGAAAGAAAATAGTCGTCCTTATGTAGCATTCATGTTCGAAGGTAACATATACCAGTTTACAAGAGTGCCTTTTGGTACTACTGATTCTATGCCTGCGTTTATCACAGCTATGCACCGTGTACTGGGTGATTCCAAAGGTGTTTTCGTAGTCGTTTATGTCGATGATGTCTTAATCTTCAGCTCATCTTTCAATGAACATTTAGAGCATATCGAAATCGTTTTATCTAAAATTGAAGCTGCAGGAATGACCGTTAATTTACAAAAATCCAAGTTTGCAAGAAATAAGATCAACTATTTAGGGTATATTTTAAATGAAAATGGATATCAGCCGAATCCTGATAAAGTCACCGCTGTTCTCCAGTTTTCAAAGCCAATTAATAAAACTACAGTACAACAATTTCTTGGGATGATTAATTTCTATAGAAAGCACATTCCAAATTGCGCTGAACTCTCCATTCCTTTAATCAACCTTACAAAAAAGGAGCAAGTGTTTCAATGGGATAATGCAGCACAGCAGTCATTCGATGAGTTAAAAACCAGTTTAAGCAGAGTAACTTTATTAAACTATCCAAATTGGAATTTAGTTTTCTACGTAGAATGCGATGCGTCCGATGTTGCAATTGCAGGGCACATTTACCAAATGGAAAATGATCAACCCAAACCATTAGGATTCTACAGTCGAATACTCAAAAAACACGAACGAAATTATCCAACTTACGAAAAAGAGTTAATGGCGATTATCTATGTATTATCTAAAGCATATTATATTGTATATGGTTTTCCTATTGTAATTCGTACAGATAATGAGGCTATTACTTATTTATCTCATAATGATTTAATAACTAAGAAAATTAATCGTTGGTTAGTTTTTCTACATCAATTCGATTATGTAATTGGACATATTTCGGGCTCAATAAATATCGTCGCGGATGCGCTCTCGCGAAATGCTAACGGTTCGCGTGATCTCGGTGGTGTCGAAATGGTCGGTGCGATATTGTACGATATACCGCGTAACCTACTCGATGATTTACGTCGTATCGCGGAAATCCAGAAGGAAGACGAATGCCTAACAAAAATCATCCATGCTAATCCATTACCACCAAAATATGTCATCAAAAATGATATCTTATATAAAGAAGATGAGGTCAACAATCCAAAGGTTGTGGTTCCTAAAATTCTACAATCCGAGTTAATTTGGTACATCCATTACAGTCATGGGCACTGCGGTATTCATAAAACGATCGGGGTTCTCAAACAACGGTTTATATGGAAAGGACTATACGATTCTGTACAAAAAGAGTTACAACAATGTCAACAGTGTGCCACATGTAAGGTTCAAAACAAAAGCGCAGTTGGTCCACTCCATCCTATTATCACAATGCGACCGCTACAAATTGTCGCCGTCGATCTATATGGTCAACTACCATCTTCGCAAGCTGGTGCGAAATACCTTTTCGTGGTAACTGACCTATTCACGAAATATACCTGTTTATATCCAATAAAGCTAGCTACAGCCAAGGTCTTAATCAAGAAAATGAAAAAATTTGTCAAGGAATGTGGGGTACCAGAATCTGTTTTATCTGATAATGGTCCCCAATTTACTTCTGGAACGTGGGAAAAATTTTGGGAGAAGAAGAACACCAAGGTTATCCATACAGCTAGGTATACGCCAACATCAAACCCAGCTGAAAGGCGAATGCGCGATATCGGAGACTTCTTTCGCCTATATTGTAACGAAGCGCATAGTGGATGGGCACGTCGAGTCAAGCAGCTAGAGTGGTGTCTAAACTCAACAATACATCGTTCCACTAAAAAGATTCCTTATTGGTTGATGAAGAAACAGCACCCGCCAAATCCACTAAATAAAATTTTTCCCCTTCTACAAAATTTTGATGAAGAAAAGGAATACGAGGAAACGCGGAAAAATTTATTAGCTGCCGCGAAAATACGAACAGAGGCGTTTAATGCAGAACGAGAAATGACCGAGTTAGTAGTTGGAGACTATGTATACATTCGGAACCACCAACTATCAAATGCTGAAAAAGGATGCACGAAGAAATTCCATCAACTTCGGCATGGTCCGTATGTGGTAAATGCGATAGTTGCAGCGAATTCGTATGAATTGCGAGACCCATTCACCGACGAGAATATTGGAGTTGAAAATATTCGAAATTTAATAAAGGCCGCGAAATTAGATTAAGATGTTTATATATAAACTTATTTTAGGTTTGTCAGTATCTTTATCTCTTAATTATTTTTAAATTCGAAAAAAAAATTGTTTTGATTTTTTTTTGTGTTTTTTTTTTGTATTGTTTTTTTGTCTAATGAAATAATTACTTACACATACAAATTCAAAATATTATAACTATGTATATTTTAATTATCTATCTATAAATAAGCTATAAAAATAATTTTTGTATAGGAAAGGCAGACAGGGAGGTAACGAAAGTAAAGAAGAAAAAAAAAAAAAGAGAGTTCGTTTTGTCTTGTGCAAAAATTTATTTAGAAATTTTGGAAAAATCTAAAGAGGTCAATGCCTGTCACTTTCCTGGGAGAAAAAATTAAGAAAGCGACATCCATTGAGGGGGTATTTTGTAGGATTGCGAAAAATTAAGGAGAGAAAAGGGCTGAGCCAAAATTAATTAGAAAAAATAATTTTATCTTAAATAAAAAAGATCATCAAATATATTTTCTCGGAGTCTCGCTTCACTTAACGAAAAAAAAAATCAAACAAAAAGAAAGGTACGAGGCCGATGCATATGATGGTGCATTCGACCAGATGAGCGATTTATTAGGGAGTTAATTTATTCCTTTTCGGTACTTTGGCTAAACACTCTTATAAAAAAGAAAAAAAAAACATACATATGTGACCATGGGGGTGGTACATCTAAATTTCACGCTACCGGTCTAAGACGCTAAAATTTCTTAGAAGGGAAGTTCAAAAACAATAAAATAGATAATAAATGCGCGTAAGTTGTTTGAATGCTCGATGGATCGTCCGTTGCGGCAGCTCGAGTGTCCGAATTACATATATAGAAAAAAAAAAAAACATATAAGAACATATGGAAATCGTAATCGACGCGTTCAAAGCGTCGATCGCGTAACCATGGGGGGTGGTTCTTTTGAAAATTTCCCAAATCTGGATTTCGTTCCGTGTTAGTAATGCGTTTTGTTTCGGCAAGGGTAATTTAAAAGGAAAGTCGTAAAATTGGGAGGATTAATTGTCGCATCTGCGACTATTTCGGCGTTAGCTTTATCAAAAGAAGCGTCTTCGGAATGATTTGGACCGAGGCGGAATTTTCGGCACATGTGGGTATCGAAATTCTGAGAAAAATCGCCATCTTTTTGGAAGGGATGGATTTTCGATGGGAAATCTCGAGGCTCGTAAGAGAAGCGAGAATCTGAGGGAGTTAGTCTTCGGGAATTTGGTAAAAGTGACGAATCGTGGAGTTGATTTTCGAGATTCCGAGAGAAGAATAATTTTTTTTTCGATTCGAGGATGGTCAGTTAATTTTTAATTTCGAAGATCGAGTTTAATTTTTTTTTTTTTTTACTTTTTGAAGTCGAGTTCGGCGAAATGAATTTTTGATTTTCCGGTAAAATACATTAAAATTGAGTTTGATCGTGCGTCGGGATCATTCGGTTTCGGTTTCAGTTTCAGTGTATAAAAGTGAATTCGCGAAAATATGAGGTTTCTGTAATGCTGACATGGGTATCGTTAATTATAGTAGTAATATTATCAGTATGCTAGGCTAGGTTTAATTGTGAACCGGGTGGCAGCATGGTCGCCATCCGGAATCACACTGTCCCCCCGTCTGCCATTCCCAAAAATAAAAATAATAGAATAAAATAAAAATGTTAATAATTAGGTATTTTTCCTTATGTTTATTTATTATTTTTAATTACATATATTTCTACTCTAGATGGGTTTTGTTTGTTTTTTTTTTCTTCTTTTCTCTCGCTTCTCTCTTACTTTCTTCTTAGTAGGTTTTTTTTGTTTTATTTTTATTTTTTCGGTAGTTGTGGCGTTTGCTCCGGGGCGGTTGGGCAAACGCGACGCTACACCAGTATGAAATTTTTTCAGGAATAAACGGGATGTGCGAGATGTTACTAACATACGACCAGTTGTGCAACACGATAAAGCCCAAGACCTCAGAGGTATTCCATTAATGGATGGAGACAAAGAATCATCGGTTATGGTGGAATTCCTTGCGAGGTACAAATTTCAATTTTCCAATCCCTGAACACCAACACTGGGAATTCCAAATTTCCAAATCATTGATAATGAATGCAGTGTTTACCGAAGATATAATGTATAAGTATACCCCTATCACGAACGCCTAGAATTGTCAGAGGCGAAGAACGATCAGAATGACATTTTCCAAAAATAAGTTGATGGGCAATTTTTGGCTTTTGGAAGCATATTTTCTGAACACTGCATGGAATTTTTTAGCTGAGTTTTTAATAAAAACGATAGCTATTACAGCCTACCTGATTTTGGAAGGGAAGGTCGGGGGAGGGTGGGGTCTTCAAATCTTTGCGTTTCAGACCATTTGTAATCATCTGACAAATGTCCAACTTTTTGGTATATATATATATATAGATTTATATTTCCGAAAGGTGAGATCCAAAATATACATTTCGTGGAAAGGTGAGCTCCGTTTTGGAAAGGTGAGATCCGAAATCGGATCTCACCTTTCTTAGCGTGTATATCGAGTTTTTTGACATCAGGATACCATCAGGAATGCATTGCCCAATTTTTGCCCGGATCTCATCTTTCCACTTTTTCGGCCAACATATACGAAGTCAGTTCGACGTTTGTTTTGCAGAGAGCGCTCTACCAGAGTATATCTAAGTGTTACGTTTCGAAACAGATGAGATCCGCGCATTCGGCAACAACGCGGATCTCATCTTTCCGTTCCTTATATTCGGTATTGAATCACGAATACGTTATACTTTAGGCAGCAAGACGTTTTGAAATAAAATCAAATTAAGTGTTTGTTATGAAATCAAAAACAGGTCTATTTTGCACTACCTTAAATTACTTAAAGATAACTCTTCCAGTTAGCAACGAGAAAATAATCGTGTGAAACAAGAGTCCGTTTACCAACTGTAAAATACTTTAAAATAAATTTTAAATCATTTTGTAAAAATTATTTATGTTGTTAAGACACTTTGACAAAATAAGCACTTTAAATATAAAAATAAAACAAGATTCGAGAAAAATTTTGAACTTCCAGCTGACTTCATGGAAAAAAAAATCAGAAAGTCTTTAAACTTGAAGGTAATCTTTGAAAAACTAAAAATAAATTGAGATTCGAAAAAAAAAACGCGAACTTTAAGCTGAATCTAAAGGAAAAAGAGAAGCAAAATTCAGGATATTTCAAATTTTGAGGTAATCTCTAAGAAAACTAAAAATAAAATGAGATTCGAGAAAAATGTCAAACCTTGAGGTTAATGCTAAAAATCATCATTTTTCGAAAAAAAAAAAACAAGAAGAAATTGTAGAAAAATCAAGCTTATGAATAAAAAAATTAGATGCAAAAAAAAAACGAATCTTCTTGAATGGCTAAAATTCACATAAAATTGTTATTTTCAAGAAAAAAAGTTTTTCTTCAGTGTTGTTTTACGTATTTAATTTTAAAAACTTTTGACACAAAAACACTTTATTTTTAAATATCGATACTGTATTATTGCACTGAAAAGGTCTGTTTGCCGAAAACGCGTTATGTATCGATATTTAAAAATAAAGTTTTTTTGTGTCGAAAGCTTTAAAATTAAAAACTGTTATTATTTGCGAGAGCACGTGCTCACTTTGCCGGAAAAAATTAACAACCAGGGAGAAAAACAAGAAAAAAATTAAATATCAAGTTTTAAATACATAAAGCGAATACACATTTATACTGTCCCTTAAGGTAGCACCATATTTCAAGATGTCGAATTTTCATGCTCACTCCCCCTCAAGTTATTCATTTTGGACTCAAAATAAACCTTTAAAAATTTCATAACTTAAGAATAATATTAACACGTGTCGAGCGGAGCTTGAAGTTTTCCCATTTGTATTTATGCTTTTCTAAAGTCTCAAAAATTACTCACTATTAGCTGTTTTTCTTGACATAATTTACGCTATAAATCCTGAAATAAAAGCTGCAATTGTTCTAAAATGCCCATTTATTCCCTGAGGGGAGAGAGGTATTTCCTCAAAATTTGCAAAAATGTATAGAATTATAATTCTGGGAAAACTGCCATGCTATACAAATTTTAAAGAATTTACTTTACGAACAAAGTTTAACTTTTGTGTTTTATTTTTTAATTATTTTATTTTAAAAACTTTACTTTACTTTTTTCCATTAACTTGCCGTATTCTGCAACGAAGGCCAGAGGCGGTGTTTAGATTTTGGATAGGAGGTTGGTAGCTTTAAGGAATTTAAACAGGTTTTCTATTGTTGTTGGGTTGTTTAGGTAGCTGATTTGTTATATTTTTTTCGATAACTTCATATAGAATTCTTTTCAGAAAAATCAAAATTTTATTATATATTTCATTTTGATACACCTACTTGACCAAAAAAAAAAATTGAGGTGTGAATTCCATTTCTATATAACTTCAATATCTGAATCAGAGAACCTCTTCCTACTGTCTTAGATTATTTGAAAATGAAAAAAAAGTGAGCAGCCATGCCGCATCACTGGAGCTCACTTTTTAATCGGGGCTTGATTATATTTGGAGGTAATATTGTCAAGTGAACTTCTCAAACTTATAGCCCATATTCATCACCCCTTATCCGTACTAAAAACACCGAGAAGTTTAATCTGAAATATGTAGAATTTTTTGTCCTCCAAAATTGGAAAAGTTCATACTTTTCAGTTGCTTAAAGCTTCTCAAGCTTGACTCAATTTTGGACATACGCTATTTGGGATCCATTTACAATCGATTTCAACTTAAATTCAAGGGGCTCATATTTTGACACCAATCAAATCTACACACAAGGATTGACCCTTCTAGGTTAATTTGATGAGGAAATATGCGAGATTCATGAAATATCACATTGTGATTTCCCCTCCAAAAGCCGTTTATTTTCGTTTTTTCGTTTACTCCCACAAAATGTTGAGGACAACCACCCTCCTCATTCCGCTTCAAAATCACATGTGAAATTAGCATACAGCATACTTCTCATCGTTATTAATCATTCAAATTCATATTTTTCAAATCCTCGTTTTTTGAGACTCCTTAAGCTCTATTCAAATTTTGATAATCCGCCATTCTGGATTGATTTTGACCCTAATTCAAAAGGTCATAGTGCCAAACTAACCCCACACACAATATTTGAACTTTTTGGTTGATTTGATGAGGAGATAATATGAGATATTAAAGAAATTTCATAACTCAAAACTTCCTCAAAAAGCTGTTTTTTGCCCTAGATCCCCTCAAAATATACTTAAGAGGCTGAAATTTGGATATGTTAAAGTCCGCAACTTACTTTTTCGTCTGAAAAAGAAACGAAAATTTTAAGGAATTTGCCCTCTCTCCAGCTCCTCTCAAAATTTGTGAACCATTATTTTGAGGTTATTAAAAAAAATGATATTTGAGAAACTCCATAAAATGGCTCTAACCGTATTTTTAGCAAAATTCATGTAAATCACTTTCTGTGCACTTCTCCACTTTCCTCCCTACGTCTTTCATCAAATCCATGTTTTATACATGTATAGTTTATTCAATTTTACAAAAGTAGGCTGCATCGAAATTCACTTCTCACAATGAACGCATAAAAATTTTTCACATGTTCATCAAAATGCAATAATCGCTCAAAAAATAGAAAAAAAAATAGATATTTAATACGTAAATACTTGCTAGCCTACTGTCCACATGAACATTTGTCTCAAATAAAGTATACTTTATTAGATTTGAATAAGATAAAAAAATACACGAAATTACCATACAATATTTATGGCAACGTTGCTGGATCTCGACTTATCGAAACGTTATCGTCAAAAATGGTTGTATATGTGTATAAGATCTCAGCTTTCCATACTTTACTTACGGATCTCACCTTGTTCAAAACTTCTCAAATAATTTATTTTAAGAATTTGTTACCCCTCTATGGTGGTTATGTATCAGATGCTATAAATAAGCAATTACCCTTCCTATATATTCCATAATTTGTAAATTTTGAGTCGGATCTCAGGTTGCCCAGTTTTTAATCGGATCTCACCTTGATAGATTTACGTATATATATATATATATATATAGTGATCTATGGTCAAAGTGGCATCACTTTGCACATTCCTCAGAAGTGCATCTAATGTCACGTTAACGACACCACAGTGGCGAACGGAATGTATAATTTCATAGGTTTTCTTGAAACAAATTTTTAAAATGATGCCACTTTACCTGTAAACTAAAAAAATGAGGCTACTACGACCGTAGACCGAAAAAAATTTTTTTGTATGAAAAATAGAATATTAGTGGTAAAGTGGCATCACCCAAATAACCACACCAGTGACGTCATGACACATAGCTGAATCGATGAGCAATGTGATGGTAAAGTGGCATCAAAAAAAAGATGCCACTTTGTAAAAAAGATGCCACTTTACCTGTAGACGACGAAAAATGATGCCACTTTATCCATAGATAAATCTATATATATATATATATTTTTTTTCCCCACGCGTAGCGCCGGCGAGTATTCATAAAATTCGCTCAAAATTTGGTGAGGACTCTTCTTGAAAATGCGCAAAGTATTTTTTTTGTTTTTTCGATAAATTTCAAAATGGCGGATCACTCAAATTTTGAGGGGGGCTGGAGAAGGGCAAATAGCTCAAATTTTTCGTTTTTGATTTCATATGAAAGAGTGAGTCACGGATACTAACATATCCAAATTTCAGCTTCTAAGTGCATATTGAGAGGAGTTAGATCAAAAAACGGCTTTTTGAGGAAGTTTTGAGTCATGAAATTTCTTGAATCTTCCATATCTCCCCACCAAATCAAGTTAAAGAGGTCAAATTTTGTGTGTGAGGTTAGTTGGTGACCACAATATGACCTCTTGAATTTGGATCAAAATGGATTCAAAATGGCGGATTATCAAAATTTTGAGTAGAGCTTGAGGAGCCTCAAGTTGGTAAAAATGTAATTAATATGAATTCATATGGTTATTGGGGATAAGTTGTATACTATATCCCGAATTCACTTCCATACATGATGTTGGAGGGGGAAGGCGGGGTTATCAACCTAAAATAGTGGTGGGGGTACAGGAGGGTCGAAAATTTTTTATTGCTGTGTCATATGATAAAATGAGCCCAAGTGACAAACGTATTTTGATTTTAGCTTCCTCAGTGATTTTGGAGGGGAGTTAGAGCAAAAAACGGCTTTTGGAGGGGAAATTGCTGCAGGAAATTTCATGAATCTTCCATATCTCATCACCAAATCGGCCTAGAATGGTCAAACTTTGTGTGTAGGATTAGTTTGTGACCAGAATATAACCTTTTAAATTTGAGTCAAAATGGATCCAAAATGGCGGATTATCAAGATTTGAAGATAATTTGAGGACCCTCAAATAGTTATAATTTGAGAAATATGTGTTCACATGATTATTTCATGGCAAGAAATACTACATTTGTGCCAAATTCAACTTCTTAAGTGTTTTTGGAAAGGATAGCGTAGGGGTTTTCAGACTTGGTATTGGGTGTGGCCTGTAGTGATGAACGGTTAAGCAAGGTTATTAGTAAATCAAAACAAGCTCCAATTAAAAACTCAGCTCCAGTAATGCGGCATGGCTGCTTATTTTTTTTTTTTTATTTCATTTTGGATTAAAATTTAAATAATTTTATATAAAATCAGTTTTACTAGAAGTATAGTACCTATTTATTGAAAAAAATGTCTAAAGCTACAGTTAGTTGCCGCTTATTTACTTATCGGGGTTTCAATGAGTCGCACGATATATAATCAAAATCGAAATGTAAGGATTTTTCTTCATTAATTTCATTTCATTTATTTTTTCTTAATTTAACGAAAAACAAAATAGTATAATAGTTTTATAATTATGATAGAAAATAAGATTTAAGATCTGAAATGTTAATAAAGGAAGAAAACATTTAAACTTGAGCGATGGTAATCGATCCTTCGGAATCAACTGTGGAATTCAGTAGCTTTGAATACCTCGTATTGTATGTAAGTGTTGTATCAGCAAAATCTGATTTAAGTTTTTCTTTTGACTTATCTTTCTTTCTCGGATTACTTTGGTGCTCTCTTTCAGCCTCTTCATATTCTTGTAATATAATTTTGAGCTCTTTTGAATAAACAGCGTAATTATTAGAGTCTATAAAATAGCTATCAATGCTTATATGTTTATTTTCTTGTATTGATATTCTAACGCACTTCACAGTTATAACATCTAATTGTGCATTAAGAAAATAACTCGTGTAATTTAAACACTGAGCTAAAGCGTGATCGCTTTTTTGGTTTGTTTTGTTGAGCTTCGTAGGCATAAATTTATATTCGATGGTAGTGCCATGGAAATTATTGTCCGAGTCTTGATGAATTATTATTAAATCAATGCTGTATTGTTTTCCTAAAAAAGTATATGTTTTTTCTACTCCGGCAATATTTAATAAATACTCTTTATTACTCATAAATTTGAAAATAATTGTGTGATCAAATATTATTCTACTCATTGCTTCATTTCCATACAGAGCAAAGGCTTTCTTAAACAAGTACAATCGAAGTTCCTCTTTTTCAATAACATATGGTGTAGCTCGTTGTAATAAATTCTCACATGTAAAGCATACATCATCGGAGACCGTGGTGTTGGTAAGCAAGAACTTTTTTAAATGTATTCTAAAATTAATATAATCTCGCTGGTGAAAAGATTGTATTAAGAATAATGCTACGTTATCATCTTGTAAGTACAACAGCAAGTGTATTTTAATTTCTTCATTTGGAATCCTTACGTGAAGATTTTCACTAGAGCGATATGGTTTTACCATATTTTTTGGAAAAACTGTGAGATAGCCGGCGCTAAACATCATCTTTAGAATAATATTCATAATGTTTAAAAATTGAATCTCATTATAAGTAATACTCTGCTTCATTAACATTTCTCTTATAAAGTTTAAATCATCACGCGTAAGTTCAAGTGCGCTTTCTATTTTTATAGTACCTCCAGTAACTAAATCCATAAGGGTTTCTTGACCATCATCAGCCAGTAAAATTGGTTTTAAAATATGAGCGACGGTTCCCGTATCTGTCCAGTATGCCTTAAGTTTTCTTTCTATAATATAATTTGTAATTGAAATAGGATTGTAAATTGTTAATGAATATTCGTATCCTCCTTTATACCCATCATAAAATTGTCGGACTTTGCGATATTCCTCTTTAGACACACCACTCATTTTCATAATGTCTTCAACTTCTCTCTGATGAAATCCATAGAAAAAAAAAATGTCTTGAGCATTCAAGAAACTGTAATGCTTAAAGCTATTGATTCCTGAATATAATTTTTGCTCCACTATACGGATGCATCCTGTAAGAACAGCGAATTGAATTTTTTCACTTCCTTTTTTGAAAGTGTTTGTTAGAAATGAACTGAACCAATTAATTAACATCTCTTGATTCTCTTCGTTCCATTTTTTGCTCAAGATTGCATGTAATAAGGGTGAATCCAGTTCATCTATTAATATAATAGGTTTTTTCAATGTAGTGTATTCATTTAAACAATGGCAAAGGAATTCAATACTCTCGGTGTACTCGTCATTACAAGCTTCACCAGCCTTAAATTTCAAATACTTGTCCAAATCTCGTTTTATATCCAGTTCTTTATCATTTCTCAACTCCAGTCTCTTTTTCATGAATTGTAGAACATATATATGTTCCTTAAATATTCTCTGAATACAACGCTTAATTGCACTTATTATGGGTTCGTACGACACATACACTTCTAATCCCATTAAATCTAAATGGATCACTGGATGTTTCCCGAAGTGGCTCTCCATTATCTCCTTCTCTTCTGATATTAATAAATGATACTCCAACAGACGTGTTTCCTCGAACCTATCCACTATTTGTTGATTGTAGAAGAGTTGATAGCTTGGAATGTTTTCGTTCAAAGGTAATAAGGTGGTGTAATGTTTATTTTTTGGTGCTTCGAAGAAGTATTGAATCATCTTTAGATTTATGGTTTTACCCCATCTTCTCGGAGCTGTAATGAGATATACCTTAGTTTTACGAGCAAGTAAATATTTAATCAACATGGTTTTATCGATGAAAATTCCTCCATTCATGATCAACTCGTTGTAAGTTGACGCACCGAGGTGCATTTGCCATGGTGATTTTTCATCCTGCTCTCGCAATGCACGATTAGCGCGAGATTTGAATACAGGATTTGATGAATATACATCTGGTATTGTTGAAGACTGGCTTCCCCCAAAAGATGTTGGATCTGTACTCTCACTTAAAGGTGTTGACGCTTCATTCTTCTTTGATGATTCGTTCTCCTTTGAGGATGTGTCAGAAGCGTATATGCCATTTTTTAATCTCATTAATTCGAAGCATAACTTTAGGAGGAATATAAGTCGAAAATTTGCCAAATCCATTTCCACTATTTGTTTAAACTAAAAACCTAAAGAAAACAAGAGAAGGGTTTAAATAGAACAAAAATACTGTTGGTATGAAAAATTACAATCTCCTAAAATTTTGCATATTTCAAAACTATGAATTATATAGTTAGTATACGTATTGCGTTGTTAAGCTTAGAGTAAAAAGACCGCTTTTCACAGCCCTTTTGGAATTTGGTTCACAATATCGCATCCTAAAGGCTGAAAATGATAATGTCATGGTTGGTTTTAAAAGGGGGTTTCAGGTGTCTAACCCTCCTAAAGAGCTTCTTCTTATTTTTTTTAGGTGTTTAAGCAAACTTTTTAGTATTTTAAACAATTTACTATGTTTACCACTTGACTTTATGGAACTGAAACCTCCACCTAAGCAGCTATCCTAAAACCAGCACTGGATAGTGTTGTAAATTCTAGATAAAAAATTTTAGATTGATTCGTCAGTGGTAGCAACTAATTGTTGTTGAACATACTGCAGTATTCTATTTATTGGCTCGATATATCACAAGGGAAAGGATGATAACAATCTAGAAAACACAATGTAGTAACCAGATGTATTAAAATATTTATATTAAAAATGTTATTGAATTGGATTACTTCCCTTGATATTTTCTTATTAGAAAAAAAAATTGGAATAAAAAAGTATATTACTTCAATTAGCATTCTAATATTAGATTTATTGCTAACGATTAGAAGTATGTCCAATGATAATTTCTCCCGCTTCAGATTAAAATTCCCACTTTTCTACCAGCTCTTTATATTTTCCATTGATTTTTCACAAAAATTCCCACTTTTTCCTGCATTTCTCACAAGAATTCATGGATTTCCGCCCAAATTTCCTCACAAAAAGCAAAAAAGAAAGTGTCATAGGTATTCCCAATCTCCTGTCGTAAATTGAGTAATGTAAATCCACTAAACATGAAACCATTTTTGTGCATGTGGAAATGGGGGAAAAAATTGAAATAAAAATACGAATAGGTTTCTGGTTTGTAAATAAGTACAAGAACCTGCGACAAATAGTCAAAACTCAAATTCTCTTTTTTCCTCAAGGTGATTGGAAGAAATGAGTGGGAGGTTGCAGCACTCTGCATGAGGCATAAGTAAGTATCGCAAAGCACAATTTTATATTCACATAGTTCACCACGGAGTTATGTACGTTATTTTATTCAACGAATTTTCAATTTAAACAATATAAATACAAAAAAAACGTAAGCAGCCATACCGCATTACTGGAGCTGAGTTTTAAACGGGTAAAATTTGTTTTTGAATGAGTAAAATGAAATTTGAACGAAAAGTATCAAGCATAACATAATTATTATCTTTAATTCGAGATCTTTTTCAAAACCGCATTTCGCACCCTTACTGCAACAACACCACATCTCAAAAAAGATCTTCGACTGCAATGACACCACATCTCAAGAAACTACCAAAAATAATTTGCGTTGCGAAAATCTGCCTTTACCATTGGAAAGAACGTGAAAAATTAGTATGGATCAATGAAAAAAAAAAATGAATTTAAATTCGTACTTCGTTATTTACAAAGCAAATAAAAAAGAAATTTCCTTGAGTTTCGGTTATTTGACGTGTTTTGAGATGCGGTATTGTTGCAGTAGGGGTGCGATTTGATACGTTTAAATAGGTAAAAAAATAATTATTACTATTTAACTTGAACGCAGCGAATGTAATTTTGTAAAACATGTCGAATCAATATAATTATGCTATGCTTGATACTTTTCCTTCAAATCTCATTTCACTCATTTAAATGCAGCGTTTGAATTTATTAAAGAATATTGAACTGACCTGGTAATTTTGTTACCCATATTTTTTGAATCATTTTGCTCTTAATTTTTTTTTCTTCAAAAAGTTGGCGTTCAATTTTTTTCGTTTCAACCAAGCGTGATTTTTATTTTTATTTTCAGAAGATTTAATGAAAAATCCATTTTTCATTAAATCTCATTTTAGCCCCAGTTAAAAATTCCGCTTCAGTAATACGGCATGACTTCTTACGGTTTCTTTTTTGATTTCGATAGTGGGCAAATTCAATAATTTTTATCAAGTAAAAACATTTTTCAGACTATTTCCAAGGTTATTTTTGGATTTTTTTTTTATAATGATAGGTATGATCCGTTTCTATATAAATTCTTAAGTCAATTCCTTCACATGTAAGGAAATTGTAGTAGCGGATTCTCTAATTTAGGCTACAGCAATAAAATTTAGACACATGAAAACGCGGATAATTTCTGCATAATTACGCGACGAACTTGAACTGATTTTTAATGTCCATAGAAAATGTTTTGGGGTAATTTGAAAAAGGTCTGCATTTAAACATCACTCCTCACCCTATGAGAAAAGTGTCCCATTCAAGGAGGATAGATGCTCTGTGACCAAAAAAAAAATATATAGTTTTTTTTTTCATGAAAAATTAGTACAAATTCAATTATATATGCGTAATCAAATAATATGAATTTTTTATCAGCTCACTTTGTGCTTATGGTCATCGTAGGCCATCTCTGCTCTGTCATAAGAAGGCCATATCACCCCTGTACAACTTGTGTAAACATTCAAACTTTATATCTCCATTAAAAATATTAGAATTTGGATCTGTGTATTCCAAATCCTATCTAGAGAGTTTATTAATGCATAAGAATTCGTTATTTTCCAAAATCCAGAATTATTTTCGTTTTTTTTTTTTTTTGCAGTCCACAAATAATGACAATAAAAATCTTATTTTTTTTCGATCGCTTTTATTTTTTTTTTTAGATTCCAATTGTTTACAACTTTTCACCTTAATGTAGTAAAATTTCGTCAGTTAAGAGAATTTCGTTTTCATTGCAGTTTTCAAAAATGTTAATTTCTTTTCCAAAAAAGCAAAAAAAAAATACCACCCAATTTCCAAAATTTTGCCGAATTCATTCAAAATTGTCGAATTTTTGAATGAAATTTGACTAGGTAAAATTACTCCCACCACCCACAAATAAAATCCCAGGAAGTTTAGTTCTTAAGTAATTATTACTTGCTTTTATTTGTTGAATGAAATTATCAGCTTGTGAATATTCAATTCCTTTCAATGAATTCTTTAGGCGCGAGAAAAAATTAGGTACTAGGTATTTGCAGGTACCATAAGTTTCGTTTAAAAATTATGGCAGTAGCTTTGAGAACAAAATTAAAAAATAATTATGAAAGTATACACGTAGATGTGCTGTAGTATCAACATTTGACAAAAAAACCATATAAATTGGTTGCGAAAGGTTAAAAATATTTTCCTGATTTGAAAATAAGCCCCAATATAACTACAAAAAAATGTTCTCCAGTATGAATTTTTTCAAAAATAAATGGGAATGTTTCACTTCTACATGTGGTAGGTGTTACTAACATACGACCAGTTGTGTAACGCGATAGAGCCCAATACCTCAGAGGTATTTCATCAATAGATGGAAGCAAAGAATCTTTCATTATTGAAGTTGGAGCTGGTTTATGGTGGTAATATGGAATTCCTTGCAACATTCAAATTTCAATTTTTCAATCCCTGAACACTTAATATTTTGAATTCCAAATTTCCACACAATTGGTAATCATAAACGCAGTGGTTACCGAAGATGAGGTAAAAGTATACCCCTGTCACGAACGGCCAGAACTGTCAGAGACAAGGAACAACCAGCAATTGACATAGTACCCGATTTAGAACCAGGGTCAAGTTTTATGGCTGAAATACATGTCTTTCGAGGTGGACAAGGCGAGGTAAGTAACTTTTTATTGTGTTCAGTTAAAAAAATGAACTCAACTTTTTATGCTGGAAATTGAAAGTTTGTTATTTTCATACCTACATAATTAATCTTTCGTGAGAAAATAAATCAAATTGTCTCGAATATTTTTGCAAGTTTTGTTCTAAAAAATGTCCAAATTCGAATCTCAAATTGAAAAATCGCGTCCCCAACTGAAGTTTAATGCTCCATGCTTCACATAGGAAGATTTTCGCTAATAAGGAATTTAAATTAGTTTATCACCATTCTCCTCATAAACATCATATTTATCATAATATATCCAGCCAAAATATTATTTTGGGAAAAGAAACATGCGAATTTCAAGCGTATCATTTTATTTTTATTTTTTCATTTAACAAAATACAAGATAATATCATGGTTATATATAATTATAATGAAAAATAAGATTGAAAGTCTTCAATATCATTAAAGGCCGAAAATATTTAAGGATGTTAATCGTTTCTTACTTCAAATTAAATGCCGATTTAAGTAAATTGGAATACTTTATATCGCATAGGTCTGAATTCTTAGTAGTTTCATATTCTTCCAATATAGTTTTGAGATCTTCTAAATAAATAGTATAATGATTAGAGTCCATAAAGCGGCTTTTGATGTTTACAACTTTATTTTCTTGAATCGAAATGCCAACACATTTTATAGTGGTTACATCTAGTTGCTCACGAAGAAAATAACTTGTGTAACGTAAACATTGTGATAAAGCATGTTCGCTGTCTTGTTCAGTTTTGTTCAATTTCGTCGGCATGAATTTGTATTCTATAATAGTGCCATGGAACCTATTTTCCGCGTCTTCGTGAATCATAACTAAATCGATGCAATATTGTTTTCCTAAAAATGAGAAAGTTTTTTCCAGTCCTACAATGGTGAGTGAATATTGCCTCAACATTAATTCAAAAATTATTGTATGATCGAATGTTATTCTTGCCATAGCCTCATTACCATATAGAGCAAAGACATTCTTAAACAAGAGCAATACTCAAATTGCTCTTGTTTAAGAATGTCTTTGCTCTATATGGTAATGAGGCTATGGCAAGAATAACATTCGATCATACAATAATTTTTGAATTAATGTTGAGGCAATATTCACTCACCATTGTAGGACTGGAAAAAACTTTCTCATTTTTAGGAAAACAATATTGCATCGATTTAGTTATGATTCACGAAGACGCGGAAAATAGGTTCCATGGGCTTGTTTCCATAAATTCTCGTATGTTTCGGATACATCATTAGAGTCAATGGTGTGGGTAAGTAAGAAGTTTGTTAAACTTCTTTTAAAAGCAATATAATTTTCACGGTGAAAACTATCACCTGGTAAATTTCCATTAAAGAATCGTGCTACATTATCATCTCGTAAAAACTGCATCAGGTGTGTTTTAATCTCTTTGTTTGGAATCTTTACATGTAGAGTTTCAAAACTTTGATATGCTCTCGCCATATTTCGTGGAACAACAGTGAGATAACCAGCACTAAACATCATCTTGAAAATGATATTCAGCTCATTAGAAAATTCATCCATATTATTACTAATATGCTTCGTCTTGAGAATTTCTTTAATAAGCTTTAAATCATTACGCGAAAGTTCAAGTGCGCTTTCTATTTTTATAGTTCCTCCAGTAATTAAATCCATAAGGGTTTCTTGACCATCATCAGCCAGTAAAATTGGTTCTAAAAGATGGGCGACGCTTCCCGTATCTATCCAGTATGCCTCAAGTTTTCTTTCTCTAATATAATTTGTAATTGAGATAGGATTGTAAATTGTTAATGAATATTCGTATCCTCCTTTATACCCATCATAAAATTGTCGGACTTTGCGATATTCCTCTTTAGACACACCACTCATTTTCATAATGTCTTCAACTTCTCTCTGATGAAATCCATAGAAAAAAAAAAATGTCTTGACCATTCAAGAAATTGTAATGCTGAAAGTTATTGATTCCTGAGTATAATTTTTGCTCCACTATACGGATGCATCCTGTAAGAACAGCAAATTGAATTTTCTCACTTCCTTTTTTGAAAGTGTTGGTTAGAAATGAACTAAACCAATTAATTAACATCTCTTGATTCTCTTCGTTCCATTTTTTGCTCAAGATTGCATGTAATAAGGGTGAATCCAGTTCATCTATTAATATAATAGGCTTTTTCAATGTAGTGTATTCATTTAAACAATGGCAAAGGAATTCAATACTCTCTGTGTACTCGTCATTACAAGCTTCACCACCCTTAAATTTCAAATACTTGTCCAAATCTCGTTTTATATCCAGTTCTTTATCATTTCTCAACTCCCGTCTCTTTTTCATGAATTGTAGAACATATATATGTTCCTTAAATATTCTCTGAATACAACGCTTAATTGCACTTATTATGGGTTCGTACGACACATACACTTCTAATCCCATTAAATCTAAATGGATCACTGGATGTTTCCCGAAGTGGCTCTCCATTATCTCCTTCTCTTCTGATATTAATAAATGATACTCCAACAGACGTGTTTTCTCGAACCTATCCACTATTTGTTTATTGTAGAACATGTTGATAGCTTGGAATGTTTTCGTTCAAAGGTAATAAGGTGGTGTAATGTTTATTTTTTGGTGCTTCGAAGAAGTATTGAATCATCTTTAGATTTATGGTTTTACCCCATCTTCTCGGAGCTGTAATGAGATATACCTTAGTGTCACAATCAAGTAAATATTTAATCAACATGGTTTTATCGATGAAAATTCCTCCATTCATGATCAACTCGTTGTAATTTGACGCACCGAGTTGCATTTGCCATGGTGATTTTTCATCCTGCTCTCGCAATGCACGATTAGCGCGAGATTTGAATACAGGATTTGATGAATATACATCTGGTATTGTTGAAGACTGGCTTCCCCCAAAAGATGTTGGATCTGTACTCTCACTTAAAGGTGTTGACGCTTCATTCTTCTTTGATGATTCGTTCTCTTTTGAGGATGTATCAGAAGCGTATATGCCATTTTTTAATCTCATTAATTCGAAGCATAACTTTAGGAGGAATATAAGTCGAAAATTTGCCAAATCCATTTCCACTATTTGTTTAAACTAAAAACCTAAAGAAAACAAGAGAAGGGATTTAAATTGAACAAAAATACTGTAGGAATGAAAATTATAATCTCCTAAAATTTTGCATATTTCAAAACTATGAATTATATAGTTAGTATACGTATTACGTGATTAAGCTTAGAGTAAAAAGACTGCTTCTCATAACCCTTTTGGAATTTGGTTCACAATTTCGCATCCTGAAGGCTGAAAATGATAGTGTTATGGTTGGTTGTAGAAGGGGGTTTCAGGTGTCTAACCCTTCTAAATAGCTTTTTATTTTTTTCAGGTGTTTAAACAAACTTTTTAATAATTTAAACAATTTACTATGTTTTCCACTTGACTTTATGGAACTGAAACCTCCACCCAAGCAGCTATCCTAAAACCAGCACTGGATAGTGTTGTAAATTCTAAATAAAAAATTTTAGATATTTAAATCCTTCTTATAACACCTGACAACTAAATGAATAGAATACTGCAGCAAATGATTCGTCAGTGGTAGCATCTAATTGTTGTTGAACATAGTACAGTGCTCTATTTATTTGCTCGCTGTATCACAAGGGAAACGTTGATAACAGTCTAGAAAATTCTTTCTGAAAGTTAAAAGAATTTCATGTTTGAAGCGATTTTCACAAAGTAGTATTTAGATGTATTAAAATATCTATATTAACAATGTTATTGAAGTGCATTACTTCGCTTGATATTTTCTTATTAGAAAAAAAAAAATTGTGAATAAAAAAGTATAATATTTCAATTAGCATTCTAATATTACATTTATTGTTACCGATTAGAAGTATGTCCAATGATAATTTCTCCCGCTTCAGATTAAAATTCCCACTTTTCCACCAGCTGTTTAGATTTTCCATTGATTTTTCACAAAAATTCCCACTTTTTCCTGCATTTCTCACAAGTATTCATGGATTTCCGCCCAAGTTTCCTCGAAAAAGCAAAAAAGAAAATGTCATAGGTATTCCCAATCCCCTGTTGTAAATTATGTAATGTAAATCCACTAAACATGTAACATTTTTGTGCGTGTGGAAATGGGGGAAAAAAAATAAAAATAAAAATAGGAATAGGCTTCTGGTTTGTAAATAAGTACAAAACTTATAAAAGCCTGCGACAAATAGTCAAAACTCAAATAAAAACTAATAATCCATGTAGGAATTTTTCTCATGAATAACTGATGTTATTTAATTACTAGCATCTTCAATTAATTTGTAGGGAATTATCGAGTTATCACATATATCATTCTGATAAAGAAATAATTCCATTCTGATAAAGAAATAATTCATTTTGTATTCCTTCCTAATGATGTACATGTAAGATCGTAGAAAGTTTTTAATCATTTCAGATAAACATTACTTATTTTCAAAGCAGATAAATGAAAACATTGATTACAAATATCTACAGGGATGCCTTTAAGGGAGTTATGAAGATTCGAGGAAGTTGGCAATTATCATAAAATAGAATATTCACTGTTCAATATGTACCTACTATTGTTTTATATATTTTTTTTTTTCCAAAAAAAAAACGAAGAACATCGAATCGGTATACATTTCGTTTTTCTTAGTCGGTAAATTTTAGTCTCGCAGTCCTGCCCCCCTTCCCCACAAAAAACTTCTATCCGTCACTGCATATCTACGATTGAATGAGATAAGTTACGTTCAATCTATCAACTAAGCAATATCTCAGTATCTAACATAATTACAACGATATATTACAACTTAATTTTCGACCTAATATAATATCCTTATTGACAATTAAGTAATAAAAATGTCGGAAAAGTCGAACAACCCTTTTAAGAATAACAACTTGAAATTATATACTGAGACACGTGATACAGATAAAATGAAAAGTTCTGAGGATGTTTTGGCCAATTCTAAATAATGTTGATTTGAGCCTCACATCATAAAATTTTGTTCATAGTTTTTTCCACTTCTCTCTTTTTTTTTCAACGCCATGTGTAAGCAGTTGATATATTTTTTTTAAATCAACGCACCACCGCCCTGAGCTTGGTTGGCCCTCTCTGAAATGATGAGATGGCTACAGACATGCGTATACTACAGAATACAATGTCATTTTTAGAATAAAGTCTCTCTCCTAATAAGATGGTAAAAACGGCGCTTCACCCAAATTCATTCACAAGTGGTCCTAAATGTGCGCGTTTCTAGAGCGTTTTCTCGCGATTCTATCAACTTGGGCAAAAAATGTGTAATAAAATTTTTTGTTGAGAATCTGATCAGCTTCATTTCTTAAATTAACTTTTTTTCTGTATCTAGATTGGAACGTGTGTTATAGACAAAAAACGGTTTTGGGGGTACAAATGTGGATTTTAGCGGAGAAGCAACGCGATTTTCAGCCAAAAGTTAGGCGTTGTAACGGACACTATTGGCTACAACTTTCTGCAGAAAAACTTTGGCTACCAATTAGTCCCTGTTATAATCATGATTTGACACTTGACTTCGATTTCTTTATCGCCATCTTTATCTCGAAGTTTATTTATCCTTATTGTGAAATTCTCAGTCAGAAGTTTGCCACAATAGTCAAAAAGTAACTCGCCTTCTTTCCCAATGTTCATTTTATGTATATATATATTTTTTTTTGATCCCCACTGATTTCACAATAGTGTAATATTAGTATATTAGTATTTGGTGCAACTTTTTAGCCCCTTCATCATCTCCCCTAACGGGTGTACGAAAAAAATTATGAGATCCTTTTTTGTAGAGAATTTAATGAAAAACGTTTTATTAACATACTAATTTTTTTCTAAAACGTTTAGTTCCCGGAAAAAATACCCAAAAGTGATTTCAGGGGGAGCGTTTGTTACACATTTCTCTTTTTTTAATCAACTTCCACTCCCCTTTCTCCTTTGGAATCTTGAAAATATTATCATGTTGTACTTTAGGGTATGAGTTAATTATGAAAAAAAAACTAAGCCTTGTCACCCCTCCCTCTCCTTATTTGAAATATAACTATTCAGTGTTATGTTGTAAATTGGTTGTTGGGTTCTTTGTTGAGTAACGGTGTAAACAGGAAAGATAAACGGTTTGTGAAGCGAATATAAACAGAACATCTTATCACACCCATGTTCCCCCCACCACATAATAATAAAACTTTTGAAATAAAAAATTTTGTTTCATGCAATCTGTAACTTAGATGTTTGTGAAAGATTTAAATTTACTGAGAGTAAGACGAAATATTTTTAATAGAATCATAAATAAAGAAGAAAAAAAAGGTAAGCAGCCATGCCGCATTACTGGAGCTTGTTTTAATTTGGTAATAGAGTATTTATAATGACTGGTCTATGTTCTAATTGGTCATACATCACGCCTGTAACAACCAATCAGCAAGTTGAAATGTGGTGAATTTACCTCGACCAACTCGTAAAATAAAAACACAAATCAGCTGATGATTCAAATCACAAACGAATTTTAGTCGTTCACTGAAAACTGAACGATATTATTCAGGAAGGTAGAAATGAAACTACCTACATTTTATCACATTCTAGCGTTATGATTGGTCATTACGCGCGTAACATATGACCAATTAGAACATAGACCAGTCATTATAAATACTCTATAACCTTGCTTAACCATTCATGACTACAGCCCCAATACCAAGCCTAAAAACCCCTACCCTATCCCTTCTAAAACCACTTGAGAAGATGAATTCAGAACAAACGTAGTATTTCTTGCCATGAAATAATCATAGGAACGCATATTTCTAAAATTATAACTTTTGAGGATCCTCAAATTATCTTCAAATCTTCATGATCCACCATTTTAGATCCATTTTGACTTAAATTGAAGAGGTCATACTCTGGTCATGAACTAATCGTACACACGAAGTTTGACCTTTTTAGGCCGATTTGGTGATGAGATATGGAAAATTCATGAAATTTCCTGCAGTCATTTCCCCTCCAAAAGTCGTTTTTTCCTCTAACTCGTCCCCAAATTCCCTTGGGAAACTAAAATCTGAATAAGTTAGTCACTCGGGCTCATTTTATCATATGACATAGCGATAAAAAATTTTCGACCTCTCGTGTACCCCCACCACATTTTAGGTTCGATAACCCCTCCCTCACCCCTCCCAACATCATGTATGGAGACGAATTCGGGATATAGTATATATCTTATTCTCAATATTCATATGAGTCCATATTAATTACATTTTTACCAACTTAAGGCTCCTCAAGCTCTACTCAAATTGTGATAATCCGCCATTTTGAATCCATTTTGATCCAAATTGAAGAGGTCACATTTTGGTCACCGATTAACCCCACACACGAAGTTTAACCTCTTTAACTTGATTTTGTGGGGAGATATGGAAGATTCAAGAAATTTCATGACTCAAAACTTCCTCAAAAAACCGTTTTTTGCTCCAACTCCTTTCAATATGCACTTAGGAAGCTGAAATTCGGATATGTTAGCATCTGTGACTCATTCTTTTATATGAGATCAAAAACAAAAAATTTAAGCTATTTACCTCCTCTCCAGCCTCCTCAAAATTTGAGTGATCCGCCATTTTGAAAATTTATTGAAAGAACAAAAAAGTACTTTTGCGCATTTTTAAGAAGAGTTTCTCACCGAATTTTGAGCGAATTTCATCCACACCCGCCGGCGCTACGCGTGGGTCACAAAAAACAGGTTTGCTCTAACTCTCTTCAAAATGTACTTACGAAGCTAAAATTTGGATATGTTAGTGTCCGTGACTTACTCTTTCATGTGAGGTCAAAAACGAAAAGTTTGAGCAATTATTTCTTTCTCCAGCTCTTCTCAAGGTTTGAGTGATCCGTCATTTTGAAACTTATCGAAAAAACAAAAAAGGTTTTCCTGCGCATTTTCAAGTAGAGTCTCTCATCAAATTTTGAGCGTATTTTATAAATACCCGCCGGCGCTATGCGTGGGGGAAAAATATACTCCTTGACAACCTTGGACGGATAAATAAACTTATGAAATTTATGAATTCTTCTGGATTACTTAAATTGATGTAATCATTACAATCGTGCCTCTAGCCATAGCTGCTGTGCACGGCACGTAAAAAAAAATGAAAAATAAATCTACATTTCTCAGATGATTACAAATGATCTGAAACGCAAAGATTTGAAAAACCCACCCCCGACCTTTCCTTTCCAAATCAGGTAGACTGTAATAGCTGTCGTTTTTTAGTTAAAAACTCGGCTAATTATCGTTTTGCATTGTAAGTAAGTAGATTGAAAGTAAACCGTAGGAAAAAATTTGAATTTAATATCCTAATAAGTCTTGAAAAAACATTAATACTGCGACAAAGTGAAAGTTCCTAAGTATAGATTTTTTCGGTTGTTTAGGTTATGTATGCGCTTGCGCATTTTGAACCAATACGAACAAAAACAAATAATACAAATTTGTTATTCCTCGAATGTGTATCTATTCTAAGGTATTGGAGCCTTAGAGCTAAAAAAGTTACACGTGAAGATACCTATTCATAATAAATGTTGAGGTAAGTAGATAATCCAAAACTTTAAGACGTTTTGATCCTACAACGCTTCAGCATTAAATATTAAGTAATATCCATCAATCAGCTTAATCATCTGTATAATATGATCAGGTTTATACATGTCGACGAATTTTTATTCGAATACCTTCAGTGTACCAGTAAGTATATTTATATAAAGTATATTGGTATCTGATAATTAAGTAACTAATTTTTGTAAATTATTCTGGGATTTTTCTGCTAGCTCCACCAATTTGACCTACATTTTTGCGACGCAGTTACCCAGAAAAACCGTCGCGAATTATTCGCCGCAGTTTGAAAAGAATACATCAGTAATTTGAAATATTTTGACTTCAGGTAAGAAGAAAAAGTATGTAAACTGATCATACCTGTTGAAGAAAGAAGATTATTCATCAAGCTGTTTACTTCGTTATCCAATATCTATCATGGAAGATTTGGTGAAAACTTTACATGAACTCAGTGTAGATTTGGAACCTGACACGAAAGACTTATTCAATGAACAAATTAATACTCTACGAGAAAAAGACGCTGCTAAACCTAACCGTCAAAAAATCATTACGAAATTAATAAGGCACTTTTTAAAGAAAGGAGTTAACGTGAACGCTATCAATTCAGCAGGCCGAACCCCGTTGCACGAAGCAGTATGGCATGATAATCTAATCACAACGAAGATGTTAATCGAAAATAAAGCTGATATTAATCAGAAGATAATACCAAATACGACGAGTTCGGATTTCAATAATTTCACTCCTTTGCATTTGGCAGTTTTCAACGAAAATTTGATTATGGTGATGTATTTGCTGCATTGCGGAGCGTATATCAATGTCGTAAACGACAAAGATGGAAATATTTTACATTCAGCTTATAAGCTAAAAGATATTAGAATTTTAAAATATCTTATCGATCATGGAGCCGATTTGAATGCTAAAAATCCTCAAGGAAATACACTTTTACATCGTACTTTTTACGATAATAATATTGAACTGTTGAAATTTCTCGTCGATAAAGGAGCTGATATCAATGCTAAAGATAATGATAATTATACTGTTCTACATTTAGCTTTGCATAAAGGCAATTTAGAATTGATCGAGTATCTTGTAGATAAGGGAGCTAATCCTGATGTGGATTATGAAGATTGTACTAAGAATACGCCGTTGCATCGTATTTCTCAACTTTATTTTTGAAATATTTTTATTAGTTAGATGCTATATAGATGTAATCATGATAATATTTTTAAAACAATCGGTTCATTTTTTCAATGCATTTTCATTAAAAGTAAAGTAAAAACACACTAATCGTGTTAAACATTTAATTCGCCTTTTCAATTTCACAATATTTGCAACTTAATTTTAAACTTCAAAGTTCAAATTTCATACTTATTCGCGCGAACCGGGCTCCCCTTATACACTGTGCCCAAATGATTTATAACACCCCCAAGCGCCAAAATCTCTTCATCCGCAATAAAGTATTGGTTATTTCATTTCTTTTCACAGGATTAAGAAATTAACTCGTAAATAATTGTTTCTTTAGGATTTCATTACAGTAAACTTCCAACGTTTCATTTCAGTTAATTTTACAATAATGATTTTGGAGGAAATTAATTTAAATCATTCAAATAACCTATAAAAAATTATTTAAATCATGGAAGTTTTTAACTGAAGCAACCCCACCCTATCCCTTCCAAATCCACTTAAGAAGTTGAATTTGGAACAATCGTAGTAGGTATTTACTGCCATGGAATAATCATATGAACACATATTTCTCAAATTATGAGTATTCGAGGCTCCTCAAATTATCTTCATATTCTTATGATCCGCCATTTTGTATTCTTTTTCACCCACATTGAAGAGGTCATATTCTGGTCATCAATTAATTTTTAACACGAAGTATGAACTATCTAGATTGATTTTGTGATGAGATGTGGATGATTCATGAATTTTTGTGCCGTAATTTCCCCTCCAAAATAGGATTTCTTTAATTCCCCACCAAATTCATTTGAGAAGCTAAAATCAGAATAGGTTAATCACTTGAGATTATTTCATCATGTGACCCCATAATAGAAGTGACTTGTACTATCACCACATTTTAAGGTCAATAACCCCTTCTTCTCCCCTCCAACATCATGTGTTGAAGTGAGTTGGATCCCCAATAATCATATGAGTTCATATTAATTACATCATTTACTAATTTGAGGCTCCTTAACCTCCACTCAAATGTTGGTAATCCGCCATTTTGTATTTATTTTGACTCAAATTCAAGAGGTCAGATTCTGATCATCAACTGACTCCACACACGAAGTTTGACCTTTCTAAGTTGATTTGGTGAAGAGATATGGAAAATTCATGACATATCCTGCAGTAATTTCCCCTCCAAAAGTCTTTTTTTCCTCTAACTCGCCCCAAATTCACTTGAAAAGCTAAAATCTGAATAAGTTGGTCACTCGGGCTCATTTTATCATATGATATAGCGATAAAAAATTTTCGACCTCTCGGGTACGCCCACCACATTTTAGGTTCGATAACCCCTCCCTCACCCCTCCCAACATCATGTATGGAGACGAATTCGGGATATAGTGTATATCTTATTCTCAATATTCATATGAGTCCATATTAATTATATTTTTACCAACTTAAGGCTCCTCAAGCTCTACTCAAATTGTGATAATCCGCCATTTTGAATCCATTTTGATCCAAATTCAAGAGGTCATATTTTGGTCACCAATTAACCCCATACACGAAGTTTGACCTCTTTAACTTCATTTGATAGGTGGATATGGAAGATTCAAGAAATTTCATGACTCAAAACTTCCTCAAAAAACCGTTTTTTGCTCCAACTCCTCTCAATATGCACTTAGGATGCTGAAATTCGGATATATTACCATCTGTAACTCATTCTTTTATATGAGATCAAAAACAAAAAATTTCAGCTATTTACCTCCTCTCCAGTATCCCTCAAAATTTGAGTGATCCGCCATTTTGAAAATTTATTGAAAAAACAAAAAAGTACTTTTGCGCTTATTTAAGAAGAATCTTCCACCAAATTTTGAGGGAATTTTATCAATACCCGCCGGTGCGACGCGTGGGACACAAAGAACAAAATTTCCTCAAAAGCAGGTTTTTGCTCTGACTCTCCTCAAAATGCACTTGAAAATCTGAAATTTGGATATGTTAATGTCCGTGACTCACTCTTTCATAATAGATGAAAAAAGGAAGACTCTAGCTTTTTTCTCCTTCTCCAGCCTCCCTCAAAATTTGAGTGATCCGCCATTTTTAAATTTATCGAAAAAACAAAAAAGGTTTTTCTGCGCATTTATAAGAAGAGTCTCTCACCAAAATTTGAGCGAATTTTATGTATACTCTCCGGCTCTAGGGGGGAGTGAAAAATATATACACAAGTTGGACACTTGCCAGATGATTACAAATGGTCTGAAACGCAAAGATTTGAAGATCCCACTTTCGCTCGACTTTTCCTTCCCAAATCAGGTAGGCTGTAATAGTTGTCGTTTTTTAGTTGAAAACTCAGCTGAAAAAAAGAATTCGGAAAATAGAATATGTTGTTTGGCCGAGAATCAAACTTTACGAATGAAAAAATCCAACTGAAGCAGTTACGCTTGCAGAATTACTAAGAGAATTCCACAGTAAATCTCGTCGACTTTAACTGTATTAGCCTATTAAAGTAGCATTATGTATCATCATCATTTTCGTATTTTTTCTGATACTGTTTAAAACTTTTTATGAAATATACGTCTTTTTTTGTTCTGAAATTAACAGGAAGTTTGATTAAGAAAACGAAAGCCTAAATTCGTATACTTCAAGGATATCTAAGCCTCAAAAAGTGTTGTCCCACGTAACATTTCCTCTGCCCCAGCTAAAACAAAGTGCTGTCTACGGGCCTGCAGGTTCCTGGTTTGGATTCCTGAGAGGGCTCACATAAGATCCAAATTTTAGGTTTTTAAATTTTCTCATTTTTTTGGTTAAATTAAAAAAAAAAAATTCTCATTCGATTTAAAAAATAAAAATATAAATGTATTAAGAATTCGAGTCTAACATTTATTTTATCTTCCATATTCACTGCTCTGACCTAGAGTAGAATATTTTTGATTTCATTACATTTTCAAAATCGGTTCAAAAATCAGCTTGGATTGCACCGAAGAAATAACAGATATCTACCAATATATTCGGAATTCCATTTCAAATCAATTTAATATGACATCACATCTAACAGCGTTTCGTAAAATTAAAAGTATACGTAAAGCTATACACATCTAGAAAATACTACCGATCCGGAAGAAGCGAATTACTCTCTCGTGAATATTACAACATTGAGTACAATGTACAATCATGCGTAAAAGTAACACAACATAATCAATCCCTGATGAGGATTCGCTATGTATTTCACAGTATTCGTAGAAAATATCAAAATACAAAACATCTCGAAATATCGTCTAAATTATGATAAGCTGAATAGGTAAAGTATATAAAAATATTAAAAAAAATAATAATATTATACCTAGTACATTCAAAATGACTAGAATATACTCGTACTTTACACGTGCCACATGGGCGTATTGTGTCATCGAGAAGAAAGCTGTGAAAATTATTTTTTTAACGTAGTGATCGTATGATTACTCGGAGCAATATTTTAAAGCCAACCTTATGGTAACACGAGTACGTATATTGAAATAATTAACTTATTAGAACATAGAGAACAAATTATTGCCTGAATATAGAATGCCCAAAATGAATCATCGAAAACGATAATACTTCGCAGCTGTACTTCTCAAGTATTCTAGATCATTTCCAGATATGAAAGACTCTCTTACATTTTTGTAAAATTATTCAAACTCCTATTTCTACAGTAAAGTTTTCATTTTAGATATTTAATCATTTATACATTCGTTATTCTCACATTACATAATTAATACACACGCGGAAACATAGGTGCTGTAATATTTTACAAATACAATAAAAAAAAAAGAAAAGAAAAAACGTTAAATCTATTAAATACAAAATTCGTGAAAAAGCTATACTTTTTCACTACAACGCCAATATATACGAAGGTATTTCGAGACTAGAAAATTACAAAGGTTTTGGTTTACATATTTCTCCGTTTCGAGAATGTAGCTCCTAATTTATATATTATTAATAATTTCTTAGTTTACAAAAAAAAAACAAACAAACGAACAATTGAACATTCCGATTATCGAAATGTAAATGTAAATTCATTCCGAATTATTACATCATCCAGCGATAACTGATCGAAGGTGGAAAATGATTTTCAAAGTAACTGAGCAATGACTGGTTGCAACAGGCACATATGTTCAGCTCCGCGTATTGGTAACTGATTGCTGGAATAATGCTTAATCATTTGCGGGATAGAGTCGAAAGGCGAGCTGAACTGGCCAAGGATGAATTTATTCGTTTCGGCCGTTTTCTGTATTCGCATATGCATGAATCCTTTGGCGCTCCTAGAAGTAATAATGAGATAAATCATTTATACATTGTTAATAAATTTCCAACTGTTTGATTATTGGTAATAAGTAACAATGGTAGATAGTAGATACCTATGCACACGCTGTTTTTAATCGGCGGCACGATTTTTAAAATTATGTGGCGGCGCACATGTCTACTAGGGTGGGTCGATTTTCACTTTTTTTGGAAAATTAAGAATGTACCTAGTTCAATGGTTGCATAATGATCCCAATAGAATGTAAAAAAAATTTCAGCCCTCTAGGTCAATATTTACCCCTCCCATAATGGAGTCAAAGTTTGTAAATAAGCAAATTTTTTCAAAAAATTTCAAAAAATTTTGTTAGACCTATTTAAATTTTTTTTTGCGTTTAAACATCATGTTTTGCCTTCCCAACTTCGAAAAAAAATTAAAATGCCAATTTTTCCTCCATCTAGGGGTTCCAAAAATACCTAAAATATGTGCTAAAATACCTTATTTTACCTGTTTTTCCATTTTATGTAATATCATTTATTAGCTCTTAATAATTAATTGATATTGTGTAAAAGATAGTAGCTGAGTACAATTATGTGGTATTCCTCAGTATTTAAGCTCAGACAATACATATATTGGTTCATTTTTACAATTTGAAAAGTACCCAAAATAGCCAATAACTTAGCTCTGTTTTATACTCATTCTTACAACATAATTTTGAATGACGAATATAGCGCAGCTCTTTACTGTTATATCAACTACAAATTTTCAAATACTCATTTATATACGTAGGTATATTTAAATTATCCAACGTCTAGCCGATAGACGTGCATCAGTCATATGCGTTGAGCTGCTTAACAGCTGATGTTCGCCCCCACTCTGTCACAGTAGGAAGTAAATCTCGTTTGAAATCGCGACAGGTTAGATTTTCTTACATTTTTAAATCCTTTTTACACCAAATATTCATTCCGCTACAAACCGTTTCCTTATTTTCATTTCTAGATGATGCCATCTTTCGAATTTAAGAAAGATTTCAAAATTTGAATAATTCGGTAAGTTCTTGCCTATTACCCGGCTGGCCGGAGGAACTCGATGCACAGCCACCTCCGCGTGGTGAGTTCTGGTATAAAGCAAAGAGCTGTGCAATTATTTGCCAATTGAATCATTGAATATTGTAAGTATGAGTATTAAGTAACTCTTAGCTAGGTAGAAATGGTAAATTGTAATTACTCATACAATGACCATTTTGGAGACCCCTTATTGTGAAAATGAACCAATATATGTATTGTCTGAGCTTAAATACTGAGGAATACCACATAATTGTACTCAGCTACTATCTTTTACACAATATCAATTAATTATTAAGAGCTAATAAATGATATTAAATAAAATGGAAAAACAGGTAAAATAAGGTATTTTAGCACATATTTTAGGTATTTTTGTAACCCCTGGATGGAGGAAAAATTGGCATTTTAATTTTTTTTCGAAGCTGGGAAGGCAAAACATGATGTTTAAACGCAAAAAAAAACTTAATTAGGTCTAACAAAATTTTTTGAAATTTCTTGAAAAAATTTGCTTATTTACAAACTTTGACTCAATTATGGGAGGGGTAAATATTGACCTAGAGGGCTGAAATTTTTTTTACATTCTATTGGGATCATTTTGCAACCATTGAACTAGGTACATTCTTAATTTTCCAAAAAAAGTGAAAATCGACCCACCCTAATGTCTACTTATAACTATAGTAATTTTCATTATTATTTTTTTTTCATCTCATAATATGTTATTCTCAAATGTAGTACGCAACTGTTTTAGTACTTACATGCCATTAAAAATCTTTGTAATTATTTTTAGATGAGTTTTAAAAACTCAAATTGATAGCTATTACAGACTCCTTGATTTGAGAAGGGAGGGGGTTGGATGAGGGGGTCTTAAATTTTTGTGTTTCAGTCCATTTGTAATCATCTGGCTAATGACCAACTTTTTGGTATATTATTATTTATATTTTCTTCCACACATAGCGCCAGCGGGTATTCATATTTGATAAGAGACTTTACTTAAAAATGCAAAAAAGCACCTTTTTTTGTTTTATCGATAAATTTCAAAATGGTGGATCACTCAAATTTTGAGGGAGGCTGGAGAAGGAGCAAAAAGCTCGAGTCTTCCTTTTTTCATCTCATATGAAAGAGTGAGTCACGGACATTAACATATCCAAATTTCAGCTTTTCAAGTGCATTTTGAGGAGAGTCAGAGCAAAAACCTGCTTTTGAGGAAATTTTGAGTCATGAAATTTCTTGAATCTTCCACATCTCCACACAAAATGAAGTTAAAGAGGTCAAACTTCGTGTGTGGGGTTAATTGGTGACCAGAATATGACCTCTTGAATTTGGAACAAAATGGATTCAAAATGGCGGATTATCACAATTTGAGTAGAGCTTGAGGAGCCTTAAGTTGGTAAAAATGTAATTAATATGGACTCATATGAATATTGAGAATAAGATATATACTATATCCCGAATTCGTCTCCATACATGATGTTGGGAGGGGTTGTCGAACCTAAAATGTGGTGGGGGTACACGAGAGGTTGAAAATTTTTTATCGCCATGTCATATGATAAAATGAGCCCGAGTGACTAACTTATTCAGATTGAGCATGTGCAAATTGCTCAAATTTTTAGTTTTCGATCGTATTTTTGAGGAAGTTTAGGGTCATGAAATTTCTTGAATCTTCTAAATCTCCTCACCAAATCGACCTAGGAATGTCCAATTTTGTGTACAACGTTACTCGGTGACCAGAACATGACATCTTGAATTTGGGTCAAAATGGATTTAAAATGGCGAATCATCAAAATTTGAGCAAAGCTTGAGGAGCCTCAGTAATTAATATGAACTGATACGACTATTGGGGATAAACGTCCAGTAAATGGGCCGAAGAAGTTGTACACATATCTATGACGCTCGACCAAACGTCATTCCACAGCCCCGCAGAGTAGTTAATAAATTATCCACCAGGATCTCCCTATGATGTGCGCAATTTTTAAATTTCGGACTTGGAAAGTGAGATTGTGTGACCTCACGTTTCATTGAACCAGCTCACGTTTCAATATTATGAAGTAAAATTTTATATATGTAGTAGGAATGTGAGTTTGTGTGAGCTCACGGAAAAATTGAACCAGCTCATGTTTTAATATTATGGAGTAAAATTTTATATATGTAGCAGGAATGTGAGTTTGTGTGAGCTCACGGAAAAATTGAACCGTGAATTAGCGTGACGGGGCATGAGTCAAGGTCTTTTAGTTCGCAGTTTTTTAGTGTTGCAGAAACGTGAGTTTGCGTGACCTCACATTTCATTGAACTGTGAGTTAGTTTGATGGGGCATGAGTCCAGGTCTTTTAGTTTGCACGGAAGGTGAGTTTTTGTGACCTCACGTTTCATTGAACTGTGAGTTGGCGTGACGGAGCATGAGTGGAGGTATTTTAGTTCCCACGTGATAAATGGAGCAAAATTTTATAAATGTAGCAGAAGGTGAGAGGATATCCTCAAGTTTCATTCAACCAGCTCATGTTCTAATATGGAGTGCACTTTAATTGAACCAGCTGGAGTTGTAATAAAGTAGTGGTGTGGTCATTTGTAATATGGAGTAAAAAGCATAAGAGTCCCTCCTCATAGTACCTCACGTTGAATGGTTAGCGAACGAAATAAAACCTCAACTTATGAATTCGAATGGCATCTTATGCCGAATGGTTGACCAACGAAATTATTATTTTAGACATTTTTTCACTGTCTATGTTTTGAAATAATTCAACGAATTGCGTTTGAAGTAATTTTAATTTGTGGCTAACTGAGATTAAAGAAAAAAAAATTAATTTCAACGTCGTGAATGTAATTTGAATGAATAGAATTTTTTTAAATGAATAATAACATTACTTATGTACGTATATGAAATTTTGTATATCGATTTAATTTTTCAATTGCTCCTTTCATTAAACAAGTAGTAAGCAAAAAGTTATTTTTTGAACGTGATCACAAATTTAAAAAATAAAAATAAAAATAACATTGACAAAAATTTAGTTTTCAATTTTTAAAAATTTTGGTTAAAGAAATGATAGAATCTACCATCGTGATTTCAAAAATTTTTTTCCTTTAATGATTCGCCAAACAAAGCAAAGAAGAACTATTACCATCGAAGAAGTTGACAATAAAGATAAAAAAACCCCGTTCAGTGTATAAAGAAGCACATGCTTAAACACCCCGTCCGAAGGATGGGTATAGATTACTAGTCTTTCATATAAAATAGACAACGAAAACTTTTAAGCATTTGCTTTTCCTTCAGCTTCTCTCAAAATCGAAGTGATCGGCCATTATCAGGTGCATAGAATTCTTTTATCTCAAGCATTCCAAGATACGACTGTTAAGGACTTTAAACTCCTTGAGTAGACTTTGGGAATCACTATAATAAAATTTATCTATATTGGCGAGACCGGCCAATTGTATAGCCGGGGTCAAATAAAACCTCAGCATTGTGGTTTGTGGTACCCTTTATGTGGTATAATAGCACTGCCTCAGTAGGGGTTTAGGAGCATAAACCTATACTAGACATCAGAAAGAGGTTTTATTGCCTCTTTTCTTATTTAAAGGTATTTTATGACCCTACCTGACGAGCCAGTGACTACAACTCTTTTGAGGGCAATAAACTCTGCGTCTCACGCATTTTATTGGTAGTGGTCTACCTTGCTTTCTGTCTTTGTTGGTTGCTCCTCCCCTTAAACGGGTTTACTTTGGAGCTGTCAGTGATGGTTATGTTTTAGTCTTACACTTGCATTAGTCGCGTGAACAACGAGATAAATACATAGGTAAAGATGAGCGTTATTGGATTATCAGTTTAAACGTTTTTAACGCCCGAATATTAACATATTAAGATAAGATATAATAAAATAGAACGTAAGCAGTCATGCTACATTAATGGAGCTGAGTTTTGAATTATGACTCATTCAAATTTAGTGTACGTAATAGTACTTTTTGCACAAAAAAGATAGAGGCTCATATTTATCAAACTTCAGCTACTTGAGGCTTCTCAAGCTTTCTTTAGACTTTGACGATTCGTCATTTGGATGTATTTCGACTAAAATTCTAAAATCGCATTGTAGTCTACAACTAACACCGCACACGAAGTTTCAGTTTTTCATACATTCGGGCTGGAGATGAAGACGATTTATATGAAATTTCCTATCTTAATTTCCCTTCAAAAAGCAGATTTTTGTTTCAACTCTTCTCCAAATTTACTTGATATATCAAAATTAGAGTATGTTAATCACATTACTTCACCTTCATCATATGACACCATTATAAAAAAAATTCAGCTCTTTACTTTCATTGCATTTTGAGGATCATTTTTATCCACAGAAATTATGCGATTCTGTGGTAATTACATTTGAATTACTCGAGGCTCCTTAAGCCTTTCTCAAGTTTTGACGATTCGTCATTTTTAGTCCACGTTAGTCCCCAGAAAAACGTTACAGCGGGATTCCACCGTATATAATACGTATATTTGTGACGAATCAAACTTTATCAGGAGTTTTACATACGTCACAAAAATGCCACAAATGCTTCTGTACGTAATAAGCCGCCCATCACTTTGATATCGGCGCACATGTCTATCAGTACAATTTGCGTAATTATTTATTCATTTGTGATTAAAATATCACAACTAAATAATTGAAAGGGAGTGGGAGAAACATTTTAGAATAAAAATATCGAAAATTCGTGGTAATTTGTTCATGTTCTATACTATGTGGTATACTGCATGTTAGTTTCGTTTTGCTCTTATTCTGTTTAAATATGTGTTGCTGATTGCTTTCTTCCATATTTGGTGTAGTTTGTCACTTTTAAGCTGTATGTTAAATTGAAATGACTTTTATCAAGCATAGAATACTTTCGGTCGTTCTTTTCATACTATTTTTAAAAGGTATCGTATAAATACAAATATCATATTTTACAATTACCTATCAGAAGACTTTAAATTTTATTTTAAATTTTTTGCTTTTTTCAAACTGTAATAAATTACTGAACCACTCATTCTAAAAAATTGAGATTTGAGTCATTGATAAACTAATCGATGGACAAATTTTTCATTCTATTACCTTAAAGTGATATTTAGGGCCGGATTCATTGCAAAAAAAAAAAAATGAGAAAAATTCTTCAGTACTGAATACCTTCAGTTCAGGAGTGAAATAGGTGGAAACGTAATTACTACGCTGAAATGTATGTATTTCCAAAATTTCAGGACTCAATAAATCACATGAGCTTTTCATTCCTGACTTATGTATTAATAATCCCACTGAGTTCATGACTCAGTGCATCATATAAAGTACTGATTCATGAATAATGTGCTGATCCCTTGTTAATTCAGAAATGAACCAATTTCCGTACAGTATTGTGTACTGAAATTACTTCGTGTCACAAAATTGCTGTATTTTCACAGGATTCATTACCGTATTATTTCCTATTTGTTATGGAGAAATGCAGTAATGAATGTTATTTATGGGGATTCAAGTACATTAGTTATTAATCAATACTATGTACGAAGTACTCAGTACTGAAAAGTTCAGAATTTCATACACTTCTGCATAGTAATTAGATTCCACATTAATCATTACCTCTGAATTCACAGTATTCAGTAGTTTACTCCTTTTTTCATTTTTCTCAGTGAGTAATGTGGGTCCGATGGGTACCGACTATGGGGTTTTCACAATTTTTGAACTATACCTTCCCATCCACTCATCATTTTCTCATTACCATAAATTCTGATTTCTTGTCGAGAATTTTCAATTTTTCTTTTTTTTTTTTTTTAACAAAAATTCCTGTCGTTATTTTACAAGTTCCCGGACACTTTCCCATATATCAAATTACCAGATTTGATATTCACAAATTATTCTTGCCGAAATACCAAAATCCGAATAATTTGGATTATTTTAATTCGTAAATTATTCGTAGTTACAATTTGATATTATGAGCTATAGCTCTCAAAAACTCTAGTTTATTATTGTCGTTTTTGTACTGCATATATTCGGAAGTAATTGCTTGTAAACGAGTCTGCAGCTAAATGCATTTTTGTTTTGACGAATTTCGTACCATTTTCCTCGAACTTGATTCCGCTAAGCTCATCTCAGTTGCCTCTTGTTCTTTCTGTAATTTAGTAAGGGCGGCGTATAGATCTGCATGATGTTTTCCGACGATGATCCGGAATCGGTTATGGCATTCCTCACTGATATTGTAGGTTTTATGATCTCTTTGTTAAAGCTGCTAAATGTTGATTCCATAGATGAGGGGGATACCAAGACTGAACGGTCCTACGAGCCTGCCTCTCGCTGGACAGCTGACTACGTAATATTCTCTCTATTACAACGCCCGTCTCACCATAAATTATTTTCCATAGAAATGAAAAATTGAAAATTTTATCTTTTGAGTAAACCTATTCTGGGATATGGTGTTCGAGAAAACAAAATCGGGAATTGAAAATTCGGGTAATCCTTTTTTCGGTGACATTGTCTTTCGGGAAAAACAATATGGGAAAACAAAATTGGGAATTAGAAAATCGCGTAATTTTTCATTCGGAGAAATTATCTTCCGAGAAAAACAATTTGGGAAAATGTGCGGGAATCATTTTACAATTTAAAATTTTCAAATTTATTGCACATACTTGTGGAACATGCAAAAATATTTGTTGTACTTATTTTTCTGGAAAAATTCACGATTCTTTTCAACATCCTGAATTACTGTTATTCAAAATTAAGTATTTAAAAAATCAATCGAGAAGTTAAAAATACTATTTTCTCAAAATTTAATTGTTTATAATAAATAAAATGGTAACCACCATAACATACTATTTTATTTGCCATTTTAGTTATTATTTTTTTTAATAGAAAAAGATCGAGGAAGTAATGCATTTAATAATATTTTAAATATATTTTAATGCATCAGCTTATGATACTGTAAAAATTATATATTGTTACTCACAAAGATCCCGAACGGCTGACCTAACGCTGCAGCTCTCCTAGCCCCTCCTTAAATCCGAGCTCGATGATATTCTCGAATCATAACCGAATTCATAGTGATTTTGAATTTATCAGGCTTTCACACACATACTGCGCATGTCATAACTACGAGTATTCTGTCTGGTACCACGCTACAGCATGTTTACCAACTCGCTTCCTTTCTGAGGTATTCAATTCAAACGAAAGATCAAGTTTAAGAGGCAAGCTCGGATTTAAGTAGAGAGAGCGCGGTTGCAGCCCTGGGCCGTCATTACAGGACATTAGGGGTAACAATTGTGGTACCAACGCGGTCACTGATTCACGACCGAGTTATAAACACAAACACTATTACATTGATCGAAGAAAAATAATAAACCTCCAAAATTATCAAGATAATTTTTATTTCGAGACATATAATCTAATAGGCTATATTATAGGTAAAGGTATTCGTGAGAACACTTCCTAATCCCAACTCTCCGCGTATTTATTTGGTGTTTAGTTTTAGAGTCGCTGTATTCTTTCTCGAGCGATCTCGATTTGGCCATGAAGTATGCTGTTGAAAAAGTCGCGAGGATTTTCATCGAGTGAGTTGGATTTAATGTTCGGTTTCAATTAACCACTTTCACCGCTAAATGTTTTTACATGATGCATTATCTTTCATACCACACAATATAATTATGATCTTTTATGATATCATAACATGATGCGTTGAAAGATATTCAAAATGTTAATGCATTACCTCCCCAATAGGCTCAAGTTATCCTCAAATTTTGACGAATCAGCATAAATCGATCTCATTCGGTGATTTCATATTATATATTCCACATAATATTAAACATTATAAGTCGTTGAGGAAATTTGGAAACCCTTCAGCCCCTCCCCCACCAATCATAAGGGCATTTGGAGAAGTTTGTAAACATGGTATCTGATTTAAATATTATTAATAATAATTTTAAATCAACGTAAATGAAATCACCGCGAGAAATAGATTTTTTCATTATTATCTAATCTTCGTGATTAAGGGAGGGGAATTTAAGACGAGTAGAAAAAGGTCGTAGTTAAAGAATAAGTTCATAATCGTATTCAGCGCACCCAAATACCTATAAAACAATATGTCACATGCCCAAACCACCTTTTTAAATTTTTCTTCAAAATTTGGGGGCACCATACCCCCTAAACGGAGTAAGTGCCCATCTTGAAAATACTGCACTTATAAAACACATCGAATTGTTTCATATTATAACATTTTCGAATTTTTAAAATAAAGCTTCAATAATTTGTTGAACTTTTTGTATTCAAAATTTAACTTTCAACTTTTGAAAATTTCATAAGTTCTTTGAAATCTTTTTTTGGATAGGCTAATGGACTGTGAAAACCGTTCATCCTCAGATGAATTTTTTCGCTTTCTACAAGAGTCAGAAGTTGAACATGTTTTGCTAAAACTAAAAAATTTTAAAAATTAAGAGCCCTCCCCTTGCCCCTGAACGGTCCGTGGTGGAACTGATGATGGTTTTCTTACCAATGGGGCAAAACTAACTTGTAGAAAAAACGAGCGAAATCGAAGACTATGAGGTAAAATGTTCGGTTGAACTAACATGTAACGACCTCTTTCTACATTGATTTGGTTAAGGAGATGTGGAAGGTTCAAGAAATTTTATTAAGTAAAACTTCCACAAAAAGCAGTTTTTTGCTCTAACCCCCCTCTAAATTCACTTGGGAAACTGAAATTTGGATATGTTAGTGTCTGTGACTCACTCTTTCATATGAGATGAAAACGAAAATTTTAAGTAATTTACTCTCCTCTCCAGCTCCCCTCAAAATATGAGCGATCCTTCAAATTTGATGTGTATCGAAAAACAAAAAAAGTACTCGTCCTGTATTTTCAAGAAGAGTCTTTCAACAAATTTTTGGTGATTTTTATCAATACCCGCCAGCGCTATGCTTGGGGCAAAATACATATATATATAGATTTTTTTGTCCCAGTGAGATCCGTTTTCTATAAAAATAAACAACATGAGATCCTTTTGGGTAAGGCGAGATCCGATTATGGATCTAACCTCGCCACATTTGTGTAACATTTTTTTAGAATAAGCATGCTACTAAGAATATATGAGCAAATTTCAACACAGATCTCACCTTTCCCACCTTTCCCTAATTTTACATAATAGTTCTTTAATTTTCTATGCTCTCTCCATAGAATCTGCTGCATTGCTAAAATCATACAATTTTACTATCGGATAAAAGTCGGATCTCAAGTTGTCCTGATTATTCTCTGGATCTTACCTTAATCAAAAAAATCCAGAACCTATCGTTTTTATTAAAAACAAAACTAGAAAAAAACATAATAAATTTGTCAAATGAATTAATTTCATTTATGAACAGACTATTTTTCAAATTTAACTCGAGTTTTTTCCCTACATTTGGGAATTATTCCCACTTGTCCAGTACCATTCATTTCTGAATAATTGCTCCACTTTCGGAACAACTTATATATAAGCCCAGTCAGACGTGTATAATTAATATTGAATTATTAGTAATCATATCTACGCATGATTTCTGAGTAAATAGTGATTAATTTCAACTCAAAAAGTTCCTTATACGCATAGAACGAATGCTGGGGAAAAGAATTCCCAAGTTTCAACTATTTGTCATTAGGTTTTACAAGATTTACACTCATTTGGTACTATCCAGTTCATATTTCATTTTAATACTTTTTATCCATTTCTACATTCGTGGTTTATCAGTGTTTAGTAGGTTCGTAGTAGGTTCACTTCGTACCACATGTTACTTTTTTCATAATTTTTGTGATTTCGCTCAAGTTTTAGAAATTTTAAACCATACTCTTAACCTTCCCCCTCCCATATTACCTGGAGGTGACATTTTTCCAGTGAGGTTCACAGGTCATATGTTCTCCACAGGCTTAGATTTTGAAGAGGCCACTAAGGCCAATGTCCCCACAACAAAGTGCTAATACTGATTGAACTTCAGTTTTTAATCACCCGTATTCGATAATAAGTTGATAAAATAATGAGCAATATATATTTTAATCTTTCAGTATTGGAATATATACCACGGACAATAGAAGCGAAAAGAACACAGAACTCGGTTTCCACATCTAATAACATTAGAGAAGCCATCGATTTCCTCAGCCAAGCTGAATATAAAGTCAAGTTGAGTAAAAGACATAAAAATGTCACATTAGTGTTTGGTTATACAAAAGAGGGCACAACAACCTTAGTTCAATGGTTGGCCACAGACGGTGAAAATCTCTCAGCCGAAGCATTCAAACGTTCGGGTGAATCTTATATAATTGCAGATGAAAGAAAAACACACACTTCTCCAGATCCGACGACCAAATTTCCTGAATTAGTTGTTGATGAACGGAACTCCAGTATCGCTTTTTACGATTTTCCCGGATTCAACGATAGTCAAACCGTGAAAGACGAACTAGCCGCTAAGTATTTCATTCAAAAGGTAATCGATCATGTGGAATATGTTAAAATCATTTTAGTTATGAGCCAACCCATGAACAGAGCATCGAGTATTAAATTAATGAGACAAGTAGCACATTTTGTGAAAAATATCGGGAAGTTTCGTGATAGCATCGCTATCGTGGTAACGAAAGTATTAAATTGCGAAAATAAAGAACCAGATATCGAGATTAATGATGTAGCCAAGTTTCTTCAAAACACACGAAAAATACTGAAGCGCCCAGCTGATAGACAAATTATTCAATTAATTAATATATTATTAATGAATGAGGCAACAAAATACCCTAGAATCGGTATTTTCCCACAACCAAACGAAAATGGACTATTAAGCCAAAGTAACACATGGCTTAAACCATATAAAGAATCGATTCAAGAAATCATTCAACGAACACTGAAATTTACACCAAAAGAGGATAATTTCAATCATCTTGAATTAGATAAAAACAAATCTTTCATCAACGATCTGGCGAAAGAAATCATCAACATGATAAATAATACTATAAATAACATTGCAAATGATATAAAAAAGTTTTACTATCATTCAATTGGAAAGATGCATCAGAAAATCCAGTCTATCAGCGACTTTAAACATTTTCTAGATAATGATAAACTTAAACAATTCAAAATAACAATCGAGCAAATATATCAATTAAATAATATAACTTCAATTGAACACATTCACAGTATAGCGAATCTCTCGAACATTCCATTATATAACATCACCGAGCAATATTCGTACTTGGAATTTTTGAAACCAAATATTAAACTTTTAAAGAAAAAAATCGTTCCCGAGATAATTACAGATTTAAATGGGTCATACAATAAGCTATTAACATTTATTGACCACAAAGCTGATGAAATTCGAGATCAAATAGCTTCTAGGGTAAACGATATTCAGAAGAAAATTAGAGAATATTACGAAAGCGAAACGAAAATACTACGATATCAAGAAGGAGTAGATGAACTAAATCAAACGATAAATATATTGAACAGCCTCATAGTACCAAATACAGAAGAACCAGAGTATATTTCAAAATTCTTAAACAAAACCTCCGAAATAGTTCATAAATTACATATAGACGAAGATGTGAGAAAAGAAATAAACCATAAAATAGTAGACTGCAAATACATGAAGCACAGTTTAGATTATTTAGCTACTTTCAAGAGCTTAAAAGAATACTTACCATCTACCTTATTTAGTAACCCTTTCTATAACACTATAGAACATCTAAAGTATTTACAAAAATGGTACGAAAATCTAAGTAGTTTATACAATGAACATGAACCAAGCAATGAAAGGGTAGAAGACATATTAGTATCATCCTTATTTAACTTAAAACATAATGAATCGAAACGCGACGAATTTAACCATCTTTTATATTTAATAGCACGAAAAGACAAAAAACCGTGTTCCGAGCAAGGCGAATACATAATAACAGACTACAACGTCCAGTTGAGCGATTATTTTCGAAACAACGATACTTTAGAATGTATAAATGGCGATAAAGTTAAAACGATAAAAATTTTTGCCATAAATACAATAACTATAGACGTAGATTTACACGCACAAGATACCCAATTACAAGTAAGTTTCATAGCACAAAAATGGAACATCATTGGCAAGAGGAAAATTATTTTAAACGGAGCACCGGCAGATAACATACAACCACTTGAAGTAAATAACTGCACTTCTTCGCTTGAAGGAAGAAATGGAATCAACGGTAAACCTGGATTACCAGGAAAATCCGCAGGACACTTCATTGGTATTGGCCGAGAGTTCATTAACAGTAATTCGTTAACAATCAGCGCTAATGGCGGAGATGGTAGCAATGGTCAAGATGGTGGAAACGGATGCCCCGGAGAGAATGGTAAACCAGCTGAATTACGTTATTTTGTTACAGCTCCTAATAATAACAGTCAAACTTCCGAACAAGACTTCCTCCATGATATGGATTCTCATATTTTCCACAAACTTGAAAATCCGACAAATCAGAACATCATAATTTACGACATTATTGGCACTAAAGGTGGTGAAGGTGGAAACGGAGGCAATGGCGGTAAAGGAGGAAAAGGTGGTTATGCAGGAAATGTTAAAATAATTCATCTAGATAACGATTCGTTCATACGTAAATTTACAAAGAATGGTAACAATGGAAGCGGAGGTAAAGGTGGTGATGGAGGAATAGGGGGCAAGGATGGTGATAATACCAGAATAAGATATATGCCAGGCAAATTCGCTATACAACAATGTATATTACCTAGCAACACCACAGGACTTAATGGTACCGAAGGCAAAAATGACTTTAATGATGAAGATATAGTACAACCAATGCTCTCTAATCTACCAACAATTGCAACAATTGTAAATCAATATAAAAAATATTTAGCGGAAAGTTTTAACAACATATCACACAAATCAAATTCTATAAATGATTTCTATAGAAAGTTAAGTACAAACTACGATATCAGACAATCTTACAATATTTCTCATAAAATTCAAGAATTTAATAATTTAGAGGATAACTTACACAAAATAGCTAGACAAGATCTTTTTTCACAATTTTATCAAACCTTATTAGAGAGTATCGAATCCTCGCCATTCAACAATACAGATGATAAGGTTGTCCTCTACTTACGGGATACTATTTCCGGCAGAATAAATAACTTGAAGACCAATAAAAATTCTATATTAATCGTAGATATATACGAATATTTAAGTTATGTCATCACTAAGATAAAAGATATACAAACATCTCAAGAGAAAAATTCTCAATTTTTTGCTATAAAATCTTATAAATGCGATTACATTAAACACAACATCTTGAATAGAATCGAAAAACTGAAAAACTTCACAACTGAGATTACGAATGAAATAGTTGAAATCAATAAGCAAATAGATGATAAAATCAACACATTAGTCGATGAAATCCGAAATCTCGGAGAGGTAGATGAGAAAAGGATAGAACTGCAACAAATACTTATATCAAAAATAATTCTTCAAATAGCAAATATTACCCAGCAAGCTTTAGGAATAACCAAAGATGAAAGGAAAAATATCGTTACATTAATGTTAGCTGCAGTATATAACTCGAGCGAATCGTCGCTATTTTCAAACCAACAAATCTATAAAGATATCATAAACACAATTAAAGGAAACAAAATTAGGAATCTGGATAACTATCTCCACAATATATATCGAGAAATGAGTAAATATGAAGAATTCATCGACATACGAAAGACGATAAATAACACTTTGATACAATTGAATACGCGGCGAAATTATGAGAAACTTACACTCGACGATATACTAATGTTAGAAAAGAATGTAACAAATAAACTAAAAGAATATGAAATAAAAAACATGTGGAATTCTACGGACGCGTTGAACGTATTAAAAAACATTAATCGTAAAATTCAAATTTCTTCGGTTTTTGATATTTATGATAAAAGTAAACAAAATCCAAACGGTTTAGATGAAATATCGAAGGCCATCGCTGATAACAGAAGTATCATGCGAAAACTCGAACAAAATGTTTTCGAAATTATTGCGATACTAAGAGAAGCAAGAGCAGATTACAAAAAAACCATAGATTCAGAGCTACTGAAATCATCAGATGTATCAAATTTACGTATACGACATACTTTAAGAAACGTACGATCAGAAATAGAACAATTAAGCCGAAGCCAAGAATACAATATTACTTCTAATAATCTAAGGCATTATCTAGGAAAACTGGATGAAGCTATAACCACCTTAATCATCGTATACGATAATATAGAATATTATAAAGAACAGGAAATTTTAATGAATTACATTGCAACTATAAATTTGCAAGTTGCAAGCGGCGTTGAAGCTGATAATGTCGACATTTCCGAAGGTTTAAGAAAACTAGAGAATTCCTTAAACTCTAATTTCATCATAGATCAGTATAAACTAATCATGAATTCACTGAAACTATGGGTATTCCCATTAGCCCGCGAATATTTGAAGAGGTTTACATTACTGTCGAATTTCAAATCGAAAATTAATTTTCCAAATTCAGTATCCGACGCTATAGCTCAAATACATTATATATATGAAAATATAAATCTAAATAGAATAACGATCACCGATTTTGACAAATATATCTTCAAGGAAGAGTTCGATAGCAGCGAAGGATCAATTACACGACCATTTTACACATGGAACAATAAAGAACATGAAGAAGACATATTCGATCTTCTCAATGGTAAATCAATTCAATTAAAGGCCAATATTTTGCGAAGTCCTAACAAGAAATATGCTATTAAATTCAACACAATTGGTATTCGCTTCAAATCCAAAAATACAACATTACAATCGATTATCAACGAAGAACTGAAAAAATATTACATACAAATTATCCATAGTGGTGATTCGTATTTTCGCTACAACAGAGATTATTATAAAATCTCAAGTGGTAGAAACTACGAAATTGTATACTCGTACGAGACAGATTACAAAGGAGAACCTAAGTCTAAAAATAGTATTTACGATAAAATCAAATCCGGCATTCCGTTACTCAGCCCTTACACCACGTGGAAAGTGAAGTTAATTCCTCCCGAACAAGATTCTAATTTTGATACATTATGTTCTTTTAAAAACGAAATCGACTTAGAACTGGTAGGTAAAGGTTCGTACATGAAAGAAAACATTTATGACCTCAAAGTTGAAGAGTATTATGCCGAGCAAAAGATAGACCTAAGTAATACACTTGATTAATCAACAAACGATCAGCGAGCTCGTGGAGGAAATTTATCATCATCTCAATCGTTTATTTCTTAGAATTAGTAACTCAACAAAGATTTTTATAAAGAAAACACATATTCATAGCGTTTTTTTTTTTTTTTTTTTTTTTTTTTTTTTCAGAAATAGTTAGAAAATTATCATCCTATTTTTTGGGTTGATTCACTCAATTTACAAACTGTTTGACTTTTTAATTTTAAATTTTCACGTTTATTTGCTATCGTAAGTTATTCATTGGCTGAAGTGAGAAACTGTTCAACTTGCTGTATCATATATTAATTAATTTGAAATAAAAAGAATAAGTACTTTGACACGAGTATTTTTAATTCACGATGAAAAATCCTAACTCAAGGTTTTAGAAAGGAAGATTAAATTGATGTCATTTGAGGTAGATTTTATTTCACCGTGGACTTCCTTCGAAAGTAAGTTTATTTAAAAGGGATTAAAACGAAGTACTCTTTTTTGAGCAGGATTCATAACAAAATATTTCTTAAATTTTCAATATCTCCTCACCAAACCGAACTATAAACCTTATATGTATATGATTTTACCCATATAGAAAGTGTCTATTAAAATTTATCGCCTCTTTATCTATTTGTGTACCCGAAGGTACCTTCTATCTTTTTTTGTCTTTTCTTTCAGGATGCGCGCGCATCTCAAAACCGATTGAATTTTTGATTTTAATATAATAGAGAGATATTACTAATTATTAAATTTGAATTATTATTATTTATACAAAATAAATTTTTAATACAAAAAAATGATGATTTTTTAAAATTTGTAGATCAAAAATTAAAAGAATAATTATTATTTTATTTACCATGATTTTTTGATGATTTTTCGTATTTTTTGACGATTTTCAATAAGTTTAATAGTCTTTGATATTTTATGATGGATTTTTGATATTTATTTGATAGTTTTCCATGCAGGAGGGGTTATCGAGCTCAAAACGTTGTGAAAAGTCAAAAAAATTTTATTGTGTCGCCAAATGATAAAATAAGCCCGAGTGAATATTTCATCTTCATGAGCGAATTTGGAGGGGAGTTACAGCAGAAAACGACTTTGAAGGGGAAATTATGATGAAAAATTTCATGAATTTTTCATATCTCGTCACCAAATCGACCTGAAGAAGTCAAACTTTGTATGTAGGGTTACTTAATGACCAGAATAAGGCCTCTTGAATTTGGGTCAAAATCGATCTAAAATGGCGGATAATCAAAATTTTAGTAAACTTTGAGAACCCTCAAATTAGTGAAAATGTTATAATATGAACTCATACGACTATTAGGAATGAAAGGTATACTATTTATTCCAAATTCACCTCCATATATGTTGTTGGAGGGGAGAAGGAGGGGTTACTGACCTCAAAATGTGGTGGGGTACATGGGAGGTCGAAAATTTTGTACTGCGATGTCATATGGTAAAATGAGCTCATGTGACTAACCTATTCTGATTTTAGTTTCCCAAATGAATTTGGAGGGGAGTTGGAGCAAAAAACGAGGTTTAGAGGGGAAACTGCTGCATCATAAATCTTCCACATCTCCTCACCAAATCCACCTAGAAAGGTCAAACTTCGTTTGTAAGGTTAGTTTATGACCAGAATATGATCTTTTAAACGATGGTCAAAATAGATTCAAAATCGCGGATATTAAAAATTTGAATATGGCTTGCATATATGAAGAGATTAGCAAAGTTATTTGCAAACCTTAATAACTCTCAGTTAAAAACTCAGCTCCCATAATACGGCATGGCTGCTTACGTTTTTTTTACATTCAGTATTTATTTGTAATAATGCTAGCACTGTCAATAAAAACGTTGAAAAATGCATTACTCCTACTTAGTAATACTCACTTGAGAGACAACGAATAATCATTTTTGGCCGATTCGCTATTCCTGACCAAATAACTACCTTCTTCGCGATTCCTTAGTTCGTTCTCCGCTTCCATCCTCGTGATAGCTCCGTGATACCATCTAAATCATTATAAAATACATTTAATAACCAAAGCAAAACTACGCATACAAATTCTTACTCGCGCTATAATCTTCCTGCCTTACCCTTGCCTTTCCAAGGGAACATCAGCGTCCACGTTATACGCAACGTTGATGATTTCGTTTAAATTTAAGCTAAGTCCGAGCGATTTACGATTTCTACCTAAATCCAAATTCGACGGTTGCTTGGATACTTCATCTCCTAAAAACATCAACATAAGATTCATTAGTACTCGTACATGAAAATTAATGATGTATAAAAAGCGAAAAAAAAAATTCTATTATCACGTCAAAGTGGCATCTCGCAATAAAAAATAACGTTTGTAACAATAGAGAAAAAATAACCTCTCGAAGAAAATATTTCTAAAGCTATTACAATGAGATTTATTTTCGTGCTCAACGTATACACAAAAAGACCGACGCTAAGGTCGATATAAGACCGAAAATAATAACACCTCTTCTTTCCACCAGTGCAGAAGCAACCGAGAGTTAAAATCAATAACAATTTGACAGAGAAAAGCGCACCGTTATTAGATTGTAAAGCAATCTAACTTTGATTGCGACTTACTAAAATATATTATACTTCCCCCGATGGTAACTTTGATCTACGCCATTTACGACTGTGTAGTCTCGACAACCCTCCTTCGTAACACCTGTCAAACTCGTCGAACGGAATATTTTACAAATCGCGCCTCGCGGACCATTTAATTTAATCGATTTTTCACCTCGTCTGTAGCCGCATGATACAATAAACGGTGATGGATGTAGGACGCGTGTAACGGTAACCATAATCGATCACAGGTTCGTTTGATATTCCGATGGCTAACCCTTACATTCTACGCAATCGTATCGATGTAATAAACTCGCCTACTGATTCGCAATTCGCTTTTAAAATACGTACGCCGGCGGTAAATAATGAAAACCGAAGGCTTCGCACTTCGCCACTCTAGATCCGCAGGATTTTCCGTTACCACCCTCTAAATCTTCACCTACTCCACGCAACCGCCATTTGTCATCCTCGTATTCCATCGTCGCACGTACAGCCGGCGAATATGTAATGAAGACGCTCTAATACGCCCATTTAAAAATGTCACCGCGTCTTCCAACGCCGATCTTATAAATCAACCGGATTACCGCCGAGCGGTGCCCCATTCTATTAGACGAAAAACAAAAATAAATACGCCTCCCGCGAATAAAAATATTAATATCGCGATAAATTACAGTAACGCCGCAGATGCAACGGGGTAGGCAACCATATCGCGTATAATGCTCCATCATACATAAGGATGAGGAATGATGAAGAAAAAGGCCCCCACATGTATTACACGGATTAGAGAAAACGACGCGATACGGTTTTCTCCTTCCTGGCCCTTCCCACCGTCGCACATGTATGCGAAACTTTTTACATAAATAATGCCGAAAACCCAAGATGGACGATGCTGACGCGAGCGATAGAGAGAATAGCGAAATTATGTTGTAACTTTTATTATAACTTTATCGAAAGTAATTTCCCCCCTTTACTTCTGCGCTACTCTTAAACTAGCCTATTTCGATCCCTAAGCCCTCTAATGGACGCGTATAATAGGCTTCTGTATTTTAGGTTTTTTTCTTTTTTTTTTTAGTCATTATGTTTATCATACAGTGTGTTCTCGTTGTGTAATACTTGATGATAATTTTTGGAGTTAATCTCTTCAATGATAACTGCAAGTAGTGTGAAAACTTTCTGAATTGAAAGGAAAAGAAGTTTAGAAATTTGTTTTCGATATTTTATCATAATTTAAGAAATCTAGAGCGAGGGGTTAGGAGTCTGTATAGTTTGTATTATCTAAAATATTTGATATTCATAACGAAAAAAGTAGCAAAAATTTTTGAAAAATTCAAAATAGTTAAATATTTTTGAAAACGATTAATCTCTACCTCGCCCTGAAAAACTACTTATAAAGACAATATTATCAAAAATAAAAAGTTCGAGATTGTGAATAAAAGAAATTTGAAAAACAAAGATATTGTTAAAGAGTGAAAAAAAATTATGAAATTTAATAAATTTTCATTATAAATGGAAAACAATATAATTACATATAATGAAAACTAAAATGTTCAAAAAGCAAAGGAATTGAAACCTGAGAAATTTTTAAGATACAAAAAAAATTTAATGTTGCAAAATAGTTTTAAGAATTGAGTAAATCCCCTGGTGTGAAAGAGGTACAAAATAAAAATAAAAAAATCAAAGATAAAACAGTTCAAAATTAAAGGTATCATCACCTACAAAAAATTGATAAAAATATGTTCAAAAAAAGAGAAGTCTAAAAATGAAGAAAATGTTTAAAAAAAAAACAGAGTTCAAAAATTAGATAAATTTTCAAGAAAGAAAAATATATGAAGAATTGAAAAAAAATTATAATTTTTAAAAATATTCTCCAGAAAACAAAGAGTAGGCAACTTAAAAAATCTATGAGTTATAAGATTTGCCTACATAAATTTCAAAGGCAAAATAACACGCGATTATTGCGCCTCAATATACCTAATTCTGCAACTTATTAGACATATACGCAAAATAAGTTGCATTTATGGAGGCGTTTCTATACACTAAAAGTTGAACAAATCAGCACATATTGCAGCACTCCTCGCATATTGAAACTTCGGTCAAAGCACTCATTCCTAGCTATTCATGGAAAGTTTTTTCTAGAACTTCATTTCTTGTACCTCCAAACTAATGTAAAGTTAGCATCATTGAATAACTATGCGAAGCAACAAGACGACCGAACAAATAAAATTTCTCGTCTGTTGAAACCACAACATCGATTATTTTCCATAAGCTAGCGAATTTTGCGAAAAACGTTTCATTTTCTCGCTTAAACGTTGCGTTGGCAAGGTCGCAAGTAGGAATTCAAGGTTATTTGAAGCAAACGTTGAATGAGTCATAGTTAGGAAAAATAACGCAGTAAAAATAAGCCGCATGGTGGCCTGTTTGGCGCGTAAAATAACAAAAGCTTTAAAAGGAAAAATCGATTTGGATGGAAATTTGCGAGTGTTTGACTTTAGAACTGTTTCATTTCAAAATGGCGAACTTTTAAAGGAAAACGAATACGAATAATTTTGCATAGAATTATATTTTGTTTAAATTTCAAGCCATTAGGTTTTTGTGCAATCAGTGATTGACGAGTTATATTCATACGACTGAGATATAAGAATCAAAGATATTATATCAAGTCACTGCACTTTGAAAATTAAACAAAAAATCAGAGTAGAGTCAACTGCTCACTATACGAACGCTGTAATCTAGTTTCAACTTCGATTGGTAATTTTGAATTTCCTGCGTGATATGGTTATGGCTGAACTGATTATTAGTTGTTATTTCAGCCACCAGAGGTGTGTTTTCTCGATTATCATGCATGTAACGATCATCTTTGAAGTAGTTATAATTATATTGTTCTAATGGGAGTGCAGTAACTTAGTATTCTAAATAACTTTGATGAGAATCTTCAGGAATGTTAATGAAATTGTACATGAATGCTGCTTTTTCATTGGTTAGTATTTGAGTGATGTCAGCATAGAGCACACGTCACATTCAGTAAGGCTATCACAGATAAACATTATTCGTTCCCTTCAAAGGGAATGGAGTGAGGTGATCAGTACCTAGTTGATGTAGTGGAATGTGTTGTAGCATCGTGGCTTATGGGTCATGGCAAATTGTTATGAAAGCCTAACATGTTAACAGAAGTCCTTAAACATGAAGTTCATTTATTTTCGAAATAACTATTCCTAGAAAGACATGTAAGTATTAATTTTGATATAAATGAGAAATTTCTATTCAACAATATGCCCTCAATTTTGTATGTGTTGAATTATCTCCAGTTAAATGAAATACAGTAGAATTCTTCAAAGACTACCTGTATGATATTCTACAGCAATATGACATCATATGCAAACCAATATTGATAGTATATTAGAATCATGATTCAAGAAAGTCTTACAATATACTTCATCAATATCTTCAATTCATTAAAATCAATTTTAATATCATATCTGCTGATACCATAATATATAGGTACATTGCAAAAACTCAGTTGAATATCAAAATGGAAAGACATTATTTTGATGATATTATGACTGTTTTTCATATGGTATGTAATCTCATATTCTTGTTCAAAAAATTAAAATGAAAAGAGGTTAATAATTTAACCTCAGTACTCACCCGATTGATCATCATTGTTCAACGACCCAACGGACACCGAATTATTCATCTCAAATGGCATCTCCATGCTTCCTTGAGCCGAAGACGATCTCAATTTTCTTCTCAGCTTCGGCATATCAAAAGGTAAATCTTTCAAATCAACGGATGTAGCGCTACTCGACGTATCCTGCGTGGAGCTCTGGTTCAGCTGCATCTGCTGTAATCTACGTCGCCTCAACTTTGGCATATCAAATGGAAGATCGTTAAGATCACAATTCTGCAATATCTTATTATTATCGCTTCTCGACTCGATCGATATACCACTATCAGATCCATGGTGCGTTTCAATGTCGCCGGACGGAGCGTTATTGGCGAAGGGTAAACTTAAACTAGCGACGTTTTTATTCTGCGGAAGACGTTTCTTGGCTTTATGGCTATCAGCGGACGGACTAGGGCATTTGCTTTCCTCCGGCGAGACCTTTTGCGAATTATTATTACGATTCATCTCCGAACTCTCAGATCCGGGTTCTTGGAACGATTTATCTGAGATCGGAGACAAGACGTGCATTTTATTCTGATTCAGAAACCTATTTCCTAGCTGCAGACTGACAGGGTAATGATACCCTCCAGTACCAACGGCCGAGTCTGAGCTATGCGAACTCAACGAGCTACTGTGGTGACTATCGGTGCTAGTGGTGCTTCTGTTACCTTCGCTGGTACTACTACGTATCGACTCCAAGCTACCTGCGCTGCTGCTGGTCATACTCTCGGTGCTGGAGAACTTGCCGCAAGTTCGGTCTCTAGGCCTGCTCTTGATTTCCAGTATTTTGGAGGCTATGTGACAGCTTTTGGGACGCTCGTTTGGACTATCGGATATGTAGCACGTATCATCGGAGCGACAACACAACGAGATACGGTGTTTGTGATGGCGTTGCTGGCGACTATGGTTATTGTTGATGTTATTGTTGTTGTTTATATTGCAACAGCTATTTTTCGACTCTTTCAGGCGTCTTCGATTAGCCACCTCGTTGCGAAAATTTTCCGCCGCAGTTTTACCAGTTTTATGCGACGACTCGGAGAAACTATCCGGCGATACGGACTGAGGTAGCGGTATGGTGGACGTAGACGCCGAAGAGTACCCACGTAAAAGACTCGTCTGCTCTGTGATATCCAGATCAGTCAAATGCTGCGACAGATTATCCAACGATGATTCATATTTATTGCTCATCTTACTCTTCGAGCCGGTTAAACGTTTTAGACTACATTTACGATCGTTGGGTATATTACAGTATGTCGGATTATAAGGCGTCTGCGGCGAACACCGTTCTAGCACGTGATTGGTGACTTCATCTAAATCGAGGGTTTCGTTGGAACGGCATATTTTCGAATCGAAGGCAGTCTCATAAAGGTGTCTCTGCTTTGTAGCCATGTCCTCCTCGTCTTCGTCTTCCTCCTGTATATCGAATGAGTTGACCGGCGCGTCGCGATATTTCAGCTCCTTGGCTGAAGATCGTTTACCATGTGAGGCGTCCAAGCTCTGACACTTTCTGTACGAATTAGTACCGTGACGACGTTCCGGTTGCTCTTCGCTTTGGCTACGTTTTAGCAGATCGCCGTAGTAATATGGCGACTTACGTACTTCGGTGTACGTGTTATTTTTGCTAGATGGGCGGATTTGATTTGCTAAGGCAGTGTACTTTCGATGTTTCAGATTCTCATATAACTCTGGTTCGTCATCTTCTCGTTCGTCGTCTTCACTGGTATCTGCAACAAGCATCGAGTACCCATTTAAAAATCACATCCTTAGGTTACAAATTTAATCTCGCTAAAAGCCTCCTCCCTACCATCCAATTCACCAACATCTAGAAACAGATTTTAACTGTTCCGATTTCCCATTACCCTTTTCACGCCCGTTTTTTTTCCTTTCCTCGATACATATAGAAAACACAACAATGATAAATTCTCTTTAATATATATAGCTATCGGCCTCTCCGTTCAATGAATCACGAAATCTATACGCGATATGGTGAAGGGGTTTCGCACACGTCTTGGCAAGGAGAAAAAAAAACCCCGACGTAAAAAATACACGCAACTTACAAGGGTGCTTTGCTACGTGCAATATTTCCTCCTTTCTATAACACTAAATCTAAGAAATTGCTATAAAATGTTAATAGAATATCTTAGTTGCGAACATTAGCGCAGTCGGTGGCCGGTGTTATTACCGTCGAAGCCTTAAATCGTTACATCTACTTCCCTTTTTATTTACTTATACCCTCTTGAACGAAAGCTACGGTACTGTTTTTTTTCCTTATTCGTTTCTCTTTTCTCTCTCTTCCCCTCAGTTTCTGGACTCAACGAAGTCTCACGAGCACCATACTCGGACTAGTTTCGGTTTCTCTTAGGAGCTAGATTATTGAAATTTATTCTAATGCGTTAAAAGCTACATTGCTCGTTGGCACGGGAAGAAAACGCGTTAAAAACAATACCATCAAGTCTTTAATTAATATCATCGCTTCTTCCCTTTTGTAGAATAAATGGTAGAAAAATTAGGGACTCGGTATGAGAATTACACCATCGAGTCTCTAGTCTGAATATTACCATGATTTGAATTTTTTCGAAGCTCATTATCTTTGGGAGGGGGGGGGAAGGAAGGCTATAAATATAAACATTCACAAACAACGCGCAAATGATTAACATCCTCTTCAACCCTTACCATGTATGAGCAAGACTATATCATACTCACTGTGATATCAGTTTTCCAAGGTGAAAAAATTCCTCTCCCACTCCTTACAATTCTTAGTTTATTTTTTTAGAAAATATGACTTTAAAAACAATTTTATAGTAAAAAACAATTGTTATACAATACTAGTGCTTCCTCGCCCCTTCGGGGCTCGCAATAAAAATTAAATAAAGGAAAAAAAAAGGTATTTTATCAGACAAGTACTGCTACATTCCAAACTGCGCAACCCAATTTATTCTTACTTGTTACCCCCACCAAGAGTTCTTCCTTTCAGAATAGGCTCGCCCCTTTATACCTTTGTATACCTGCTATTTTAAACAATTTTACAACTTCATCCTTGCTCTTGCCTATGTACAAAGCTTTTATTGAAATTTATCACCTTCTTTTCCTTTTGTATACCTGCTATCCTTTATACCTGCTATATACTCAAAACAATTTTATGACTTTACCCTTGCACATGTACAAGGCTTTTATTAAAATTCACAACCTTTTTCTCCTTTGTATAGCTGCTATCCTTTATGTACCTTTTATACCTTCTGTTCAAAACAAGGATGCGCGCGCATCTCAAAATCGATTTCATTTTGATTTTAATATATAGAGAGATATGCGTCAAAAAAATTATCAAATTTGAACATCAACAAAACAGACATATTCATCTATGCAAACAAGACCATGCATACTCGCAGACAGCATTCTTAAACTTAGTCATACTAGCATTTCTCAATTCTACTAGCAGATGATTATAATACTTCGCCGCCAAATATCTAAATTAAGATTGAGACCTTATCCTCCGCCACCGAAGCAGCATCACTCTACCGGCAGAAAATACAAAGAAAGAAAGAGAGAGAGGAATAATAGGGAGAAGGGAAAGAGATAAAAAGACAAAGAAAGATGAGAGAGAAAAGAAAGCAGCAATTCCATTCAGTGATTTTTCATAGAAGCGAACGATACATAAAAACTATCTCATTATTTCACATAATGGTGTCATCAACTTCTTAAAAGAAAAACGAAAAAATAAAAATACACAATTGAGTTTCCAAGTAGATGAAACTTACGAAAAATAATACCCTGCATTTTAGTCTCACACCTTATAGCATCATAATAAACAACACCGACGACAAAAATGAATTTCGCATAAAAATTGTCGACGCGATAAAATAGGGAAAAAATACATGTTAACGGATCGTAAAAATTTTCCTGTTTTCACGCTAAATTACGTTGTAAAATTTCTCCGCACACGAATAAATAACACCTCAAGCGACGAGTCCCAATTCCTTCGATGGATTTATTCGGGCGGTAATAAAATCCGCGTAAAGAGCTCGGCAGAAGATATAACATCCAAATACTTAATAGTAGATGGAAATACCATACATTCGAATACAAACATCTCATACTTATCTGCGAAATAACTTTATAACAGGATTCGATTGGAAAAAAAATCCGCGCCGCTAAAATCATTACCGAATATCTTTCATCTGGGCTTTACGAGATGGGTATTTTCCGCTAAATATTTACTCTATGCTGTTGCCGAGATGCGGTCTCTTATCCTATAAGAAAACGAATACCAAAATACACCCTTTATTTACTCAGCGCACGGCACATCAGCTTATCGCTCAATTACCGCGACCGTCTCGCCACCCCATTGGAAAACATTCTCGATCACGCGATTCAGACTACCATCGTGTCTTTATTAACGTAGCTCGCGTTTTCACTCGGCTACAGCATCTCGCGTCAAGATTTATTACCGTTTATGAGGAAACGCCGTACCAGCACGCGAGTTACGAGACGATGGAAATTTACACGATAGTCGGAAATTTTCGTTGTACCAACAACAGGGCGGCAATCCGTAACGAAGAGGGTAAAAAGAGCTTAAACGGATTTGCGAACGCGGTGATGGACGAGCGGCTTTCGTCGCTTTAAACTTTAATTAAACCATCATCGTTGTTAAGTTCATTAAGCATCTTTTGTATATTCCTCGCTTTGCCGAGAGCTTTCTACACTAGGCGTGCCTCGCTACAGGTGCCAGGCTCGATTATAAAATCCCAGTTGTATCAGATTTCCATTATTATCGAGTCGCAAGCCTCCTACGTGATACATACCGCATGCTAACGACATCGTTAAACATTTATCGTCGATAAGCTCAAAAAGTACCCATTTGTGGCGCGAATGACCTCGACCACGCCTCGAAGTCACCTTCAGAGACACCGTCAAGCTTCAAGGTGTCAGTGTAAAATGTTCCTATGAGTCAGCGTCGCTTATTACTACATAATCGTGAATTATTACGCTTTAATGAATCGATAATGAAAGCAGCTTCCGTCGTTTCTTCTCCCTTGCACTTTACCATCAATCCGTTCCAACTGAAGTAGGTACTCGAACCCATATAATTTCATTTGCCATCCTACACCAACGTAAAGTTAAAGAATAAAAATCGTTTTTCGTACCACTATTCGTTTTCATTGCGCCGTGCGAGTACAAGTGACCGCTGTTTAAGAAGGTAATTTAACGACTCCCAAAGGTGCAACGTGCGCAAATCACGACCTTGCTGAATCACGTCAAAGTTTTACCAAGAGTTATAACTCAACGGAGACCCTCGTCCATACGCCGAGGATATCGGCGAAATTAATTTTTAAAGGTTACGCTACACATTGTCTCGTTCGAAGAGGGCCACGGTCGCTAGATTTAATTCCATCCAACTCAGACGTATTCCAACCCTTCCGATATGATTCACCAATCCGCAACTAGCGCCCAATTTCCTGTTAATTAAAACACGAGTAATCCTCAACAGTCGACAACTTGAGAAACATTTAATTAATCGTCGAATGACCGAAATACCTAGCCCATTTTAATCATAAGAATAATACGAACGTCGCATCACTATTCGCCGAGAAAACAAAAGTAATTAGTCAACGTTAACAAGAGACTTTGTTCGTAGGAAATTAGAGGAAATACTTTAGGAAAATTTCCAGTTAGATGAATGAATAACTCGAATTATCATCTGTCGCTGCCTCGCTGGTAACTCATCATAATTTTGTCCAACAAGAAAAATAAGCTGGTATTCCCTCCCCCAGTTGAACCTCTGAAAATGTGAAATAGATTACTTATCGTACAGCTGTGATGACCATACTCCTAGATGGCATGGAAATCTGAAGGAATTCGAATTAATCCCCTTCGAAGATAAATATAGGCAACTTATCACGCGTTGTGTTGAAAAGTTTATCTACCTTACCCCTGAGATTTTACTCGACAACGTAGTTCCGCAGGTAATTAAGTTAGGCAATTTATCGCCCGTTTATGTAAATCGAAGCATCTGTTGAGGGTGAAGGTGCGAGGTGGAGCAATTAGTAACATATTCACAGTAAAATCCAACTGAAAGATATGAAGTAAATTCACTCCTTCGAAATGATACTAGGACAACTCGTGATACATTAGAGTTGAATAAGTCACATAATCAGAATTAATTAAGGCAACTGATTCGACACCTATGAGCATGTGTTAGGCTATTCATCATGCGTAGATGTTAAATAAGTTGCCTAATTCTAAAATATGAACGGACTAAGATTGCCTTATCTTAAGTAAAATGAAGGATATAGATCATAACATAGATTCAGAAAGAAGGTAGTGGGTAGAAGTGCCTTCTCCACTTGTAGGCGCATATACAAGGCAAAAAAAGTAAATTATTTTGAAATTCTTTCCTCATGCTTCATATAATGCTTAAAAATATAATAAAAATATAATAGAACAAAAATTATTATACAAAAAATTTGCCTTTCTGTAAAACTGAAGTCATATTAATTTAGAAGTTTTGATTGGTAATAACTCCTTCAATTTGGTAGATAAGCAGGAAAGCTAAATAATTTTTTATACTCTACGAGTATTATCGGTGAACTGTAGAAAAATGCTAAAGAATGGATTTTTTTCGATGATGAATGATGACGCTATTGAGAAAAACTCCGAGTTTTTCATTTTCTTTTTTTTTTTTTAAATCGCGAATACTAATTGCAGAGGAGAAACAAAAACAATTATATAGCATTTTTGCCTACCAACAAAACTGAAGGAGTTATCTTCAATTGAAACTTTTCAATGGTTCAGCGTGAAAGCTCCATAAAAATCTTTTTTGTAATAATTTTCGAGCACCATCTCCTACATGAAAGAAATAAGAAAATTTCAGATTTTTAATTTCCATTTTTTTTTTTTTTTACATAATCAGCAAAGCAACAACAATACAACTCATTATTTAGAATAGCACCAATTTCTGTCGGTGAACGCTTTCAGACCAAAATGCGTCTGCGCATGCGCGAGTTCAATGTAATCAATATTATTTCCTTTGACTACATATATAGTATATGGACCGCTCGAACTCCAGTTAGCGCAATGTTATGATATTCAGCCAATATAAATGAAGGTGGCAATTCCAAAAACGAATTTGCGCATGTATGAACTGAAGTTCCTTACCTAAAATGCCTCCCGCTTTACCCTGCTTTCCTAGCGTACAGGGAAACACGACGTTTCGAATGACAGAATTGTGATGCGCAGAAGCGTTTTTGGAAATGCGACCTCCATTTAGTTGTGTTATATTGGCTGACAACGTTTTTACAGTTCGAGCGGTCCATACACTATATAGTCAAAGATTATTTCGAGTTTCGAGTATAACAAGTTAAACTGTTATCAGGTGTTCCTGTTGTTTTCTTCAACTCGCGCATGCGCAAGACGTATTTTGGTCTGAGAGTGTTCACTTGATATGGACAGAATTTTTCTCTACCGTTCGAGCGGTCCAGGGATATATAGTCAAAGAATAAAACGCACTTTTTAGCGTTTTTTCAAAAAATAATCTACTTTTGAAACAATGAACCAAAATCATAAAAGCAATTACGATGAGTTTTAGAGCTGAAAATTGGAATCTTCGTGCACGTTTTATGAACATGACAATTTTGGTAGGTATTTAAAAATGTGAATACAAGTGTGGGAGGCGAATTGTAAAATATGGCAATGAAAGGATGTGAGCGAGCGACCAATGGAAGTCTAGCAGCGCTAACCTAGTATGTAATAAATTAATTATACGAATGGTACCTATGTTGCCAAAGTCACAAAAAACAAAACTAATCTTTATGTAACAAAAAAAAAATCAACACTTTTAACACAAGATCGATGCAGATACATATAGAAAGATTTCGAGATGTTTCTTACGTCATTATCTTCCTCTAAGTAGTTAGTTTGTTTGATTTAACTTCAAGTAGTGATGAGCAAACCTACTGTAAACAATGCCAGACTACTTCGGTAAGTTTTCAGTAGCTTTAAAAACGAACTTATCTACACAATATTTAATATTTATTTTCATTGAACCAAAGTACAATGAAGCTGCACAGTTAAAGTGGTTTAGTCATAGCATATGAATAAACCAGTACTTGGGGAAGTTTAATAAAACTCTTTGTGACTGATCGGGAATCCAATCGTTATCTCATCCCTTTATACTATTCTTACCCACGTCGATACATTCGATAACATTTCTTCGATACGTAAATAAGAAAGTAAAAAGTATACCTTGATAAGCATTGATGGTAGAAAAATAAAAAAACGCTTCAGAACACCTTAAAATTAATAATAATAACTGAAATAATGAAAAGTATCCACTAAATAAAAGCAACCTCAACGGTAAACCAAAATTTTGGATAAAATTCAATCCACTGGATGCATCCACGCTACGAATAGAATTATTATTTTTCCAAATATAATAAAGAGAACCGCTGCTGAAAAATACATTGCTGATGATGATCAAAATGAAAAGATGAAACGTGAAATCTGCGATGACTATTGAAAAATCTGGAGTTTTGTATGAGTATAAGATCATCGGCATCCATAACTTCGTGTCTGACGATATGCTAACGAAAAAAGGGAGAATCCATCCAAGAATCGAGTATGCCAGAAATCGTTTCCACCTGCTCCCTGATACAACGAGACATTTTGTTGTCGATATGCGAAGGGTTCTCCACGTATCATACGCTATTACCACATTCCAAATAAAAAAGCAAAAGGCAAAATACAGCATCAACTTAACGATGTATTTCGTTTTATAACATTCTGACTGTACGAAGCTGTAGGAACTAAGCAATGACACAAATATTCTTGCGATGCAAAGCGATAATAGATTGCGACCCGGAAGATTGCGAAATTTTTTTGACAATATAAGCACAGCTAGAAAAATGTAAAGACTAATACATGACAATGTAATGCCGATTATGTAAATCACTTGAGCACTATCCAGTACCATAGCTGTCTTCTTCATGGCTATAGTTGAACTAATTCGCGTTCGCGTCGAAGAAATAAACTACTTCAAAAGTTCGGCGTAACAGATTGCCAAAATTTTCGAAATATTTACCCGAACCATATTTGCTCTCTCTTCAAGTATGTACATAACGTGCAACTACAAATATTACTCGATTCTTTGCATTATTTTGCTTATAAATGGCTAATTAAATATTTAAATTGATTTTCAATTCCTCAAATGAACGCTCATATATAATAAACATGCTGCGATCTGTTTATAACGTGACCTAAATATCACCACACATAAGGCAACCTTTGGCACCACATCTAACGTAAATCATTGCTTTCATCCGAATAATGCTTTGTGGAAACCATATCGCTAGGAAATCCCATCATAAAATTTTTAGCCCCGAAGTTCAAGTGGAGAGGGGTGGGATAGGATTGAAATTTTCAAAAATTAAAATTTTAGATCTCAAAGTTGAAGGAAGGGGGAATAGGATTGAAATTTTCAAAAATGTATCAGTAAAATATCGACATGATAAAAAGTCTAACCACATTTGTCGCTCGAAGTTGATATCCACCTGAGTCAAAGTATTATTCTAAAAATACTTGAAAATAGCAACAAAACCGAAAAAAAAAAAAGATTCTGCCTATCTATAAAACTGAATCAATATCAAGTTGTAAATTTTAATCAAATATGAATGATGACGTCACTACGAAAAATTTTGTTTCATCAAAAATTTACATATATTTTTCCGAATTACGAATATTCACTGAAAAGTAAAACAAAAGTGTTGGAAGGGTTTTTGCCCACCAACAAAATTGAAGGAGTGTTAAGGACTTAAACTCCTTGAGTGGACTTTGGTAACCACTATAATAAAATTGTATCTATATCGGCGAGACCGGCTAATTCTATAGCACTGGTCAAATAAGACCTCTGCATTGTGGTTTATGGTACCCTTTATGTAGTATAATAGCACTGCCTCAACAGGGGTTTCGGAGCATGAACCTATACTAGACATCAGAAAGAGGTTTTATTACCCCTTTACTTACTTAAAGGTAATTTATGACTCTACCAGACGAGCCAGATTTACTTGAACCATATCTCTCTCTCTCTTCAAGTATGTATATAAGGTGCAACCTTAAATACCTGACGATTCTTTGTATGGTTTTACCCTCAAAATTGCTTATTAAATATTAAAATTGGTGTTCAATTCGTCAAAATTGCACACAGATATAATACCTGGTGACTACTTGATTTGAGCACTCTAAGCGCAAAAATTATTCCCTCATAGAAATAAATTATACATTGAATGATGTTAGCAAGAACGAAATTGCATAAATTAAATTTACTTAATGCTTGAAAGCACCTATCAATGAAATGCCAAGTTTTAAATCATACTTTCGTTGTCAATACGCATATGTATTCAATTTATCCACCTGCCAGCTAATCCTGTCGCTAGGGTGCTCATGCTGCTACCTATTTAGAACGTGACATAAATATCGCCACACACAAGGCAACCTTTGGCACCACATCTAATCATTGGTTTCATCGGGATAAAGCTTTCTAGAAATCACATCACTGAGAAATCTCATTTCAAACTTATTGGGTAGAGGAGAAAGGAAACTCGGGTTAAAGTTTCGAAAAATGGGTATAACCGAAACAATTACCACAAATTCAACGCATTGCATGAAGAGAAAATGAATGAAATGAAATCTTAAAAATCGTTTGCTGGATAAATAGTCCAATCAAAATCGATGGAATGTATGACGTATGAACCAGCAAAAATAAAATACTCAATCAAAAAAAATCATTTGATATGTATTATTTTATGTTAAAAGATAACTATCCTTATATAATTATATTGTAGCGTTGGACCCTATCAAAAACGCCCACAAAATGCGTGCGAAAAGGAAAGACGCCTGCGAAATGCGTGCAAGCAAAGAAGCCGTAAGAAATAAAAGAACAGGATAAAGTGAGATTTATATTACATCAGGTTGTTCGTGCAAATGCTAAACAAGAAATGATACAACTGTACAGTAAACACGCTTATTTATAATGGTCCGTGGCCCGTCAGTGATACCACGGATTGAAACTTAAAATTAGTTACATCGATTCGTGAATCGTATCACGAGAGTCGTTTTGCCCGAACTCCCACTCTATGTGTTGGACAAACCTATAGAGTATTTATAATAACTGGTCTAGGTTCTAATTGGTCATACTTCACGCCTGTAACAACCAATCAGCAAGTTGGAATGTGATAAATTTACCTCGAATAACTCGTAAAATAAAAACACAAATCAGCTGATGATTCAAATCACAAACGAATTTTAGTCGTTCACTGAAAACTGAATGATATTGTTTAGGAAAGTAGAAATGAAACTACTTACATGTTATCACATTCTAGGGTTATGATTGATCATTACGCACGTAACATATGACCAATTAGAACGTAGACCAGTCATTATAAATGCTCTATGCTTAAAAATTTGTATTATGCGAAAATCGATTAAAACACAAGAGGAAAATTTTTTCGACGTTTACCTATGTCATGTCATACCTTCTTCTCTATTCTCTGAAAGGTGAATAATTTAACCTAATGTAACAAAGTCGAGCCTATTTCCATAAATTCTTGACAGTTTTAAAAATCAACTTATCCATACCTATAATTTTCCACGTTTATTAATATGAAAGCAATGCATAATATGTATTTGGACAGTTTTCTCATTACTTGATGTAATTATTCTTTTCCGAAAACATTTCTGCGATATGTAAATAAAAAAGTGAAAAAAATACCTTGATAAACATTGATGGTAGTAATACATAAAAATGCATCAGAAAACCGCAAAATAAATAATATGAATTGAAGTAATGCGACATATCCGCTAAATAAAAGCAGTCTCAATGGTAAACCAAAGTTGATGATGAAATTCATTCCACTGGATGGACCGAAGCTATGTATAGAATTTGTGCTTCGCCAAATATAATAAAGGGAAATGCTAGTGAAGAATACGTTGCAAATGGTGGCCAAAGTAAAAAGAAGAAACGTAATATCTACGCTGGCAATTGAAAAATCAGGAGTCTTGTATGAGTGTAAGTTCAACGGCAACCATAATTTCGTCTCTGAAGACATACTTACAATAAACGGGAGTATCCATCCACAAAATGAGTACACCAGAAATCGTTTCCATCTATTTCCCGATACAATGAGGCATTCTGTTGACGAGATGCGTAGTGTTCTCCATATATCATACGCTATCACCATATGCCAAAAGAAAAAGCTGGAAACTGAATAAAGCACTGCTTTGAGAAAATATTTGTTTCTACAACATTCTGGCTGTACAAGGCTGTAAGAACTCAGCGTAAACGTGAAGACTTTTGCGATGCAATACGACAGCAGATTACGACCCGGTAGATTATGAAATTTTTTCGATAATAAAAGCACTGCTAGAAAAAAGTAAAGACTAATCGTTGACGATGCAATACCGATCATGTAAAGAAGCTGAGTACTATTCGACATCGTAGTTGTCTCCTTCATGGTCACAGATGAACAAATTCCTACTGGTGTTGAAGAAAAAAAATATTAAGCCGAATACGATTGCAAAAAATTTTGAAATATTTACTCGAACCATATCTCTTTTCAAGTATGTATGAATAATTGTATATATATAGATACCAACTTACCGCACTGTGAAAAATAAACAAAAAATTGGAGTAGGGTCATTTGCTCGCTATAAAGCGCTGTGATCCATTAAAAGCGAATCTCAATTCTGATTGGTTGTTTTGAATTCCCCGCGAGATATGTTTGAGCAGATCATTGGTTATTATTTTTAGCCACCAATCAGAGATGGTCCTTCTAGACTGTCGCGCTATCGTGCACTTGGCGATCGTTTCTGAACTAATTACATTGCTCTTATGCGAGTGCAGTAACTTGGTATCTATATAACTTTGGCTCGTACATACAAACAGCAAACATTCTATTAATATCCACAACATTTAAATATATCAAGTTTATTGGTATTGTGCACAGATACATACATAGGTAGAGTGTGCGAAGAGAAATCGGTTTATAAACGAAATTTTATTATTCTCATGAAACAACGTACAATAAATCGCAATAACTGAGTACTCTAGTTATCTATAAGAATAAAAACCATATGCATTCTATTTTTCCAAATTTTTTGTAATAGTAATGAATTTGGTATTCGTACGATTCTCTCATCACTTGAAATTATTACCCACAACGATAGATTTAATAACATTCTTTCGATATGTAAACAAGAAAGTAAAAAAAATACCTTGATAAGTACTGATGATAGATGAATAAGAAAGCATTACATACCACCTTAAAATGAATAATAATAATTGGATCAATGTAAAGTATCCGCTAAATAAAAACAATCTCAACGGTAAACCAAAGTTCATGATAAAATTCTTTCCACAGGCTGGATCAATACTGCTAATAGAATTATTATTTCGCCAAATATAATAAAGGGAACCACTGGTGAAAAATATATTGCCGATGGTAGCCAAAGCAAAAAGAAGAAACGTGCTATCAAAGAACACTTCAGGAAAATCGCCACGCTTCTCCGAGTGAAAGGGCAACCACTTTTTCGTCTCTGACGACGTACTTATGAAAACAGGAACTATCCATCCAAAAAATGAATATGCTAGAAATCGTTTCCACCTGTTTCCCGATACAATGAGACATTCTGTTGACGAGATGCGTAGTGTTCGCCATATATCATACGCTATTACCACATGCCAAAAAAAAAAGCACGAGATAGAATAAACGAACGACTTAACGAAGTATCTGCATTCATACCATTGTGGTTCCACAAGACCGCAAGAATGTAGCGTTAACACGAATATTTTTGTGATGCAAAATGACAACATATTACGACCCGGTAGATTATGAAATTTTTTCGATAGTAAAAGCACAGCTAAAAAAAAGTAAAAGCTAATGCATGACAATACGATACCAATCACGCAAAGAAGCTGAGCACTATTCGATATTATAAAAATTGCCTGATTCATGATCACAAATGAACTAATTCGCATTTCTCGTTTGTTCTAATCAAATCATATACGATTGGAAAAGGTTTTGAAATATTTACTTGAACCATATCTCTATTTTTTGAAGTATGTAAATAGCGGGCAATCACAAATCTTTGACGATATCGTTATTAAATATTCGAGTCAGTTTTCACCAATATATAAGTGCTCCACGCAATAAGATGAAGCGGGTGTGATGGAATTTAAAATATTTATTGTTTTTAGGATCTTGATTGTATCGAGAGTGAAAAAAAATCAAAAATCAATTTCTTCAAGAACATTATTTTTACTTTTTTGTATATTTCTACTCCTGGCGCCTTTTCATTGATATTATCTCGCGTATAAAAATATTTGGAATTAATTTTAATACGGCATTAAAAAGCCCATAATATGTACTATATTTCGTTCGCTGAAAACATTTTTGTAGCGTTTTTAGTTTTTGAAATATTCTAGTCTAAAGTCTCTGAAAAACGCGTGATTTCGCGTTTTTTCAACTTTTTTAAAATTTGCATTAATATATCTATGGAAGGAGAAAAGCTAGAATGGTGCTTGCACTGAAGAAAATGAAGCGCGTTTCATACCCTATCTAATGACATATCCACAATTTTTCCCCGACCCCTCCTTCTTTCCACGTTATGCAAAAACTGAACCCCCCGTAATGAGAACTAATTTTACCATCAACTTAACGAAGCCGCATCTTACTTCAAATTCATTAAATTGATAAAATTATTATACCATCAGAAAGCTCATAGTCTACTCTAATGAAAACATCCTTATCACCTATAATGTAAATCGCGCCGTTTAGGCGCAATAAACGTGAGAAAACGCTTCTCCATGTTAATCTCTATAAGAGCAACGCGCGTTCCAAGGTTATGGCGTCACAACTACAGGGTGCGCATCGGAGTATCGTTTTCGCTGCAAACAAAATGTAAAAAATTATTTCTCGCGACCTATTGAACCAATTTTAAAAATTTTAACGATTGCGTAAGTTTTACGTTCCCGTCTTTTATTTCCATTAGGTTTTAAGTGAATTTATTTTTTATGCAACATCCCCATTTATGATTTTTTCTTTCGGGTACCGAGTATGGGTACGTAGCGGGGATCACTGCTTTCGACCTGACAACTTTTTGGAAAATATATCACTAGAGAATATCATCATACAAATTTCAACTCTCAAAGATGATAAGACGGGAATGGACTACCATTCAATTTTGGAATTTTTTCAAAGAAAATGAAACCTCCACCTACTTAATTCTATATTTCATTTTTCGTTACTCTTTTTTGGGGGGAAGGGGGAGCGTTTTCAACTACTTTGTTTATTACACCATTTCTGCGTTGAAAACTACATGAGAGCAAACAAACTACAATTTTTAATGAAAGACATAACTACGCGGATTTTGTTTTTGGACATTCTTTTTTTCTTTTTTTCAAATAGTTGTGTTTCAAATATTTATCAATTTCTAAAAAATTTTTTTAATTTTGAAGTATTTTTTGTTACACAATATTCTTGATTTTTTCACTGGGGAATTATGGCGTCTGTTAATGTACAAAAAATAACGTACTTTGATTTTATTTAAAAAATTTTCTTTGTACTTTTCATATATAGCGAAAAATTAAAATGGTTCTGGGCAATTTTATGGCTAAAAAATTCAATATATAATTTGTATCATTGATCAGTTTGAAGCCATAGTATGCCCGTTCTGTAAATGCAGAAAAATGTTTGTTCCAATCTTTTTTATTTTTCAACTTGAAGAAAATAAAATTAAAAATTCTTTTCAATACTTGTTTATTTTTTAAGGGCATGTTTCACATACACGGTACTTTTTTTTAGTATAACTAAATTTCGTAGACGCTATGTGTTATCTACATGGGAACCAAAAAGGCTAAAATAAAAGACAAGAATTTACCTTAGAAATGGTAATGCAACAAGTTAACCACAACAGAACTTCAAATTAAATTCCATGAAACAAGTATCTAGTCACAGCTCGTACATACAGATAGCAAACATCACATCTATGGAGGAGCGATTATCTTCCCTTGGACATGGACGACACTTAAATGTCTCAGGCTAATTGATACTGTGAATATGTATGGTGTACTACTAAAAATGAATTTATTCGCAAAATCTTTAACATTTATTGTCATGAAACGAAAATATAATAAAATCGCGATTATTGTAGTACTCCAGCAGTCACATATAAGAATAAAACATACGTATTCTATTATTCAATTTTTTTTTTAATAGTAATGAATTTGGTATTCGTACGATTCTCTCATCACTTGAAATTATTACCCACAACGATAGATTTAATAACATTTTTTCGATATGTAAACAAGAAAGTAAAAAAAATACCTTGATAGGCACTAATGGTAGAAAAATAAGAAATCAATTCATACCACCTTAAAACAAATAATAATAGTTGAAGTAATGAAGAGTATCCACTGAATAAAATCAATCTCAACGGTAAACCGAAGTTGACGATGAAATTCGTGCCACAGGATGGATTGATGCTACGAATAGAACTAGTGTTTCGCCAAATATAATAAAGCGAAGCGCTGGTGAAGAATACATTGCTGATGGTGGCCAAAGCGAATAGAAGAAAAGTGGTATCTGCAAAGTCTATTGGAAAAGCGGGTGCATTGTTAGAGTTTAGATTCAATGGCATCCATAATTTGGTGTTTGATAAAATACTCATAAAAAAAGGAAGTATCCATCCAAAAAATGAATATACGAGAAATCGTTTCCACCTGTTTCCCGAAACGATGAGGCATTTTGTTGACGAAATGCGTAGTGTTCTCCATATATCATATGCTATCACCACATGCCAAAAGAAAAAGCTGGAGACAGAATAACCCATCGACTTTACGAAGTATTTACATTTATAACATTCAGGCTCCACCAGACTGCAAGAAATTAGCGTTAACACAGATATTTTTGAGATACAAAGCGATAACAGATTGCGACCTGGTAGATTATGAAATTTTTTCGATAATAAAAGCACAGCTAAAAAAAAGTAAAGACTAATAGATGACAACGCGATACCAATCACATAAAGAAGCTGAACACTATTCAGTATTATAGAGTTCTCCTTCATGGTCACAGTTAGAGTAATTCGCGTTGGCGATGAAGATAGAATACTAAGTACTTAAACGGTGGATAATAATTATAAACGATTGAAAAGAATTTTTGAAATATTTACCCAAACCATATCTTTTTTACTTCGAGTACGTATAATGCATATAACGGGCTACTTCAAATATTTGATAATAAATACAATTTTGAAAAAAATTTGGTGGATACTAGATAGAGGTTGATGAAATAAGTAAAAAGAGTCATATGCATAAATTGCCTAACTTGAGATTTGAAGGGGTACTTATCTAAAAAATCATAAAAAAATTTCTTCAAGGAATCTTATTCAACTCTTTGAGATGAACAAAAATGGTATTCTGCAAAAATAGCGCACCTTGAGAATTGAAGGTGCAGCGTGTGTACATCGTTGGGTGAATAAGTGTATAATTATTGAAATTTTTAAAAACAAATGAATTCTTATTTCATTATTTTTGCTTTTTTGAATTGTTCATCAATTTCCTAGCATTTTTAATCGGTAACACCTGCTTCAGGGTACCTACCCATCACAATTATTCACCTCCACACTTTCACATTCTTTTAAAACATGAAAATAGATAACGACTAAGCATGAACTTTCTATCATCCGTCCACGTTTAACGGTGGATGATGATATGAGTGCTAGCCGATCGACGTAGAAAAATCACAAAATATGTTTTCTAAATTCCGATCAATTTATGATGACACGTGGGAACAAACTTTCCGAATAAATATGTTGTATTTACTTCATCAATTTTTTTTTGTATGTTGTTTTGTAATATCCAAAGAAAGTAGCAATCCATACAGCGCCTTCATTTCTCAAGATACATGATTTTTGCAAAGCACCATTGTCGTTCATCATAAAGAGTAGAATAAAATTTCTTGAACAATTTTTCTAATGATTTTTTGGATAACTGCCCCTTCAAATCTCAAGTTAGACAATTTGTGCATATAACAGTTTTTACTTATTTAATCAACCTCTATCCAGTGTTTGCCTTATTTTTTCAAAATCGTAAAATTTTTGTTTTTTCATAACTTAATTTTTCACATTGGCAACACTGATACAAAAAAAACTAGGTCCGTATTAGAAGATATTTATACGGCGTGTGGGTAGGCGTCTGAGGTACTTCCATATATGCAACCATTTGAGCAAATCGGCGACTTACATATCTGACCCATCGCTCGTTAGAAACAGCTGCGCTACAAGATTAACAGTGGCAAAAATTCTATCTATAAAAAAGATACCTATCGTCCTTTCGATATCCTTAAGAAAAATTAACTTATCACCAAAATTTTTAATATTTATTTTCAAGAAATTAAACCATAAAAAAACAATGAATATTTAAGTATCTACTCTAGTTACATATAAAAGTAAATGCTAATGTGCATCCTTTATTCAATATTTCTCCCATCTTAACTGATTGGGAATTCGTACGATATTCTCATCACTTGATGCAATTCTTACCCACATCTATAGATGGAATAACATTTCTCCCATATATAAATAAGAATGGCATCAAAATACCTTGATAAGTATTCATGGTAGAAAGATAAAAAACCGCTTCATACCACCTTAAAATGTATAATAATAAGTGAACTAATGAAAAGTACCCGCTAAATAAAAGCAATCTCAATGGTAAACCAAAGTTGACGATAAAACTCATTCCACTCGATGGATCCATGCTGCGAATAGAATTATTGTTTCGCCAAATGTAATAAAGGGAACTGCTGCTGAAGAATAGAGTGCTAAAAATAGTCAAAATAAAAAGTTGAAATGTTGGATCTACGATGGCTAATGAAAAATCCGTTATCTTGAATGAACGAAACCTCATCGGCATCCAAAATGTCGTCTCCAACATACTCACAAAAAAAGGGAGTATCCATCCGACAACTGAGTATATTAGAAATCGTTTCCATCTGTTTCCCGATACGATGAGGCATTGCGTGGATGAGATACGTAATGTTCTCCAAATATCATACGCTATCAGCATATGCCAAAGAAAAAAGCAGAACGTAGAATAAATCACCCATTTAACGAAGTATTTGGACTTATAACATCCTGGTTCCGCGACGCTGTGCAAACTTCGTGTTAATAAGAATATTTTGAAATGCAAAGCGATAATAGATTACGACCCGGTAGATTATGAAATTTTTTCGATAATAAAAGCACAGCTACAAAAAAATAAAGACTAATCGACGACAAAGCGATACCAATCACATAAAGAAGCTGAGCACTATTCAATATTATAGTTGTCTCCTCCATGGTCACAGTTGAACTAATTCACGTTCGGATTAAAGAGATTACCACTTAATATGGCCCTCGTCTTCTTTTGATGCAATATTTTGTAATATTTACCCAAATCGTATCGCTCTTTTCTCAAGTATATATACATAATGAGTAGGTATTTAAGTGAGTTTATAGACGTCATATTAATGCTCATATAAAATGCACGAACTGGGATGTGTCTCCAACGAGACCAATATACAGCTATTGAAACGCTGCATGAAAATGGTGGATCACCTAAAGGGCATGATGGGATAAGATAGTCGAAAATGCCCCCGAGAGCTTTTCGAACGGTTTCTAGGGCAAAAGGTGGGCCACATAAAAAAACAATTTTGACCAAAATTTCAGGCTCGAGTTGCGCCTATTTTCGGAGATATAGGCAAAAACAAGTTTTTCGATTAAAATTTTTTTTCTCGCCTTATTATAAAGGTGAAAAGTTGAAATTTTATTTATAATATCTTGACAATAAAATGGTTTTTCAGTAATTTTTTCAATTTTTTTCGATCAATTTTAAAAGAGTTATGCAGTTTTTAAAATTTCAAACCTCCATTTCTATGGCAAGTTTTCGTGGTGCAATTATGAAAAAATTACATAAAATGTATCTTTCACCACCAAACATACCATAAAAATTTCAGAATTTTTGGAGTGGTGCAACATAATCAAAAAAAATAAAAACTATTGCAGCGCGCTATAAACCAAGCGGTTTGGTACTATGCGCGCTGTAAGCCGAACGAACGTTATGTGACGTTGCGTCGCCGCCTTAACGGTGCATAACAGCTTAACTGATCTCATGCTTAAAACATTATTCAGGTTAATATTTTTTCCTTTTTGGTTTACTTATAAGTGAACTCCTACAAATGATCAATCAATAGGCCTATTCGTCTGTTGATTTGAAGAAAAAAATTATTTCATCATAAAAACAACCAATATTAAAAAATTATAACAAAAATAATTATATTCTTATTAATATTTTTCTCCTTATTATAATAGCGAGGAAGACCACTTCAATTTGCAAAACAATCGTTACATATCGTGCTTCTGTTTGCATGTAATATTATAATATTGTTATGTTAACCCCTTCACTATATAAGAACACCAACCAAAATTTTTTGACTTTTATATAATTGTGATAAATTCTAAATTCAAATAATTAATTTCAAAAATGTCGTATAATGAAAAATGTATTAGATGTAATTCATTCTTAAACAAATAGCAACATTTAAAAAACTATCAATTCTGAAAAAGATGCGAATAAGCTTTCAAAGATATATTGGGGGAAAAAGTAGATGATGGTGATATTTTGCACGATAACTGTAGAAAGATAGTTTCGAAATGTTACTTAAGCACTTATAGTGTTTATGTTCAATGAAATATGTTTTCTAAATTCCGATCAATTTATGATGACATGTGGAAACAAACTTTTCGAGTAAATATGTTGCGAGTATTTACTTCACCATTCTTTTTTTGTATGTTGTTTTGTAATATCCAAAGAAAGTAGCAATCCATACAGCGCCTTCATTTCTTAAGATACATGATTTTGGCAAAGCACCATTGTCGTTCATCATAAAAAGTAGAATAAGATTTCTTGAACAATTTTTTTAATGATTTTTTGGATAACTGCCCCTTCAAATCTCAAGTTAGGCAATTTGTGCATATAACAGTTTTTACTTATTTAATCAACCTATATCCAGTGTTTGCCTTATTTTTTCAAAATCGTAAAATTTTTGTTTTTTCATAACTTAATTTTTCACATTGGCAACACTGATACAAAAAAAACTAGGACCGTATTAGAAGAAATTTATACGGCGTATGGGTAGGCGTCTGAGGTACTTCCATATGAGCAACCATTCAAGCAGATCGGCGACTTACATATCTGACCCATCGCTCGTTAGAAACAGCTACGCTACAAGATTAACATGGCAAAAATTCTACCTATAAAAAAGATACCTATCGTCCTTTCGATATCCTTAAGAAAAATTAACTTATCAGCAAAATTTTTAATATTTATTTTCAAGAAACTAAACCATAAAAAAACAATGAATATTGAAGTACTCTAGTTACATATAGGAGTAAATGCTAATGTGCATCCTTTATTCAATATTTCTCCCATCTTGACTGATTGGGAATCCGTACGATATTCTCATCACTTGATGCCATTCTTACCCACATCTATAGATTGAATAACATTTCTCCCATACATAAATAAGAATGTCATCAAAATACCTTGATAAGTATTCATGGTAGAAAGATAAAAAACCACTTCATACCACCTTAAAATGTATAATAATAAGTGAACTAATGAAAAGTACCCGCTAAATAAAAGCAATCTCAATGGTAAACCAAAGTTGACGATAAAACTCATTCCACTCGATGGATCCATGCTGCGAATAGAATTATTGTTTCGCCAAATGTAATAAAGGGAACTGCTGCTGAAGAATAGAGTGCTAAAAATAGTCAAAATAAAAAGTTGAAATGTTGGATCTGCGATGGCTAATGAAAAATCTGGAGTCCTGAATGAGTGAAAGCTCATCGGCATCCAAAACGTTGTCTCAAACAAACTCAGAAAGATAGGAAGTATCCATCCAACAAATGAGTATATTAGAAATCGTTTCCACCTGTTCCCAGATACAGTGAGGCATTGCGTGGATGAGATACGTAATGTTCTCCAAATATCATACGCTATCACCAGATGCCAAAGGTGAAAGCAGAAGGTAAAATAAAGCATCGACTTAACGAAGTATCTGCTTTTATAACATTCTAGTTTTACAACGCTGTAAGAATTTAGGGTTAACACGAACATTCTTGAAATGCAAAGCGATAACAGATTACGACCCGGTAGATTATGAAATTTTTTCGATAATAAAAGCACAGCTACAAAAAAATAAAGACTAATCGACGACAAAGCGATACCAATCACATAAAGAAGCTGAGCACTATTCAATATTATAGTTGTCTCCTCCATGGTCACAGTTGAACTATTTCACGTTCGGATTAAAGAGATTACCACTTAACATGGCCCTCGTCTTCTTTTGATGCAATATTTTGTAATATTTACCCAAATCGTATCGCTCTTTTCTCAAGTATATATACATAATGAGGAGGTATTTAAGTGAGTTTATAGACGTCACATTAATGCTCATATAAAATGTACGAACTGGGATGTGTCTCCAATGAGACCAATATACAGCTATTGAAACGCTGCGGCTGCATGAAAATGGTGGATCACCTAAATTTTGAAGGGTGCTGGAGAAATGGCAAATAGCTCAATTTTTCTGTTTTTGACCTCATATGAAAGATGAGTCATGGATACTAACATATCCAACTTTTAGCTTCTTAAGTGAGTTTGTAGAAGAGTTAGAGCAAAAAACTACTTTTTAAGGAAGTTTGAGTCATGAAATTTCTTGAATCTTACGTACCATCTCCGCACCAAATTAATGTAAAAGTATCAAACTTTGTGCATAGATGTAAGTTGGAGACCAAAATATGACACCTTCATTTTAGGTCAAAATAGATTTAAAATGAAGAATCATTAAGATTTGAGTAGAGCTTGAGGAGACTCAAATTAGTTGAAATGTAATTAATACGAACTCATATAATTATTGAGTACAAGAAAGAGGGGAGAAGTAGGGGTTATCGTCCTCAAAATTTGGCGGGAGTACACGAAATGTTGAAAATTTTTTATTGATGTTTCATATGATAAAATGAGCTGAAGTGAATACCTGTTCTCATTTTAACTTCCTAAGTGAGCAAGAACGAGGCATTTTGAGAGGCAATTTAGGCAGGGAATTTCATGAATCTTCCATACCACCTCACTAAAATGACCTGTAAAGGTTAAACAATGAGCATAATTTGAGACCCCTTAAATACTTAGTTATAATTTGAAAAATGTGTTCGTATGATTACTGCGTGGCAAGAAACGCTACAGTTTTTCCAAGTTTAACTTCTTGAGTGGTATAGCAAGAGATCGGGTAGCATGTCTACGTACATCAAACTTGTCCCCCAAGTTACTAAGTAACATTATATGATTCAAATTTAAAGTTGTTCAAGTAAAAATAATGTAAACAATTTGTTCATTTTAAATAATGAACTGATCAACATAACTTTTAATATTTATTTTCATGAAACCAAAGTATGATAAAAATGTAATAATTGAAATACTCCACTCTTATGTAAAAATATGAGAATAACGTTGTTTTTTCGACATTTCTTCTGATGTTGGTTGATTGGGGATTTATGTCATTTTCTCATCACTTGATCTTACTTACATCGATAAATTGAATAACATTTCTTCGATATGTGAATAAGAAAGTGAAAAAAATACCTTGATAAGCATTGATGGCAGTAATATAAAAAAATACATTATAAAACCTTAAAACAAATAATAATAATTGAAATAATGAAAAGTATCCGCTAAATAAAAGCAATCTCAATGGTAAACCAAAGTTGATGATGAAATTCATTCCACTGGATGGATCGATGCAACGAACAGAATTATTGATTCGCCAAATATAATAAAGGGAACTACTGCCGAAGAATAGATTGAGGAAGACAGCCAAAATGAAAAGTTGAAACGTTGGATCTACGATGGCTATTGAAAAATCCGGAATCCTGAATGAGTGAAAGCTCATTGGCATCCAAAACGTTGTCTCAAACAGACTCAGAAAGATAGGAAGTATCCATCCAACAAATGAGTATATTAGAAATCGTTTCCACCTGTTCCCTGATACAATGAGGCATTGTGTCGACGAGATACGTAATGTTCTCCATGTATCGTATGCTATCACCAGATGCCAAAGGTGAAAGCAGAAGGTAAAATAAAGCATCGACTTAACGAAGTATCTACATTTATAACATTCTGGTTTTACAACGCTGTAAGAATTTAGGGTTAACACGAACATTCTTGAAATGCAAAGCGATAACAGATTACGACCCGGTAGATTATGAAATTTTTTCGATAATAAAAGCACAGCTACAAAAAAGTAAAGAGTAATCGTTGACAATGCCATACCGATCGTGTAAAGAAGCTCGGCACTATTCCATATTATAGTTGGCTCCTTCATGGTCACAGTTGAACTAATTCACGTTCAAGTCGAAGAAAACAATACTACTATAAATGTCCCTCTTCTACACGTGATGTAATGATGAACTGCTAAAAAAATATTTCGAAATATTTACCCAAACTATATCTCTCTTTTTTCAAGTATATGTATGGGTGGAATTCGATTATTTAACGATTCTCCATATTTACATATGAAATTGCTAAATAAGTACTGAAGTGATGTCATAAAACGTCAGACTAGTGCTCATATAGAATATACGAACTGGGAACTATCTGCAACGATACCTATACTAATATGTCTACGGAAGCGTCTTAATACTGTAGTCACGTTGACTTCAGCATCTTAAACGTAAGCGACAAAAAAAATGATTTTTTCAGTCTTGGAGGAAATAAGGGAGCATCTACCCAGGATCAAAAATTTTTAGAACATTGGATCAATAGAGCATATTTTAAAGTTTGCTAATTTTTTTCACATAATTCATTATTCTTTGTTTAATTAAAATAAAAATAAATGAATTCAGCAAAATTATTTTTATTTGTTTATTAAAAACATAATTTAAGCTGAGTAAATTAATTTTATATTATTTCTCCCCGCCTATCCTCTCACTACTATTAAGTTTTTGTCAGTAATACCACATTACCTATTTGAAGCAAGCAGCATGATTTTAATTGACTTGGATGATGAAATAAAAATTTTCAATATTGGTCGTTAACAAAGTAAAAACGCATCTTGGCTCCTTCAAAATATGGAATAGGCAAATTATTACACAGAAGTATCGCATGAGTAGCATTATACATAGTATGAAGGAGCTCGTATTAAGATAAAACAGTGTATTTGGATTTAGGGTAAAAAAAAAAAAAAACTGGATAAAATATGTCCAATTTCAGTCATTATTCATAGCTCATTTCAAGAAAATTTTTATAAAAACTGAACTTCAAGCTCACATAAAAGTAAGAAAAACAATTTCAATTCTTCGTATAGTATTGAACATATTTAATTATCGTTAATTATAAAAATAAAAGAACTGTAAGCAGCCATGCCGCATTACTAGAGCTGAGTTATGAATCGGGGCTTGTTCAGGTTTGCTTTCATTAATAATTGAAAAGAACATGAATCATACTGTCTGTCAAACATAGCTTGAGACTTTTCGACGGCGCAAAGTTAGGCAAAAAGCGCGACAATTTTCACGATTTCATTACTTCCCAAAATGTGTTCAAATTAAAAATGCTGGCCAAATAGTCGAAATAGTAAAGCACAAACAAGCACGGTGAATACGTTTCCAGTTAAATTCGATGAACTGATAGGTAATAAAACATTAACCTACTTTGTAATACAATCCACATTTTGAGTAACCATGCACGAATTGTTGCCTATACTTGTCCTGCTAAAAAGTGTCAAGTTATTTTTGACAGACAGTACACGAGGACGAGAACAACCAAACCACCCGGATAGTGTACTACTAGTGTACCAGTCTACCAGTTACCATGTACCAACTACCATGCGTACTTGACTGTTAGTACTGGAGTCGGTAGTTCGGTACCTGTTGGTGAAACGATGAATTACTCCAAACTGTAGTTTTCTTGGTTTTTATCCGTTTTTCAAATACCATGAGAGTAAATTCATCGGTAAAATAAGTATGTTTTGATATTAAGCAAATTTTTTGTGTGATATACTAAATTTACACCATATAAGCAGTTTTAGTTCAGTACTAATGACAGTTTCATTTTACACCAATCAACAACTTTGAATTTAATACTTAATTTGGCAGCCAACGGCGGTTTTAAATGGTTTTTGATATGAACATGAATATCTTCAGGTTCCAACATTTCATTTTAAATTAAAAAATTAAAATAATGAATCAATAAAATATCAAATCGTATCACAAGTCTGTAATCACTCAACGTTTAGCGCGAACAAAGTACGATTTAGAGAAATGATAAGAAAAGGTAAGCACGACACTAGCGCGCGAAGAGTGCCAATCTTCTAAATATAATCACTAAGGGGAAAAAATTGTAACTTCGACTTGGATCTCAAGCATTCTCCTTAATAATATGCTATGGGTATGTACAAGTTTCGCACTAAAACCTAGCTCTGCGAAAAATTCCCCATTTCTCTGCGTTTCCTACGCAGTTATTCGGATACACCCGACACCCCTCTCCTTTACATGAGTCTAATCTGCGTGCTAATTAAAAGCTCGACCGTGTTTAATAGACAAGTCATTCCCTACTTCCTGGCAGCATTCTCGAATCTCGCATTTGTTCTCATTACCTCACCATGTTCTTCGTATTCGTTGCAGTCGAGGTATTAGATAAATAAAAACATTAACACATTTCCTTTAGCGTTCAGCGTTCATCCCCTTGCATGAAGAATTACCAGTCTCGTATAGCAAATTATGTCGAAACGCGACGAATGTGCAATTAATTTCGCATCCCTCGCACTAAAAAAAACCACCGAGAACTAACACGCTACCATCATAGTTTACCAAAAAAATGATACGATTCGGCGGATACAACCCCCTCTACCGCGGAAATAATTAATGGTTAACTATACACCACGTACGCTAGAATATACACGCTAACGGGGTTATTAACGAGTACTGCTGGTTGCGGCGTCGAGGTAAATTGGATCACGATGTTTTAATTATTATTCGTCCCTGTGGGATACCTCCGCATACCTCGTATCTCTCGTCTCGTGTGTCGAGAAAGCTTTTTAATTGATTTTCCCAATGTAATTAGGCAATGTCGTCGCGAAACTTACCGGTATAAGGTCGACTGTATTCTTTATCCGGAATAGTGTATAATTTCACGTTTTCATTATCGTCTTCTTCTTCGTCCTCTGCGTCATCCTTGTTTGTATCCAAATTCTGCTGGCTCTTCGAGTCTTTCGGATCGCAATATAGATTCAGAACTTCGACCTGCCGCAACAAACCCGAATGTAATTAAAAGCCGGCCGCAGATGAGCCTTTGATACGTGTAAATTACTACAACGGACGACATTTGCTTTTGATAGGTATTACATAACTCATTTGGGCGGCAAATTGCGCCCAAAACACGGTCATTAATATCGACTATGTTTTAACGCGAACGTTTATACGCTATACCCTTCTCGTGCTTGGTATTCTATGTTTATAACTCGCTTTTGTTATACGCCACTACCATCGGTAACAGCTGCGAGAGCTTCCAAAAAGGGGCTCGAAACGGTCATCGCGAAGCGACGACGTTATCAATAAGGGCAAGCAGGGAGACTTTGGGCGTTATGATATTGATATAAAAATGATAGCCTTCCCCTTTTGTGAGCCGAGCCAGCGAAATGTTTATGGCTAATTTCGACAACTCGGCGAATATAAAACGAGCTCTGGTTTCAAGTACATGATCGCGTTAAAGTAGCACAGAGGGACTTATTTTGCCAACTTTGTCGAAATTACTATATCGGATAGGCGAAAAAAATTTATAAAGTAAACCACGATTCACCCCTCCCTTCCACTGTCGTCCTAAACCTACTCGATGTAAGTCGATATCGAAACCACATCTGTATATTTTTTCCTTTTTCCTCGTTCGACGCGTAAATCGAATTAAGCTTTTCCGCATAAATTAACCAACCGAAGTAGTATTAATTTATAGCGAAACAAGGTATCTCGTTAATTCTTCGCTACATCGGCGCATTGTGTATGCAAATTGTATTTTATAAGTTGCTCACTATCAGTAACTGGCAAAAATATGGAGATAGAGAGAGGTTTGAATAGTTCACTAATGCTGTGGCACTTTTGTAAAGATTTAAATATCTCGAGTTTCCCACCAAAGCTGAAATTCAGGTCACTTCACCAACAAGATGAACTTTCGACCTATAGTAATAAATCTCGTTCGTAATAGTCAAGACCAAGTATCACCAGCTTTCCTCCCTTTAAAATCTTAAAATGGAAATTTTTAAATCTCATCGATTTTCATATTTTGAGAAAAAAAAGGTAGTTTCGATAGAAAATACCTTCGAGTTGAATAAGTCAACAATATCTGGGTAAACAAGACGTAATTATTTTTTTTCTCGTGAATCAACTTCCTTTTATCCTCCGAGGTATGTATTTTCATTTTACTACGGCCGCCAGCTATACTTTAAAAGCTCATCATTTAGTAGGCGAACCTTTTATCGAGCGAAAACCTTCGCATTTTCAGATTCGCTAGTATAACCATCGTAATAACTTGATAGGATATCTACATGCGGGAAAATGCGTGAATAATATCGAATAGGAAATTCATAGTCATGGCCATAATTATGTGATTGAATTAGCTTTGATAATCTTTAGATAGATAACATGAGTCAGAGTTCGAAAATTATTTATTCACGACTTGAAAACTTCATGAAAAAATTACGATATGTGACTTCATAGGTATCGGAGTTCAAATTCAAGACTCATGATACCTTGAGAAGTTAGTTAAGCAACTTATCACACATATGAGCAATAAACATTATTCAACAAGCTGCCTTATAAGAAATACGAATATGCTACGCTGACTGATTGAGCATATCAGTTGAATAAGTTGCCTCCTAAACTCCTTCGAGTAGCGCAAGAATAGACAACTTATCATGCCTTATGGTAAAATAAGTTGCATAACTGCACAGGCGTTTATAACTACCGTGGTTTTTACACCACTCCAAGTTCAGACAAGTTGGAAAAGGTTGCTTCTTTTGAGGAAGAGATGACTGTGTGGATGTACGAAAGATCGTCAGTAATGGGGGTAGGACAGTTGGGAACTTTCAAGGAGTACCGAGTACACGAAAGAAAGGGCACTCATAAAGTAAATCTGCAACGGATATGGGCCAAGAACTTTTGATTATCCGACCTACTCAAGGGAAAAGGGCGGTAAAAGAACTGAAAAATTTGATTAATCGAAGGTCGTTTTGTTCAGGTTGAAAATAACGGTGCTGACCCCTTCACGTAAACAAAGTCTGAAAACTCCTACTCTATCTTTTCCAAAACCATTTGAGAAGTTAAATTCTGAACAAATGCAGATTATTCAAATTATATTTACCAGAGGCTCCTTAAATTTATCCTTACTCTCTTTCATCCTCTCCCAAATCAGGTAGGCTGCAATAGCTGTTGTTTATAAATTGAAAACTATTTAATGTTCCTTTATCGTAACAAGCTGCCTACACTAGTGCCAATACAACTGATAAATCATATCAGTTGAAAAAGTTGCCTATTAAACTCCTTCGAGGAGAGCAAAGATAGGCAACTTATCATACTTTGAGGTAAAATAAGTTGCGTACCTGCACAAAACTTAGTTCGGGGTCTTGATTAACGATTAACTGAACTAGTTCATATCAATTTATTTATTTATTTATTTATTTATTCATTTATTTATTTATTTATGCATTCAGCTAATACCATACTGTATGTTTGTGAATACGTGACACATTATCAATTTAGATGAAAGCTTAGTTTCTCTCAAAAAATTTTGTATAGGCTAAATGTATATCACAATTTTTTTTTATTTTAAAATAATAATGAATACGCACGCAATGAATTTATGTTCAGAGTATTCAAAGAGTTCAACTCACCTGATCACCATTCGGACTCGGAGCCGACCAAAACGATCCAGAATCTAAACTGAGCGGCCTCTTATTCACAAAATCAACCGGTAAACTATAGTCATCACATAGAGAAATCTGTAACCACAAAATCAAGGCAAAAAAACGAAATTAAAAATCTTCGTCTTTTTAATTTACCCGTATTCTTCTCCAAATACAATCATCTCCATTGGGGTGCGGTATTTCGAAAATCCATTAATTTAGCATTTTTCCTTCATTATTAAATCTGGAACTCGACGAAGCGAAATTTACAAAACAACGTTTCCCTTCGTTTCTACGGAATTAATTATTTTATGAATTTTTAATTTCGTCGTCTGCGCGATCCAGAAGGATATTTTAGGCGTAGATACAGGTGAAGAATTTGAAAAATGCGACTCGCCGAATTGAATACGTTCGACGATGTAAAAGAAGACCGATTTATAAACGACTAAGGTAATTGATTATTTCTACCCGAGGTTATTTTATTATGCGCAAGGTTGCTGACTGCCGTCGCTATAACGTACGCATTTATCAGGATTAACGAGCCTCCGTGTATACGAATCTCTACATTTCCACCCTTCGGTCTGTGAAATATTTGACAGTAATAAGAAGGTACCAATCAATTTAGCGTTTTGTACATTTCTCAAGATGACGGATGCGCCGCGTTATGTGTATACCCTTCTTTTTATTCGCTCGCAGCACTCGTACACCCTAAGAACGGAACGAGATTAATCTTTAACCGTGTTCCCGCTAATATTTAACTAACTTTTCGTGCGCTCTCGAATCTACGTCGCAGACCGGAATTAAACGCTTTTACGTTTTTAATTGACGAATTAACTCGAGACTGCGAAGCGACTTTCATTACGTCCAAAGATTCTTCGTCTACCGTTTTCCATCGTTGGCTGTAATTTTCGAGGATTACATCCGTCTAGAATAATTTATTACGAGACAGGGCACGCGCGGAGCTTCGAATCGTTGTCAAATTCAGCCGCACGCAGTTTTGTTTTACATAAACTCGACGTATTTTCGCCATCCCCGAACACCATCGTTCGGTTATTTATAGCTTAGAATAAAATGTACATTCGAAAGGTATCCCTACACCAGTCCCCAGCACTATATCATATTTCACATCAGTGTATCCTAACATTGCGGCCAACTCTTCCACAGACACCCTAGCTGAATTTTTCACCATTTATTAATCGAATTCTAACACTGAATCGGTACAAGGGTAAAAGTACACGAACATACAGTACAATTTATTCTCGATTCCTATATCTCCACATAACTATACTCCAAACCCCTATAGTTACCCTTTTGATCGCCGATTTTACCAAACCCTCATCGACAGAGAACACCGAATCTCCGCAAATGCAAAACGCCATTTCATTCCATCTGTTTCCGCTCTTACAGGGCAGTCAATACATAGCCGGGGATTATTTAACAAATACCATTTACACATTCTTCACCTTCCCTCCGCCGTGTTAATAAGCGCCTCCGATGGCTAAAACGCGTTTCCATAATGTACCCGCGTGTTAATACTAGCGTAAATAATGACTGCCACGCAACGGATCAACTCGTAGTAAATAACGAACGACCGGAAAAATTACAGAACCTGCATAGAGGTAAATAAAAAGCTTTCGTAAAGGGTACAGGATATAGGGTATTGTTGGGAGCATCACGTTTTACAACGTGCCAGCGACTTTTTTTGTGTTGGATTAAATTGTATGACTTGGAACGAAACTGTGTTATGCACTGAACAATTATTATTATTATTTTTTTTTAAGAACTTACCCAATGTTCCCAACCCAAAGTATGGTTATTAAAGGGTAGGGGACTCTCGAAGGTCAAAAGTTGGTCTCATAAGTAATTTGTGAAGACTGTGCGAACATAGACGCTTTTGACAAAGATCATCTCAGACATAAACATTTTGTAAAGTCACCAAACCCACTACTGTTCAACTAAGTCTACATACGAAGTTTGACTTTTTTAGATGGATTTGATGAGGAGATATGAGAGATTCGAGAAATTTCAATATTCAAAGCTTTCTCAATAAATTGATTTCTGCTCTAACTTCTCTTTAAATGAACTTAGGAGAGTGAAATTTGAATATATTTGTGTCCTTGACTTACTCTTTCATATAAGACCAAATGCAAAATGTTGAGCTATTTACCAAAATGAAGTAGGCTATAATACAGAGGTTGGCAAAAGTCAGGCAACAACATCCCACAATTCAAAAAATGAAACTAGTCTAATAGTGACATCAAATCAATTTTCTTTTCTTCTTTGAAAATATTTTGAAAAAGCAAACATGACCAAACAAATAAACCGAAGCAATTTTATTCATTTTTCACATTCCCAAAATTATTTTTTTAATTTATTACAAATTTTAAAAATTAAATCAACCACTTTTTGAATTTTTCACATGTTTAGAAATTCAATTTTATCAAGTTTTTTAAATTGAATTTTTGTGAACGTTTGTATGAACTTGTAAAAAACTAAAAAAATCTCGATGAATTTATTTTTTGAAAATTTTTGGAATTCATAAAATTTCAAAAATTATCATTCACTTAATCGATTTTTCGAATTTCTAAACTTTTTGCAATTGAAATAAAATTAATTTCCACAACAGAACCCAACACTCTATAGCTAAACAAATTGTTAAACTTCTATTACACGCCCCTTCTCCAGTACATTTTGCATGGATATCTGGACATAAAGGCATTCTCGGTAACGAGAAAGCTGACCACGCTGCTAAGAAAGCTGCTACTCTTTTCCCAACGTCTTACTTGCCAACACCTTTAAAAGACACGGCCAAACATGAACTAAAAATAACGCAGCAGAAATGGGCCTAAATATGGCAAAAAATTCCCACCACCAATAAATTAAGGAGCATTAGATCAACTGTAGAAACCTGGCAAACCTCTACGCGCCAGAATCGAAAATAAGAAGTCTCCCTGTGCCGCCTGCGCATTGGCCATGCACTACTTTCCCATTCCTATCTACTATCCAAAGCTCCCCTCCCAATATGTCCAACTTGTTATGTCCCCATTTAAGTTCAACACATCCTCACAGACTGCCAAAAATTCAAACATACGCACCGCTCCCTCTCTCTTCCAACCACTTTCGCTCACCTCCTTCGAGATGACGAATCCACTATAGTCCGGCTGTTCCTTTTCCTCAGAAAAACTAACCTCCTATCCGAGATCTAATTTAATCTTCCGTGCCTCTGGCCTGTGTAGCAGTACATGGCACGTTAATGAAGATAAGTAAGTAAGTAAATATCTATTAAAAATGTGTTGCAGGTTGTTAAGATTATTTAAAGTTGCACAACTCTTCATTTTTTTTTTAACTTTCAGACTACGTTGCCTGACTTTTGTGCATCCCTGTAGTTATAATTTTAAATTGAAAACTCTTTTGAAAAAAAAATGTTCTGAAAGGCAAGGATTTGAAGACCCCCACCTTCCCCCAACCTTCTCGTCCAAAAACACGTAGGTTGTAATAGCTATCGTTTTTAAGTTAAAAACTCAGTTAAAAACAAAAATCTTATTTGTCTTGTGAATTGAATTTTTTTTTTTCGAATTTAATTCTGAGTTCAAACATTGTTTGATAAGTGTTGTATAAAAACAAAATTAATAAAAATTGAGAAAAATATTCTGATTTTATTAAAATATAAACAGCAAAATATTTCCAAAAATCAGGTAGGCTGTAATAGCTATCGTTTTGTTAAAAACTCAGCTAAAAATTCAACCTTACATCAACAAATACTCAACAGCCAAACGATCATCTTAGCTCCTCTTCCCTTCATCAACACTTTCAAACTACTGAATGCCTTTCATAAAATTTAAAACCAAAATTCATAACTTGTTTTCCCTTAAGTGATGATGCACCTCACAATAATATATATATATAGATATGTATAGTTAATGATGAAAAATTTTAAAAATGGAATTTATGTGGTAGCAAAAAAAGTTTAGTTTCACTTTTAATTTTTTTTGCAAAAAATGTTTCTGATTTCTCAAAACAATCATAAAAATATTTTTATTAATTTTTTTCTTCAAGCGAAATGCAAAAACCAAGCAGTGCAAAAAAGTGATGAAAGTAGTTTGATTAAAGTATTTGTTTATTTGTTTGTTTTTTTTTTTTTTATTAATAATGAAAAAAATTAATAATTTTTAAGTTATTGATATTTTTTATTATCGCAATAAAAAAAGAATATGATAATAATATTATTCATGATTGTTTTTCCACATTCTCAAAATCAAGTTCTTTAATCATTAATATTCAAGAAAATTGTTAATTTTTTTTATAAGAAAAAATAATTAAAACAAAAAGCGAAATATTATGTATAATATTAATGAATGAAAATTGCATTATAAATAAAGAAGAATAAAATGAAAATAAAAAATAAAATCATGAAAATCTAAAAATTCATGGTTTTAAATTGGTAAAGAGAGCTGAACACATATGTCACATAAAAATAGAAAGAGAAACCAAAATTTTTTACTTAAAAAAAAAAGACCAAAAACAGAAACAAAAAGAAAACAAACAATAAATTCTTCACTACACAAAATTGTATTAGGTACATATTTTATTTTCGAAAAAAAAAAAAAAAAAATGATAAATTGAATTTCTTCCAAACATTTCATTATCGATAACTCGGAAGTTCGCGAGATCACGAATATCTACGACCCTCAAAAATACCCTTCGGTTCAACTTTTATAAACGTATTCACTCGTATATTAGATCGTACACCCTTCCTATCCGTCACACTGTCAATTTACTCTAAAGACGCGTTAGCTTGCCCTTCACCTTTGGCGAGACAGCCGATGCAGTAGCATGGGAGTATGTATTTTCGTGTTAAATATATTGCCTAACGAATCGCCTTAGTTTCTGATTTACGGCAAACTAGTTATGCAACTTATTTATCATTTATTTCAAAGATGATGGATTGATGGATGACACAGGGAAGGGAAGAGATATGATGTTACTTATTACGCATTAAATCGTATAAGCTTCGTGGTTCATCACAACAGATAAAAAAAACACCTGAAAGTATGATAACTGACATGACAGCCTTGAATTTCGTCGTTATACTGACAACTAGGCGAAATGAGAATGACCCGAAATGAACTTCGACCAAATATGGTAACGGTATTAGAGCAACACTTTATTTATTGCGTTCGAACTTCGCAATGTAAAGCACAGCTTGGTTGGTAAAACGAACGGTGTCGTGTCTACTGCGTACCTGGCTGTAAGGTACGACAATCAACAAGTCTATAAGTACGAGCTTATCGGTGTTTGTTCGAACGTCGCTGGTTTCTTTGACCATTAATTCGTCGATAAGGTGGACACGGTTGACATTGCGGAACCCGATATTTCCCATTTTATCTATATCGTCACCAGGTAAGGCGTGAAAAAAAAAAACGAAACAACGTTTTCGAAAACACTCGAAAAAATAAGCCACCTAAGGAGAACTTAATTTCATCCAAATCAAAGCACCGAAATTTTTGAACCCTTATGAAGGGAAAAAAATTAAGCCCGAAGATGCAAACTAGTAACGTGCTCCCAATCAAACACCCGAGCTTTGAACTTTTACACTCGACGATTGTAAATGTCGCCATCGTCGAGCTGCCATATACACATCGTAACGTTTCGCATACAGCGGGGCATTCATTTCCATTATCTTCAAAAGAAAATATTCATCTCCCACCAGTTTTCACTTTAAACTTCAACCCCACGCAACTACTACCCTTTGTTCTTGCGCCTATTATCATCGAAAATGTTGCTGCCACCGTTCGCCCTGCTCTCATGGTCCCACCACGTTGAAAGTTTTCTCGCTTAAAACCCTTGTCAACCCCAAACAATACACCATCTCGGAGCTCTTCCGATCGCTGAATAAAATATTACTCTTGTATCGTGTACTTCTGCTATATGCCTGCGAAACACGACGATTCGTTTTTACCAGAAATTTAAAACATTTACAACCTATTTACTATTACCGAACGGTAAATAATTAATCGAGACGCTTGTTTTCTACTCGTCTAACAATGCTATCGTACTCCTTAACCGGCCGATGAGCTGACGTTCGGATACTCTGCATTCGTCGTCGAGGAGTTACGATGTGCTTTTATACGGGCGTATTTTACCCTCTTTAGCTTTGTCTTTATCTCTTTATTTTCGCGTTTTTTTTTTTTTTGGACACAGTTAATTGAGATATTTAAGTTGATTTTAGCGAGACGAGTTCCGTCTTCCTTTTCAAGTCTGAAAGTAAAAAACGCTGGAAACGGAAACGACGCTAATTAGCGTGGCGCGAAACGGAAATATTTTTTGTTCCAGATTTTAGAGTCCAGTATTAGGTGTTTTTGATTTTTTCCTTCTTTGGATTTAATTATTTATTCATTTTTAAACATCAACTGAGTTATACCATGTTGTAAAATAGTAAAGTGTTTCTTGATATCTATTTCCAATTTTTTTTTTCATTTCTATTTTTTCTTCTCTTTGTTTTTGTTTTGTTTTTTTTTCTTTTTATGTCTACAAGATTCCATAATTTAGCAACGTCTTTAGATTTTGTAAGAAATTCGAAATTCTCACGTTTATTTTCTTTTCATGAATCAACGAGTGAGGTTGCGGAAGAATTCGCAATATTCATTAATAGATTGTTGCGATGACCAACATGAGGCGGAGTGTAGAGAGCAAAAATTGAGAGATTTTATGGGTTCAGCTACACCTCCCCCCCCCCCCCGGTCACTCGTTATTAAGTAGGGACAATAGATTTTAAAAACGATAAGTTGACATTTTTACGAACATGGTAATATTTTATTATTTAACACAAAAACATATGAAACGGGAAGAGTCTATCGAGAAAAAAATATTTTTACCGCTAAAATCAAAAACAATTTATAATTTTTATCAAAAAAATCGAGATAAAATAATTTTGGATTTTAAAAAATAAAAATAAAATTGAATTATTAAACAAAAAATTGGATTTTTTAAACAAAAGAAATTTTAGATTTTAAATAAAATTTTTTGGATTTTTTAAATAAAAAATTTCGATAAAAACTTGACAAAAAAAAAACTGTGAATTCTGTTACGTAAATCAAATAGCATTATTAATTTGTTCAAAAAGTGAAAAATTAATTTTTTTGAGTAAAGAGAAAGGTAATTTTTGAAAAAGTTGAGTAGTAAGGGAAATGCACCAGTAGTGGACACATGTAAGGAAGTTACTTCGCAAATTAATTTGTTAAAAATAAAAAAAGAAAGATAATGAAACCAGTTTTGCACTAAATTATAGTAAACTGACTCCGGTTTTGAATAAACATTTGTTAAAAACTCTAAACCTCATTTTTAATGAGAAAAAAAAAAGGAAAAAAGTCCATTTCACCAATAATGGATCATTTTTTTTAATGATGTTCCAATAGTGGATCATTTATATTTTACCAACAACTCTTCAAGAAATAATATTTTGAAATATTTTTTGTGGATTGTTGATGAACTTATTCTAATATTTCTTTCATCTTTCAGTCTGAAAAAATCAAGGTCTGCGGAGGCGGGAGGGTTAGGTACTTCCACATCTATCTCCTACCTCCGGAATTTTTCAAATACCTCCATCTCCGCCTCCTACCTCCAAAAAATGTAGTACCTCCTGGATGTACCTGGAGGGTACCTTTGAGGCACCTCCTGGAGGTACCTTGAAGAGGAAACTCCAAAAAGCAAAAGGTACCTCCAATAACATTATAGAAAATATTGAAAGGTAATATTCAGTTTCAATACTTTCTATAACTATTGTAGGTATCATTCGCTCTTCAGAAGTACCTCTCGGAGACACCTTGGAAGTATCTCAGAGGTATCTCCGAAGACCTTAGTTGAAGTGCCGCCACCTCCACCTCCTACCTCCGAAAAATTTCATGAACCTCCACCTCGGAGTACCTCCACTCTGTGCAAAATGGGTACTTTCACGGAGCCTCCCACCTCCGCCTCCACCTCCGCAGTTCCTGCTAAAAATTTAGTGATTCATCATTGGTACATACAAAAATTGATCTAGATCTAATAGCGGATATTTGTGGTTCACTATTAGTGAAATGGGTTTTGTAAGTTCTAATAGATGATCGGAACATTTCCGACATGAAATAACAGTTGAAAAATCAATATTAATTTACGAAAATTATCCCCTTTTTGCGATGAATATTAGTGACTTGGAGTACCATTCAAAATATATTTGTAGAAGTGCGTGAATAATGAAATTGGAACGTTCTTTTCTTAGTTCATTCATTTAATTTTCATTAAAAAATGGGTAGTTAAAAAACATAAAAACGATAAAAATTTTATCACAGGTTCTTATCGTTCCAAAGTCATGGTTTCAAGTTACAAAGTATTGGCAAATGGTGATTTAAGACATTAGTCCAGTATTACCAACTTAGCCCTAGGTATCATCTTAAAATTAGCTATTTCAGGTCAAAGTGATCCACTACTGGAACACAGTTCACTACTGGTACATTTACCTTATTCTTTAAATGAAAAAATAAAATAAAATAAAATGGATAGAAAGAATAAAAAACAAGGTACTACTATATGTATAAATAGTAGACTTTACGATAGTGTTGAATAATAACTGATGCGTACGCAGAAGTGGGAATAAAAATAAAATTCAAAGTTCAAAAGCTCAACTTTCTATGACCAATCAAAAATTCTGTAATTTTTTTTTTTTTCAATAAACATCTGGCTCCAGTTGCAGAATACGGCACAGCTAAACATCAAAAAGCAAGCAGGCAAAAATAAAATATTCGTTCAAAAATAAAGGGTTGAAAAAAATGAATAATTTTTTCAAAAATTCTAAATTAATTTTAAATTTCAAAATGTATTTTTTAAATGATAATAATGATAAAAAAAAATCAATGTAAAATAAAAGAAAAAAACACTGAGAATTCAATGAAAAATTCATTTAAAAAAATTTAAAAATCAATTTTTTCCAAAAAAAACGAAAAAAAAAATGAAATAAAAAAATTTTTAAATGAAAGCGAATTTCAACTTTTGATAAGTTGAATAAAATTAATAATTTCTTCAAAAATTTGACATTTATTTTTTTTCAAAATTTTGAAAGTTATTTTTTAAATTATAAAATTACATCAAACAAAATCATAAAATGTGAAAATTCTGACGAAAATCCAACATTGTATTTTTTTTTGGCCAAATTTTTCAATTCAAAAAACATGTTTATCAAACTAAAAAATTCCTTAATTTTTTTTTTCAAAATTTCAAAAAAATATGTCTAACTACAGATACTAAATTTTGTTAAAAAGCTAAAAACCGTATTTTTTTAATTTAAAAAAATTTATTGATATATCAAAGAATTTGGAAAACAGGATAAAAAAATAAAAATTCATACTCAAAATTAAAAAAACCAATTGATTACAAATTTGAAAAACTTGAATTTTCAAGTTTTCAAAAATTTTCAACTCAATTTTCTCCTCCATTATCGTGCCGAGTAAGCTTACAGCGGCTAGAGGCACGAGCTACAGGTTATTATAATAACTGCGTCATAAGTTCCATATTTCTCAAAAGACTGTCAAAGGATTATGATAAACTAACTGCAAGACATCACCTGGAGATCGTAATGTGAGAAGTCTGAAAACACATGTGTATTATGTTTTACCGTTAACTATGTTGCACAAAGTGACGACATGAGAAAAGGGGCTTTGTTGAATAGGAAAAGGCGCACTGACCGAAATGAAATGTGAAATGAGATATTTCTTTTCTCCTGCTCCTCCTAAAGGATATATTCTGTCAGAAATGAAGAAATATCAAGTTTGATACATCAAAGGTTATTTGTGGAAAGAGTTTTTGATCAAATTTTGGATTGGAAAACTAAGTATTTTTAATTCAAAAAACTGCTACTCTCAATCAGATTGGCGTATTTTCAACTTCGATTCAGGGTCAATGCTTATACTGAAAAACATACCTATATCAACATCGTCTTGACTGTTTCAAAATTTTCACGAATTTATTACAAGTTCAAAAAATCATTTTGAAAAAAATTGTTTTAAAAAATCTAAATTGTCGAATTTAAAAAAAAAATGAAATATACATTTTTACAAATTAAAAAAAAATTGCATTATAGTGATAGTCTAGTAAAATTGAAAGCACTAAAAATAAATATTATTATTTTCAAAAAACGAAAATAAAAAATAAAAATAATAATATTTTGAAAATAAATCTTTTGATGAACTTTGTATATGACTCATGATAAAAATTAGAGTAAAATTTGAAATTCAATTTTTTTCATTTATTTAAAAAAAAATTAAAAAATTAAATTTTTTCAAAAATCAAACATATTAATGCTAATAAAAAAAAAATTTGTAAAAATGTTAATACAATTGAAATTCACGTACTAAACTCATTTATTAAGTTTTTTAATACAGAATTCCCTTCCGTACTACAATTCAATAGATAACTAAAAATAAATCAAATTCCAGATTTATGTAAAAAATATTCAATTATATAATTAAAAAAGAAATTAAAATCAATTTATGAATATGGAGAGGAGACTGATTTACAAAATTATAGAACACCTACTCCACCCCCTTCCTTTCCTCTTTGACGTTTTGGAAAGAATCCAATTAATTTCTCGAGGTGATTGCCTCAAAATTTGAAGAGAAAAAGTTAGATAAATGATTTTAGGTTTAGTTTCATTTCTCAAAAATCTAGTCCAAAAATCCTTATTTTTCATAGAGCGTAATTTTCGAACGAACTTGAAAAACTTCATTGAAGTTCATGATCAAGTTCACCGAAAAGCCTTGCAAATCAGCTAACATGGGCTTTGCGCTAGTCATTAATGACCTACACTAAACACCACCTAATACGTTGCAAATAGCTATGTGATAAGGCTGGTCGTTTACAATGTACACATTTTCGCTCGAACTTGGTAACTCTATTATTAGAGGAAATTATCGACACCTATTAACCTTGAGAATCGATTTCTAACACGTTGTAAAGCTCGTGCTCATCATCGATAACATACATGCACAACCTATGTCCTCGTACACTTGACCCATATCATGTTAATACTCATCTTCAACCGATCCCATGTACGAAAGGGCCGACGGTTAATAAAAGCTTAAAACTAATAACAATAAAACGAAATATTCCCGAGCGTGTTTTAAAGCTCCTCTACCCAGCTGCGGAACACGCTCCGACGCTCCTCGTTGAACAAAACAAAACCATGGTACGCCCTACGTCGCATAAATGTTTTACGATTTAAAAGGTTATTTGAAAATTTTAACAAGCGGTAGTTGCAAGAATAACTACCGAGGTGTAATATATCGTCGCAATTCGCTCGCGTGAAATGATGTTAAAAGGAAATTCGAGTAACGCTCGCGGCTCCGCGTTTCCAAAAAAAAAAAAAACTACAGTCGACTAGAAGACAAGTATGTTAGAAGGGAATGAAAAATAACCGCTTTTATTTAGGCACAGCCGCACAGGGGTTGTTAGCGGCTTTCCGCCGCTTATGAAGTTCGCGAGACGAACGTCGTTTTTACATATTTAATGCTAGCCGACGTTCGCACGTTTTCCCGCCAATACTTAAGATACCAAACTCCCTCGACGTATACGTAAAAAGACGTTAAATCTTAATGAAAAAACCGTTTAAAAAATTCAATATACTTTAATATACCAATAACAAGCCAACGATACCTAGCTCTTATTTTCACTCCCTTTTTTGTTAAATAGCAACCTGATGCCGAGCCATAGGTTTTTATTTTACGCTCGAGTACTTCGTTTCGTTGTGCTTCGATAAAACAGACGAGCTTTTCATTTCGATAGTCGCGATCTCGCGAATAAAACTTTATCGTACACGATTTTCGCCCAGCCATTAGAATACGAGAGAACAAAAAGTACGTCTGAGACGTCGTCATTATCATAAAAGCCCGGTGAATTTTTAATAAGGCTCGTTTCATATCAACTTGAACAAAAACACGCGATTTTTAATCTCATGCGTTTCGATTACGTTTATTTTTTTTTACAAGTTTGTTTTACACTGAATGTTGTATAACCAACATCGGTACCCTCCTGGGTCAATAGAGGGGGAAGGGAGGGTGACTTAAATTCTTAGCACTTTTCGATTCTAACAAATCATGGTCAACTTCGAGGGCATATCTTTCGAACCCGATTTTTTTGAGGACCTTTAGCTACTCCCCGTTCTTGGAGATTTAGTAAGAAGAAATTTTTTTCGCGATAATATTCGTTTCATATCAATCTATAATGATAGAAAACATTCGAAATGGATACCACAGATTCGCCAATTTCCATATGTACCTTTTCTAGGATGGTGTGGGGGGGGGAGTGTCAAATCTTATTCTTGCTTAAGTGTTTGATTTTTGTAACTAAACGGTGGAGGAGTAGACTAAGGAGGTAGAGAATGGTCGGAATGGAGAATAAGCTCGCCATTGTATTCAGCGCCTCCAAACACCTATAACACAATTTGCCACAGCTTTATATGTATAACGTATTTTAAGGTGTTAGAAAATTTTGGACGACTATAACCCCCCTCCCCTTCCCTTAGGGCACATATGGAAATTGACAAATCTATGATCAGGATTTAATTACCTTTTATAATTTAAATTGTAATAAACGTAAGTAGCCATACTGCATTCATGGAGGTGAGTTTTTAATTGGAGCTCGCTCAAGTTAGCAAATAACGTTGGTGACCACTTTATGAGTCCAGACCACACCGAATACCAAGTCTGAATACACCTACCCTATCTCTTCCCACATTACTTAAGAAGTTGAATTTTAGAACAAATGTAATATTTTTTGACATGAAATAATCATTATGAACACATATTTCCCAAATTAGAACTACTTGAGGCTTCTCAAATTATCTTCTGATATTTAAATTCCGCCATTTTGCATCCATTTTGATCTCAATTGAAGAAGTCATATAATGGTCATCAACTTGACCTACATACAAAGTTTGACCTTTCTGGGTTGATTTGATGTGGTGATATGGGAAATTCATGGAATTTCCTGCAACCATTTCCCCTCCAAAAGCGGTTTTTTGCTCAAACTCCCCTCCTATTTCACTTGGGAAGCTAAAATCGGAATAAGTTAGTCTATTAGGCTCATTTTATCATATGACACCACAATGAAATTTTTTCGACTATTTCTGTATCTCACCACCACATTTTGAGGTCAATAACCCCTCCTTCTCCCCTCCAACAACATGCTTCGAGGTGAATTGGAGTTATTGTATACTTTTCATACCCAATAATCATACAAGTTCATATTAATTACATTTTTACTAATTTGAGGCTCCTCAAGTTCTACTCAAATTTTGGTAATCTGCCATTTTGCATCTATTTTGACCCAAATTCAAGATATCATATTCTGGTCACCAACTAACCCTACATACAAAGTTTGACTGTTTTAAATTGATTTGGGGACGATATGTAGAAGATTCAAGAAATTTCATAATTCAAAACTTCCTCAAAAAGCTGTTTTTTGCTTTAACACCCTTTCAAATGCACTTGGGAAGCTGAAATTTGAAGATGTTCGTGTCCGCGACTTACTCTTCCCTATGAGATCAAAAATAAAAAATTTGAGCAATTTGTTCCTTCTCCAGCCCTCCTCAAAATTTGAGTAATCCGCCATTTTGAATTTTATCGAAAAAAAAAACAAAAAAGTACTTTTACGCAGTTTTGAGAGGAGGCTCTCACCATATTTTGAGCGAATTTCATAAATACCCATCAGCGCTATGCGTGAGGGAAAAATATATCTATAATAAATATATTATACCAAAAATTTGGACATTTGCGAGATGATTACAAATGGTTTGAAACGCAAAGATTTGATGACCCTCTCACCCCCCCCCCTTCCCAAATCAGGTAGGCTGTAATATCTATAGTTTTCGAGTTAAAAACTCAGGTAAAAAGCAACGCAATAGCGTTATTCAACACGCTACACCGTGGTCAAATAGCTAAAAATGTAATTTTATGATTTGACTCGTCCTACGTTGGGCGCCATAAAAATGACTCATGAATGGAATCAAGGTATACTTTCTAATTGAACAAATGGAGCTTATATTTCATTTCAACTTGCAAAATTGAACATTTTATTCTTATATATAATATAATACTTAAATTATTTCTGATGTGATATATCTCTATATATTAAAATCAAAATGAAATCGGTTTTGAGATGCGCGCGCATCCTTGTTTTGAATAGCAGGTATAAAAGGTATATAGAGGATAGCACGTATACAAAGGAAAAAAAGGTTGTAAATTTTAATAAAAGCTTTTTACATGTACAATGGTAAGGTCATAAAATTTTTTAAAATGGCAGGTATAAAAAGTATAAAGGATGGCAGGTATACAAAGGGAAAAAAAGGTGATAAATTTCAATAAAAGCTTCGTACATAGGCAAGAGCTAGGGTAAAGTTGTAAAATTGTTTAAAATGGTAGGTATACGAAGGTATAAAGGGGCGAGCTCATCCTGAAAGGAAGAAATCTTGGTGGGGGGTAACAAATAAGTAAGAATAAATTGGATTGTGCAGTTTGGAATGTAGCAGTACTTATCGGATAAAATAATTCTTTTTTCTTCATTTAATTTTTATTGCGAGCCCCGAAGGGGCGAGTAGGCACTAGTTTATTTAAATGTCAATATTAAGTGTTGAACCGATTGGCGCGTGTCCATTCTGAATTGAAACAAAAAACTATCAGTTCTTCACATAATAAAGCATTTTTTGGACTCTCTCAAAAAATGCTCGTAAATTAAAAAGTATGTCTACACAAAAAAATCTAACAGCGAAAAAATAATTGCAAAATAATAGTTGGTAAAAAAAAAAATAAAAAAAAATTAAAACTGAGATAAGCCTTATAATAAGTAAGTAAGTAAGAAAAATACGTTGAAAGCTGAAAACATTTATTCAAAAAAATGTTCATAGAATAGAAAATGACAACAATCAGAAAATTTGTCAAAAAATGAAAAAAATGATCATAAATGATGAAATGTGTCCAAGAATTCAAAAAAAAAAAAAAAATATGCACAAAAATAGAATTGAAAATGTGTTAAAAAAATGTGCAAAAATGTAATTGAAAATGTGTTAAAAAAATGTACAAAAAATATACTGAAATATGAAATATGCCTTATAAAAGAAATTCACAAATAAAAAAAATGAAATATGTATCTCTGAAAATGAGTATTTTCGAAGGTCGAATGCAGACTTCAATAATGATTTTTAACATGTCCAAAACTGTAGTGACATGTTTGCTTTTTCGTCAAGACCACAAATGAAATGGTGTGCGATTACATGAAAACTTCAGTACTAACCACTGGTATATCAAAAAGCACTTATATGAACAAGATTTTTGTGTCTATGAGAAATAGTAAAGAAAAGAAAATCCTTGCTGAATTACATTTCAAAAAGTCAGCGCCAAAAAAGCTGCAATAACGAGGAAGAATGCGGAGTATATATAAATCAAGAATAGTAATGGTCCTAACAATGGCATAAGGAAGAAAAATCCTACAATTAACACTCCTCCGATACCATAAAATCCGAGAATAAATTCGACCAATACGGAGTCGACAAAAATAAATACAGCTATCGCTATCGCCAATAGGAGCGCGTTTTTGAATGAATTAGTCGTCATTATTTGATGCAAAGAACACCAAGTGCGAAACTATAGTATAGAATGAAGAAACCATCAGTATCTTTATGCATACGCTTACTCGTAACTTCTCTATTATTTTGTGAGAATGTTTGAACATCGTTGGAATAAACATGGAATGACCCAAAGGCAACTCAATCGCGTCCGAACATTCGATATGTCTTTGAATCCGTGCAAAACATAAATACTGGCCATACCTTCGCTACTCACGATTTTCAACTGATAAACCCCGATTTACGACAATTCATCTCCATTAATGGACTCGATGACGTAGATGGCGTTATTTATATACAACAAGCGTTCGTAAAAATTAAAATATATGATCTACATTAATTACACGTTCGAGTCACCCGAACGTATAAATATATCAGACACGATGCATCTATCGGTAAAATACATCGAAATTCGAATACATAGCTGTGCTGAAGTGTTGAAAAATTCGTGTAAATCTTTAAAATGAATTCCATTAAATCTACGGTAGTGTTGCTTCTGGCCGTTCTGCTTAGCGTTTTCGTTGGCGTACCGTGCATCCAAGCTGGACAACTTTACGCCGTCTTCGTGGCAGCTGCATTGATTATCTATGGTGTCTCCATATCCGCAATTTTCTTGTTCCCTGGGTTCGGACCGTTCATCTTCCTGGGCTATGTATTCTTCGGGCTTCTCTTCTACTTTTTCGCTTACAGCGTTCCTACCATCTGAGTGCAACGGTAAGTAAACGCATACCATAGATATTTAATGCAGTAACAAACGGGACCGAGAGTTCTTCCTCGGCGTTTGGAAATTCCTGTATTTTTTTAAGCCTTTTGATTTTTGATTTTGGAGGTACTGTAGAACATTTATCTGTAAATTAAAGATAAAAAAATTTTCTGCGTTCTTGGGGGCCTCATTTCTTTTTTGTGTCGAAGCCCTTGGTATTTTCAACAAAAAAAAAAAAAAAAAAAAAAAAAAAAAAAAAAAAAAAACGAAATTTCATTTGCTCTAGTTTAAGTCTCCTCCACGACTAGGTTGAAATGAATTTATTTTTTATTTGTTTTTTAATGATTAAAATAGGTCAGTGGAAAATATTGACAAAATTACCATGGGAAACGTGAAAAAAATTTCAAAAAATTCGAATTTTCTTTTAATGTTGAATACGAAATTACTCAATTGGGAATAACTGTATGGTAAAAATCTGGCTTATTTTTTCTCAGGAGTCTCGGAGAGCTAAAATCAAGCCCATACTAGGCATGCAACTAAAAAATTACCTATTTATTATTCATGTGAAGGAACAAAAAATTTCGTGTTTTTTCAAAAAAAAAATTGAAAAAAGCCATTAGACTCTCGAAATTTTGAAAAAATTGTCAGTTTAAAATTTTTCATTCCCAACATGTCAAAATGTAATTTTAGGAAGCCAAAAAATCAAAAACCCAGAAACATTTTTTTTTTAATTTCCAATTTTTGAAATATCTGACATCATTTTGGCATATGCCCATCAACATCGGAGGGTTTCTTTTTTCACATTTTTACAACTTTTTCCCCCTCGCCCTCTTCATATTTCGAAGAAATCAAAGTTCGGTTCATTTTAATGAGTACTGTACTGGACCGTGGAATGGAAGAGAGGGGTTGAAGTGATAACAATCATTACATAAAATTCATCCAATGAGGGTTGCCAAAAATGTTAAGCTAACGAGGGAAATGAGGGAAGTTGAAGTAAATGGTCTCTTATGAGAGCGTGAGAGATTTCTGTGATAGGCAACTTTCGATCAAAATGAGCAAAAATAAGTGAAAGGTATAAATCCAACAATGCCCTATAAACTGAACTAAGTGAAAACACCAATATAGATCAACCGTGTGATATTATCTAGTTTTTCTTTTCAGTTACAGATTACAATTTATGCGCCGAAAATAAAACTGCAGACTCGCTGAGGAAGAGAAAAATGGTTCACTATTATTGATAATTTTGTAAAATTAGTTTACGAATTTCTGATATTTTTATAGGTGATTAAGAATATACAATTATTATGCATGTTTAAAATTTATTTCTTATTTTCAACTTCAAATTACAATTACGTAGAAAGTCACAGTCTGATTAAAGAACTGTAAAAATGATGAATTTTTATTTATTTATTTATTTATTTATTTATTTATTTATTTAATCGTTGCATTCATTTTTTCGAAGGTTTATTTGAATTTTTAAATCAATTTTTTTTTTTTAAATTTCGTTTATCGTATCGTGAACTGCCACTAGGAATAAAGGCACAGGGAAGTAGGCTACTAAATTCTATAGAAAAAGTTTGACTTTTTAAGGAAGTATATAAGGGGTAGAAGAATGGCAGAGTCGCTATTAAGAATTTGTGCCAATGTAGATGGGTGGTTGAGGATGTATCCGAATCGTGTGATTTAAGCATATGGTTCGAATATTTTTTCGACAAAAAAAGGTTCCAACTTATTTTCTATGTCAGATGTAAAAAAATCTGCTCATTTTTTTTTTTTTTTGTATACGTAAAATAATAATAATTAATGTATAATTGAAAAATTATTTTTCAAACGGATATTTAAATCTAATTTCATCACTTTAAACGTTTGTCGAGGCAGTATGCCCTTTATTTTTTTGCATATTGACAAAGTTTTCAGATTATAGGGCTCTGAAGAACCATGAATGTATAAATGAATCTATAACTGAAAAAAATCATAAGTCCGAAAAATAAGTTGAAATAAAAATAAACTGAAAAGAACCCTTTTTTCAAATGAAATTTATTCACGAGAGATAGACGCAATACATGAAAAATCTACAAAGGAATTTTTATTTTATTTTATTTTTTAATTTTTGCGTTTTAGACCATTTGTAATCATATGGTAAATGTTCAAGTTTTTGATATTACAAATAACACATATACATACCGTGCGTGCGAAAGAACGTCATACAGGCAAAGCACCAAATTCCCTTATGAGATACCTTGAAATCCTGTTATGTTACAACAGTGCTTATACATGGGGTTGTGATTGGTTATTGTACCAAAAATTAGTGTTACCAACACATTATATCTACTTGGTTGTATACTAAAAGAGAATTTGGTGCTTTACTTGTACGCGGTACTACCGGACGCACAGTATATATGTGAATATATTTTTTTTATGTTTCGCTATGCATAACGACCGGGTATATGAATGAGAATCATTCAAAATTTGGCGACAGACTTTTCTTAAAAATGCGAAAGAGTATTTTTTTGTTTTTTTTTTCGATAAAATTCAAAATGGCGGATTACTCAAATTTTGAGTAGGGCTGGAGAAAGAAAAAATAGCTCAATTTTTTTGTTTTTGATCTCATAGGGAAGAGTAAGTCGCGGACACGAAGATCTTCAAACTTCAGCTTCCCAAGTGGATTTGGAAGGGTGTTAAAGCAAAAAACAGCTTTTTGAGGAAGTTTTGAGTAATGAAATTTCTTGAATCTTCTACATATCGTCACCAAATCAATTTAAAACAGTCAAACTTTGTATGTAGGGTTAGTTGGTGACCAGAATATGATATCTTGAATTTGGGTCAAAATAGATGCAAAATGGCGGATTACCAAAATTTGAGTAGAACTTGAGGAGCCTCAAATTAGTAAAAATGTAATTAATATGAACTTGTATGATTATTGGGTATGAAAAGTATACAATAACTCCAATTCACCTCGAAGCATGTTGTTGGAGGGGAGAAGGAGGGGTTATTGACCTCAAAATGTGGTGGTGAGATACAGAAATAGTCGAAAAAATTTCATTGTGGTGTCATATGATAAAATGAGCCTAATAGACTAACTTATTCCGATTTTAGCTTCCCAAGTGAAATAGGAGGGGAGTTTGAGCAAAAAACCGCTTTTGGAGGGGAAATGGTTGCAGGAAATTCCATGAATTTCCCATATCACCACATCAAATCAACCCAGAAAGGTCAAACTTTGTATGTAGGTCAAGTTGATGACCATTATATGACTTCTTCAATTGAGATCAACATGGATGCAAAATGGCGGAATTTAAATATCAGAAGATAATTTGAGAAGCCTCAAGTAGTTCTAATTTGGGAAATATGTGTTCATAATGATTATTTCATGTCAAAAAATATTACATTTGTTCTAAAATTCAACTTCTAAAGTAGTTTGGGAAAGGATAGGGTAGGGATTTTCAGGCTTGGTATTCGGTGTGGCCTGTAGTCATGAAGGGGTTAGCAACGTTATTTGCAATCCTGAACAAGTCCAATTAAAAACTCAGCTCTAGTAATGTAGCATGGCTGCTTACATGTTTTTTAATTTTTTTTCATTTGTTTGTTAAAAAATATAATTTATTCACTTCTTTGTAAACAAAGAAGCTATGAAAAAGTAGTACATTTCATTTTATTTCAGAAGCTTTTGATGAATTTGAGGAAAAACAAGAACGAAACTCCAATAAAAAAAAAAATGTAAACCATTTGAAGTTAAAATAATGCTCTGATTCTAAAAAAAAATTGCGAAAAAATAAGTTTACTTTCACTTTTTATTTATGCTGCAAAAATGTTTTTATTCGTCAAAACAGTCATAACTCATAAAACAAATTTTTATTAATTAGAAATGTTGTTTACAAACGTTAACAAGCCGTAATGAAACATTCAGCTACAACTTACATTTTTGTTTTTAATGTTGAGTAATCAGCATAGAGTATCTAAATTTTTTGTAGAAACTCCCTAAACTTAAATACCCCACAATAACATAATGACCCCCACTACCTAGATAGTATCCTCACCTTCCACAAGACAGCAAAACTATTTAGAAAAATCTGAAGAGAAACTGGCCTGAAAGTCATAGAAATTGAAGATGCCAGCATAAATAATCATTAAAAAAAGCATAATTCTGATGGCGCCTAACATAGGGCACTGTAAATTTAATTTTCATGCATAAGAGGAACATTTCAAAGTTAACACAAGAGCTACCTGTTACTTCTAGCAATCACTTATCATAGTCGCTATACGAATAATTATGATTAGAGAGGAAAAATAAAATAGATGGAAAGCATTTTATGTAAAAACGCGAAAAATAAAATCTCCTCGCATTACTAACATGCTTCGCTTCATCAAAACACTCGAATAATAAAACACCTGAACATTTCGTTCGAACGAGGATTCTTACAGCCAATTAAAAAAAACCTATGCTTTTCTTCATCAATTTTTTCAAAAAGCAGTCTACCAAGTGGGTTTCACTGGTTGACATGATGATAAACAGATGAAGAACTTCCAACTGTGAGTAAAGCCAATAATTCATTCATCACTCGTTTGGTCATTATTATCACATTTCAAAGGTTGAGCCGCTATCCAATCAGAACGCTCGCAACATCACCACGTCAAAGGTCTATAAACTTTACTAGCACCCTCTTATCAAGAAAATTTATATTCTTCAATACTATAGTCATTACTTTTCAGAATAGATCACCTTTCATGCACAAGTCCAGATAATCTTACGAGATACGGCGGTAATAGAGAGCTTAAGCGTATAAATAAAGATACCGTAGTTTCTTCATTCTATAACGTAATTTCACACTTGTTCGTAACCACGTATATACCTCGAGTTACTTTAGTGTTCTTAGCAACAAATGATGGCATCTCACTCTTTCAAAAATGCGCTCCTGTTGGCGATAGCGATAGCAGCATTTGGTGTGGTCGCCACCGTTTCGGCCGGACCTATTTTTGGATTTTTAACACTCGCAGGATCCTTTTCTCTGGATTTTTCTTCTTTCCTTTCTTCTTTATACCAGTATTAGGACAAATTTTCTTTTACTTTTACGTAGGCTACTCATTCCTCTTTGTTATTGAAGGTTTTACTGGACCGACTCCGTAAAATGAAACGAGGTAAGGATTATATTCTCTTGAATATTTCTCAAAATTTTGAAACTTTGGGACTCACTGCAATTGCATGAGTTACACGTAATACATAGAGATAAGTATATTAAATAGAGAAAGGCTAAAATGTTCCTTTTGACTTTTTGAATAACAAATAATTCGCAATAACAACTCAAAATGAAGGCAAGTATTTTTTCAAATAAAACACGAATGTATGAACCTGACTCGAAATGCGACAAATGTTTTTCCAACTTCAACCTAAAGCTAATAATCATGTAGTATTATCTATGAATTTTTTCATTCAATTTAAGTATTTGTTTTGTTTTTTCTTCACAATTGAACATCTTTCTTCAATAGACATTTTTTTTCTATTTTTTTACAATTTTTGATTTTTTTTTGAATTTTTTTACCAATTTAGAACACATCCCTTCACACCTTTAACCTTGAAAAAATGCTGATTTCCAAAGCTTTTTTTTTTTTTTTTTTAATTTATGGATTTCTTTTATTTAACAATATTTTTTTATCTCTCAACATACTTTTTTATTACAATTTTGCAACACATTTTTTTATTTTTTTAAATATTTTTGTACATTTCTTTATACGTGAACACATTTCACATGTATGAATATTTTTCCATCCTTGGCTAAATTGTTTTTTTTTTTGTTTTTCTTTCTTCTGTTTTTTTTTTTTTTTGTTAATTGACGCCGTGTACAGTGTACAGCTCTGTGACTAGAGGCGTTTTTATTTAGGATTTTAGTACATAAATTTTTTCAATTTTGGGCCATAATTTTCCATTATGGAACATACTTAATTTTTTTTTCCTTCAGCCCTTCTTTTCGAATTGTATGGCATATTTTTGTACTTTTGAGTTCTTTTCATGTGGACATAATTTTTCAATATTATGAATATTTTTTGCATGAGTTTAATAAATGCTCAATATATCGTAAACATTCTATTTAAAACTTTATTAGAAGAAGTGATTAGTTTTTTGTTTCATTTCAGAATGAAGAAACACACCAATTAGGTCAACATTTTACAATGGCGCACAGTATATAAATGAAATATGTACCACTCTTGAATTAATTTAAGAATTATAGGTTATAAAAGAAGAATGTTCACAATACAATAGGTTCATATATTGACGTTTAGAAAATTATAGTATTATACTTGAATTAATTAGAGAATATAATATTATAAGAAAAGTTTGTTCAATTTTAAAAATATTAAATGTAAAAAAATTATCTCAAAAATTTTTTTTTTCAATAAAATAATTAATAATTGAAATATTATTTTTTAAAGGATTCTTCAAATTTAATTTCATCAGTTTCGGTGTTCGTTGCATCCGAGTACCCTACATTGGTTTCAATTTCGATAAATTTTTCAAATGATGGGGCTTTGAAAAACCATGAATCTATAACTGAAAAAAATCATAAGATCGAAAAAATGAGTGGAATCAGAAAAAAAGTCGCGAATTTGCTAGGTGATAGCAATTAGTGTGAAACGCAAAGATTTGAAGACCTTCATCCCCCACCTCCTCCCTCTCTGAACAGAACAATTTTCTAAATGAAATTCATTCACAAGAAATAGATCGAACAGTGAAAAATCAACCAAAGTGATGTTTTTTTTTTTTTTAATTTATGTAACCAGCTTAGAATATCTAAATGTTTTGAAATGAAGCATCATTTCGATGGCACCCAACATAGGGCACAGTAAACTCGATTTTCATACATAAGAGGAGCATTTCAAAGTTAACGCAAGAGCTTCCTGTTATTTCAAGCAATTTCTTATCATAGTCGCTATACCAATAACTATGATTAGAGCTGAAAAATAAACCAGTTGGAAAATATTTTATGTGAAAATACGAAACATAAAATCTCCCCACATTATTGACGTCATATCCTTCACTTTATCAGTACACCCGAACATTAGAAACAGCTGAACATTTCTTTCGAACGAAGATTCTAATAGCCAATTAAAGGATAGTTATACTTTTCCTTATCAATATTTGCAAATAACATTGTTGCAAGGTCAGTTTCACTAGTTGACTTGACTATAAACAGATGAAAAAAATTCAATACAAGTTCAGCAAATTATTCATCAAGGAAATAAATCGAGGATGTCTCACCTTATAGTCAGGTTATTATCACCACATTTCATAAGGTTGAACCACTATCTAACTAGAAAGCTGGCAACATCAGTACGTCGAAAGTTTAAAAATTTTACTGCTCTGTTATCAAGAACATGTATTCTTTGTACTGAGTCACTACATTTCACAATGGATCACCTTGCATGTACAAGTCCAGATAATCTTACAAGATACGGCGGTAATGGAGAATCTAAGTGTATAAATAAAGATACCGATGGGTTCTTCATTTTATAACGTAATTTCACACTCGTTCGTGACCACGTATATACCTCGAGTTTCTGTTGTGTTCTTTGCACCAAATAATGGAGTCTAACTTATTCAAAAACGCGCTCCTATTGGCGATAGTGATAGCTGTATTCAGTTGCGTCGCCACCGTATCAGGCGGACTTATTTTGGGTGTTTCTTTATTCTTAGCATTAGCATTCGTACTGGTATTTGGCTTTTTCCTCTTCCTACCCGTCCTACCCTTCTTACCCGTTTTAATAATTGCCGCATTCGTCTACGTTTTTGTAGCTCTCTTACTACCGACTCTATAAAATTGAATGAGGTAAGGATTTCATTGTTTTGAATGATTCTCATAGACCTCAAAATCTTGTTCATAATAAGTACCTACTTGTAGGTATGCCAGTGGTGATTACTGAAATTTTCATGTAATCGTAGATCATTTAATTTGTAGTCTTAACGTAAAATTAAACATGCCACTAAAGTTTTAAACATGTTGAAAATAATTTCTTAAGTCTGCAACATCAAGCATTCATAAAATTTCCCCAAATCTTTAAATTCTAGGACTCATCGCAATCGTATGAGTAATAAGTCATACATAGAGATATCTCAAATAGAGATAGACATTCCTTAAAAAAATCATACAAATGCGAAATGATGAAAAAGTAAAATTATTCAAAATTAAGGCCAGTGTTTTTTTTTTTTTTTGGCAAAATTTGAAATACCAAAAATAAAAACTTCACTAAAAGCATGATGTATTATGAATGACGAAAAAAAAAAAAAAATTGTTTTCAATACCTATATTCATTTTAAACAATTTCTCTCATCATCAAGTTTCTTGCCCGATAAACTGAAATTAATGGAATATAAAATTAATCTATGAATTTTTAAATTTAATTTTATTATTTATTTTACTTAGTTTTGACAATTTGTTTTTGTTTTTAAAATTTTTTTTATCGTCGAAAAAATTTTGTATTCTTCACTTTTTTTTCAATTTCAAAAACTCCTCTGATTATTTTAGTATACCTTTCGAACTTTCGAAAATATTCATATTTTTATTTTTTTTATTTGGGAATTTCTTTCATTCAAGTGCATTTTCTCATTTACCGGCATATTTTTCATAGAATTATTAAATACTTTTTTTTAATGATTTTTATATTTTTCTTTCATTTTTGGGACATAGTGCATCAATTATGGACATTTTTTTTTCAATTTTCGGACATATTTTCTCATTTTTATGTAATTTTCTTTTTTATAAACTTTTTTTTTTCAGTAAATTTTTTCAACTTCCAGACGTACTTTCCTATTATTAGGTTATTTTATTTTTTATTTTGCCATTTTTGTACTATTTAGCACATTTTTTTCAATTTAGATTTTTTTCATGTAGACATAATTTTTCATTTATGAGCATTTTTTGCATGAGTTGAAAAAATGCTCAGTTATGCGAAGAAGTGATCGGTTTTGTTTGTTTTATTTCAGAATGAAGAAGCAGTGATCGAGTCAACATTTCATATTGACACGTAAATAAATATATCACGCTTGAATTAATTTGAAAATTATATTATAAGAGAAAAATGTTCAATTTTCCTAGTAAAATTAAATATATATCTTAATTCTATTCATGAGTCATTTTTATGGCGCCCAACGTAGGGCACGTCAAACTGAATTTTTAGCGATCTTGACCAAGGTGTATCACTTGGAAGAACTCTAGTTTCGTCTTTTTTCGTTTGTGTTTTTTTTTTTTTTTAATTTTTTTAAAGCAATAACTTGAGAACTAACAAAGATAGAAATGTGAGATTTTGCACAATCATTAATCAAACAGATTTTCATGGTTGAGTTGAATTTCAAGTTCAAATGTCTATAGGATGAGGAAAAATTTGAGGAAAGAACAGAATGCGGTGGTTATTCCAAACGTCGTAAAAATGAATATAAAGCGTTGTAATTTCATATAGGGATAGGTAAAATAGCCAAATCGCATGTGTTGAAAATGGGTCAGTAAGTTTCTCCCCCTAAAAGAGCTACTGAGGAGAAGTAAAACAGGTAGAAGAGTGAACCTACTCTTTTAGTACCTAAAAACCAGTTAGCCTTTGGATTTCTCTTTTTCAGAATGAGATGCTTCGTTTTATACTCTAAAAAACAATTCAAACCTCACAATAAAATTGTTAGTAACTTCAAGCAACATGTTATCATGGTCACTTTACCTACAGCTTTAAATATGGGCAAAAAAGAGGTTAGTTGGTAAATATTTTACATTAAAACGCAAAAAATAAAAACTCACATTAATGACGTCATATCTTCAGTTAGGAAAACACTCAAACAACAAAAACACCAACATTTTTTTTGGAACGAAGATTAACAGCTAATTTTAGAAGAATTATGGTTTGGCTTATCAATTTTCGTTGAAAATATTTATCGAAGGTAGGTTTCACCCGATGGCTTGGCGGTAAAAATATAAGGAAGTTCGACACGTGAATTTTTCAAATAAGATACCAATAGCTTCTTCATTCTATGATGTGATTTTTTCGGTTTTTCCACGCTTACAACACTTTTTTTTATTTTTTGGTCTACTTCGATTCAGAGTGGTTTTACAACATTTGAGAAAACTTCAACATATTTTTCTATTTTTGGACTTACTTCATTTCAAAATTCTTCGCAGTTTTTTTTTATTTAATTTAATTTTAGTCATTTCTTTTATTGTCTCATGTATTTTTGCACAAGTGAATATTTTTTTTTACTCCATGACATATTTCTGTATTTTTGACTTTTTTAATAGAATTTTTCAATTACAAACATTAAACATTGTCTAGCACGGTGTAATAGTATATTTCATAACTAGAGAGGTAATAGCGATTCTTGACGAGCGCGAGGTTAGTTACCCGAGCAAAGCGACGGTGACAAGTCACACGAGTCTAAAATCAATTATTTCCGGAGTTGTGAACGAAATTTTTCCTAAATGCGGGAGAAAATCGCTCGTTTGAGACCCGAGCGATTAGCGAGCGGGAGGTAAAATAGCACATTCCTCCCGCAAATATGAAAAAACAGTTCAATATGTCATAAATGCTCAATTTTCAGCTTTACAGAGGACTACTTTTTTTTTTTTTTTTGAATGAAGAAGCATGACATTTGGGTAACCATTTTATACTGACATATTAATTTAAGAATTAAATTACACATACAAAATGTATAGTTACTTGAATAAAAAATATATATATTCACGATATATTTCTTAACTGCATCAGACAGATTTTAATTCGATGGCGCCCAACGTGGGGCATTTCAATTAAATTCTCTAAAATTAGAAATTTAGGTGAAAATTCACAAACTAGCTTTCATGTTGGATTCACTTTCACTTTTACAACCAACAGAAAACAAACGACGGTTTCCAACGAGCAAGTAACTACAAAGCAATTCCCCATACTTGCCATAGATTGCACGTTGACTTCAGAGTCAATGGAGTAATTTTGACTCCAACTTAGAAACTCTGATTAGTAAATTTTGCAAATTATTTATACGCCATCATCACTATATTGCACAGCAATTAGAAACAATGTAGCAAAATCGGATATCCAACGGAAGGCTCGTAACCAAATCAAAGCATTAAAAATGTTTATTACTTTGTTATTCATGGAAAACTTATATGTATGAGTCATTCAAATTATCACAACCATTTGGTACCAAATAACCGATTAAAAAACAGCAAACAGTATAAATAAAGACATCGAAGGCTTCTTCATTTTATAGTATAATTTCGCGCTTATTTGTAATCACGTATATACCTCGAGTTGCTCTATTAGTCTTTGTACGAAATCATGGCATCTTTTGCATTCAAAAGCGATTTTCTGCTGGCGTTAGCAATAGCAATATTTGGTTCCATTGCTACAGTATCGGCTGAACCAATTGCCGCATTTTTATTTCTAGGAGGAGGCATTCTTCTAGGAGTCGTTTTTATTGGTTTGTTCCTGATTCCACCGTTAGGGCCAGTCTTCTTCATCTTATATGTACTAACCCTAATCTTCCTATTTTTAAAACTTTTTTTCGTACCGTTTCCATAAAACGAATCAAGGTAAGATTTTTTTTTTCTTTTAATATTTTCATAAATTCCAAAATCTTGGTCATAATGTATATTATAAAATAGATAGAAGAACATGTCGTGAAGTTTTAAAGTTATTCAATTTATGGCTTCTACATGAAATAAATTATGTCAAAATTTTTTTATTATCTGTAAATTTAATATTGAAGAGATGATCATTTATGAAATTCTTCGCTCTTAAAATTCAATGAAATTATACCGATACTACGAGCTATAACATAGAGGTTTCTAAATAGAGAGAAAAGTGTCTTTTTCGACTTTTTATTCACAACAAAAACGTCACGAAAAAATCACGTCCATACAAAATAATGAAAGGGTTGGATCATTTGAAAAATCGCTTAAAATCAAGCATTGTGAGGGTTTCCAATTAAACTCGAAACACAAGAAAAACGTCAACATGACTTGGAGTTTGGAATGTGACAATATTTTCATTTCAACTTAAAACTGAAAATACTATACGTCTTCGATCTTTGCAATATTTTATTTCGTTAGGTAAATTACGTAATTTTTTCATAATACAGCACATTTCTTCGTAATTGAACAATAATTTTTTATTTTTGGACATATAATTTTGCACTGTGAGATATTTTTTCATTCTTTAAACATTAATCTTCATTTCTGGACTCATTTTCTCCATTTCTGGATATTTTTTTGATGCATGGACATTTTTCCCTTTTTTAATCACTTTTGTATGATTGGATAAATTTTTCTGTTATTGGACTTTTCTCATTTATAGACAATTCTGTTCAAGCTGTAAAATATTTTTTCATTTTTGATACATAATTTTATTTCTGGGCTTATTTTATAAATTTTTGGATTTTTTCATGTTTGGACATTTTTTCCTTTTTCAGTCATTTTTGTATAAGTGGATAGATTCTTTAGGTTTTTGGAATTTTTTCATTTTTACACAATTCTTTTCAAACTGTAAAATATTTTTTCATCCTTGAAACATTATTTTATTTCTGGATTTTTGGATTTTTTTATGTTTGGGCATTTTTTCCTTTTTCAGTCATTTTTATATAATTGGACAGATTTTGTCTTGTTTGGACTTTTTATCATTTTGAGACAAATTTTCAAACAATAAGATATTTTTTCATTCTTAAATCATCATTTTATTTTTGAACTTATTTTTTATAATTTTTGGACATTTTTTTTTATTTGATTATTTTTTATAAATGGACCAATTTTTCGGTTTTAGGACCTTTTTGATTCTTAGACATATCTTTACGCACTTGGATATATTTATTCATTTATAAATAATCATTCTATTTCGAACTTGACTTTTTCATTTTAATATATTTTCCTTTTTTTGGTCATTTTTGTATAATTGTACAGATTTTTCAGTTTTTGGACTTTTTTCATTTTTACACATCTTTTCATGTAGTAAGATATTTTTTCATTCTTAAATAATTATTACTTCTGGGCTTGGTTTCTTCATTGTAGGATATTTTTCCCTTTTTTAGTAATTTCTTCATAATTACGAATGTTTTCCCATTTTTAGACTTTTTCTCATTTTTAGACGTATCTTTTCACACTTCGATACATTTGTTCATGTATATTATTTTATTTCTGGGCTTATTTTCTCCATTCTTGGTCATTTTTTCATAAGTGGACTCATTTTTTGCATTCCTGGACTTTTTTCATTTTCAAACATAATGCTTCACAATATGAGAAGTTTTTTCATTCTTGAATTACTATTCAATTTTTGGACTTATTCTTTTCATTTTCGGTCATTTTCTTATTCTTGGGCACACTTTTTGGTTTTTGCATATTTTTAAAATTTATGGACATTTTTATCCAATTTTTACCTTTTTTTTTCTCTCTCTCTTCTAAATCGATTATTTGATAGTTTTCATCTCTAAGAAGTTTTTTTTTTTTTCACTTTAGAACTTTTTTTCAACTTATGGACTTATTTTACATTTGAAGCATTTTCTTCATTTTTACAGTTTTTTCACTTTTTGGACTTAATTTTTGATAATTTTTTGACAAGCGATTGCCACGAGCACTAATGGTATTTACAAATACATGCGTAGAACTGACTGATTTTTTTTTCTGTTACAGAATAAAGGAGTACTGCAATTGGATTAACAATTATTTGCAATCGCATTTAAAGGAATATATCGTATTTTAAATCAATTCAAGAATTACAACATTTTTTTAATTTTATTAAATTATTGTAGCACACAATCACGAATGTTTATTTGAAAAATTTCTGAACATATTAAAGGTTAATTGCTGGCAAACATTAAGTCGTCATACTTTAAGGTAAAGAGGATGATTGTAGAGGATCCTTAAAATGCTGGTACTTATCACTAGATAAATCAATACAAATTTCTTATATGGTAATTTAGCCGAAAAAAATCCTGGTATTTTTTTCATCTCTAAAAATTCACTTAATTAAGAAGGCGTGCTTAAAATTTAAGATTATTTTACGCATATAAATTACATCGACTGTGAATTCAGTTATTCGATTTTTTCGATAAATTCACCCGCTAACACATTTCATAGAGAGGCAAAAAATATAAGATGTTTTCACTTTGATATAGCACAAGAAGTGCTCGATCAGAAAGCATTTACATTTAAGTGGCCATGACTGCTTAATTTCCCAAATAACGTTTAAAAAATTACAAATTTTTTCTTAAAATCGACTTTCCATTCATAACATAACACATACAAGAAGAGAAGAACGAGGCGATTACTTTCAATACGACCTTCGACAATTTGTTTATCAAGTTCACGCTGAAGGAAGTTTTAATTACCTCATTATTACCACAGTACCATCGCAGTAGTTGAAAAACTCGCGTTATTACCAATTTTATCAATTTTTCTAATATTCTAGAACTTATCTACTGATAGCCCTACTTTTGTCTAAGTGTAAGCCAGAACAGAGAATTTCCCTATTCTCATTTTTTAAACGTGCGGGTCGTTCTGAATAAGTAGTAGAAGGTAATGAAATATTCGTTTGCAATCATCATTCTGTAATTTAGTAAGTGGACATTTTATTCGATATCGTTTTTCACATATTCAACGATGGCTGACAATTCGACCAAACTGATTTGTACTTTATTTGCGGTGTTTTTGGTTTTCGGCGGCGGCCTACTGGTATCAGTAGAAGCTACTATCCTGAACGTGATTATAGTCAATGTAATTTTGCTCACAATAATGATCTTCTTGTTGCCTCTTTTTTTCACGCCACCTTGCGGACCATTTCTATTATTCGGATTCATGGTATTTACCTTGTTTGCTGGTTTGGCCGCATACTTCATTCCGTAATTTTTTTGTGAAGAAAGTAAGTTTCAAACTAAAAATGGTGTCGAAATAATATGAAATATTTTCATATTCTTATTTAATTTTTCCTAATATGTAATTTTAATTAGACTTTTCCAACTTTTATAGATTAATTTGGTGAAAAAAAACTGATGATTATTATAGTTATATCATGAATATAAATATTTGTTTATTTTTAAACACAAAATATGTACCTCGCTATAGACAAAAATACTTCGAGACAATGTTTTTTCAAGTATACGATAATTATAAACAGATTAAATTTATTCCAGGAATGTATATATATTTTTTGTTAATAATAAATGAAGTGTAGTACCTATTTCGAATATAAAGCTTTCAATCTAAGAAAAAAAAACAATTTATAAAAATAAATATATTTTTCAAAATAATGCTTCTAGAAATAAATACGAATGAGGGATTTTCAAATCAGTAAAAAAAAAGCTTTCTTCTAAATTATGCAATACGCGATAAAGACCGCTCCGTCATTCAGGTAAAAATAATCGCAATGTCGACTTCATGGATTCGAATTGTTACGATAAAATTAGCAAATTCATTGAACAAGCGTTATCGCGCCTTTCCCTGAAACTACGAATATGAAAGTTCCAAAATAGAAATATGGAAATGAATTTGGAGGGGGAATAATTCGTGAATAAAAAAGTGCTTCAAATTTTTCAAAGAAAATAAGAGTTCCGTTAACCAAGTTCAAGTTCTATAAAAAATTGGTTGATATGATAACTGTACAGTTATAGATTACCATCGTACCAAGCAACAAATAAATTCAAAGACTCCTTTGGAAAATGAATATAGTCCACTTAGCATGCATCGGTGTTGATAATGTTGTATAACTGACTTTTGCTGTTATGCTAAACAAGTTCATCCCAAATAGATAATCTAGCTGGGTTGATTTATAATGTTCTAAGGTATATTGAAGTGCAACTTCGAGCATTTGATAAATTCAACCCCACCAATCATGAAGGAGGCAAAAAATGATCAAATTTTCAGTTAAAGTTAATAAACGAACTTACACGAAAGTCATGAAAATGTATATTTTGAAACACGATTTTGAACTTAGTAAAAATAAGTTAAAATTTTTAGGAAATCAAAATTCTCAAAAATTTTCAATAAAATTAATTTTGTAGTTAATTTAATTTTTTTACATTCAGAATTTACTAGTATATTTTCAATGGAAAGGCAAAGAAAAACATTTTAACTGTCATTTAATTTGAAATTCAGTAGCTTCAATTTTTTCCCATTTTTCGAAGAACTTTGATTGTGTTTCCCATTTGTCTGAATATCATTAATAAATAGATATTGGAAGGAGCGAATAAATGACACCCAGGGTTCAATTAATTTTTGTGAACTATAAAATGTACTTCGCTCAATTTCTATCTTTCAGAAGTTTTCAAAGTACCACTCATTTAATGCCAAAATTCCTTGAAACATTTTGCCTTCAATATTATCTGGGTCGTCCGCCTGGATGGTAGGATGGAAAAAAGTGGTATAATGTAGGGACTTATATAGTGAACTTCATTCACAAAATAAATAATTGCGCTGATAATAAGTAGATGCAGTAGCCCTATAACGCGTTTTACTTGACCTGCCAAGAAGGTGGACGAGCAAAGTTATAGTGAACAGCTTGATAATAGAGATAGATGGTAATATAAAGTGGTAATTTTCCAGTAATCCACCAGTAAATGACCAGTGATTTTCCAGTAACTTACCAGAAATTTCCAAATAAATCACCAGTAAATTACCAGTGAGTTACCGGTAATTTACCACCAAATTATCAGTAAATTACCGGTAAAATATCGGTAAGTTACCAGTAAATTACCGGTAAGTCACCAGTAAATTACTTGAAATTTTCAAATAAATCACCAGTAAGTTACCGGTAAGTTACCGGTAAATTACTAGTAACTTACCAGTAAATTACCGGTAAAACATTGGTAACGTGCCAGTAAATTACTTGAAATTTTTCAATAAATTACTAGTAATTCACCAGTGAGTACGCAAGTTATCACCTTTAAATCTACTATTTTACAATATACTTCCAAGTCCTTTTCACATACATAAATTACAAACGAATTACCGTAAATTTACGGTAATTGCCAGCCAGTTTCCAAAAAATGAATCACTGGTCGGTAATTAACCACTTCTAGCAGACGCAAAAAATTTAATGCGCGGTATTCAGAAATAAAATGTCTATTTTTTTAGAATCCTTGGTGAAAATTGGATAAAAATTATCCATAGTCACATGAAGTATTGAAATCAATCCCCCTACGTAATACGCATTTTTTTTCTAAATTATTCATTTATAAAGTCTCATAAAATGAAAAAAAAAAAAAAAACATTTCAAATGATTTCTTAATTTTTTAGTTTTTATTGTAATGAAGACGAAAAATTTGAATTGCTCAATTATTTTTAATTAAAAAAAAAAATTTTTATTTAGTTCAGGCGTTGAAATTGTAATGCTATCCATTTGAGATGCCATGACAAATACTGTTCACATACCTCTTCGACTTCGAGAAAAAAATCTAGAATCGAGTCATGTTAGTGGACACTAGACTACCACAGATACACCTTCGTTGAAAACATCACACGACCACGAATAATTTCAGGCACTATTCGCCCTTATGATGGTGTGTTAGGCAATTCATTGTGCAATAATGTTCGATACGTTACCTAATGTAAAATTCGATTTTTCCGAAGTCCGAAAATGCTAACACTTGGAATACATTATTCAACACTGAAGTATATACTTCCATATCACACCCAAGGTAATAATAACGCAGCTAATGGCCACTAAAACTCATTCGAACTATGACCTTTCAACCGTTACAAAACATAATTATCAACTACATGCAACAGGACACATAAAAAAATCATAATTATCTTTATCAAATCTCAGTACCCATATAACCGTGTTTGTTCATATCGCATGTGTCTGAAAGAGGGGTGAAGGGAAGAAGAAGGTCGATGGCAAAAAATCTACTACAAAACTTTTAGCAAATGCCAAAATTGCCACTTTACTTCGCGCTGCACTTCAACATCGACTTGAAAATTTTTAATTTTGACCTAGTCTAAATCATCTTTGAGTATTTACATAGCAAACATGCCTATGAACTTGACCAAGCTGATCTCCTTTACGGCAATCGTAACGGCGTTATTTTGCAGCTTCGGTTTCGTAGACGCTGATCTCGTCAATGTAATTAGAGCTGTTGAAGTACTGATGCCTTTGCAAGAAAAGTTCGAGCCACTGTTTAAGATACCGGTCATAGGTCCCATACTATATCTGGCGTCCCAAACTTTCTCGTTCATTGCTGGCCTCATCGCTTTCCTCACACTACCGTTTCCGTTTCCTAAAGTTTCGATTTCTGGGGTCTGAAAGATGCCAAGGTAATATCATCTATTTAATTATTTTTATTCACCGCTTAATCTTATGGTATTTTTTTTTTTGCCGATTAAATATTGCAACTGTGATGTGTAATTTCAGGAAGCAACTTTCGACGAATGTTGAATTTGGAGATGTTTTTTTCATCTTAAATTATTTCCCTTATTTAGAATAATTAACAATAAGAATTTCTTAAATATACGAGTATAATGTAATTGATTTTATGTTAATATATAATAATTTGAAATTAATATATACAATAAATGGAAGTTTGGAATATTTTTTCTCCAACAATAAGATGTATTATTGCAGAATATTTATTCACTTAAGTTATATCAAATTGAAATTACATCGAAAATACTAAGAATCACTATGAATGGTTTGGTATTTAATTACAAAAATTGAATTACATCATTCAAAATTACTACCACAAAATATAAGAAAAAAATTAAACGCTGAATTAAATTAATTTATAATTTTCACTTTCCTGGGACTAACATTATTCAATTTATGATATGGAACGATTTGAAAAAATATATGTTTGTTAAGCGCCCAAACAATCAGCAAGTAGTGACCAAATAATGACTCCTAACAAGCATACAAAAAATGTTGGCTCTCTAACTTGAAAGGGAACATTCCTTCAAAAGGTGAATTTTTCAGAAAATAAAAAAATTTCAAAAATATTAATTTTTAACAATTTGAATTTTTCCAAAAGCTTTACTTGGTCGTATAAAGACTAAAAAATTTTTTTACTGACAACTTCTTCAAAATTTAGCAGGGGCAAACTTCTTCAATTTTTATGAAAGTATTGATTTTGGAATATTTTCAATGATAAATAATAAGCGAATAATTTATGAGTGATGTGTATCGTGTGGGCTTGATTTCAGCTCTTCAACACCTTGATGATGATATAAGTATAGCTTTAAATGCCTTATAATTAGGGAACCCATGCGAGGTAAGAATTGGGTATATTTTGATCTCTGAACATTCAAAAAACTGAAATAAGGTCATGCACGTTACCCATAAATAACGCAATGATTTTTGAAAATATCCATAACAGGTGCTTCAAAAAAAAAAAAAATTGAAAAAATTTCTACTTGAATTTAAACAAATAAAAACACGACAATTAAAATTATTTCCGTCTCTGTACCACAAAATCAACTTCTTGGAATGAAAAAAAAAAATCAAATTACCCAAAAATAAATTTTAATGAATTTTTTAATTTTTGAAATTCGACTTTATTTTGAGGAATCGGAGTTTCTTAATAAATTTTGGAATCTAAATTTTTTGTCTATTTTTTAGAGGTTATATGGCCTTTATGCTAGGAGCTTTGACACTTTATAAAAAAAATAGGGAAATTCAGCCCATCTCATTGAGTACCTATTACTTGAAAGGAAGGAATCAAATTCACCATTTCATCACAGTATGTCATTACCTTGCCTTACAATTTTCAAACAATCAAGTACAGTAACACACTGTATACCATTATTTTAGCAATTCAGCATAGTAAGCGGTATTATTGCTGAAAAGGAAGTAAAATGGTACTGATAGGTAAAATCTACTTTACAGACATTTTGGTAGCTTCTAGTTTTATTTGTATTAAACCGCAAAATATTTTAATAAATAATTTTTGATCATTTTTTACATCATATATTTTTTGGGAATTTTTGATCATTTTTTTAGCGGAGTTTTTAATAAAAACTATAGCAATTACAGATTGCCTGATTTAGGAAGGTGTTGGGAGGGGTGAGGGTCTCAAACCCCTGCCCTTCAGAACATTTGTAATCATGTGGCAAACGTGCAACTTCTTGATACATAATATTTATTTTTCTCTAAGGCATCATGAAATAGCTCAAAATTTATTTCGAGATTTTTCTTGAAAATATAAAAAAAGGTACTTTTTTTCGATACACCTCACAATGACGAGCAATTAAAATTTTGAAGGGGATTGAAAAAGGGCTAATCAATCAAATTTTTGTTTTCGATCTTATATGGAATATTGAGTCAGGGATACCAACATATTTAAATTTCAACTTCCTAATATTTTTGAAGCGGAGTTGGAGCAAAAAACAGCTTTTTGAGGAAGATTTGAATCACGAATTCCTTGAATCCTCCATATCTCCTCACCAAATCGACTTACAGAGGTCAAACTTTGTATATAAGATTAACTCATGACCAGAATACGATATCATGAATTTAGGTTAAAACAGATCCAAAATGGCGAATTATCAAAATTTGAGTAGAGCCTGAGGACCCTCAAATTGCTGAAAGAGTGATTAATATGAACTCATAAGAGTATTGGGTGTAAGAAGTATACTATATACCCAATTCACCACCAACCATCATACATGATGTTGGAGGGGAGAAGGAGGGGTTATTGGCCTCAAAATGAGGTGGGGGTACACGAGAGGTCGAAAAAATTTTATTGTGGTGTCATGCAATAAAATGAACCCAAGTAACTAAATTGTTCTAATTCTAGCTTCCAAAGTAAATTTGGAGGGGAGTAGGGCAAGAATGGCTTTTGAAGCGGAAATTGCTACAGGAAATTTCACGAATCTCCCATATCTCGTCACCAAATCGACGTAAAAAAGTCAAACTTTGTATGTGGGTTTACTTGATGACCACAATATGACTTCTTAAATTTGGATCAAAATGCATCCAAAATGGTGGATCGTAAAAATCTGAGGGTAATTTGAGGAGCATCCAATAGCTGTAATTTGAAAAATATTTATTCATATAATTATTGCATGGCAAGAAATACTGCATAGTTCTAAATGCAACTTCTTAAGTGGTTTTCGAAGGTACAGAGCGGGTTTTTTAGACCTAGTATTGAATGTGACCTATAGGCGTGAAGGGATTAGCAACGTTATTTCCAAACCCGAACAAGCCCAAATTAAAAACTCAGCTCCAGTAATGCGGCATGGCTGCTTACGTTTTTTTTCATTATTTTTTTATACATCTATTTTTTGGAAAATTTTGATATTTCTTTCATCATTCGTATCTCTGATCATTTCTAATTGTGCCTTTAATGTTTGAAAAATAATTTTTGACCAATTTTTTTTTTTTGATTTTCAAATTTTTTTCATCATTTTTCTCATTTCTTTTCCTTTTGATCTTGTAATTTAATGAATTTTGAGCTACTTCCAAAATTCTACAGATACAAAAGAAAATCGAAAAAATGAATTATCTAAAGTAAGAAATATTCAGACGAATCGAAATCACTGAACGATTTAAAAGCTTCTAAAATTTTTAAATTCACGAAAATTTGAAAACTAAGGTGACGTGGCTCATTGGTTATCACGTGTCCAAATGCTTACCTATGTATAATAGCGGATGTCCACTGAAAATGACGTGAAAGGGGGAATTGAGGAGAGTACAAAAAACTATAATGTTCGAAGTTCAAATCATGCACGTGATCTTAATTACCAAAATTACACATCCTGTTTTCGTCAATAAAGACTTTCGAGTACATGTTCGACCTTCGCCAATGAGCTTTTTCTCATGTTCCCTTGTTCGAGCTTATCTAGTAGCAAGGAAACATTTAATAGAGTCCTTCAGCAAGGTCGTCGACGAATGTATAAGAAGTGCATTGGCATTATGTCGCAAACGAGAACTTCGTCGTAGTTCTATTTTGCTCAAAGCTTACAAATCAATTCTGTCGAAAGGTGCTTTCTACTATGGGTTTGCTGAAATTTGTTTTCACGTTGAGTGCCATTTTGGCCACATTCTGCGGAATAGTTTCGGTTCAGGCTTCGATGCAAGATGTTTTAAACCTAGCCCATTTCTATTTGAAATTAGAGTTACTCCTTTTGCCGATTTTTACGACGCTGCCATTCGGGCCTTTTTTGTTGTTTGGATATCTGGTTTTTGTTTTGACTACGGGTGCGATGTCGTTTTTCCTTCCTTAATTATCAGGTAGGTTTGAAATTTATGTTTTTCAATATGTTAGACTTACTCAACTGTTGATTATTGGTTCAATTTTTTCGTCTTTGTGGAGAGATGAGATAAAAGGATTTCCAAATCATATAGTAAAGTTTTTACATTTAAATATTCAAGAAATTTATTAATTTTCAGATTGAAGCGGATTCGAAGATCTGTATCTCCAAATCAACATTATCCCAGTAAAGCTAATTGTAACAAGGTTTGCAGTAATCTAAGTAACAGATATATTATATTTTAAATTTATGAATATTGAGAAATTGTTAATCATAAAAATACAAATTTAAATGTAATCTCAAAATAATTAATTTATAAAACAAAAAAAAAAAAATTGTTGAATATACAATAATCATTATTTTTGTACCGAGTTCATTTTAAGAAGAGGCAGGAGCAAAGCAAACTCCCGAACTTTGAAGCTCTTAGCTGAATGTTCTATCGTCTAAACAATTCAGAAATCAAATGTTACGTAATACCGCCATAATTAAGCGAGTACAAGGAGTCGCTTTCCAGAATTATTCTAGAACTTGATGGTGAAAACTATGCTATAATCAAGGCCAAGTAGAATCACGATTTGATACTACCTACGGAATCACGTAGAATCATTCTGAATAATGGAGAACTCTATAAAAACTTCTATTTTGTTTTTTAATCGAACTGAAGCATTTTTCATTCGTAATAATTTACGTTTAATTAAATATTTTCAAAATTTTCATTTCCATAAAACTTGGGAAATTACTAGGTAGGCACTAGAGGTCGAAAAGTTATTCGGAGAAGAAATAAGTGATCGTTTATTTTGCACCACCATATGTGCTAATCATGTACATTATTATAAACATTTTTTACACGTTCGATTCTTCATTATGAATTTTCCACACTTCGTAGCTATACAACAATCTCTCGATAAGGTAATGGTAACATTGTTTTGGCTTATATATCGACTTACGACTTAATCAGTAATCTATATCGCTTTAAGCCATTCATGTACAACTTCCCTTGAACGTACACAGTACTTATCATATTTTTGGTACCAGTGCACACCTATACCTACTGTGTACGTAGAATATATCGAAGTGATTTTCGTTACACAGTACAATTCATTTAGTACGTAAAATGGCTTCAAATTGGGTAAAAGTGGTGTCCACAGGGGCCCTAATTCTCATTCTATGTTGCCAGCTGGTTTTAGTACAAGCCAGTCTGCAAAGTGTAGTTTCGTTAAACATGTTATTATTCGTATTCGGATTATTTTTGGTACCGTTATTTTCCATGTTTCCAATAGGTCCTATATTTTTCATCGGTTACGTAATATTCGTTCTTTTCGCCGACATCTTTGTGTTTTTTCAACCATAGCTCGACAATTAAAAGGTATGTTTGAAACTATGCTTGTAATTTATGCATAATGAATGGAAAGAAAATACAACTTTGATCAATAAATAAAAATTAAGTAAATTTATAGTCGAGTGAAGTTCACAATATGGAATTAAATTCATCGAATTCAAAATTATGGGCGAATTTATTACCTCACATGATTTCATGGAAACATTTTCATTTCAGATTTACGAGCAGAAATTTTCATCAAGAAGTTTACAAAAAATATTCAATGGCGCATTTAACCATGTAAACAGTGTTGCCATATACCAAACAGTCAATTAGTACTGATATATTATAAATTTAATAACTGCTATCAATACATTAGTTTTCCAGGCAAATATCGAATTTCTTTTTGTGTGTTAATGATCAAGTCCTTAATTGTATACAATATATTCAACATAACAATGCCAAACACATATTATACTTCTTCATATTTGGTATTTTTTTGAATTGAGTTCACAACTTGAAAACGGTAGCTATTACAGCCAACCTGATTTGGAAATGGTGTGTCGGGGAAGTGTACGGTACTCAAATCTTAGCATTTCAGGCTATTTGTAATCATTCGGCAAATGCCCAACTTTTCGTCATTTATATTTTTCCACAGAAATTCGCTCAAAACTTGATGAGAGACTCTTCTTCGAAATGCAACAAAAGTACTTTTTTTCGATACACCTCAAAATGGCCGCAAATTTCGAGGCAGGGTTGCAGAAGAGGAAAATAGCTCAAATTTTTCTCATTGGATCTCATATGAAAAAGATGAGTCACGGACACCAACATATTTAAATTTCAGATTCATATAGGTGCATTTGGAGGGGAGTTCGAGCAAAAAACGAATTTTTGAGGAAATTTCGTTTATTGTCCCCCCAAGCGTAATGTCGGCTGGTATTTGTGAAACTCGCACAAAATTTGGTAAGAGACTCTCTTCAAAAATGCAAAGAAATTAATTTTTTGTTTTTTTGATAAATTTCGAAATGGGGGGATCACTCGAATTTTGTTGGAGACTGGAAAAGCTCGAGAAGGAGCATAGAGCACGAAATTTTCGTTTTTAATTTAACATAAAAGAGTGCGTCTCGAAGACCACCATATGCAAATTCCAACTTCTTAAGTGCATTTGGAGGGGAGTTAGAGTAAAAAAACGGCTTTTTGAGGAGGTTATGAGTTATGAAATTTCTTGAATCTTTTATATCTCCTCACCAAATCAACTTAGAAAAACCACATTTTGTGTGTGGGATTCATTGGTAACCAGAATATGACCTCTTGAATTTGGGTCGAAATGTAGCCAAAATGGCGGATTATCAAAATTTAAGTAGAACTTGAGGAGCCTGAAATCGGTAAGAATGTAATTAATACAAACTCATATGATTACTGGGTATAAGAAGTATACTATATTCTAAATTCATCTTCACACATGATATTGGAGGGGAGAAGGAAGGGTTATCAATCTGAAAATATGGTGGGGGTACATTAGAGAACAAAAATCGTTTATTTTGATTTCATATGATAAAATGAGCCTAAGTGACTCACCTTTTCTAATTTCAGCTTCCCAAGTGAATTTGGAGGGGAGTTGGAGCGAAAAATGGGTTTTAGGGAAAAATTACTTCAAGAAATTTCATGAATCTTCTATATCTCCTCACTAAATCAAACTAGAAAGGTCAAACTTTGTGTGCGGAGTTAATTGGTAGCCAGGATATGGCCTCTTCAATTTAGGTCAAAATGGATACAAAATGGCGAATTAGCAAAAGTTGAGTAGAACCTGAGGAGCCTCAAATTGGTAAAAATGTAATTAATATGAACTCATATGATTATTGGAAATAAGAAGTATACTGTATCCGCAATTCATCTCCATACATGATGTTGGAGGGGATGAGGAAGGGTTATCGAACTCAAAATGTGGTGGTGGTAACGAGATGTCGAAAATTGTTTATTGCGGTGTCATATGATGAAATGAGCTCATATGACTAACCTTTTCTGATTTTAGTTTCCCAAGTGTATTTGGAGGGGAGTTAGAGCAAAAAACCTGTTTCGGAGGGGAAATAACTACAAAAAAAATTCATGAATCTTCCATACGTCGTCACCAAATCAACGTAGAAAGGTCAAACTTCGTGTGAAGGGTTTGTTGATGACCAGAATATGACCTCATCAATTAAGAGCAAAATCGATTCAAAATGGCGGTTTGTAGATAATTTGAGGACCCTCAAGTAGTAATAATTTGAGAAATATGTGTTCCTATGATTATTGTATAGCTAGAAATACAACATCAAATAGATTTATCGACTTCAACTTCAGTATGACTGTTCACAAATCTGATAATGAAATTTTTTGCCCAGTCATATTTCAGAGAGGTGGGCGGGGGGGGGGATGAACTATCTTAAAAAGATATGATGTTCAACTTCAACATGCTTGTTTACAAATGTGGCGATGATATTTTTCATTTCATCGTGTTGCGGAGAGGTGGGGGAGGAATTCAACTTCTTAAGTGGTTTCTGAATGGACAGGGTTAAAGTTTTTAGATTTGGAAGAAGTTAGCGATGTTATTTGTAAACCCGAACAAGCTCCAGTTAAAAAACTCAGCTCCGATAATGCGGCATGGATATTTTTTTATTTTTTTATTTATTATTTTATTTTTTTATTCATTTTTTATTTATTCATTTATTTTTTATTTTTTTATTTTTTAGAAGGCAATTAGGGAAATAATGCCATTTTAGTAACATTTTAAATATATTTTAATACATCAAGTAAAGACATTTTCAAAGATCATACATTATGAATCAAAAGAGCCCGAACAACGCGAAGGTGCCCAGAGTTACAGCCCACCTAGACCCCCTTCCCCCTTCGAACTGGACCTGTTCATCGTGCTCCAATGTAGAATCAAAATCGGGCCAATGTAGTGCTTTCCACTGCAACTGCTTCTCGCAGATAAAATGGTGTGCGAAGTACTAAGTACATAATAATCTGACCGTTCGGTAATCAACACAACGAGGCAGACACGTTTTTGTTATTGTCATTAAGCGCGTTACATATAAGTCTCAGATGCCTTGGATGCCCGCTGAACTCATCCATACTTAACAATTAATAAAAGCATCTATCCTACACTACCGTGTAATTATGATTAATTAAGCGACCTGTAAACCCCAGTAACACCACAATATGACCTCTTAACATTAAGTGAAAATTGATTCAAAATAGCAGATGATGTTGGAACTTGAGAACTGTTTGAAGAACCCTAAAAGGGTGAAATTCGACACACATGAACTCATATCATTGCTAAAATCAAGCATACATAAGAACTAAGGAATTCACGATCGATGAAATTCTACTCCGACATTAATTACAACACAGGCCCACATTCTGCCCCACATTTGATTTATCTCTTTGACCTTGATACTGCATACTTATTCCTTATTCTCGTGTATTTCAACGATATCCGAAAAAAAAAAAAAAAAAACGCAACCTACTAACACGCAATCCTCACCTAAGTACACCGAACCTTTAACAACAAACCGCCGTTTCCTCGAAACCACAACGCACGACAGAAAACAGATAACGAAAATATTTACTCGCTGTATGTTCGCAATACCTACGCGTATTCGAGCTTTCAACGGAGCTAGCATTCCTGGCGAATATTTTTAATTAAAATAAAAATATCCGTAGGACGGGCAACGCGACTGCGACCAGGCCGACGAGTAAATATTTGGCGATATCTAATAAAGACATTTTTGCCGGAACCACAACACCAAATGGGGGGGGTGCTGTAAAGGGGTCACGACGCGAACCCCTATATTGTTATTACGCCGCGTAATAACGTTTCGGATTATACGACGGTTTGGCGCATCGAGCGAGAACATTCTTAAGTGGTTATGAATCCTTTATGGCGCAATCAACGGACGATGCTCGTTTACCGCGAAAAATTCCATCTCCAAGTAGGTACTTTTTTTCGAGCGACCGGATCAAAAAACGCGTTTACTTTGTTGATTTTCGAATCACTGGCGTAGCAATAATAACCACGCAGGGAGGCGATGTTACGACAACGTATCGTACACCGTATCAAGAAGGGACGAGAACCTTTACCGTTTCCCTCGCTTTTCGACGTTTCTTGCAGGGATGCATCGGAAAAAGGGCTCGAAAATTTATCGTTTAATTAGAAGCGCATAATGCGACGCGTCGAATTATGGCATTTACGAATTTTTAATAGCCCCACTAACGCGTATACGATGGACCTCGGTTTGGAGTTACGAGCTCGCCTTTATCAGCCATTCCATAACGTTCGCAATGGCTTCGATATTTTCGCCCAAAGGGAAGAAGCGAGTCGAGCGTCTAAAATGATATCACGCGCTATATTAAACGCGCTAATTAACGCGAAAAAGCTCTTAATTAAAAACCCATTCGATAACTGGTAATCGATACGAGATATCGGAAGGGCCCGCGAGCAACGGTTACTTTTTCAATTAATTTTCCCACCGATGACTCCTTTTTTTTTCGCAGGTTTCCCTCCTGTCCTGCGTTTCCTTAATATTCGACCTGATACCGATAAACTCCATCGCGTATTGTATCGGTGAATTGTACCGTGTTAATCGAAAACGTCGATGGGCAAATAAATTAACATTTTTAACGCGAATGGGAACGACGCGATAAATTGCTTCGAGTCTTGGTGAGCTGCACGAGGAGTATTTATGAAAATTTACGACTTCGCTGTCGTTACACAATTCGACGCGGCGAATTTTCATTTTTTATTTATTCTTTTATCGAACGTAATTCAATGGTATTCACGCTGTGTATGAGTCATTCACCTGGATTAATTGATCAGACGAGCTTATGCTTTTCAGCCAATACGAGGGGAGCAATTCGCCTAAATTTCAAAAAATTTCAGAATCTGATTTGATTTTGGACTCTTATGCTGATTGAAATGAAAAATTATCCCGAAATTCCAATTCGGAGACCTTCAAAACCTTGGAATCCATCTTTTCCATCCAATTCTACCATTGCGAGGGGTGAGGAAAGAAATTCATCGATACGAAAAATTACCATTAGGTTTACGATCAATGGCCTCGAAACCAAACAATCGATATCCACTAGCATTTTTGCCAATTTTTCCAAAGCCCCTTGGAGGTATGAAATAATTGAAAAAGAAAAACCACTATTCACTTTGCGATTCATGGCATCGAAAATCGAATGATCGATATGAGTCATATTCGAAGTGGGGGGGATGCGTCAACATGTTTGTTTACAAATGTGGTGATGATATTTTTCATTTCATCTTGTTGCAGAGGGGTGGGGGAGAAGTGGCAGAAATGTTATGAAAAATGTATTGTTTTATGATTTATTTATAGTCTCCAACTTCATTATGGATATCCACAAAGCTGATGGTATGAACTCTTTTAACACATTTTTTATTGATGGATATATTGAAGGGGGGAGGGGGAGTTCTTCAGTGCTTTACTTTCGCCAAGATTATTACTCGACGAAAAATTTCATTATCAGATTTGTAAACAGTCGTACTGAAGTTGAAGTCGATAAATCTCCAAACAAGATGATTTTTTACGAAATTTTGCCTGCCTCCCCTTCCTCCAAATGAGCTGAAAGGAAAAAAATAAGGTTATCGATTTTGTGGATTGGATACTCATACTGAAGTTGAGAATTATAAATCGCATAAGAGAAAAATTTTCACAACATTTCTGCGACTCTCACCTCCTCACGTCCCCACCACTTTCTTCCATTTCACTTGCAAAATATTATGAAAATGCGTTAAGGTTGATGAATAACATAACATTCGTATCGGAGAACACGTTGATCCTGCTATTCGACGAGTCTATCATCATTTATCAAAAATCACTACGATGCCGAATTGGAGTCAAATTTGACAACAAACTGTTGTGGAATCAAAACTGGTTCGGATTCAAGTTTTAAAAATGACTATGGAATCAAAAAGTGAAGTCAGAGTTGAATTTTAAAAGATGGGGTGAGAATCAGATCTGAAAATTGTTCTGAAACCAATGAGAAATCTAAAGCCAATTATCAAGAATTACACTGAAGTCGAGCGAGGAGTCAACTTTGGGGACAAATTTGACATTTGCTACAGAATGAGAGTTCGTTTGTGGTCAGGTTTTGAAAATGATTCTGGAGTCAAAGCTAAATTTGAGCATCACTCCAAAATCAAAATAGAGTCAATATTTTAGAAATGGCTCTGAAGTCAGCAAACCATGAAGTCAGGGTAAAGTTTTAAAAATGATGGCAGTCAAAGAACAGAGTCAAAGTGACATTTCAGAATTGTTCCGGAGTTATAAGATGGAGCTTGAATCATGATAAGGAACTACTTCAGAACCAACCCAGAAGCCAGAGACGAAAACAGAAAGTTGCTCTGAAGTCTAATATGTAGTGTAGAGTCATATTATACAGCCACTCTACACCTCAAATAGAACAAGAATCAAATTTTGAAAACAACTCTAGAGTCAAAGAATGGAGTCAAAATTGAATTTTACATTCATTCTAGAGTCATAAGAGGCAGCCAGAATCATGTTTAAGAACTTTTTCAGGAACAATGGGAAAACCATGATTTCTTCAGTCGAGCGTGGAGTCAGAGTCAAGTTTCACAGTCACTCTATGATTAAAGAAGAGTTGGTGTCAACGATTGGACTCAGAATTGAATTTCAGAATTGCTCTGGAGTCAAAAGAAGGAGTTGAAATCATATTCCAGAACTGCGCCAGAGCTAGTGGAGAAGCTAAACGTAATAATAGAATTTTCCTTGGAATCAATTGTGGAGTCAGATTCAAATTTAAAGTCACACCAAAGTCAAAATGAAGTTGGAGTCAAAACTTGAACGGCTCTGGAGTCAAAGAATAGAGTCAGAATTGAATTTTGTAATTGCTTCGGAGTCATAACTCATAGGAGGGATCTCAAATCATGTTTAGGAACTGCTCCAAAACTAATGGAGAATCTAGAGGCGATAACAGGACATTTCGAGTCGGACGTGGGATCAAAGTCATATTTTATAGTCACTCTATAGTCAAAATTTGAATGACTCTGAAGTCAAAGAATCGAGTCCGAATTGAATTTCAGAAATGTTCCAGAGTCAAAGAAAAAGGAGTCAATCATCTAGTATTATTTGGGAGCCGAGTGTGAAGTCAGAGTCAAATTTGACAATCACTCCAGAATTAAAATGGAATCAAAGTCGAGTTTTAAAAATGCCTCTGAAGTTGAAATATGGTCAAGAATGCCATTTGGGCTTTTTCGATTAACTTGAGGTGCTTAGTGTTTCCTTATCACAAGTGTCTGTTTTTGTAAAAATGTTATCAATTGACCTCTGTCCTTGAAACGTGCATACGAAGGTCATTATAATATAAAATGCCATCATAATCGTGATTAGTATCCACAATAACTAAACTATCGATATACATGAGTGCTTTACATTATTTCCCATCCCTACTTACCCTTCAGCTTCCCTCTTCTCCCCCCAGCCAATATTAAAAACGTGTATCGCATACTTGTACGACCTACGACGAACAGGTAAGAACTGACATTTCATGAAATTAATAATCTGGAAACTCTCGACGCTGGAGAAAACCTAATGTTCGAATTAACCTTTGGCAAACATAACAATGATTAGGGAAGCAAATGGGGGAGATTACAAGGGAGTAAATTTCAAAAAATGATAACAACTACTCATATATATCGATTGTAAGGTTTTCGAATGCGCTGAATTCGAAAATGATGTTAATTTTTCGTTAAAACGAAGGACAAAGGTGGAATTGAATACTTAGATGATGATTCCCATTTAATGGAGCTTATAACCTACATTTTACAATTATTGTGTTACGATAGGGAAAATTTATTTGTAAAATCGAACATCAGGGGAGAGAAGAAAGGGAAAAATTAATTATTACAAAACGTCGTCGGCACTTATTACAAATGGGCACGCGATCGGTGCACGTGTGGTTAAGGTCACGACGAAAGCTTTGATATATCACCTAGTACGATAACTACGTCCTACTGCGTAAACGTTCATACACACACAAACTACAAACATACGAGTAACAATACTAAAGTAAAAAAATTCGCATTAACTTGGCTCAGCTAAGTGGCAATGGCGCCATACGCTATCCGCATATTGCTGATTCGAAGGCGTGAAAATTTGCACACATGAAGGGAAGCTCTAGCACCTTACGTATAAATGATAAGGTTAGGTATTTCGTTCACGTATGAAATTCAAACAAACACGACAAAAATCAGATATCGAAATGCCGAAAGCGCGTATCATTATGCTAAAGAGGCCACCGCTGCTTCAAAGGCGGACTGCGTAAATAGAGTCTTTGCTTTAGCTTCCAACCGATAACCAGAGGACTGGAAAATCCCCCATACCTATAACTTTTCATCGAGCTGCTCTCGTATCCGCCGTAATTCCATATTCAGGAATCATCGCCCTTTCTTAATTTCGCTACGCTACACGGTTGGAAAAAATTAGTTCTTCTAGGAAACACGTATCATCTGGTACGAATTGTTTTTCATCTTCGTCGACCCCACAGATATACCGCAAAATATACGACATTTTTTTACATAAAACAGTACACGAACGGGGTAATTCATCGAACCCTTCGATACGTGTTAGACGGATTGCCATACGAGGGTGAATCTACGATTCGATGTTGCTAGCGAAAATTCGCATTCTTCTGTGCATAAACAAAAACCTCGTGGTGTTGCGAAATCGAATGAAAATAGTACTTAAAGTTCAGGCTACCGGGCAACGTGAACTTTAATGTCATTGTACTTGGAGTCGTAGCCTCGTAGCGTTCGATAACCGCCGACCACCCAGGATACCGCCTTTACATTCGTGTACTCTCGGAGCTCTCGTCGATTTATTACTCGTAGCGATACTCCTTCGAAGCTGAGGGGGTTCGCATCGACGATGGAATTCGAAACGTCGGATTAATTTCACTATTCATCGTATCTTTCAGCATTTAGGGAATTGCCAACCCTATATGTATACGATGAAATTCAATTTCGTATCATTTTCGAACACACCATCTCCTATTCCGAGTACTTTTTTACCCAACTAAGATTAGGTATTTGCAGATCCGCTATATCTAGCTACATAGTTTCTCATTAATATTTGCGCAAATCTTTCGGTTCCCTTCACCCGATCACTTCTTCACCATGCAGTAATAACCAATAAAAATTAATTACTACTTCAAAGAGATAACGAAAAAGTTTTTTTCTTTCGAAAAAAAAATCATTCTCCCCACCGGTACTCGAAAAGGGATAATTTTAATAAGGATACGCGGCGATGCCTATACATAGGGTTACAAAACGTTTCAGCCGCTCTAGCGGTATTTGATTTCCCAGTAGAAAAGATGAGCGCGAATGACTCATTGCCCGAACGAAACGGGCGAAATAAAAAGAAAACCGCTCCGAGGGTAAGTTACGCGAATTTACAGACTTCGCCGAAGGAAAGTTTTCATCTTAAGACGGCCCCCGGTGGTAATGATATTCGCGGGCGGAGAGCACAGGCGCGGTTACGTGTGTGGTCGACGTCTGCTAATATTCTATATCATCGTTTCGGCCTTTCAGCCAACAATAACAGATGCCCGAAGTTAAGAAAAGCCAGCGACCGTCTTATGAAACAACGTTAATGATCTTGGCGAGGGTAAATTTAAGACTGCGTTACGTTAAAGTCGTTCCGGGTCCCGTTTATGTGAAGCGTTAACGACGTCGAAAAGCATTAATTAACTGCGAATTGTAATTGAAATAATATGTAAATGGTATCGTTAACGCGAGGTTTTAATACTCGTGTATAATTGCGACGATAAAAACTTATTTGGAAAAAATAACATCTTGAGAGTGTTAACGACTTGGCATGTGAGAGGATGATTTTTGTTAATACTTACGAACATATCATGAAATGGATTTCAACTCACCTGAAACAAAAAAAAATATACATGTTTAGATACAAAATATGAACTAAAAAAGAAAAAACCGTTAAACGAAAACAATGTAATATTTGCAATAAACATCATGTAGTTGGCAACACTGAAAGGAACAGCGCTCATTTCGTGTTTCTCAACATAGCACTGCACCAAACAGCGATAGCGGAAAACTGAAACAGGTTTCGTGTTGTATGTTGCAACATCAAGCAGCGATTCTTGCTAATCTACTTTAGATGTCGTCGAGTTCAATGTTACCAATTTCTGAAGAAAAATTTCTCTTTATACTGAGCTGCATATTTTTCATTCCTTATGAAAAATTTTACAGGATTGAGGGTTTCATTCGTTTCTCATTAAACGAGATTTTGATAATGAATAAATTAAATTAAAGTACACAAAAATTTTTAGAATCAAATGTTTTTTTTTTCATTGACAAGTGAGGTTTTAGCCAAATTAATTAAGGAAATGAATGCTATTACAGTCTACCTGATTTAAGAAGGAGAGGTAGGGGGAAGATGGAGCTTTCATATCTCGGCTTTTCAGCTCATTGGTTGAGTTTTTTTTTTTTTTCAATTTTAAAAATACTTTTGAAAGGTTTTTAATATTTTTCAATTTCATGAACTTTTTTTTGAGCTGAGTTTTCAACTTGAAAAGATAGCTATTACAGCCTACCTGATTTGGGATAGGTAGGTCGGGGGAGGCTGGGGTCTTCAAATCTTTACGTTTCAGATCATTTGTAATCATTTGGCAAATGTCCAACTTTTTGTTTTTAGTTCTTTTTTGAAATTTTCAATTATTTCCGAGTATTTTGGTTTATCAGCATTTTGTATTAAATATTTGATTTCTTCGTGTTTTTATTTTTTTTTATTTTTTTATTTATTTTAGAAATCCCATTTTAAGCAATTTTATCCTAATTTTTGAACAATTTTTCATTTCAGATTTTTCAATTTTTGTAGCTCTTTAATTTTTGAAATTTTCTCAAATTTCTAAACATTTCTCATGATATGATTTTTTAATTAGATTTTTTCATCATTTTTTGATGATTTTTTGTTTTTGAATCACTATTACTTTTTCAAACATTGCATAATTTTCAGGTTTTATAAAATATACATTTTCAGTTTTGAGCAATTTTTAACGTTTTTCGATTCGAAATATTTTTTTCTTTCTAGTTCTTTGTTTAAATTTTGTACTTTTTAACGATTCTCAACTTTTTTTGAATTTATAAGCATTTTTTATTAGATATTACTTTTGAAATTCTTTCTTTTTTTGTCATTAATTTGCTCCTAATTTTTGAATAATTTTTCATTTCACATTTCTTATTTTTGAACTTTTTTTATGAATTTTTTAGATTTTTCAAATGTTTCTCATTAGATGATTTCTTCATTTTAGATTTTTTCGTTCATGAATTACTATTACTTTTGCAAACACTGCATAATTTTCAAGTTTTAGATTTTGAACAATTTTTAATACTTTTCAAATTGAAGCTTTTTTTAATTTTTCAACTTTTTACAATTATTTTTCGATTTTTTTTTCTTATTTACACAATTTCTCAATTTTAATTTTCAACATTCTCTTGAACAATTTTTTCAAAATTATTCAATTTTAGAAATTTTTTAAATTCTGAACATATTACTCATTTTTGGACATTTTTTTGAAGTAAATATCAAGTTCCTCTGCCCTTTCAGGAAATATGTGGTATGTTGGTTGAAGAAGAAAAAAAAAACAATCACCTCGATAACAATTTATCCAATCCTCGTAAGTTCATTTTCTGCATAATATAGTACCTGCTGCTTTGGCTAAAAGGTTCGAAAACCAAAGATAACCACCCCATATCACCTCTAAAATAATGTGTGAAGGTGAATTTGGAATATAGTGTAGTTCTTATCTCCCCCCCCATACTTTGCAAATTTTATACTGATGACTCGCACATGAAATCTTTTTACACTTAATTATGAGGAATTCAGGATAAAATGAGTTGTACGAAATTATTGCAGCAAGGAGATAAACCAAAAAAGAGGATCAATCATGGTTGAACATAATATCCATAAAATAGTCTAAATAAACCATTTTAACTTTAAAATATCTGTTATAAGGTACTGAAATGTAAACAACGTCAAAACGGAAATGAATCCAAGTAAATGCAAATACATCGAGGAGATTTGGTGAAAAAATGACACTTCACGAGCCCTTCTTCGATATAAATAATTTCTACTAGGCGTACTTTCCCCTCATCCCCGGAAACGTAAGTAGATAATTTAGGGAGCGGCGTAATCCAAAATAAGCCCCGATTACCAAATCAATACGGAATGGATCAGTATACTCGTACTATGGCTGAAAGAAAGTTGATTACACGCACCACTCGGAAGAAAGGGGAAGTTAGCGTACACGTAGTGGAAATGACAACTGTGGTGCGGTGTTGTTTCGAATCGCATCGCGTGGTTTACAACTCGCGATTTTTTTTGGAACGACACAAAAACGTGCGAAGCGGCGAGAAAAGTTGAGGCAATAAATTGTATTTCTATTGTACGTTAGGAGGAAGAATACGAATTTCGGAGTTTTTAAGCGTCACTAGGACGATAAAATCGGCGACGAAAAGAACGACGGAGAGGAAATTTATCGCATTCAGGTGGATAAGCGGTGGAGACGATTCGGTGAAGAATTCTATTATGCGATTGCGGCCGCTTCGGCTTTTTAGAATAACAATTAGGCGGCGAGGATAATTCATATTTATAACATGGCGATGGTTTCCTCGCCGTTGTACCGGGGAAGATTATTTTAACGAGGCGAAAAAGGAAAAAGGAATTCCACGCTGGTGTTTCGAGTGTATAGGAAAGCTTAAAACATTCGTTAATTACGCATTACGTGGAATCGCGATCGCCATGTTTCAGAGGGAAGGCCTGTGTAATACGGTACGCGGGCATTTTGATTTAAACGAGGGTGCGGCAGCACCGTTCGCGTTGCCTTTTAATATGTAAAGCAACCCTCTAACGTAATTATTATGATTACATGAAATCGACCGGCGACCGGACCCAGACCGCAGGGTAAATATGCCAAAAATTCGCAACCATTTGGTTCGCTCTCGGGACGCGTAATCATTCCAACGGACGGGCGGAATTAATAAAATACCCTGTACCCCCTGGCACCCCAAACGACGCTGGTGTACCCGTCATAGGCACAAGTACCCCTTCGATTAACCAATGGATATCTCAGGTACCTGCAAATGAAGCGAAAATTAGGCCTTTCAAGAAATCACCGGTACGTTCGACGTGTCCCCATACGACGACCCGTGCGTAGAAATTTCCAGTTAACGTTAACTACGTCGAACCCTCGGCTCGCGACAGCACTTGACTTCGCTTAATCATTTAATCCGCGCTGAAGAACGTTTCGGAAAGTTTAATTAAATCGGTACGGTGGCAGCGTTGCGATATCGGAGCTAAAACAATCGTCGATATTTTTGCATTCGGTCACGCGAGCCTTAATCGGATAATTTGTTAAGCGCTATAATCGAGTTACCCGGCCGTTTTTTTTTTAATCACCTACTGGCGGCAAGTTTTTCGCATTTTTCACAGTCAAAGGTCAAGGTTATCGGAAAATGCCGGAACACGCGCCAAATCTCTGTAAGCGCTCGCCTAGAGATTATTTCCACGTCTCGCACCCCAACTCAGAAACTACGTCGTTGGGATTCTAGCTGGGTATATACGCAGAATCACTCACGATACGTCAATGGTATTCGTAAGAGTGAAAAATTTCACGCCGTTAGCGAGGGCTATAAAAGGGTGTAAGTGATGGCGGATTTAGATCGTCCCTTTTTTGTCGTCGGTTATAATCTACGTCGAAATTTGTTTGGTTATAGAAATAGGAAAGAGTTAATGTTTGGAATTGTATTTTGATCCCATAGCACAAATATATCGCAAACGTGCAGTAAGACTGGAAGGGACGATAGGCAAAGGGAGCATGTTGCTCTGAGTTTGGTAGTGAAGTACATAAAAATTCAAAATTTTTACTTTTAAAGAAAATTTTTCCTAAAATTACAGAAGGATAAAAATTAAAAAAGTATACAAAAAAACGAAATTTAATTCAAAAAATTCATTCATCAAAAATTTTTTTAAATAAAATAATTTGTGATAGTGAAAGTAGGTACAAAAATAAAACATAAAAGAAATGCAAAAAATAATTAAAAATGTGTCAAATTTCTAAAAATAATGAAAAATATAGAAAACAGAAATAATATTCCAAAATTTAAAAACGCCAAAAATGAAATATTGTGAAACTGATAAAAAAGGCATACTTCCAAAATAACCAATTAACCTTATCTATCAATTATATTCTTCTTCTATGCCCAACTCAATTTTTCAGCCTTCTTTCCCTCACTTCTCCGAAATTATTCTTCCACTATGAAGGGAGTCCTCTCCTTCCTCTCATTCTTCAGCCTCATAGCATCAATTTCATTTCTTACTCTTGAAGAAAAAAAAGTAAAAAATTATAAAATTTCTAAAAACGAAGAAATGTCCTAAAATTCAAGAGCCAGCAAAAATGAAAAATCGTTATAGCATGCAAACATTTCCAAAAATTGGTAAATATGTATCATGCAAGTGGAAGAAAGTAGCCTAAAAATCAAAAATCTTTAAAATAAAAAGTTTTCCCAAAATAATGAAAAGTTGTGCATTGAAAAATGTTACAAAATTAAAAAGTCTAAAAAAACGTGAAAACATTCAAAAATTGATAAATGTCCAAAAATAAAAGAAATGCGCGAAAAAGTACGACTTCTTAAACATTGTGTTTTTTTTGGGTGGTGGGATGGAGGGTTATATTTACACACGTCATTATGATTAAAAAATGATTAAAAATGGCGGAAACACTCGACAAGAATTTATATATTAAGGAGAATATTTTAGAAGTTTAAGGAAACAGATGATTAGGGATGATAATTTTTGTGTTGTCAGGGGTAAACATATTTGAATAAAAAAAAAAAAAAAACCTGAAAAGTAAAAAATTTGCCAAGTTGCCAATCTTATAAAAAAAGCAAATGAAAAACTTCAAAAAAGCACATAGAAAAACATACTGATATATATGAGGGCTAAGCTCACATGAATTTGTTGACTCCAGTTCTACTTCATAAAGAGTAATTCCCCCTCCCCCAAAAAAATATTTCACCACTATTCTGAATCAATGCTCTTATGGACTCAATCACACCTCTCCGTACTCTTGACGTATCATCGAAGACATAATTAAGAAATAAAAGGTTTCGAGAATTCTGATATTTTTCAGACCCTCGCCTTATTGAGTATGTTTTTGATGGGCGAAGCATAGAAGAAATTCATAAATAGATGGCGAACAACGTATAGGGTTTATTAAGGGTAATGATTTTTCATTATAATGGAAAATTACTCGTTTAACTTTACAAGTTTTAATTTACCTCCGAGCTCCAGCTCTATGAATTAATTTTACGCCGTGATGGCGAACTTCTTCTGTAGATACTTTCAAACGAGAAGAAAAAGCTACCCTTATTCTCTTCGCGAAATAATCAAAGAGAAGCGTGAGTATTATTTTCAAAAACTCAACTCAACCCTAAAATAATTCTCTAAACGGATTTTAATGATAAGGATAGGCATCGTATTACCTACAAAGTTTATTACAGTAAAGCATAAATGTCAACAACGTTTCTTGTTAATGAAGGAAATCGTTTTGACGTCGTGGTAATGTATAGCTTTTGTTTATGAATTACGAGGGTCACCAAAGCTGTATAGTCGAAATCCATCATAATTATACGTTGAATGATGGTAGAATACAGAATGGTAAAATAATGATGCAAAAGTATTAGAATTTTTATATCATTATTGATGGACATGATCATATTATTTAGGTAATGGATGAATTCAAATACGAAAATATATAATCATAAATTATATATAATTAATTAGTTTTCGACAATAACAAATGATTTAGCAACAATAAACACATACGAAAAAATGAGCGAGAATTATATTTTAGTTTTTCATATAGGCAACACTGTCGCTTGACTCGTGTTACGCTAGTTACGCTGCACTAGCTAGAACTAGTTTACCTTTACATCTGCACGTGCTGTTACGCTTCCTGTTGCAACGCGACGTTGCCAAATACATGAAGAATATTTTTGGCGCGATTTTCAAATGAGAAATTACATGAGATATGATATCTATTTCAATGAAGATATTTTTACGATCGCTACTTGGCCATTAAATAAACGATGGTCGAAGAAGAATGAACCATTGAAGCGAATCTAATTCGCGACAATACATCGAAAATGTAATAACTCAATGGTGCACGTCTTGCCATTTCTTATATGAATTATATAGCGAAAAATACAATTTCCATGTCATAAAATTTTCCTTATCCCAAACTTTAGAAAAAATCTCATTTATGTCATCGTTTAGCGTTCCATGATAAAGGACCAAAAAAAAAGCTCACCTAACCTTCTAGTCCCCTTGCGATGAATAATCACGTCGTGTCGGTAATTTTATTTAGAATTAAGTTACCACATTATTCGGCTTATTTGTTGTCCACGAATGCAGAGAATTTGGTTTGAACGTCAGTCCGAATGGTTATCGTTCGTCATTACGTTTATGGGTATTTTTATTGTGAACCATAAAATACCCCTTGACACTTTTATATCAGTTATACTCGGCGAAAAGATTAGTCGATGTAAGGATGGTCCCTTATTTTATTGTCTCATCGCGTCGGAATATTTTCACGTTTCTAATGGCTTTCACTAAACGTACATAACGAAGCGGCGGCTTCATTTAATTAAATAATTTGTATTCCTCGGATGCGTCTTGGAAGGCCTATTTCAACGATAACTGTTATTCCTCGCGTCGTCGGCACAATAGAGACGTATCGATTGGAGCAGACTGTGCGCTCATGAAGCTCATTATTATTAACTTTAAACCGAATTAATCAGTCAAAACTGCATCTGTACAGCGATGAAGAACAGATCGTACTCTTAGTGTCTTTCACCCTTCAAGTTTTAAATGTCAGATAAAAGCCGTAGTGCTTTTATATATATATTCTTTTTGTTTTAATAAGGGGAACTTTCGAGACACGGTTTTCTAGACTACCCTTCTTTTTCTTATACTTACGGAGTATTTTAAGAGAAAAGGTAGCCGCTTGACTTGTGCACCGGAACGTGACATCTGTTTGATGAACGAAAATTTCACATGACAGCGGTCGAACTCTCTGCGACTGGTCGTTTCGAACTAATGCGCCGGTGGTTATGAAATAATGGCCGGCGTTTTTTCATAGTTTAGATGTGTACCCATCATGATGGTATATGTGTCTGTCGGAGTTAACCGCGCGTAAAAGGTAAACGATATTTACCTCGGTGGGTATGTCAGGCCTTATAAATGGATACTATGAGTTGAGTTTCTCAGATATGGATGACGTCAAATTTGACAAATTTTATTCTTTTTTCGGGCCATTTTGCTTGTTAGTAAGAAACAGAAGAAAAAAAACGTAAGCAGTCAAGTCGGAGAGCTGAGTTTTTAATTGAGGCTTGTTAACATTAAAACGTACTATTAAGTAAACTTTTCAAGCACGCAGATCACATCCATTACCAAGCTGATCAACCTCACCCCCCCCCCATCCCTCCCAAAAACACCCAAGTTTAATTTGGAATATGTAGCATTATTTGTTCACAAGAATCAAAAGTCTATATTTTCAAATTTCAGATGTTTGACGCTTTTCAAGCTCACTTCAGGTTTTGTCCAATTACCATTTTGAAGCCATTTTTGAAAAATTTTCTGATGTTCAACTAACTCCATTTTTGAAAGATTTTCTGATGTTCAACTAACCCTATACACAAAACTTGCTAGATCAATTTGATGAAAAGATATGCGAGATTTATGAAATTTTTTACTATGATTTTCCCTTCAAAAGTCTTTCTTGCTTCAACTCCCTTCCATATTCGCACAGAAGGCTAAAATTGAAAGATTTTAGTTAATTGAGCTTACTTTACCATCTAACCTCATAATCAAATATTATCGACTTTTCGTACACCCCCACCACATTTGCAGAAGAAGAATACTTACAATTTATTATAATTATGTAATACCAAAAACTGGTCATTTGCCGAATGATTACAAATGATCTGAAACACCAAGATATGAAATCTTCCCTCCTCCGATCTCTTCTTCTCTAATCATGTAGGTTGTAATTGCGACTGCTTTAAATTGAAAACTCAACTAATAAAAGAGAGTCTTGTCAGTTGTGATAAAAAATTCAAAACATCTCTTAACAGTTTAGGAAACAATGAGAAACGCTAAGGGCCATACGTTGCGGATAAATAATCTGTCATTAGCTTGAACGATCACGAAACGGCGAAAAACTCGCAGTACGAGATGATGACGAGCGCTTATATGGATACAAGAGCAAAGCAATATAGATAAAAACCATGTAGTTTATAAGAGCCGTTCCCCAGAGAGGCACCAGTGGCGTCTTTAGCTTGTATTCGCAACGATCGCGACGAAATTAACTTTTAAAAAGATAAGAAGTCCAATGAGCAAACTCGTTTGGGGTAATTAGTCCACGCCATATCGATGGCAACCCGCTGAAAATTCTTCATTGTATGGATCTGCGGCGCACCCTTATACTGTGGCAGAATTTTTATAGCCTCGAGGACAAAGCGTTCAATACACTTATAAATCATCAACGTTGGCGCAACCAGGTTTTTCGCAGACCTATCAAAAGGGACCTTTTAATGATACGTACTATTTTTTTCCAATGGCTGCGAGAAAAATACTTTTTTACGGGCGAGATTTGTGTTTCGGTCATCCCTTCTTTACAGAATTCCCATCCTCGGGGGCATTCGGTGAAAGATGCAGGGAGGATCATTCGTGTCTTATTTTTTCTAATACGCAATATAGTATACGTCTCACCCTAGTATTTGTTGACTTGACGCTTATATAATCCGATCCCCGAGGACGGGTATTATTCGCGAACGGTAACTTTTATTGCTAACCGAAAACGCGCATTTTCCGACGTTTTTCACCCCGTAATAAAATAATTTCCGATGCCGAAATTTAGTAGCGCGATTTCAACGTATTCTCGCGACTCGGCCCTTCGAATAATTTATTTCGTCGCGTCAACGAGAGAAGCAAACGCTTAGGTAACCGACGAACCGACGGATGCGTAATTTAATAATTTAATTAGTCCCGGTGTACACAACCGGGACGTTGGAATTCCGACGACGTTTCTTTTTCTTATTTTTACCCTTCGTATTCGTTAAGAACCCTCGAACGCGAAGTCGAAGAAAAAACACTCATTTTTTCGTTTTAATTGTTCGTTAATTCTACATCGAACGGTGCTCGGTGGTGAATGCAACGAAATTTAACATTTGGGACGACCGAGTTTGATTTTTCAGCATTCATTATGGCGTAATTTGCATGTAGTTGGAATTTTCAAACGACGCTTTTTCGGGCGAACGAGAACAAATTGTTTATTTAAGAGGGTTGTTTGGTTACTTTGTAATTCTTAAATGGTTGTATAAATACCGAAAGCCTCGAAAAAACGGTATTTTTATTGGCTTTTTGGGCGTATTTAAGTGTTATCGTAGTCGCTAAGGATACTTGAAGTATGCCAGGAATTATAACAATAGAATACTTTTTTTTTTTAGAAATCACCCAACGATACTTATTGAATGTTCAATTTGACAACTTAGAACAGCATAGAGATGCAAATCATGGTCACACGTGTCTAATGTTGCAATAGTGCAATTAATACCAGGTTAATGAACCATACTTCAGATCTGCATTCATAACCAACCAATGTAACGAATTAAGTTAGAATTTTAGATGACTACATAACTTTCGGACAGCGTGAACCTACTCAAAGTACACAATGCTTACTGCGGGAGGAGGGAATAAAATTTTAAGAAGGGGATGGTTATTTTATTATGCATATGTATATTTTTTTATCATAAATTAACAATAAAGATAATGAAAAAATTAAAAATAGAAATTTTACAAATGGATCTTGTATTTTTTACGCTTCAACTCATATGAGAAATGGTAAGAATTGGGCCATTAAGTTATATATATCTTCAATGTATCGTCGCGAATTAGATTTGCTTGAATGGATCATTCTTCTTCGACCATCGTTTATTTAATGACCGAGTAGTAATCGTAAAAATATCTTCATTGGAATAGATATTGTATATCATGTAATTTCTCATTTGAAAATCGCGCCAAAAATATTCTTAATGTATTTGGCAACGTCGCGTTGCAACAGGAAGCGTAACAGCATGCGCAGATGTAAAGGTAAACAGGTTCTAGCTGGTTCTAGCCAGGGCAGCGTAACTAGCGTAACACGAGTTGGGTGGCAGTGTTGCCTATATAGAAAACTAAAATGTACTATTTTTAATTTATTGGAATTTTTTCAATACAAATGGTGCTTTTTGTTATTGAACGTTTTGTTCTTTTTTATAGATTTCTTCATTTATTGATTTTTTTTCATCAATTTGTACATCATTTTATTTTCATTATTTGACTTATTTGTTTTTATAGATTTTTTCATACATATTTGGTACTTCATTATTTGTTGATAATTATCATTATTTTTTTTTAGGCATTTCTAACTCTTTCATATTACCTACTAGTAATTTTTCCATACCATCTTATGCAATCATTTTTTTCATTAAAAAAAAAATCAATGGAACTCTTACGCTAGTGTAGCCGTTATATTTTATTCAGTACATAGTTTTAAAAGCTTAATTTTTTATATGAACTTTTTTTTCAATTTATTAATATTTCTTTAATTTTGTTAATAGTTTTTTATTCTCGAGTATTTATTCGTACACTTTTATACATTTCTTATTTTTGCTGATTTTTGTTTTGTTTTTGTATTTTTAATCATTTTTTATTGTTTGGTATTTTAATTTTTAGGCATACCTTCATATTGGATCATTTTTTTTTCAACTTTGTTTTTTTAATTCCTTTTTTAGTCACTTCAAGATACTTTTTCATTTTTAAACTAATTTTCCCCTGCGCCTTGTACAGCTATGGCTAGAGGGGCATCGATGTTTTGGTTTTAGATAAATGTGTGTAGCTTGGTAGTATGTAGAAAGGCATTTGTCTTCTTTGCTAATGATTTCAAATCACTTTAAAGCATCATTTTTTTTTTTTTTTTAATAAAAAATCTCTGGGCTCCGTCAATCAATTTAAGAAATCCGAGTCAACAGCAATTTACGCACTCTTCGCCTTTCTCTTCAGAGCCATATCCGTGCATGTAGCAAACATTTAAATGAGAAACATGTTGCTCTTATATAATATTAAATCATCCTTTTCCCTTTGCAAAAAGAAAAGATGAATTTTGGTCGCCTGGTTAATCTCTTTTTCTATTTTACAGATGATTTCATTTGATTTTCAGTTTTTTACAGTACTGTTAGTATGGAAATTACTCTAAAACTTTTTAGAAATAAGGATGGAAGTCAAGTTCAGAAAATTTTTTAACCCTGCTCTGCTTTTGCCATAAAATTCAGTTGAAGGGAGCGAAATTGAATTTTGAAGAAAACTCCCTGCTTCTCCATTATTGAATGCAATGTACCCATAATTCGGATCATTTTCGTAGCTACTATAGACATCTCGATTGGTGCAACTGCGTCGGAATTCGTCATTCAAATAGAACAACAAGAGGGGGCCATTTTCCCCAGAGAGCGCTATCAAAGGCGTCGAAAAGCGAAATCAAATTACACCGCCAATAGGTCAGCTGCGAAAATTGGGGATGGCTTTTTAAAAAATGGAAGCGACCTGTATTAATGATTCGTGGGCCCGTCGTCGCGCCGACACTTATTAATCGAATAAGACGATTTCAATTGCCTATACCTCTTCGTATCCGGCGGCTCGGTGTTCTTTTTTCCCGCATTAATGACGTTTGCGTTATCCGATCCCTTCATCAGATTGAAATCCTTTATAAAGAAGGAATTCGCCGAGAGCGCGAGTGATTTCATTCCTAAAGGATTAAAGTTCAAATACGGGAAACACCGGTACGCTTACTGGCTTACTTCACCGATAAAGCGGCACGTGTTCGTGTTGTACCCGCAAATGTGAATTTATCGACGTGAATTCGCTTTTCATCCTTCATTGAAATATACGCGTAACCAAAGTATCCTAAGCTCGATGTTATATGAAGAATGAGATTGACATTTGAAAAGATTCCGAACATATGTCTCGCGTATGGGCTTTTTCATCGGCACCAACGTAGGCAATTTGTTTCCATTTGGGCGTATAAATCGCATCAATGATTTACGAGAAACGCCAACGCCATGAAAATATTTTATCCTAACGGAGTTTTCATTATTTTCACGGACCTTTTTTCCTGTACCGCGTCTGCAGCCTATGCGCGAACGCGTGCCTTTTTAATTTTTTATATTAGCGAATGAAAGTCGTCGTCGGTCTTATTTAATATTTACAACGGAACACGCTAAGCCGGGCGTAGTTTTCATTCCGCGAGAAATAGAATTGCCCGTAAATGAATTGTTCCTTCGGTGTACGTGGCGTTGCAGCCTACTTTTATGTACGTGGTGGTGACATAGGGGAGGGCTTGCGTATACGTGAGCGAAATATACGTTGTTAAAATATTACAAGCGTTTTTCCACCGACGAGTTTTGTTCTCGTTTTGTCTACGTGAACCCGAAATGAGAGAAACGAACAATCATTATTCAAACTAATAATATAGTAAAGTCATACCGTAAGAAGAAAATTCATTGATCAAAATATGTATTAAGTTGACGAGAGGGGACAAAAAAGTGAGAACGTAATAGCCAACTTTTCTAAAAAAATTGTAGATAAATTTGGAGATCTCGAATTTTTGGCATAAAAAAGAAGCCCCCAAAAATTTGAAAAAAGCTCTTAAATGAAAAAAAAAATACAAAATACAAAAGTGATAAATCTCAAAAATAGAGAAACATATCAAAAACATTCAAGAGATATGAAAATTTATAAAAATATGCAAAAAAGAACCAAAAAAAAAGAAAAATATGAGCAGAAATTAAACCTTATTTACTTTTTAACCCAATTTTTTCATTTTGGGGCGGTATTTAATTTATTGATTCATTTCAGTTATTCATGAATCCTTATTCAATTTTTGAATATACCTTTAGAAAATGAGTTCAAAAATTAAGTACGACTGCAAAATAAAAAAATATATTCAAAAACAGAAAAGGGATCCAAGAATGACAGAAACAAATCGAAAAATTAAATAGTACGCAAAAATTAAATAACGAGCCCAAAAGTAGAAAAATGATCACGAAATAAAAGTATCTGAAATTAAGTTCGTAAACAAGAAACAGGGCACAAAATGAAAAATAAGGTTTGGATATTGAATTTTCATTGCAATTAAAAAAAATAATAAAAAAATGAATGAAGCTACAAATTCAAAAAGGATCTAAAAATGATAAAACAAACACAATAAAATGAAAAAGTCTCAAAAATAGATTAATTGCCTGAAAATTGAGCAGAACTGAAAAAAAAAATACATTCAGAAACTGAAAATGTCAGAAACAAATTGAAAAATTAAATTCTGCCCAAAAATGAAAAAATAGGTCTCGAAATTAACTGAAGTTGAAAAATGAACAAATACAATAAATTTTTAAAAAGTAAAAAAGTCCAAAAATAGAAAAATCAATAAAAACGAAAGTATACAACAATAAGCGGACAAACATTAATAGAACACAAAAATAAGAAACAAGACTGAAAATCGATAAAAGATCTGAAGAAAGAAGAAATTAATGCAAAAACGAAAAAAATATGACCAGAAATAAAACATGTCTAGTTCAACGTCGAAAAAAAAGTAATTCAAAAACAAGCAGGGGCACAAAATGGAAAAATAAAAACCTGAAAATTGAGCGAAAATGCGAAAGTGAAACATTTGAATCCAACAATATAATACTCGTACGCCTTAAAAATTGAAAAATTTTTCATTAATAAAAGATGGCCCAAAAATGAAAAAAAAAAATCTTCAAAAAACCTAAAATGAATGAACAGTTTTGATCATCTTGGTAATTGGAACACCAAAAAAAAAATTACGCGAAATTAAGCAGTTCCGAAAAAAAGAAGCCAATCAAAAATGAAAAATTTATTCAAAACCAGAATATAACTTGCAAAATTTTTTTTTTTTTTTTTTTTTTTTTTTTTTCTTGACGCCGTGTACAGCCCTGTGGCTAGAGGCGTTTTTATTTTGGATATCTTAAATTGTGGAGTACAGAGAAACGGATTGTAAGAATTTAATTACGTTGGTGATTTTTACCGGATCATTAGCAAGGATGATTTCCATTTGAGGTTGAGGAAAATAGGTATTTCTGTAATTGCTAAATTTGAGGCATTCTGTAAGAATATGGGCGATTGTTATTGGAACGTTGCAAGTTGTACAGAAGGGCGTCGGAAGTCTATTTAAGAGGTGGCCATGAGTGAGAAGAGAGTGGCCTGTATGTATACGAGTCATAATAACTTCCTCTCGGCGTTTGAGATGACTGGGGTACTTCCATGGCTCTACTGTTTTATGGGTACACTTTAATTTGTTAGAATTCGGAACGTTGGTCCAATAGTCTTGAAAGGCATTTTGGAGGTAGTTTTTCATTGTGACTTTTAGATCTCGAAGTGGTATTGGAATATTCGGAATAGGTGAAATATAGAGGGACCCTTTAGCGGTGAGATCTGCAATTTCATTTTGATGTATGCCACAATGAGAGGGAACCCAGCTCAAAATTACTGGTTTTCTACAGTTGGCTAATATGTGAGCAATTTCTTGGGCAAGAGGGTGTTGTTTTTTAAGGAAGTAATTTTGAATGCTTAGGAGGGCATGAAGGGAATCAGATAGGATTAAAATTTTTTCAAGTGAGAATTCTAGAGAGTAAGTGAGTGCCAACTTAATAGCGTACAGTTCAGCCGATAATATGGTGAAGTATTTTGGTAAAGGGTATAGGACTCTGAGGTTTCGTGTACAATCGAGCAGCCAGCGCGGTCCTCAACTTTTGAAGCATCTGTGAATATGAGATCGTAGTCGGGATAGTTATTAATAAGGTTGTTGAAGGCTGATATATAAGTGTTTGGGTTAGTGGAGGTTTTAGGGAGACTAGTTAAAGATAGGTCTAGCGGAGGTTGAAACAGAAGCCAAGGTGGATTAATACAAGGTGTTGGGTGAAGTATCCGAGTATCTCCAGTGACTATGGACTGAATTAGAGACTGGAATTGTGAAGAGACATTATGTTTGTCAGGAAAGAGAAAACGTAAATTGAGCTTAAATGTAGGGTTAGCTGATATGTTTAATATTGCTGTGGATGAGAGATACTGTCTTCGTATGAAAAGAGGTGGTTCTATTGCTTCGCATAAAAGACTAGGAGTTGGGGTAGTGCGGAACGCTCCAATCGCTATTCTGATACAGGTGTTGTGAATAGTGTTAAGAGAGTTTAACTGCGAGGAGCTGGCAAAATTATAGATAACTGATCCATAGTCTAAGACAGGTCTGATAAGAGTTCGATATAGCCTCAGTAGGGTTTGAGAGTCTGATCCGTATTTAGTGTGAGCCAGCTTTTTAAGAAGATTCATTTTTGTAAAAGCTTTTTGCTTGATAGCCTGTATATGGGGAGTCCATGAAAGTTTATTGTCAAATGTCAAGCCAAGATACTTTACTGTCTCCGATGATGGGATAGTTATATTATCATATTTTATGTTGATTGTTTTTGCGCATTTGTAATGTTTGCAAAAATGAATCGCAGTAGATTTGGGATATGATATATTCAGTCCATTTTCTTGGGACCAACGATGAATTTGGTTTGTAGCTAGTTGTAGCAGGTTTTCACCAACTTGAGGGTCTTGGCAGTTGATGAAAATGCACAGATCGTCTGCAAACAGAGATTTGGAAACTAAGGGTGGAATTATCTGAGGGAGGTCATTTATAGCGATATTAAACAGAGTGGGGCTGAGAACCGTGCCCTGTGGAACTCCGTTTTCAAGCGCATAGGGATTAGAGAGTGTTTGGTCAATACGGACCATGAAGTTTCTTAATGACAGAAAATTATTTATAAAATGAAGAATATTACCTCGAATATGCCATGAGTGCATAGTTTTTAAAATTTTATATTTCCATACCGTATCAAAGGCCTTTGTAATATCGAAAAATATGGCCAAAAGATGGTTTTTCTGTGAGAGGGCTTCGTTAATGCGTGAGTTGATAAACATGAGTTGATTCAAGGTAGACCTTGAAGAACGAAAGCCACATTGACTAGTTGCTAATTTGTTGTCTTTTTCTAGGATCCATAAGAGACGCTGGTTAACTATTTTTTCGAAGACTTTGCATAAATTTGAAGTCAAGGAAATAGGTCTATAACTATCTATAAAAAATGGATTCTTGCCTGGCTTTAGGTAGGGCAGGATAATAGCTGATTTCCAGGCTGTGGGGAAAGTATGGTTTCTCCATATATTATTGTAAATTTGTAGTAGTTCGGAGATTACGTTATCTGGTGCTTGCTTAAGAAATTGCATATGTATCTGGTCTAAGCCAGGAGCAGAATTATTAGCTGAGAGAATGGCCTGTTGTATTTCTTGAAGAGTAAGGTCATTGTTGTATGGGGCAGGTGTAGATATTTCATTTAAAATAAGTGGAAGCTCTTTTTGAGCTTTGAAGTTTAGAAATTGTTCTTAATGGGAGCGATCGCTAGAAATAATATTTAGATGCGAAGCAAATGCATCGGCAATGCTTAGTGGATCATTAGTGACTTCATTATTAATAAGAATACTATGAGGAGAGTTTGTTCTAGATTTGAAACCAATTTTTTGAATAGCTGACCAGAGTTTAGCGGTTTTGGTATTGCTATTAATACTTGAAACAAATTCTTGCCAAGATTTCTTTTTGGCTTGCTTTATAGTCCACTGTGCCTTGGCTCTTAAGCGACGAAAATTTATCAGGTTTATTGTAGAGGGGTTGGCTTTCAGCGTTTTTAATGCTCTTCTTCGGTTTCGAATTGCTACATCGCAATCACTGTTCCACCAGGGAACTGTTTTTTTGTTCGAATAAGTTACCTTAGGAATAGATTGAGTTGCACAACTCAGAAGATTACTACAGAAGTTGGAAATAACATCATCGATGTCTAAGTTATGGTCTATGGGTAGTAACTTTGAGCATAATTCCTGATATTTACTCCAGTCAGCTGATTTAAAGTTCCATCTTGAGGTATGAGGAGTATTGGGGAAATTTTTATAGTTAATTTGAATTATTTGAGGAACATGATCGCTACCAGAGAGATCTCTGTGATGGAATACAGAGATTTCGTCAGATAGATTTGATGAGCCAATTATGAGATCAATTGTGGACCATGTATTATAGGTAGGACTAAAGTGGGTGTTATCTGATATATTAAAAATCGAAAAGTTATTATCATCAATAATATATTCTATAATTTTGCCTTTAGCATTCAGATTTGTACATCCCCAAAGGGGATTATGCGAGTTTAAGTCACCTGCGATAATAAGTGGCGCACTTAATTGGTCGATTATATTTTGAATATCTCGTTTATCAATTTGCAAATTAGGTGGAAGGTAAAGGCAACAAAACGAAATACTTTTCGATTTATCAAAGAAAACTTTAAATGCTAAGGCTTGGAGATGTGTTTGTAATTGAATTACCTCGTGAAATATTGAGCTTTTTATCGCAAGAATAATGCCTCCGTGAGCACGTGTCATATTTTCGAGCTCGCATCTATAGGTGGAATAGTTTTTAATATTTAATTTTTGTTCTTTGCGAAGGTTGGTTTCTTGAAGCATCAAAATTGAGGGATTATAAGTTTTTAGTAGGATTGGAAATCTTCGTAATGAGCATATAGCCCATTACAATTCCAGTTCAGAATGGTTGAGTTTTCGCAAGACATTGTTATTGGTTCAATATCTTGCGATATTGAAATAAATTTTAGTTATCGGAATCTGACTGGGAGTTGGGCCAGTCAGAAAAGGTATGACTGAGAGTAATTTTGTCATCTACTAAGCTGTCGATTATTTTTTTGAATCTCATCTTAGTAGATCTATTAGGGAGGTGGGGGTGAATAAATTTTAGAACAGTAGTCAGTTCTAGAATATCTAGGTTCAATTTTAACGCAGTTTCTTTTGGTTTTAACGTTTTTCTTGTTTCTTCTAAAAAGAGTGTCACTTGGTCGAAGTTTATGTTTGCGTTGTTTACATCAGGTTTGAAGAACTGCTTCACATCATTAAGGATAGTTGAAAATGGAGTTAGATTACTTCTATTTCCATCTTTCTTGTCTTCAATACTAGTTTCATGGCTGGGGTCTTGTTTTTTCTTTTTGGTTTTGCGTGGAATTTTTGGACTTGCGATGCTTTGATTTTGTAGTGCAGATGAAGTTGATGAAACTGATAGGGGTCTTTTTTGCACGCTGGAGGGTTGCGGAGTGTCTTTATTTTCATTTATGTCCATTGGCTCTTCCGTATTTTGGTTTGTGATTGATTCGAGATGTGGTATGTTTTCGAACGAAGTATTTTGGTTTAAACTATCGTCTTCTGAGTGGTGTGTGGTTTCATTATCTGATTCGTCGCCTGAATAGTATTTTTCAGATTCATTGTTATCGTTGCGAGGAAGGTTAGTTTCGTGTATGCTTTGCACATTTGTATCAGCCGGTATATTTTTACATTGAGAGGCTACATGACCTATTTGATTGCAGGTGAAACACTTTATTTCGTCTAATGATAAGAACGCTCGAAAAAACTTCGTCGTCAAAATCTATCTGAATCGAGGAGGGTACTTCTGAGGTTTCTTCGCTTATATAGACCTGTCGACGAAAGCTATAGACTTTATAATTGTTGTCGTCCACTGATACTTTCATTTCCGTTATTTTAGAAAGTGTTTTTATGCCTAGAAATGTCAACGCTTCTTGAAGACAGTCATTTGAGATGTCTGGGAATTAAAACAGTTGAAAATGAAATAATTTGTCCAAAAATTACGTAATAAAATCTTAAAAATGAAAAAGAACGACCAATAATCTTCAAAATGCTACAAATGAAAAATATGACCATCTGGGTAACTGAAGATATCACAAAAAAAATACCTCAATAAATGAAAAATCTGTTCAAAAACAGAATAATAAAATGCTCAAAAAAGAAATAATTTTCCCAAAATTTGCATACATATAATAGCCCAAGAATGAAAAAAGTTTCAAAAAAAAATTTATAGATTTTAAAAATGAATAATATGACGATTTCATAAATAAAAATATGAGAAAAAAAATACCCGAAATGAAGGAGGTCCAAAAAACCAGAAAAAACTAGTCACAAAATGAAATTGAGTCAAAAAATGAATAAAATTGATTTAATCGCAGAAAAACGCCTAAAAATACAATGCCGCTCAAAAATTGGATACTTTGTCCAAAAATTACACGATTATATAGCCCAAAAATGAAAAGAATGTCTACAAATAAAATTGCCAACAAGTTAAAAATGAAAAATATGACAATCTTGGTAACTGAATACACCAGAAAAGAAAATTGAGCGGATTCAAAAAATAGAAAGAAGCAGTTGAAAAAATGAAATGGTAACCAGAAATTAAAAAAAAAAAAAAAAAAAAAATAGAATATGATGTCCAAAAACGAAGCAGAGCTCAAAAATGAAATAATCTATAAAATATAAAAATAAAATACAAAATTTGTTCAATAACAGAAAAAGACCCAAAAATGAAATATCGCTGAAAAATGAGATAATTTGTCCAAAAATTACATGCAGGCCCAAAAATAAGAGAGAATATCAAAAAATTGAACAACCCTCTCCTAAAAAAAAAAAAAAAAAAAAAAAAACATTAAAAATTACGCGATATTTTTAGCTTCGGAAGCATAGATGAAACAGCAGATATCATGTTCAGCGAAACCTAATTTCATAGCGTAACACCTGCACGTAAACTGAACTATACCTGCATCACATCATCACATGTATCACGATGATGCCACGTTGCCTATTCTACATCCTTCTATTCATTTATATTCCTTCGCATTTTCCACGTATCTGAATAAGGATAAAAAAAGGCGATGGGCCAAGACAATTCGATGATTTCGATAGAGAATAATAGCTGCTCGTTGAAATAATCCGATTTCCAATCCGGAGAGTAATTTCGAGAAAACCTTCGTAATACAAGCCAATGTATACCGCAACCATTTAAAACACCCCATCAAGATATGGGGAAGATGAAGAAAAATTCCTTCACAAAAGAAAGTACCCGTAGTCCGACACCGTAAGTTGCCATTTTTAGATCTTCCCAGTTCCCCACTCCCACCTCCAGCGTATCTAGCGCATTACAAATTAACCGCGGTAATTCTACAAACTGCTTTTCAATTAAGCACGAACACTATGCTCTTATATTTGGCGGCTATCCAATTTTTTAGCGTCGCGATAATAGCTCCGCAGAATCCAAACAATTGGTTGGCTCGAAGAAGCGAATCGTTCGACTCGTAAGAACCGAGCGAGGAGTACACCCTAAACACGAGTTCCCCGTATAAACGCCGAATCAAACGAAATTTTAATCAAACTTAAAGCCGCTTCTCATTAATATTTCAACGACGCTGGCGTTCGAGACTTTTCTTTAAATTCACCGATAATCTGTCGGCGGCAATCTTTTTAAAATAGTTTACGCCCGGCGACGTAAATAAAGCGAACACGTAGGGTCGTCTGTATCGCCTTTTCGCGCCATACTAATCCATTACAGTAAACTTTCGTATTCGAGGAAAAAGCTTTTTTCGATCGACAGCCCCCCTCTACGAATGCCAAGTCCACGTATAAAAAAATAAAGGCCTTAAATGATGCGAAACAGCAAGAAGCTTATAATGACTTGCGAGCTTTATCCTTTTCGATGTTTTCGCAACTTTAGTATACTTCGGTTCATCGGTTGCCCATTTTCGCTCGCTGCTGTGGGCGACGCGACGTTTAAATACTCGACAGTCGCGAGAATTAATAAGCTTTTAATATTCCACGCTACGCGGTCGCAACTCGAAGCGTATCTCGCGCGTATCGCTCCCAAGTCTGCGGAGGGCGCTAGTAATTTTACGTGAAATAACCTAAAAATATGACTAACGGCTCTGCTCAGATACGCAGATTACGCGCGTTATGCGAAATAAGATAACGCCTCGGTACGTGATTTGTTTGCCAATACGGTCATATCTGGCGGTCGGGCGTATCGGCGTATATTTAACGCGTTTTGCTAAATGTACCGAAATAAAGGTATTCGAATATCGTGTACCAGGGTAGAAAAAAGCCGGCAGCTCGGAGGGGATTTCGTAGCATCGCCATATCGCAATCAGATATCGTCTCGTGACAATAAACAACCTTTAGGATAAAGAGGGTTGAAATATCTGCGAGCTCGGCCGCCTCATCGGTACCTAGACGCATGTAGCTCGAAAGATAAAACGAAGAATTCCCATTCGTCGAGTTCCAGCCACCTAGAAAATTTCCAACAAATATTTCCCTCTTCAATACCGCGCGTCAACTATACGAAACTTCGGTGAGAAAAATTTTTCTCGACAGAATTTTGCGATAGTTCGAGGCGGAATACGGTTCGACAGTTCGTGACAATTGGAATTTTTATATCGACTTTGTAGTCGCGAATGACGATTCGTATTCTTTACGCAGTTCCACTTTTCCGGTTCGGCGTTCGATATTAAAAGATTGGAACGAATAATGGCTTCTTTATGGCTATGTCGTCGCACGTCACCAGCGCAACTAGAGCATCGTTTTGGCAGCTTTGAATTTTATTTGTCGTCGTTTTGAATTGAAAGTAAAACGAACTTGGTAGGTATGAGGGTATTTTTCAAGTTGTATGAGGAACAAGTTAAAAAAGTTATCTAAATAACGTTGATACCATGATCATTAAAAATTCCTGTTTCGCAAAAAAAAATCAATTTCAAGCTCATGTTTTTAGCTTCGAACTGAGAGAAAAACTCGATCATAACAAAGATGACTTCTTTCATAATAATATAAAAATTATATCAGCCTTTCCCCACTCTTCCATATTGAAGACTACATGAGTTAAGTTTCGAATGTAAAAGACTATAGATTTTTCATTATTAACAAATGAGAAAAATTATAGAAAAACCACTTGACATTAAAAAAAAAGTAAGCAGCCATGCTGCATTACTGGAGCTGAGTTATTAATTACGGCATATTTGAATATATTTGTAGGTAATAATTATCGTTCTCAAGTACACTACGAAATAAAATAAAATATACATCTTTTTTTCAAGCTTAATTGTTTAAAAAAATTGATAATTATTTTCTTTATGAAATTTTTACTAAAATAATTTTTTTATTCTTATGTTCAATTTTTAAAACAATAAATTAATTTTTCATACATAATTTATTTGTGTACATCCACAAATCAATGAAGAAAATTCAATTTGAAGTAAGTAGTACTTTTTGTCCACCACAATAAAAAAAAAAAGTGTTTTGAAATTTTAGTTGCCCAAAGTTTCTATAGCTTACCTTCAATTTTTTCCATCCGCCATTTTAAATGTATTTTTAATAATATTTTTAATGTAAATTCAAAGGGTCATTTCTATAGAGCTTTAAATTTGCAACAACCTAATTGCTATCAATTTTTCATTTCAACGCTTCGTTCTCCAGACAAAAAAAAAACTAAAAAAGCTTCAAAGTTCGAAAGCTCAACTTCGAACGAACTTTCATGGAAAGTACATAGAGATAAAGTTGCAGAGAATGAAATTTACAACAACTTTGTTCTCATACATTTTTTCCTTCACGACTCTTCATTTCCGAGATATCTGCAAATAACTGAAAAAGCTTCAAAGTTCTAAAACTCAACTTTCAAAGAACTTTCATGAAAAATGGATGGAGCTAAACTTGTAGAGAATGAAATTTGCTAAAATTTTGTTCCTATAATTTTTTCTTTGTGATCATTCATTTCTGACATATTTGCAAATAACTGAAAAAGCTTCCAAATTCTAAGACACAACTTTCAACGAACTTTCATGAAAAATGGATGAAGCTAGAGTTGTAGAGAATGAAATTTGCTACAATTTTGTTCCTATAATTTTTTTCTTTGTGATCATTCATTTCTGAGATATTTGCAAATAACTGAAAAAGCTTCAAAGTTCTAAGACACAACTTTCAACGAACTTTCATGAAAAATGGATGAAGCTAGAGTTGTAGAGAATTAAATATGCTACAATTTTGTTCCTATAATTTTTTTCTTTGTGATCTTTCATTTCCGAGATATTTGCAAAAAACTGAAAAAGCTTCAAAGTTCGAAAGCCCAACTTCCAACCAACTTTCATGAAGAATGGATAGAGCTTAAGTAATAGAGAATGAAATTTGCTACAATTTTGTTCCTATAATTTTTTTCTTTGTGATCCTTAATTTCTGAGATATTTGCAAATAACTGTAAACGCTTCAAAGTTCTAAAACTCAACTTTCAACGAACCTTCATGAAAAAATGATGGAAAGTTATGGAGAATGAAATTTCCTACAAATTTGTTCCTATACATTTTTTCTTTACAACTCTTCATTCTAGATATATTTGCAAAAAACTGAAAAAGCTTCAAAGTTAGAAATCTCAACTTTCAACGAACTTTCATGAAAAATGAATATAACTAAAGTTATAGAAAATGAAATTTGCTACAGTTTCGTTTCTATACATATTTTCTTCACGATTCTTCATTCTGGATATATTTGCAAATAAATGAATAAGCTTCAAGGTTTAAAGGCTCAACTTTTAACCGATTTTCGTGAAAAAAATGATAAAACTAAAGTTGTGGAGAATGAGATTTTCTACAAATTCGTCAATATACATTTCTTCTTAACGACTCTTCATTTCCAAGATGTTTGCATATAAGTTAAAAAGCTTCAAAGTTCGTAAGCTCGACTTACAGCGAACGAATCAACTTCAAAAACAATAAAATTTTCAATTTCCATTTGTTCTACGTAACCTCCAAACTGGGAGTCAATCTATTATTTTCACTCTAATTATTATAGAAAGAATGGAAATAGAATAACAAAAAAAAAAACAAACAAACAAACAAACAAACAAAACCGCAGTGAATGAATAAGTGGATTTTATTTGAATGTAAAGTTCACTAAAAAAAAGTCAAATAAGTCCAATAAATTCTCAATTTCAAGATATACTACAAAAAATATGCATTCAATGATAGCGTTCTTATTTCCCATACCTTGATACATGAAACTATCGAATGAACTTCCCTACATCACCTCATCCATCATCTCGTGTTAAATAAATTGCCTGACTTTCGCCTGAATGCAAACACGATCAATTTCACATACACGGGGTGACATATGCAACTCATCTGTCGTCTAAACATCGCCAATACCTACTCGGTGCATTTTCGGGAGAAAAAATGTGGCCACGAAATTACGACTGAGATGAGAACGACGATGGAATATATTGGGAGAAAAAGAAACATTTGCTCGAATACAGACGACAAATTACTCCCTCGTTTCAGGAAGTCCTATAAGCGATTTAGCGAAAGAAAGATGGAAAAAAAGAAGCTAGCAAAAATCACCCTTCTTTTTCTAGTCACACGAAAAATAGAGAGGAGAAAAAACAATATAACCGCAGTCACACACCTGTCGGTGACTTTTTTACGTCGTTTTTATGAACTCGGTGTACGCGAACGGGGAGAGCTTTTTAATGGGATAAAACGATGGTTTTTCAGTTGGTAGGTAATTTTCGCGCCATTCTTACCGAGTGTTAGAATTGAGGATATTTTTGCAATTTTTCTCGTGACCTGATTTTGTTATTCGAGATTTGCACAGGTTTAGAGTAGTTATGTTGGCAGCTGGAGACGATGAAAAGGGAATAGTTCGAAATTAAATGTATGTACGAGAAAAGAGAATATATTTTCACACAGGCGAGCGGACAATTGCGAAGGTGTTCTACATTTACAACACGCTAATCGATACACAAGCAGGACGTCGTGACTCATTCATTAATACGCCACTTCGTGTAATCATCGAATGCGAACCGCGAAACGATTCGAATGCGTTGAAAGCTTTCATCATTGTGTCGTAAAAAAAAAGCCTCGATAAATAAAAATAAAACGCCCCAAGCACGTGAAAATTTTACAGCATCGTTGGTACTTACCTAATAAAAAACCGTTGATTTTGCGTAGCGCGTATATAAATTCAGCACGAAAAACACGAACGCCTGCGAAAATTTTCGACGTTTTCGGAAAAAGCGGTGATAAAAAAGCGTCGGTGTTAGAGCAGTTGCCTACACTATGCCTTCAACGAAAACAGCTCTTTTGGGGAAACGCTCTGGCGCTGGCTGATGATAAGAAAGAATCGCGCACACGCTACGCACGAGTATGCGTCACACCAGCACCAGTCTCGCGCGTCCTAACAGATGACGTCATCGAATAACCCAGGGCCTTCCATCGAGCCGGCGTGTACGCTTCTCGCATTGTGTATGAAATGTACATGGGGGTGAGTTCGCCTGCACGCGCTTCGTATTATACGTTCGTGTTCGTTGGGTTGCAGAACGATCGCCGCGCGATGCGGTGACGAATTTGCGACGTCGATTTTAAACGCGCGTCAGACTGAATGACGCCGTGGATTTTCGAACTGTCGCCGCGTGGATTTTGGTTGAGTATGGAATTGAAAACAGGGGTTGAATTTAATCTGAGAGTGGCGTTAAATCATCTACGACCTGAATTCTTTCAGGCACTACATAATGAAAACATTTTTCATTAATGTCCTACATGCTCTTACTGCAGACGCGAAATTATGGAGGCAGAGGTATGCCTAGGTCTATGTCTCCCTGAATTAATTTAGCCCACGAAGTATCTAAAATATTTCTTTAGAATTGATAAATGCTAGAGAAATGCAGATGGCAAAAATATTTGCTCAAATAGGTATGAACTATGAAATGACACGGTTTAGAAAGGAAAAAAAAAAAAAAAAAAAAAAAAAGGAAGTTAAGTACTTAATGCGAAATGCATGCAATTATTATGAGTCAACAGAAGAAGAAAAAACAAAAAGTGATACCTGCCCCCCTCTCCGAGCGGTAATAAAAACTAAGATCTAAAAACTGCAACCAAGAATTAACATTTACCATGTATTTTTGGCTCAACTATTACCAACAAATGAAACCAAAAATCAAAAATAAGAAAGAAAGGGACTTCAGGAATTGAAGTCATGACCAGAAACCTAAAAATACTAAATAAAAAATTAAACAAAAGACTAAGAAAATTCTTCTTGGTTTTCAATAAATTTAAGGCTGAGTTTTTGACTCAAAAACGATAGCTAAAGCAGTTTACCTTCCCTACTTTGTTAAAAAAAAAAACTTTGTGATTAAATGTTGATAACACTGTTTTACGGGTATGGCAAAGAGCAACGAATAAAAGAAAAGTTAATTTTTATAATTTCTTTTTGCTTATTACTTTTCGCTGTAGCAACATTTTTTTACCAAAGTAGGGAATTTTATGCTTTAGTGCTCCGAGTTCGATGGGTCGCACGGTATATATGCGTTTATTTTTCACAAGTAAGAAATTAAGAGTAAATAACTTTCGTGCAAACCAATCATTGAAAATGGAGAATAACGAATGTTTGGGAACGGGAACGAAAACGAGACTGTCTAAAAAATGATTTTGACAACGAGAAGGAGAACACTGAAATTCCGAGACCATTTGAAAAATGCAAACGGGAATAACAGAACTGCGAAAAAATAAGAACAAATGGAGAACGCTAAATGACAAAATCTAAAGGACGGAGAACGAATAACGAGAATGGAATTTTGGTGCGTTCTCGTTGTTTTCTTATTTTTACAAAATTTTTGATGTTCGAATCCTTCTGTTTGAAAAACGAAGTAAAAGCTTTATTTTAGTTTTACTTGTACTATATTTTTGTCTGTGGATTCAAATATTTCAAACCGACTTCGTTTACTCTTTAAATAATTGAAGCTGGAGGAGTGCATTTTTTTTGTTTAGTTTTTATGTTCGGTTTATAGTACACATATCGTTTTTAAAACTTCTTTATTTATGTTTTTATTGAAAGAACGAGAACGAAGCCGGGAACGAGAACAAGAAAGGGATCGGGAACGAGAATGGGATCAGGACCAAAAATGGGATCGAGAACAGGAATGGTAATGAGAATGGGAAAGATAACGATAAAAGGTCTGGGAACGAGAAGGAGAATGAGAAGAGCACTGGGAACTGGAACAATAACAAGAATGGGACCAGGAAAGATAATGAAAATGGGACCAGGATTGGGAATGGGGCAGACGACAAGAATGGGACCCGGAAGGATAATGAGAATAGAATTGGGACTGCGAACAATAGTGATAACAAGACCGTGAACGAGAATGAGAATGGCACAAGAAACGGGAATGGGAACGATAGTGAGAATGGGACTGGGAACGAGAATGGGATCAGGATCAAAAATGGGATCGAGAACAGGAATGGTAATGAGAATGGGAAAGATAACGATAAAAGGTCTGGGAACGAGAAGGAGAATGAGAAGAGCACTGGGAACTGGAACAATAACAAGAATGGGACCAGGAAAGATAATGAAAATGGGACCAGGATTGGGAATGGGGCAGACGACAAGAATGGGACCCGGAAGGATAATGAGAATAGAATTGGGACTGCGAACAATAGTGATAACAAGACCGTGAACGAGAATGAGAATGGCACAAGAAACGGGAATGGGAACGATAGTGAGAATGGGACTGGGAACAAGAATGGGATCAGGACCAAAAATGGGATCGAGAACAGGAATGGTAATGAGAATGGGAAAGATAACGATAAAGGGTCCGGGAACGAGAACGAGCATGAGAACGGCACCAGGAACGAAAATGGGACCGGGATTGGGGATGGAAACAAGAAGAACAAGAATGGAACCATGGTTGGGAATGAGACCGAGAACAAGAATGGGACCAGGAAGGATAATGAGAATGGAATTGGGACTGAGAACGCGAACGATAGTGAGAACGGGACCATGAACGAGAATAAGAATGGCACAAGGAACGGGAATGGGAACGATAGTGAGAATGGGACCAGGAACAAGAACAATAATGAGAATGGGACTGCGAACAAGAATGAAAACGCGACCGAAAACGAGAATGTGTTCGAGAATGAGAACAGGACCTGAATGGTAACGAAAGCGAGAGTGAGGGCAACGACGCACGTAAGCAGGAATAATATCGGGAACGAGAACGATAGTATAATGTTCACGCAACTAAGGAACCAATGAACGGGAACATAAAAAATTATAAAAATACAATGAACGTTTCAGGAATGCGAAATTGAGCCATCAAGATTTTTCGCGGAACTAAAGAACAAAGAACCATTCGTTCATTCCTTCCAATAGAAACACAACAAGAACAGAAACGATTTTTATCCTCCTTCTTCCATTCCAGCTTCTTAAAAGCATTTTGAGAACAGATAAAACAAGAAATAGCTTATTGAGGAAGTTTTGAAGGATGAAATTCTTTGAATATCCCGTATGTCCTCACCAAATTTACATGGAAAGATGATACTTCGTATGTGGAATTAATACCGGCCCGAGTTTTTTTTTAGGGCCCACTGAGCGTTAGCGACTTGACGCATTGGCTCTGAAAATTTGCCTTTACCTCCACGACCTTATTTTTTTTTTTGCTTTTATGACTTTTCTCTTTCTGTTCTCCTAGGCTCGAATTTTCTCTGCATGGCGCTGAAAATATGAGCCCTCAAACTTGGGTCAAAATGGAACCAAAATGGTGGATGATCAAAATTTGAGAAAAGCTTTAGTTTCATATGACTCAGATTTGTTAAACATGAACTCATATTGTAATGTCAGATGACAATTTGAAACCAATTGACTAAGATCTTTTAATTTCAGTTTCTTAAATCCATAAAGAGGGGTGTCAGAGCAGAAGGCGTTTATTACACTACAAATCATTGCAAGAAATCATATAAATCTCACATATCTCCTAACTAAATTGATCTAGAAAGGTCAAACTTTGTAGGTACAGTCAGTTGAAGACCACATACGACACTTTAAATTTGGGTCGACACAGATCAAAAATCACTAATAACCAAAATTTTAGGTAGATTTGACAAGCCTCAAATACATTTGAAAAATATGAGATTTTTTTTATTGTTGTAGTTAAAAAAATACTACACATTTCAAATTAAACTTTTTGTGTAATGATGTGAGGGATAAGGTGGGGTGTTTTTTTTATTCGATAATGAATGTTCCATATGGGCTTAAAAAATTTACTTCACAATATACTCTGCAAATGTAGATGAGTCCTGATTAAAAACTCAGCTCCAGTAATGTGGAATGGCTGCTTACGAATTTTCATGCATATTCCGAAGTTATTCTACCAATCCTCAGCATTTCATTTATATCTCGACAAGGATACAATTTCAACAAATCACTTCGAAGAAAATTGCTTTACCGCGAGTTTTTTTTTTCAAAAGATATTCAATTCCAAAGCGTTAAACTGATTGAAAGCTTATTTAGAAAAATTCAAAGGTTTTCGATCTGATTAAAATTAAATACGTAATTTACGAGCAAATTCGAAAATTGCCAAGTTCGCAAACTTACGCGAGGGAATTCAACGAAAGGTCGAACAGAAAAGATAACGCATCGAATAAACACCAAACATCGTCTCGAGCTTCCTCTACGATCGTTCGAAATTTTACATTTTGCGATAACACTGATGGAGAAAATCGTCGCTAAAAATTTATCGACATTAAAAAATACGAGTTCAATTCACGTTAGACCAAATGACGCGAACCGAGGAACATCTAGATCGTTTCAATTTCTCATATCGCTGAACGAAAATTAATAAATTCTAGTATAAAGAAATCACGCGAAAGCGAGCGAATGGAAAAGTTTTTGCAACTTTACGTAAGCTTTGGCTGTCCGAGTTTTTATCTGCGATACATATGAGCCTGTCGGTATCGATATAATTTCCCGTTCGTATACGACACGATACGGGAAAAGTTTTTTTTTTCGCGCTCGAAATGAGCGAATAATAAATCACGACGAACGTATATACCTGGAACTCGGTTGGGTCAATTTACTAAATTAGCGCCGTGTAAAAGAGGCCCCCGGTTGCACAATCGATACGATTCGACGGCGTATCCGATGGTTAGATTTTATGGGAGCGTAGTCGAATATTGGAAAGAGGTGTTGTATTTAAGGTCTGTCAACACATTCGTTTGAAAAACCCATATAATATGTATGAGCTAAGAACGCGTACGTACCATGTACTAGGTAAATACAACGGTGCGAGCTCTTAAACAGGCGACGAGCGTAAAAATATCGTTAAAACGGCTTCTCCGCGGTATATTTGACGCGTCGTAAAAAAATATGATAACGCAGAAATAAACACGCGAGTATAAACCCGCCGTCTTATTCTTGTAACTTATTTATATTTTGAAAAATCACCTTTAATGGTCGGAGATTATTCAAATTCCAACCTTGGTCTATCTTCGTTTCCCCCTCATCGAGCATTCGAGCCTGGAAATTTTTTCTATTTAAATGACGAAAAGGCTTATACGAGTGTACGACTTGCTTTGTGATTTGCGAAACCATAAAGTGGGCTTGAAATGACGAAAGTAGGGTAACCATAGTTTGCAGAAGTGTTTCCCTCGCAATTTCAGAATAGTGACACTTCCATTCGAGACGGAGAAAAAGCTTGTCGATTTTTTTCTATTTTTATGCGCAACTTCGCGTCGCCGTTTTATTAATGCGAAATATGCGAACAGCTGCACGTGCTTTTGCAGACGTTACATATTCGAACGCACTCGTGTAAAAGAATAAAAATGATGAAAATTTGAGGTAATACGAATTCGTGAAAACTTTAACATGATAAAATTATTCTTTTGAGAGCACAGTACAGAGATGAGATTTTTCAGTTTTTACTGGCATGTTTCTTTTTAGATCGACCATTAGGTCAAAATTTGGCTTCCGAAGATGGTCATATGAGGTATCCAATGATATGTAAAATAGGACGAGGAATCAATTTTTGAAGTCTCTTTTTTCGATTTCAGCATTTTTACGCATATTTTGTTTCCCTCCGCCTCCTTCTCCCCACCCAAAAAAATCTTTATGCAATGTCATGAATATTTTGAATTTTCTTTTTTTTTATCGAGTTTTCTATAAGGGATAGCTTAGCAGAGACAACGAGGTTTAAAAAGCATAAGACTGTGAAGAGTCTTTCTATCCTACGTTTTCAGACCATTTGAACATGCGATCGGTCAAAGTCCAACTATTTATAAATATATAACATACGGAAAGGGGGAATAAAGAGAGCGAGGGAAAAGTAGCAGCAAGAAACATGAACAATCCAAAAGCTAAGTGTAGACACCTGTCAAAATAAGTCAAAATATTCAAAAATTAAAAAAATTTCCCCTTTGGAAAGTTATTATTCGTAATTTATAGAATGAAAAATTTCAGCTGTCCATTTTTTCAAAACTTTTTGGTACAACCATTTTTAAATTTTTTGTAAATCAAACGTATACTATGCACCTTACTCATAAATTACTCATTTATTACTCATTTTGAAAGATGAACGAAATTTATGGTGCTATTCAAAAAATTCAAAATTCAAGTTCTTACAGAACTGTAAAAATTTAGATTCTTCAAATTTTGTACAAATTTATGGGAAAGTTTGGGCTCTTAAAACTTTGAACAAAATGCTCCTAAAATTTTAGGAAAGCTAGATTCTTAAGGTTTTGGAAAAATTCAGACTTGAAATTTTGCGAAAAAGTTGACAAATAAAACACGGCATGGATCAAAAAAAAAAATGAGAAAAAACACACAGCTGAAATTTTGAATATATATTTTTTTTTTTCATTTAGCGCCACATATAGCCTATTGGCTAGAGATGTGTCTAACTAACTGTCTATGTGAGGTTGAGAGACTAGAGTTAAGGAATGAGTGAGTTACGAAGGAGGATTGAGAGGTTTAGTACAGTTTGCTCGTCATCTATTAAAATGTAGTGCAGGGAAGAATGAAATTTTGGGTTCTAAAATTTCGAAAAAATTTAGACTTGAAATTTTGAACAAAAATGTTCCTGAAATTTTGGGAAATTCAGATTTTTAAAAGTTTAGAAAAAAAGATTTGAAATTTTGTGAAAATATGACTAATTGAATAAGTAAGTAAGTGAAAATTCACGTTCCAAAAAATTTTGGAAAAATTTAAACAAATTTATGCTTTTGAAACTTGAACAAATTATTGCTCTAACAATTTTAACAAATTTATGGTCCTAAAATTTATAGGGAAAATTTGAACGCTTGACATTTTGAACAAAATGCTCCTAAAAATTTTGTAACAATTTAGAGTCATAAAAATTTGAACAAATTTATACTCTCAGAATTTTGAAAATATTTAGAGTCATGAAAATTTCAAAAAATTTAGAGTCATAAATATTTGAACAAATTTTTGCTCTTGATATTTGAACAAATTTATGCTCTTAAAATTTACAGGAAAATTGGATTCTTAAAATTTTGGAAAAATTAAAATTCCATGTTTCACGTAGGGTGTAATAACCAATGCACTTACAAACGCCCGATAAAAAAAAAAAACGCTGAAATTTGAAAGAATTTAAAAAAAATTTGGAGTCCTAAAAATTGTAACTAATTAATGCTCTTAAAATTTAAGGAAAATTTGAATTCACAAAATGTTGAACAAAATGCTACTAAAATGTTGGGAAAATTAGGTTCCTAAAATTTGGGAAAAATTAATACCAGAAATTTTGGAAAAATTAAGACTTGAAATTTTATGAAGGTTCGAATCATAAAAATTTGGAAAAATTCGAACTGCTGAAATTTGAACTAATTTACGCTCTTAAAATTTAGAGAAAATTTGAATTCATAAAATTCTGAACAAAATGCTCCTAAAATGTTGGGAAAATTAAATTTTTAAAATTTTGCACAAATTGAGACCTGAAATTTGAAAATTTGACTAATAAAAATTTGGGAAAATGCAAACTGCTGAAATTTGAACTAATTTTAGCTAATAAAATTTTGAAAAATTTTAGATAAAACGTATTTCTTAAAAATTTCTACCATCAAGTTAGTCATAAGACGATCATGTGGGATGTGCTTTTTAATACCTATTAAACGTGGCTGAATTCAAATATGACGTCATTTTTTGCATTGAATTCTTCTTATTTGTATTTTGTAGTCATATCAAAATTGCATTTTGAATCAAGCCGGTATTTTTCAAAGGACATAGATGTATGGACGGAAGTATATTTTTGAATATAAAGCTTTAATTCCAATACCCTTCCCACTCCATTATTTATTTCAGTCGTTTTGCGAAAACCCCCATGTTCAAAGGTACCGTCGTCACGTTGGGTATCCTTTGACACGTATTGTAGGGTGCTACATGCGAATATGCCTTTATTTTCCAATTCCAAATAATATTCGTACCTCGGTCGCTTTGAATCGAAACCACGAGATTGGAAGTTCGGGATAGACTTTTTAACGTGTCAAATGTGCTTTTTTTCGAGCAGGAAGTCACTTCGACGCCTTAATGGATTTTTTTCATCTCCCTACCGAATGGTTTGCCTTATGAGAATTGTTATTTTTTACGATGATGTATATGGAGAAGGCAAGGAATCGCGATGAATGCGTATTTACTTCGAATTCACATAGGCGTCTCTAATCATCGACATAATGATATCACGTTGTAGTTCTTTATATGCGATGCTGTGACATTAGGGCATTGTTTACTAGTGTTTGCTTTTTGTTTGGAAACTCGTGTACGAATTTCGAGCCTCTTTAATCTGTCGTGCTTGGCGACGAAGTTGTTTTTTTTTTATTGTGTAAACACTCATATAGTAGAGTACCTAAATCCGGTGTGTAAGCCGAATACACGAGGTTATTAATCATATCTTCGGATAGGTGTACAACTGTACATATATTCTATTTCCACGTAATCGATACAATGAATCGAATTCACAATTCGAATTTTTCGGGCCACTCTGACGCAGTCCATTCGGAACACATTCCACGATGAAACCGTATCCGGATGAATTATTACTAGAGAAGATTTCGTTAACCCTTTCAATGAGGATGTACGCGACGAAGCGACATTTGACATGGAACAAGACACCGTAGGCATGTTTTGTGTACACTCAAACATTGTATACTGCATAGGCGTCGTCCTTTGACACATAACTAATGACTTATTACCGCGCCACCACCGCCGACCAGTCGCATTTATATGCGATGATCTTGAAATGCGTTATAACGTACGTAAAATCAGTCCCCATATGAAATCTTGGTACGAGAATTAATTTATTTTCTTCGATATACGAGGACAACGACAACGATCGCTGATGTTTATAGCACAACATCGGATATCTGTACGCGATCCTACATAAATTCTACAGAAGCGTTGTACGTTTACCGAAAATATGGGGTTCTTAACGATCATTCTAATGGTATTTGGACGTAGTTCAACGAACTACCGATAGGTTGGTTTTTAATATATCTGTTTTTCTCGTGCGAGTGCGTGTGAGCGCGTTTCTATAGAATACGATAAGTTGTCCTTATTTCCAACTCTTCGCATTTATTCGGGTGCGTACTGTATAGGAGCGTTTGTAGTGTACATGTTTTTCCTTATTTCGCTTGTCACAACCATATTATTATTGCATAGGAGGAGGCGTAAAAGCGCCTAAATTACGATACGTACGGATTTGCCGATAAACGCGCGCACTACGGGTATCTGCTTTAATAGAGACGCAGGTCGATGGTTTACAAAAGTGCTTTCTATTTTGAAAAGCTGAGAGAGATTAATTTTCAAGAATTTACCGAGGGTTCGCATTCTGTCCATGTACCTCCGAGATGACCGGTTAAATCGAAATATCGACATGGGTTGATACGTAAAGCTTACGACATACGAAAGCAGTTTTCTTGATGTTTGCAAATCGCCATTTTCAATTTATATGAGTCAATTCTCATCGAAATACATACTTACCCTTCAAAAAACCAAGAGTCACCTGTAATTATTACAAAGATACAAAAACTGAAAAAAATCACTGACATTAACAAATTATCAGGTAAATACTCGTAATTACTTAAAAGAAAAAAAATAATCCAAAACCATAGAAATTACCAATAAATATCAAAAATTTTGAAAAATACGAAATTGTTGACCATTCAAAAAATAAACAAAGTATTGGAAATTACTCGCGAAATTCAAAAGTTAGTGATTATTACTCAAAATATAAAAATAACTACCTTAAATTAAAAAAATTCCATAATCACAAAAATTACTCGTTATCATTTAAAAATATGAAAATCACCAACAATAATTCAAAAATACGAAAATTACCAGTAAATACCCAAAATAATAAACATTATGAAAAATTACAAACAAAATTCAAAAATGACTGAATTTACTCAAAATATGAAAATAACCAACATGACTCAAGAAATTCAAAATTACCTATAATTACCATAGGAATACACAAAAATTATTGGATATTACCTCGAAAAAATGAAAATTACTGGTAATTACAAAAATATATAATATATGAAAATGGTGAAAATTTTTCAAGAAAATGAAAAATGATAATTATAATAATTACTTACTTACTTTTACTTTTATCCATTTACGTGCCTTATACTGCAACTGAGGCCAGAAGCACGGATGGATAATTTTTAGATTTCGGAAAGGAGTTTGCTAGATTTTAGAAAATTTAAGAGATTTGTAATTGTGGTTTGGTTATTACTAAGTAGGGATTGTATGGTAGGTGGAAGGTTAAATTGTAAGCGTTGATTTTTATAAATTAGACAGTCTATGAGAAGGTGGTGAACTGTTAATGGGATGGAGCAGGTTTGACAGAGGGGTGGTGGGGATTTTGTAAAGAGATGAGCATGGGTAATCCGTGCATGGCCTATTCGTAGACGGCATAAGGCTACTTCTTCCCTGCGGGACGTCTGACACGTTGTGGACCAAAATTAATTAATGGTGAACAACGGAAATTTTAAAATACTCATAATTACCAGTAATTACAAAAATTTACTTTTTAATACTCAAACACATATAAAACGATCGTTAATACTCCAAATTATGATATCAATTAATAGAAACTGAGGAAATGGGTGATTACTCGTAAATACTTGAAAAAAAAAGCAAAAGTTGATAGTAATTACACAAAAAATTCAAAAATTACTTCTAAATACCCAGAAATATAAAAAAAAGTTGCAAAGAGCCCAAAACGATGATGTTTATCATCAAAATTTAGAAACTGGGTAATTACTCGTAATTACCAAAAAAATAGAAGTCAAGGGTAATTACAAAAAAATTCAAAAATTACTCGTAAATACAATACACTGAAACACGACAGAAAATTTGCAAAAAAGCTAAAATGAAATAGATCACCAAAAATTGAAAAGTTGGGTAATTACCCGTAATTACGAAAAAAAGTGCACGTCGACAATAGTTGCACAAAAATTCAAAAATTACTTGTGAGTACCCAGAAATATAGAAAAAATTGCCAAGAGCCCAAAACGATGATACTGATTACGAAAATTAAGAAATTGGGTAATTACTCGTAATTACCAAAAAAATAGAAGTCAAGGGTAATTACAAAAAAATTAAAAAATTACTCGTAAATACAATACACAGATACATTAAAAAAAAAATGCAAAAAACCTGAAACGGTATCAATTACCAAAAATTGAAAAATTGGGTAATTACTCGTAATAAAAAAAAAAGAAGAAAATTGACAACAATTACACAAAAATTCAAAAATTACTTGTAAAAAATATCCAGAAATATAGAAAAAATTGCAAAGAGCCCAAAATGATGATACTGATTACCAAAAAAAAAAAAGTGAATTACACAAAAATTCGAAAATTACTCTAGATACCCAGAACTATAAAAAAAATTGCCAAAAACCTGAAATAATGATACTAATTTCTAAAATTGAAAAATACAGTAATATTACTCCTAAATAATCAGAACTATAGAAAAAATTAAAAAAAAAAACTAAAAATATGATACCTATTAATTACCAAAAATTTAGAAATTGGGAAATTACTCGTAATTACCAGAAAAATATGAAAATTAATGATAATTACATAAGAATTCAAAAATTATCTATAAATACCTTCGATCATATACTATGGACTGCTAATTCAAATGGTAGAAACTGAATCCAACAACAACAGTAGTTAGATGCGCTGACGCATGCGTAGTTTCACTGAAGTAATTATTAATATGCTTTTTTTAATGTAATTTTAATTATTGAGTATTATTAATGAAATTAAATCAGTAGTTTGATGCTGATTTAACATTCTTATCATTGAAAATTTCGATGCGTTTTCATTTCCATTCCTGAAATATCACTACGCATGCGCGAGCACATCTATGATGTAGTTATTGTTTGCTTCACTTTGGTATTCGTTTCTGTACGACCATTAGCAGTCCATAGTATATGGTCGAAGATAAATACACAACAATGGTAAAATATAAATACTTGATAAATTACTAAAAACTGATAAATCTTGAAATTACCAGTAACTGCCAAAACGAAATGAAAATTATAATAATTACACAAAAATTCAAAAATTACTCGCGAATACCCAAAAATACAAAGAATTATAAATAGGTACATAAAATGATGATAATAATTAGATACCATTGAAAGATTCGTAAATTATTCGTAATTACCAAAGAAATTAAAATTACAAATAATTAAACAAAAATTCAAAAAGTTTTCGAGAACATACAAAAAAAAAATAAATAAAAAATTATGAATTATCAAAAAACTGGTAAATTACTCGTAATTAATATTACCTAAAAATTCGCAAAAATATTGTTATTTCTCTATTCTAATTCACAGTAATCACCCAATTACCGTCGCATTTCGAGAAAAAATAAAAATCAAAATGTAACAATCGAACAGCGATGAAAATACGAGTATTACGAATGAAACACAAAAATAAAAAGACATTTCCTTTTTTTGAAATTCCACTTAAGCTTTACAAATTACCTTTAAATATCGCGATCGGAAGTACCTACCTCTTGAAGTTCCAAAAAAGCGAATATAATTGAGTTAAATGTTCAACATCTCAGACAAAAATTGCTCGGTTCGACGACAAAATACTTTTTATTTCTTTTGTAATATAAACTCGACGAGGGAAACTCGAAGAACCCAGTAAGTTAATTCCTCTACACTTTGATCGAAGGCCACGATCCGTATACTCGGCGAAATCGAGCTCAGTGTACTCGTTGCGAAGTGAAAAAAGAAACTTTCAAGCTTAGAAAAAAAGCACCTTCCGATGAGCGAAAAATCCGATTCCATTATAAACAGAGGAATGATTGTGAAAAGAGGAAAACAACATTTAAGTATAATTTCTTCCTTTATGAACGGCGAAAGGGCGTAATTATTTTTTTAACGCTTCAACGATTCGCGATAATATTCGCCAACTTTGAAAACGCTTTTAATTTTTAATTTTTTTTTTCAACGTGTATTTTCGCACGGGGCGAACCAAGCGGCTCGGTGAATTAAAGAGTTCGCTTTTAAGAAGTGCTTTTACGTTATAAGTTTGCTCGCTTTTTTCGTACTCGGTAGGTGGGAGCGAAAGAAAATTTCCAACTTGAGAGGCGATATTTCACAAAGTCGTATATAATTTTCGCGTACACCGTATACCAAGAAGGTATATAAATCAAATCCTGTACACAGTTGTTGGGCGGATGAGCCGGAGTTATAGCAATTTGGCGAACGCGGCGTGGTCCACGTTGAGCTTGCGGTATAATTGAAAAGAACGCATTGATTGGCGTAAAAATGGGGATTATGGCGATTTGAAGCGAAACAGTGGGCGTTTGGCGTTGTACTCGAACGAATATAGCCGGGTAATTGAATTACAAGGCTGGAATTGGTGAAAAGGAAAACTCTTAATTTGAAAGGACAACTGCCAAATTGGCTAACTTTTGTAAACTTTCCAATTATCTTGGATTTGCTACGACTAGGTGGTCTCCGGCTCGGTTCGTGAGCGCGGAAATTTTTTCGAAGCTTGAAATGGCGATTAAAAAATTGCTCGATTTCGAATGGATAATTCGCCTGTTCCCATATGCGATAAATGTCTCACGGTCTCGTTACACGAGAGTTTCGTATGTGGAAACGCGTGCAGTCGAATTTGTATCCGAAACGTGGTCTTCGAGAACTTTTAAACTTTTAACATGTTACGTGATTTCGTCGTTCCGTGTTTTCGGTGTTTTTTTTTCCATCCCCCCTGGTTCGAGTAGGTTCTGTCGTATTCGAGGCGAGTGTACATGTATCCCATCACGCCATTTGACAGTCGTTTGATGGTTTAACAAATACTCTCGGGGATGTCTCGGCGGATTGAAATAGCTTCGTACGTACAAGGTGCGTCGTTTGATAACGATTTGCTCGAATTCTCATAGGCTTTAACCTTCTTTGCATCTACGTGGCTTTATAATAATCTCCTCTTGTTTACTGCAATCAGCTCCGCTATTCTCGCCGACGGAATTTACGTCGACGAGTCCTCCTTTTTTACGCCTGTCTAACCCCTTCGCTGTGTCGGTCTTCGCAGCAGTCTTGTTTTCTTTACGCGCGAGTATATTACAAAGGGTGTTGTCTGTCGTGCCAATTGATAACGCCTAAAGAAAATAGCCTGAGACGTAGAAAGTAGATTTTATCATCCGCAAGAAGGGGAATAAAAGGCACCAAGTATACGAGTATAAAAGAAACCGAGTATAAGCAGCGCTGCCACGTCACTGAAACCGAATTCTTCGACGAGGTAATACAATACGCCATAAAAGCATACGATCACAATGCGCTCGCAGGACTTTTAGTACGTTGTTTGCAGAATCGCTTTTCGAAAAATTGTATCGAAAATCAGTATGATAACGATTATTAGCTGAGTTTTTAATAAAAACGATAGTTATGGCAACCTGCCTGATTTAGCAATGAGGGTTGGAGGCGGGTGGGGTCGTAAATTCGTTGCGTTTCAGACCATCTGTAATCATATGGCAATGTCTAACTTTTTATACACATATATTTCTTCCATGCGTAGCATCGAGGAGTATTCATGAAATTCGCTCAAAATTTGATAAGAGACTTTTCTTGGAAATAAAAAAAAAGGTACTTTTTTGTTTCTTCGATACACCTCAAAATGGCACATCATTCAAATTTTGAGAACGGTATGGGGAAAGAGCAACTACCTCAAATTTTTAGTGTTTGATCTCATATGGAAGAGTGATTGACGGACATTAACATATCCAAATTTCAGCTTCATAAATGTACTTTAAAAAGAGATAGAGCACAAAATAGCTTTTTGAAGAAATTTTGTTTTTGTCCTCCGCGCGTAGAGTCGGCGGGTATTCGTGAAATTGGGTCAATGTGGCGAAAGACTCTTCTCAAAAATGTGAAAAAGTTACTTTTTTGTTTTTCCGATAAACCTCGAAATTGGGAATCACTCAAATTTTGACTAGATTTTTGATTTTGATCTCATATGAAAAAGTAAGACACAGAAACCACTATTTTCAAATTTTAGCTTCATAAGTGCATTTGGAGGGAAGTTGGAACAAGAAATGGCTTTTTGAGGAAATCATGAGTCATGAAATTTCTCGAATCTTCCATATCTTTTGACCAAATCAACTCAGAAAAATCAAACTCTGTGTGTGGGGTTAGTTGGTAATCAGAATATGACCTCTTGAATTTGGGTCAAAATGGATACAAAATGGCGGATTATCAAAATTTGAGTAGAGCTTGAGGAGCCTCAAATTAGTAAAAATGTAATTAATATGAATTCATATGATTATTCATATGATTATTGGGAAAAAGAATTATACAATACCTCCAATTCACTTCCATACATGATGTCGGAGGGGAGGAGGAGGGGTCATCAACCTCCAAATATGGTGGAGGATACACGAAAGGTGAAAAATTTTTTATTGCTGTTTCATATGATAAAATGAGCTCAAGTAACTAATCTATTTTAATTTTAGCTTCCTAACTGTATTTGGAGAGGAGTGGAGCAAAAAATGGTTTCTTGAGGATACTCTTCAACTTATGAAATACCATGAATCTTCCATATCCCGTCTCCAAATTTATCTAGAAAGGTCAATTTTCGTATGTGGGATGACTTGGTGACCAGAATATGACTTATTGAATTTGGGTCAAAATAGGTACAAAATGGCGAATCATCAAAATTTGAGTAGAGCTTGAGGAGCTTCAAATCAGTAAAAATGTGATTAATATGAACTCATATGATTATTGGCGATAAGAAGTATACTATATACCAAATTCACCTTCACACATGATACTGGGGGGAGGGGGGCAATGAGGGGTTATTGATCTCAAAATGTGGTGGGGGTACACCAAAAATCAAAAATTGTTTATTGCGAAATATTTTGATGAAATGAGTCCATGTGACAAACATCTTCTAATTTTAGCTTCTCAAGAGTATTTGAAGGGGAGTTGGAGCAAGGAACAGCTTCTTGAGGATTTCAAGTCATAAAATTTCATGAATCTTCCGTATCTCATCACCAAATCGACTCAAAAAGATCAAACTTTGTATGTGGGTTTAGTTGGTGACCTGAATAAGACCTCTTGAATTTGAGTCAAAATGGATACAAAATGGCGGATTATCAAAATTTGAGTAGAGCTTGAGGAGGCTCAAATTAGTAAAAATGTAATTAATATGAACTGGTATGATTACTGAAAATGAGAAGAATATAATATCCTTAATTTACCTCCATACATGATGTCGGAGGGGAGAAGGAGAAGATTTCGATCTCAAAATGTGGTGAGGGTACACGAAAGGTTAAAAATTTTTTATTGTGGTTTCATACGATGAAATGAGTCCAAACGATTAACTTATTCTAATTTAAGCTTCCCAAGTGAATTTGGAAGCGAGTCACAGCAAAAAACTGCTATTAGAAGGGAATTCGCTGCAGGAAATTTCATGAATCTTCCATATCTCGTCACTAAATCGACCTAGAAAAGTCCAACTTCGTGTGCAGGGTTAGCTGATGACCAGAATATGACCTTTTCAATTTGGATCAAAATGAATTCAAAATGGCGGATCAAAAAAATTTGAAGATAATCTGAGCAACCTCAAGTAGTTATAATTTGAGCAATTATGCGCATATGATTATTGCATGACAAGAAATTCTACATTGGTTCCAAAATTGAATTTCTTACATGATCTTGGAAGGGATAGAGTGGTGGTTTCCAGACTTGGGATTGGGTGTGGTCTGTAGCGGTTCAGCAACGTTATTTCCAAACTTGAACAATCCTTAGTTAAAAATTCACCTCCAATAATGCAGCATGGCTGCTTACGTTTTTTAATTTTTTTACCTATCAAGTTTTTACCAATAAAATCATATTTTGAAACCCCAACATTTTCCTTTTTTTAAAAAAAAAAAACTGATTTTCGATTCACCTTATTAATTCTTCCATAGATTTTTCATCGATCAAAGGTTTCGAAAATATCACTTTCCAATTCTGATTGCTACCATCGAAATTAGAGTTATTTGCCATTTTCCATTGAAAACTAAATTTATAAAGACGGGGTTAGAGAGAAAGGAGAAAGACAAAATATAAATGTAACAAGCTTTCAATAGGTACTGCGAAACAATAAGTTAATTGTTAACTTACAAAATGACAGTATCACCGAACCACCCTACTGAGTAAAATACAAACTGGACTTGTATTGTCATCGCGGCGTCTGGTGGAAATGGAAACGACTAAACATCGGTCGTAGAATTATGGAAGTACGGAAAAGCCATCGTCCCCAGTCCGTACATTTCATCGCGGAAATAATAAGAGGTATTTGAAACGAGCATTTATATCTCGATTTATCCGGCTGAGTATTCGAATTACTTATCCGCTCTTTTGTGTTATACTATACCACATCACTCTCCACTCCTTAACAGTCTAGCCCGCAGTAGGTAGGTAATCTCTTGTATACAAAGTGTACCAGAGAGGGCAAAATCAGCTTTAGCTTCGTACCGGTTAACGGATCCGTGAAATGCTTGAGAAATAACGTTGGTCGAGTGAAGAGAAAGCAATACAGTGATTTTTTTCCCTTTGCGAAATGATCGCTGTACGAATGAACACGAAGCAATTGATGTGCGAAAAAATAAATCGGAATTGCCAGCTCGCGAAGTGCACACTGTAAAAGGGGTAAGCTACGTGGGCAGAATAGGTTTAGAACTCGTATAGGATCCCTATTCCAAACTCGCCGCTAATCCTTTTAATTACTCGGTTAGGATTTAAGGTGAATTCGCGACGCTCCGACACGAATTATTAAATCTTACCATCTGCCCAACGGTTGGAAAATTTCGCGAATGGTGTTTTTTGCAGCTTCAAGATACGGAGAGCGAAATAAGGGGCTGGTCGATAATACGTTTACCGTTTTAATCGGATTTACCACCGATATAAGCTGCAAATTTAGAAAGTAATTTGCGGCCGGAGAGCCCTACTTCGCAATTTTTAAGCAACCGCGCGGGACAAAGCAGGGCACATATTGAATGGCCGCCGGCCTTATACGATTGCTACGACGTCGAAATGTAAATTATTAATATAGCCTAGCGAATGCGATATTTCGCGCTTTAACGCTTTCGCAAGGCTCCGAATTGATTTTAACCCCCCTATAGTCGCACGTTTATGAGAATATTTTTTGGTCGCGCCCTGGTCATTTCCACCGATCGGTCGATATGACCAGGGCGCGACCAAAGTTGAATAATATAATTTCAGTCGCGCCCTGGTCATTTCGACCAATTTTTTTTTGGTTGTAGCTTCTAATGGTTTATCTTATATACACTTGACTGATAACGCTGTTCCAACATTGAGAAAGATAATTTAGAAGAACAAGACAGAAATTTTTTTGCAAAACTTTATTCTAGCTAATTTTTTTCTTGAGTAAGAATCTCATTTTGAAAAAAAAAATAGCAGTATATAAATTGTTTTGCTTAACTAATTTTGTCACTTGGGCGCTGAGAACAAGTAGTCACCTAGTATATGGTGCAAATGACCAGGGCGCAACTTATTTACTATACACGGTCGAAGTGACCAGGGTGCGACTACGGTCGAAATTAACAGGGCGCGACTTACTTGTTATACACGGTCGGAGTGACCATGGCGCGACTACGGTCGAAATGACCAGGGTGCGACTTATTTACTATATAGGGTCGAAGTGACCAGGGTGCGACTATCATCCCTTTATGGTCGAAGTGACCAATGGTGCGACTATTGAGGGGTTAACCCCCCTATAGTCGCACGTTTATGAGAATATTTTTTGGTCGCGCCCTGGTCATTTCCACCGATCGGTCGATATGACCAGGGCGCGACCAAAGTTGAATAATATAATTTCAGTCGCGCCCTGGTCATTTCGACCAATTTTTTTTTGGTTGTAGCTTCTAATGGTTTATCTTATATACACTTGACTGATAACGCTGTTCCAACATTGAGAAAGATAATTTAGAAGAACAAGACAGAAATTTTTTTGCAAAACTTTATTCTAGCTAATTTTTTTCATGAGTAAGAATCTCATTTTGAAAAAAAAAATAGCAGTATATAAATTGTTTTGCTTAACTAATTTTGTCACTTGGGCGCTGAGAACAAGTAGTCACCTAGTATATGGTGCAAATGACCAGGGCGCAACTTATTTACTATACACGGTCGAAGTGACCAGGGTACGACTACGGTCGAAATGAACAGGGCGCGACTTACTTGTTATACACGGTCGGAGTGACCATGGCGCGACTACGGTCGAAATGACCAGGGTGCGACTTATTTACTATATAGGGTCGAAGTGACCAGGGTGCGACTATCATCCCTTTATGGTCGAAGTGACCAATGGTGCGACTATTGAGGGGTTAACCCCCCTATAGTCGCACGTTTATGAGAATATTTTTTGGTCGCGCCCTGGTCATTTCCACCGATCGGTCGATATGACCAGGGCGCGACCAAAGTTGAATAATATAATTTCAGTCGCGCCCTGGTCATTTCGACCAATTTTTTTTTGGTTGTAGCTTCTAATGGTTTATCTTATATACACTTGACTGATAACGCTGTTCCAACATTGAGAAAGATAATTTAGAAGAACAAGACAGAAATTTTTTTGCAAAACTTTATTCTAGCTAATTTTTTTCATGAGTAAGAATCTCATTTTGAAAAAAAAAATAGCAGTATATAAATTGTTTTGCTTAACTAATTTTGTCACTTGGGCGCTGAGAACAAGTAGTCACCTAGTATATGGTGCAAATGACCAGGGCGCAACTTATTTACTATACACGGTCGAAGTGACCAGGGTACGACTACGGTCGAAATGAACAGGGCGCGACTTACTTGTTATACACGGTCGGAGTGACCATGGCGCGACTACGGTCGAAATGACCAGGGTGCGACTTATTTACTATATAGGGTCGAAGTGACCAGGGTGCGACTATCATCCCTTTATGGTCGAAGTGACCAATGGTGCGACTATTGAGGGGTTAATAAACGGCGAAATTTTCCATCAGCGGTGGCATTGTTTTCGGGCGATTTCCAAATTAAAATTCGTCCCCTATCCGATGCTTTTTCAAATTGAATCTTTTATACTAGAAGCAATCTCTCGACATCGATTGGTTTTCTTTTTGGCGAATATAGCGGATTCGATATATTTTCTTTTACCCAGTTCACCAACAGGGAATTGAGTTGCTTTGATCCATCGCTAGCGTGCTTTTTTCTGACGCAATGACGACGCGTCAAGACGCCTTATTTTTTAATTTGCTTCTCGTGTACCTCAGAAACGTGGAAGATGTCGGCGGTTGTCTTGAAGCGAAGTACTCTTCGTACTAAGAGCGTTTCGGTGTTCGTTTTCGAATTCGAAACTTTCTTCGCCGGCAACACGTCGAGGTGTTGAGGTTTAGGAGGAGATTATTTTGTTCGGCTTACGTTTCTCATTAAACGAATGTCGTTTCGGTGATAACGAACGAGTAGATGAGGTTAATCAGATTATTATGTATATGAAGCCACGAGCTAGTCGTGGTACGTTTTTATGCGACGATGTTTCCATTTGAATATTCAATCGTATTCGACGTGTGTGTTCCCTGTACGATGTTTCAACTGATATTCGTTTCTCGGAAACAAAAAATCTATATTATACGTAAAACAAGGCGGAGCTAGTGTGGTGGTGAGGTAAAGGGAGGGAATCGTTCATGACTTAAGTTTCCTAAAGAGTCTGAAATTTCTACATTTGTGATTGAAAAAAAATCCTGTGGTGAAAAAATTGGCCAAAAATAAAAACGATTGAAAAGTTGACAAAACTAACAAAAATTAAAAAAAAAAAAAAACTAAAAATTAATAAAATGAAAATGATGTTTAAAAAAAAGTTACAAAAATTAAGAAGTAAAAAATTTTCAAAAATGAAAAAATATTCAAAAAAAATTGAAAACTTCAAAATACTCATTACTTCAAAAATTTCGAAAATAAAAAGATACAAAAAAATTGCGAAAGATTTATTCGTAAAAAGGTCAAATCGCACTTTTCTTCGATCATTCCACTGTGAGGAAGTAGCACTCTGCAGTTTACAAATCGGCCACACGAGGCTCACACACTCGAACACGTCTTCACCTCCAACCCCGACTGCTCCTCCCAACATCACCTCATGTATTCATCATACACTTCTTTATGTACTAAATTCAGGTACGTAAATCGATTCCTACTAGACCTAACTTTGTAGCCTCTTTCCCCCCCCCTTCTCTTTTACGAAATGATTCTTTCATTTTGGAAGGAGTCCACTCTTCCTCTGATAAGCCGGCTTCATGTCATTAATTTAATTTCTCACCACGCCTTAATTATGAAGAAAAGGAAAACAAAAGTGATACACAAAAAAAAATTGAAAATTGAAAAATTAAAGAAATGTAATGAGAAAATAGTACAAATTGAACAACAGAAAAAATTATGAAAAAAAAATTATATATAATAAAATGCAAACAAAGGAGTTGAATGAAAAAAATAATTATGAAGTTTCTTCAAAAAAAAAAAAAAAAAAAAAAAATTAAAAATTAAAAAAAAAATAAAGAAAAGCATAAAGAGAAAAAAAAATTAAGGGTATCAAATGAATTTTTTTTTTAATTATTATTTCTTCATTAACTTTTTACCAATTTTTCAGAAACCTCTCAACTCGACCCCACCTTCCACCCCTAAAAAAATCAACGATACTAAATTTATCACAGAAAAAATTTCAAATTCGAACGCCAGGCCACCGGACTAAAGTGACGTCACATATTCCGATAGTGCTGCACATTCATAAAAAATTTCTAATCTTTATCAATAATGAACAATTTTTTGCAATTTTGTTAAAAATAATAAAATATTTCGCGTCTTCGGCTTTTTTCATTTTTTCACCACTTTCTCTAGAAATTTGAACCAGATTCAATACTTTTTCACTACTTTCACTACATTCACTAGGTACCTATTAAGACACCCAGGTACTTTATCAAAAAAAAAAAAAAAATTGATAAGAAGTTGAAAAAATCATTTAAAAATGTTCGCAAATGAAAAAAATATTTAAGTGTGAAGAATAAATATCAAATTTCTTTATCACCACACTCAAATAAAATATTTACTACTTACTCACTTTTTAATTAATAAAAAAAAAAATAAAATAAAAAAAAATTGAAGACTTAAAAATTATCTTACATTGAAAGAAACAAAATGGCGGAGAGAGAAGAGGGTATACGAAAACCAACTTTCTATACAATTCACAAATAATCATTTATAACTTCACAGACCACTCAGATAAACTCTGAGTGAAAACTTGATCTTTCAATGTTCTATAACTCCTTCAAAACTCAATGCAATTTCCTAATTATATTTTAAATCAAATTATCGAATTTTTCTATCGTATAAGGAACACAGTTACCGAATTCTCATTTGTTTCAAAACTAAAGTTAGGCAAAATATCCTTCAGCTTTTTTTCAGTAATTTACTGGTATTTGTAGAAAGTATCTTCATTTTAATTTTTCATGATATTTTTACCTGCAACAAAAAACAAAACGAAAAAAGGAAATTAACTTTGAGTCAAAAATTCCACGATGTGTTATACTAAATTACGAAGTATTTAGCCCCTTCAAAACTTGATGTATGCAATTTAATTTCTCGAAGAATATCAACAGTACATACGTATGATGCGCCTGATTTCTCATCGCATGAGGAGTACTGCAATACTACATGTACACTATGTAATACCATTTATGAAACTCGTGATAACTCCTTCAAAACAAAAAAAAAATTAAATATTTTTCTGGATAATTTTTCAGGTAATTTACGCGTAATTTACGACAACAATTCCTTCAAGCAGGAATATAAAAAATTGGTTTCAACAATTACATAAAATTTTTTAATTATATGATGAACAAATAAAAAGTTTATTTTTAGTCGCGAGAAAAAGTAATTTTCAGGAAAAAAAAATATGAAAATAAAAAAAATTGCATGAAAAAAAGTATGAAAAATTTTACCTTTTCGTCAAAAATTGATTTTTTACTTGACATTTTCATAACAGAGGAGTTTTATTTTTCAAAAATTTATATTAATTTTAACATGGATTTGGTGATCTGAGATGTTTCTAAAAGTCCAGAAACTAATGCCGAACGAGCCGAGTGGAAGGTTGGACACTCAAAGAAGAAGTTGATGAATGAAAAATTAAACCATTTTTCTTTCATTATGTTTATTGAGTCCATTTAAAATAATATACTGAAATTTTAAGGCATTTTTCTGTCAGATGTTTCTGTTTTTTTTTTTTTTTTTTTTTTTTATTTCTCGACATTTATCTACATTTCTTCAACTTAATGTGGTTGCCTATTTGTTTTTTTTTTATCACTTTTTAATCATTTTTAATATTTTTTGCAACTTTAAAACTATTTATATGGTTAAAGGAACATTCTTTACAATTTTTTTTTATAATTTATTTGGCAACATTTTTTACACATTCTAATGATTTTTAAAAATTTCATAACACTTTCCTTACTACAGGTAGGAAACACAATTTTGCCTCCTGCTCACGTTCTTAATTTTCTATCATCCAAGACCCATCTTGAAAATTACTTGAAACTCCTGCGATCTCGGTATAGGCAATTTTAGTATTCTTTAACTACTTATCCTCAGCGACAACGGTCATATGGGAATTTATTGATTCCAGATAGGCAATGGCATCGCATAGAGGGATGAAGGAAAAATGACTCATAATTCATTTAGCACTTTGATCTCGTTCCTAGCCAGCTGGAGACTGGTAGAGAGTCGTCGAGGCCCCCAAAACCGGAGTATAAAAATACGAAAAATCGATGCGAACCGCGATAGCACACAGCGAACGCAAACGACCTCTCAAGTTTTAACGCATCAGAGCCAGTACTCGACGTTCGTCGTTGTACTCCGCAACACGATAAAAGTTCATCCCAGTTCAGCGACTTAATTCGCGTATATTCGCTCCAGCGATTTCAAAAGGAGAGAAAAATCTCGCTTTTATATTCGCGTATTCTTTGAATCCCTCGGAACGATTATTGCATAAAGCATTCGGTAGACTACAAAGCATAAAAATTCTTCAACTAAGTTGGCGCCATCTATGGGCTATAGTGAGGACTAAATGTATATATACTGCTGCGAAGAAACAATCCACTGCCATCTGAAAGCTCGATTTATCAGCTCACGTTTAACGAATTGTTCGTATAGATGTCGTTGTAGACGCCAGGTTACTCTGGCCGGAAGGATTTTCGTTTTTGGTAAATAGTTTTTTTTTTTCGAATTTACATTTAAATTACGTAATTACGTAGAGCAGTTTTAATTTCGCAACCGGTGTTATTTCATTGAGCGTATATTCTTCTTCGTTTTTTTTTTTTTTTTTTTTTTTTTAATTACTACGTCGCGAATTGCGTTATTACGAAAACATGACGTCTAGCTTACGTTTTAAAATACAATTAACGTAATCGCCGCCTCCGCCGCCGTCATTAATTGAAAAATCTCTCTGAAGAGTAGAATTTCCTATAGGCCAACCGCAGTGGATACGTGAAAGAGGAGAAAATTACACGAATCGAAACCTGCCCCTGGTTTCCGCAAAACATGGCAAATTTCCAGTTCGTTCGGTTGGTAATAAAATAAAATAATCATTACTCCGTTTCACGCTTAGCGGACCGCCGCGTCGTAGACGTGAAAAAACCCCCGACAAATCGTAAATTGTATATTCGAATTCGAACGAGTCGTGTACGCGATGAAAATTCATTTATCAACGCGGTAAAGTACGTATTTGTCGTCTGGTACATTGGTAATATTGTTTCACGCATCCGAAGACCTACGCTATTAAATAATTTGTCGTTGTGTACACGAGTTCGATTTTTATCGAATTTGCGACACTCTGCGGGTACGTTGGTTGTCTCTGCCGAGTTCGGCCGACTGTGAAGTCTCCGAAGACGAAGCAGCATAGGAGCGAGCGACAAATGTAATTTTACCTTATCTTCGGGGCATTTACTTCTCGGCGAATTGAATTCGCAAATAGCGCGAATTACGTGTTCCCATTTTCAAACCAGACATCGGTAAGGTCGAATGTAAAACTTCAAATAAGAAGGGTTGGAATAACGGTATTTGGAAAAAAATTGAACAAATTTGCGGACATTTCAATTAGGCACCGATAACAGACACTCAGTAATCAGAAAGTTAACATCCACGTCCCCTAGCTCGCTACAACCACTACCTCCACAGTTCAATTCATTTTCTAAAAGGGAAAAAGGTCTGTTAAGTTTCAAGTCCATCTTGAAAATAATTTAAGTTTAATTCAAGTTCAAATTTTAAAATAATCGGAGTTTAGTTTACTTAAAATTCATTTTGGAAATAGTTCGAGTTCAGTTCACGTTCATTTTGAAAAATAGTCAAGTTCATTTTAAACCATGTACATTTTGAAAATAATTATTCAAGTTCAGTTTAGTTCAAGTCCATTTTAAAAATAAGTAAGAGTTCAGTTCTGCTCAAGTTCATTTCGAAAATAATTGGAGTTCAGTTCACTCTAAATTTATTCTGAAAATAATCCAAGATCAGTTCAAGTTCTTTTTGAAAAATAATCAAAGTTCAGTTCCGTTCAGTTCCGTTCCGTTCCGTTGCGTTCCATTCCATTCCATTCTGTTCACGTTAAATTCATTTGGAAAAGTAGGTAGTTGAAGTTCAGTTCAAGTTCATTTGGAAAATAACTCAAGTTTAATTTAGTTCAAGTTTATTTTAAAAATAATCGGAGTTCAGTTCAACTTAAGTTTGTTTTGAAAATAATTCAAATTTAGTTCAAGTTCATTTTGAAAAGTAGTTGAAGATCAGTTCACTTCAAATTCGCTTTAAATATAATTCAAGTTCAGTTCAAGCTCTTCTCAAAAAATTTCAAGTTCAGGGTAAGTTCATTCTGAAAACAAACGAAGCTCAGTTCAGTTCAAATTTACTTTGAAAATAGTTCGAGTTCATTTTGAAAAGTACTTGAAGTCATACAATTGGGTAGTTCGCGAACTTCAAAAAAAGTTCAAGTTCGCTTTGCGAACGTGAACTAAGCTAGTTCACATTTTCCAACTTATTGATGAAGGAGCTCACTTCATTGAGAACTTGAACCTGAACAAGCAATGATTTTGACGAACGAGTTTGCTTTCAAATGAACTTTTAACTTTTTTTCTGAAATTTTTGTGGCACACGTGAGTAAAATTGTCATTAATACATAATATGAAAAATGTTTGAGAAATTTATAATTTTTTTTTTTTGATTTTGAGAAATTATTAGTTTTTTTTTTTTTGTTGAAATCAGAGGAAAAACCCTGTAACTTTATAAAAAAACATACGATAATCCAAAATGGATAAAAAGTATGAACTTGAATGAACCAAGTTCGCGAACTGAACTTTGAAACTGAACATCGTTCACGAACTTGAACTAGTGAACTGAACTGCGAACTGAACGTATATAATTGAATTTGAACTGAACTTCATTTGAACATCATTTTTCACGAACTTAAATATGTATGATTGAAGTCCGGCTTAGTTCAAGTTAATTTTGAAAATAATTCGAGAGAGGTTCCATATTATTTTGAAAAGTAGTTTGTAACTTCAGTTCATTTCAAATTCGTTTTAAAAATAATTCAAGTCCAGTTTAAGTTCATTTTGAGAAATATGTAATGTTAAGTTCAAGTTCAGTTCAAGTTCATTTTTAAAATAATCAGACTTTAGTTCAGTTTAAGTTCATTTTAAGAAATAGTCAAAGTTACGTTCAGTTCAAGTTCAGTTCAAGTTCATTTTGATAAATAGGTAGTTGGAGTCAAGTTCAATTCAAGTTCAGCTCAAGTTCATTTTTAAAATAATCAGACTTCAGTTTAGCTTAAATTCATTTTGAAAATAATTCAAGTCCAGTTTAAGTTCATTTTGAGAAATATGTAATGTTAAGTTCAAGTTCAGTTCAAGTTCATTTTTAAAATAATCAGACTTCAGTTCAGTTTAAGTTCATTTTAAGAAATAGTTAAAATTACGTTCAGTTCAAGTTCAGTTCAACTTCATTTTGAGAAATAGGTAGTTGGAGTTAGGTTCACTTCAAGTTCAGCTCAAGTTCATATTTAAATAATCAGACTTCAGTTTAGCTTAAATTCATTTTGAAAATAATTCAAGTCCAGTTTAAGTTCATTTTGAGAAATATGTAATGTTGAGTTCAAGTTCAGTTCAAGTTCATTTTTAAAATAATCAGACTTCAGTTCAGTTTAAGTTCATTTTAAGAAATAGTTAAAATTACGTTCAGTTCAAGTTCAGTTCAGCTTCATTTTGAGAAATAGGTAGTTGGAGTTAGGTTCAATTCAAGTTCAGCTCAAGTTCATATTTAAATAATCAGACTTCAGTTTAGCTTAAATTCATTTTGAAAATAATTCAAGTCCAGTTTAAGTTCATTTTGAGAAATATGTAATGTTGAGTTCAAGTTCATTTTTAAAATAATCAGACTTCAGTTCAGTTTAAGTTCATTTTAAGAAATAGTTAAAATTACGTTCAGTTCAAGTTCAGTTCAACTTCATTTTGAGAAATAGGTAGTTGGAGTTAGGTTCAATTCAAGTTCAGCTCAAGTTCATATTTAAATAATCAGACTTCAGTTTAGCTTAAATTCATTTTGAAAATAATTCAAGTCCAGTTTAAGTTCATTTTGAGAAATATGTAATGTTGAGTTCAAGTTCATTTTTAAAATAATCAGACTTCAGTTCAGTTTAAGTTCATTTTAAGAAATAGTTAAAATTACGTTCAGTTCAAGTTCAGTTCAACTTCATTTTGAGAAATAGGTAGTTGGAGTTAGGTTCAATTCAAGTTCAGCTCAAGTTCATATTTAAATAATCAGACTTCAGTTTAGCTTAAATTCATTTTGAAAATAATTCAAGTCCAGTTTAAGTTCATTTTGAGAAATATGTAATGTTGAGTTCAAGTTCATTTTTAAAATAATCAGACTTCAGTTCAGTTTAAGTTCATTTTAAGAAATAGTTAAAATTACGTTCAGTTCAAGTTCAGTTCAACTTCATTTTGAGAAATAGGTAGTTGGAGTTAAGTTCAATTCAAGTTCAGCTCAAGTTCATATTTAAATAATCAGACTTCAGTTTAGCTTAAATTCATTTTGAAAATAATTCAAGTTCAGTTCAAGTTCATTTTGAGAAATAGTTGAATTTATGTTCCGCTCAAGTTCATTTTGAAAATAATTCAAATTCAGTTCAAGTTGATTTTGAAAAGTAGTTTAAATTTAGTTTACTTTAAATTCGTTTAGTTCAAGCTCTTCTCAAAACAATTCAAGTTCAGTGCAAGTTCATTTTGAAGATAAATGAAGTTCAGTTCAGTTTAGTTCAGTTCAAGTTCATTTTGATAAGTAGTTGATGTTAAGCTCAGTTAAGAGTTCATCTCAAAGACAAAGCTTCTAATTCATTTTAAGAATAATTCAAGTTATTTATAAATTCAAAATTGGGATATTTTGAGCTCTGCAAATTTTCTTTAAATTTTGAGTTATTTACAGGTTCGCATCCACTTAAGTCAAATTTGAAGAGTCATGCTTTGATCACCAATTAATTCTACATACGACGTGTAAGCTTTCCAAGCATATTTTCACAGCGGTTATGAAAGATTGAAGAAATTTCATGACTCAAAATCTCCCCAAGTTCTTTTCAGCTTCAATTCCATTCGAGGTCTTTTTAGAAGTCTAATATTTCAGTATTTCGGCGTACTCGTTTCTTTACGTCATTCGAGGCTGCAATTGTGGACTTGAAATTTTCAGGTTTTTTTTTTAGTGCCCTAGAATTTCGAGTGAATTGATATTACGTCAGATGAAAAATTAGAGAAGAACTTCTCTGATGAAATTCACAGCGATTTGGAGAAACATTCCCTTTTTTTTCACCCCTGCCGGCAAAACCATTGAACTATGATTAGCTTTTGAACGAAAAATCAGCAAAAGATGCCGAAATCTATAATTATGAATATTAAAATGCGTAAACATTTTTGGGAGACCCTGAATGACATTAAACATTCGATCGAATAGTTTAATATCGATTTTCATCAAAAAACCAAATTATTCTCTCAGTGTGACCACTTTCTTATTTCTTAAATTATTAAAAATAAATGAAAGGGACTCAACAAAACTGGGTGAATATACTCATTGATTTCAAAATGGTATTAACCTATCGAAATACCTAAGAAAGAAAAAAAAAAATCCGAAATAAAATAAATAAAAACCCTTCGCATCTGCCATGCTGGCGAACAATAGAAAACCCATCAAGGTTCTCGGGTTCTTCGAACCAGCGTACTTCCGTCGTCGGTGTATTAGGTATCTAGGGCGTAACAACCATTTTTAGTCGAAGAAAATATTTACTCGCGTATTCAGAACATCACAGACATCAGACAGCAGCTATAAAATTTCCAAGGCGATAGGACCACGACCCTAATATTTTTGTGTTCTAACTCAATCATAAGATGGTTCTTTTCTCTCATTATTTTCGTGCATAAAAAAGGTATTTAAAATATGCTACATAACGTTATCCGATGAGCCACCGAAATGATAATGGCAATTTCAAGAAAGACGAATCAAATTTCGTTTATTTATCCGCGCAACACCTCGGTTAAACTGAAGGGTGGGAGATAATTATACGTCGAGAGCTGCGATCGAAGGCGACGAAACATTTGATTAATTAATTCGTCGGTATTCCACCCCACAGGGTTGCGTTCAGTGACCGCTCGGAAGCGTTTTAACACCACGCCAGCGTAGTATAACATCGCGAATACGCCGTACATGACCTTAATTCCGATTCTGTAGTTTGTAACGTGGTCGAAAACATTCCTATTCGAGAAAGTTCAACCAATCACTTTCGAAACGGACACGAGTGATTTTCAAATATTCGAAAATAATATCGACTCGAGGAATTCAACGTGCGAGAATAAGACGCGCGCGGATATCGAAGCGCGTCCAACCTAAGCGACGAGCGTGTAATAGTACAAGGGAGGTGGCGCCATTCATATACACCGAATCAAACATCTGTTCGATGTCGCCCCTGTACCCATAATTACCTCCAGCTGTCCAGCGCAACAGCTGATCTCGTCTGTTTATTTAATTAGCCCGACGACGCCGAAGCTTCGGTAAAGGTAAATCTGTCGCACCTTGCCACCCGAACAGCTGCTTTCGAAATAATACTCGGGTGGAAAGTAGGTTCGTGGATCGCGTAAACGAGGTGAATTCACACAAAGGTGCATGCCCGCTACAATGTAAGACGTTGTTCGAATATAACAATAAACCTTCTCGAATTCGGTTCGAAGACCGACCCGATGAACACGAGCTCGAGTTTTTTTAATTCTTACAAATGTTGATGAGTGGCGAGGGGGAGGAATAAGACGAAAAAAGTTCCCTATATATTACAAAGTTCAAGGCTCCCAGCGGCGAGTCGGCGAGAGGGTCAGATTGGCGTAAAAAATTATAAATCAATACGCCGAATAATACAGGTTCGTCGTATACGCGTAATAAAACGCGAAATATAAGCTTCATTTGTATCCTTCGCGCTGCCTCGTGTACGCTCCCGTGTCCGTATTATACGAGCGGCGATAAACTCGCGATGTAATTTCGCTTCCTATTTTCTCGCTGTATCGTATAATTCTCAATTTAGCCGAGTTCGCTGGCTAACTGGGGCGTAGGTGGTGTGCAGGGGGGGAAAGGTCATCAACATTTTTATACTCTAGATGGTATCCCATAAAATGGACTAATTGGGCAGTTCATTTTATCCCAAATTTTTTCATTACCATAGCGCGAGGAGAGGAGGGGCAATGCTAATCTGAGACATTGCTTTGCTCCTTGCTCATATTGTTCGTGTGGTCTGTTTTCTCTGTTTAGAGTGAAATTTATTATTTTTCTTCATCCAAAAGATGAAAAAGCATTCTTTATTATATATTAGCAAACACTGAAAATTCGAAAGGTACTATGATTACTCAGCATATTCCATCTACAAAAATTTATTGTTAATGGGCAACTCATTTCTTGATGAAACATCTGAATGATGTAATTGTGAAGTAAAATTGACCATATTTTAGCTCCCGGGACATATAGTGCCAAATATTATCCATTTATACTTTATTTTTGGGAACTGACTCAACGATTTAAAAAAGCATCAGACCCCTTATATTTTGAAAAAAAAAAATGCAGTCATGATTTTCACGTCGATAACCTCTCCTCCCGTCCAACATCATGAGTGAAGGTGAATTTAGGATATAGTATACTTCTAATTCCAAACAATCATACTAGCTCATATTGATCAAATTTTTATAAATTTGAGGCTCCTCAAGTTCTACTCAAATTTTGATAATCCGCCATTTTGTATTCGTTTTGACCCAATTTCAAGAAGTCATACTTTGGTCACCAAGTAAACCCACTCATAAAATTTGATTTTTGTAGATTGATTTGGTGAGGACATACGGAAGATTCAAGAAATTTCATGACTCAAAACTTCCTCAAAAAGTCGTTTGTTGTTTCAACTCCCCCGAATTCACTTATGAAGTTGAAATTTGGATATGTTGATGTCCGTCACTCACTTTTTCATATGACATGCAAAATAAAATATTTGAGCCATTTACTCCTTTTCCAGCCTCCCTCAAAATTTGAATGATCCGCCATTTTAAGGTGTATCGAAAAAACAAAAAATTAGTTTTGTCGTATTTTCAAAAAGAGTCTTTCATCAAGTTTTGGGCGAATTTCATGAATACCCGTCGGCGCTACGCGTCGGGGGAAAACTATCGATATCAAAAATTTGGACCATCCTGCAATCACCTTCCCAAAATCAGATAGGCAGTAATAACCATCGTTTAAGTTAAGAATTCAGCTGAAAAACTATCCGCTAAAAATTGTTGGCTGAATTTTCAAATTGAAAACTACAGCTATTACAGAGCACCTGGGAGGAGGAGGGGAGGGGAGTGGAAAGCAGTAATTTCCCCGGATATGGATGAAAACTACAGAAAGTTTGGTGAGAGACTTTTTGTAAATTTTTTGCCTAACAACTTTTTTTGTTTTTTCGATTCACCTCAAAATGGCGGTTCACTCAAATTTTGAAGTGGAAGCGGTGTAAGTTTCCGAAAGGTCAAATAACTCTAAATTTTCATTTTTGGTATCATATGAAAGAGTGAGTTATGAACATCAACACATCCAAATTTTAGCCTCCTAAGTGGACTTGAAGAGGAGTTAGAGCAAAAAACTGCTTTTTGAGGAAGCTTTGAGTCATGAAATTCCTTGAATTTGCCGTATCTACTCACCAAATCGACATGTAAAGGTCAAACTTCGTATATAGAATTAACAAGAGACCAGATCATGACACCTCAAATTTGTATCCAAATGAATCCAAAATGGCTGATCGTCAAAATTTGAGGAAGGCTTGAGGAGCCTCAAATAGCTCAGATTTGATAAATAAGGATTCATATGATTATTAATAATGAGACATATTCTATATGTTAATTGCATCTCCACAAGTGGTTTTGAAGAGAAGCAAATAGCTCAAAATTTTCATTACAAACACATTTAAATTTCAACTTTTCAAATGAATCCGGAAAACAGATTGAAGTTACAAAATTTTTTGAATTTTCTATGCCTAAAAACTATCTGAAATTAATGCTCATAAAACATTAAGAAAAATTATGACATAAAATCATATATGAATCTCCCTCTCCCCCCTTTAAATATGATACACTACGGACACCAATGCCTTCATTCGATTGGCACATTTTTGCAAAATCTTCGCTCAATCCGAGCACAAATACAAACGTCGCGAACGTGAACTTGAAAAACGCACGTATACAAATAAAGCACTAGGCGCAGGTAAATAAAGAGCAGATTTATGAAGTGTAAACGGCGCACGTGTTATAACATTCCGAATCGTACAGCTGTTCTTATTCGCAACACCTCAGTCGTACATGGTTGGGAACTGGATGGAGTTGACGGAATAGTCGCTGGAGAAAAAAAATGTACGCAGCCATGTCGCATTACTGGAGCTGAGTTTTTAACTTGTGAAACTTGTAGTACTCTGAAAACGCATCCAGAAGGTAAGAAATAGGATAAGTTCATAGACGTAATGATCAGGGATAAAGGAAGGAGATAAGTGCTGCTTTCAGTAACTTTCTAGATTTGGCAACATTTTTCAAAATACTTTGAAAATCTTCAAATTTGGAGAAAATGTACAAAATAGAGAGAAAAACAAAAATGCATCAATTAAATAGATGTTCAAGAAAATCTCCCATGCATAACCGATTACATAGGGAGATACGAGGAGTTGTGTGTGTGTGTGAGTAGAAGCCCCATTTGATATTCATTTTAAAAATTTTTTGATACTAGCACATGACCTTTCTTCATAGTACAGAAATTTTTCAACATTACAATTACATTAAAAATGTAAGCAGCCATGCAACATTACTGGAGCTGAATTTTTAATTGCGGCTTGTTCAATTATGCAAACGATACTGTCAATCCCTTCACGTCTAAAAATTTTTCTAAGTCGATTCAGTGAGGAAATGGAAGATTCATGAAATTTCCTGCAGCAAATTCCCCTCCAAATTCACTTTGAAAGCTAAAATGAAAATAGGTTAGTCATATGGGCTCATTTATCATATGCCAACACAATAAAAAATTTTCGGCCTTTTATGTACTCCCACCACGTTTTGAGGTCGAAAATCCCCCTCCTTCTCCCCTCCAATACCATAGGTGAAAGTGAATTTGGGATATAGTATACTTCTCATTTTAAATAATCATACGAGCTCATATTAATTATATTTTCACTAATTTGAGGCTCCTCAAGTTCTATTCAAATTTTGATAATCGGCCATTTTGGATACATTTCGACCCAAATTCAAAAGGCCATATTCTGGTCACCAACTAAGCCTACATACAAAATTTGACCTTTCTAGATCAATTCGAAGAGGACATGTGGAACATTTAAGAAATTTCATGACTCACGACTTCCTCGAAACCTCGAAAATCCGTTTTTTGCTTCAACTCCCCTCCAAATGCACTTAGGAAGGTAAAATTTGAATATGTTGTTTTCCTTAACTCACTCTATCATATGAAATCAAAAACAAAACATTCAAACTTATTTCCCCCTACTTCAGCCCCCTTCAAAATTTAAGTGATCCTCCATTTTGAGAAGAATCAAAAAAACTAAAAAGTATATTTTTCTCATTTTCTAGAAGAGTCTTTCACCAAATTTTGAGCGATTTTCTTGAATACCCACGGCCGCTACGCGTGAAGGGAAGAATATGTATACCAAAAAGTTGGACATATCCCAGATGATTACAAATGGTCTGAAACGCGAAGATTCAGACAAACCCCACCCCCCTTTCTAAATTAGGTAGGCTGTAATAGCTATCATTTTCGATAAAAACTCTGCAAAAAAAACTGTATTACAAATTTTCTAAAATGTATAATAGATAAGAATTATGAAAAAATTTTAAAAGGCTGATTCTACTTTGCTGGAGGTTAGAAGTAAAATTCATATCCGAAAGCTAAACAAAGTGTTTAAACTGAATTTCCATTTTAAATAAATGTTTTTATTCAACATCAAAGTAAGAAACTAAAATTCGAATTTATTCCATTAATTTTAACCATCGTATGATTTCTAAAGGAATTTCCTTCTTGCCCCTCGCCATCACCTATGGTAGACTACTAACCAAATGTCTTAAGTACTGGTTCCATAGTACCGAAAATATTTTTTCGCAAGAAGACTTCCCTTCTGAAAGCCAGTTCTGCCATCAGTTTTCCTTCAACACTATCCAGAAGTCAAAAATACTCATATCTTCACCTCAATCCATCATAATATGAAATCAAGACTTGGGAGAACCAGAATTGGCCCAGTAGTAAAAATAATTTTTGGACAAGATTTTTAAACTTCTTTAACTAAATAAAAATGAAAATAATTAATGCATATAAAATTCATACAAATTCGATTAAAAATATGAGCAGTTTAAAACCAAAAATTCATATTTCCAAACCCTCTCAAGAACTCGAAATAGGTAATTACACAAAGGCTGATGGTTGAAGACTTCAAAATATAAAATCCCTTCTGACCCCCTGAGCTTTGAGCTTAGCAAATCAGAAAGGCTGTGATAGCTTAGCTTTTCATTAAAAACCCCACTAAAAGAAAAAAAAAATGAAAACTATAATCACGTCAATTACATCAGCCACTCGATCGAAACTGGAAACGTGAATAGCGATAAAATCGGCGGCGAGACTTGGCCGCGAGTAATAATTAAGACGCGAGGGCGATGGGAAATAATTAAAGACCGTGCTCGTCTCTGATTGAAAAAACACCACGTCTCATAGAACTATTACACTACAACACCTCGAGGGTACCCGGCTACCCGCACTTTCGGAGGATTCGCCATTAGCTAAATTTCGTTCGCTTGGTATCGATAATGGCGTAATCGTTTCGAACACTATTCAAACACAAAGTCTTCGTTATCAGATTAGCGTCTGATTATGACATCGAGGCCGACCATCAAATATGCTCGACGTAATGCAAACTTTTACCTCCACACTGTAGCTCGACAATGGTCGTAAAAAGTGTACTCGCAGTGTGCAACGATGACAACCCATAAGAAGCTGGTTTTACGTTCCCTAATTGAAACACACCGCGTCGTACTTACCGAACTCGAGAACCGAGATTTATAGCTTTTTACCGCATATCCAACTCGTTTTTAATTCGAACATAAGCGCCGTCGTCGAAGATACGCTTTCGCGTAATAACGAACGCCGAGTACGTGTGTTAGGTACGATCGCGATTGATTTATCGTGTAATATGTCTTCCGAGTGACCGCCTAGTTCGAAATATGGCTTCGAATCTGCGTGTATTTTTCATACTGCCATAAGCTGAGCAAGATGGAAAAATTTGAATACCGGAGAAAACTAGGTCATCGGATTGCGAAGAGATGTTTTTCTTTTCGAGAATCGCACGAGAACTTCGCTAATAAATACTCGCGGACATTTTAAACGATACTGAGAAGTTTGGCGAGCGAATAGTTAAGCTCGGGCTCGATGATGCGGAAACGTGGAAAATTTAATTTTATCGTTTTGTATGAAAATGAATTTCAACCTCAAAATTATATAACCATGAAGGGACGGGAGAAGTTGTTGTAAGGATACGGATCTGTAAGAAACATTATAAAAACAACCGAATATCATAGAATTGACGTGGAAAACCCGAAAAAATTTATTCTTCAAGGCAAAGCGAAAATATCCGAATGCAGTCGAACATATCCGAAGAAGTGTGATAAGGAAGACAATCTATAGGCGGCCAAAATGAAAAAAAAATTAATATTATAGAAGAGAAAAATAATGGTTCATGAAACATAATTTTAGATAAAAGTTATTCATTTGAAAAAATCTATTCACTTATCATTAGTTCATGATTTCATAATGTTAAAATTTAACAAAAAATCCAAGAAAAAGAATTCTCACCAATAAATTTAATAGATTAAAAAATATTAAATTCATATTTTCCGATGATAAGCGAATATTTTCGAAGACCATCGAATTACACGAAGATGACCGAATAGTAACGAAGATTACCGAATTATAACGAAGATTATCGAATAATAACGAAGATTACCAAATAATAACGAAAATTATCGAATACTTCCATACATATCCGAAGACACCCGAAAATTCTCGATATTTCCCGAATGACCAAAATCTACAAAAAATGACTGAATAATTCTAATTTTTAGTGAAGATATTAAATCTCTAAAAAAAACTCCAATAATATTTGTTGTTTCTGACTTTTTTCCTAAACTGATAAATGAAACAATAAAACAAAATAACATAACATTAAATTCTCCTAATTTTCGACGAACATAAGATATCCGATGACGTGTAAATGTGCCTCATTTTCAACTCAGAAGATGGAATATTTTCAAATATATCTGAAGATACACGAACATTTTACTTTTTTTGTGGATGAGCTAAAATTTCCGAAGATGACCGAATATATACGAACTTCAACGAAGATACCCGAACATTCCTAACTTTCCTTACATACGCTCGATAAAGTAAAATATGATTAAATATCTCTAATTTTTAACGAAGGTATTGGAATATTTCTTATTTCCACCCAAGATACATCCGTAGATATTGGAAAATTCAACCGAACATTACACTAATATTGTCAATATATTTACGAATTTGAACAAAGATACAAGAATGTTTTCAAATGTAGTAATAGGTACATTAACATTCCCGTAATTTTCCGAAGATAACCAAATATTAACGAATTTCACTAGATATTGAATATCACCGAATTTGATCTACAAAATAATATCTCGTTTTTCTCATTACTCTTGAAGAACGACATTCAAAATTTCATATGGGTCCCAAATTACGTAAATAACATTCGATTGAGAGACACTCAGGTATTCCCTATTTTAACAGAAACAATTTAATATTTTCGAATGTAACCGAAGATACCCGAAATTCTATCTCACAATCTGCCAATTTGCGAACATATCCGAATATTTACGAATTTCAACGAAGAAACCCGAATGTTTTCAAATACATTTATAGGTATGTTAATAATATCATATCTCTGAAAACTTTCCAACATGACCGAATATTTTTGAATAGTGCCTAAGATATTAAGTATCACCTCACTAACCTAAAATTATCATATTATTTTCAGGTTTCAACGAGAATGATCCAATATTTCTAAATTTTCGTTGGAATAAGAAAACTTGAACATGTTCTAAATTCCCTAAATAGCTGAGCAGCTTTCAATATTTCTTATTTTACCGGAAACAATCGAACATTTTCGAATGTATCCGAGTGTACCCGACAATTTCCGAAGATAACCGAATATTTACGAATTTCGACGAACATACACGAATGTTTTAAAATATATCTATAGATACTCTATTACTTCAGAAATTTACCTAATATGGCCGAATATTCACGAATTACACCGAAGATGATGAATGTCACCAGAATGATCCAAAATTATCTTATAACTCTCAGGTTTGAACCAAAAAGATCGAATATATAACTACATTTCCTTTAAGAAATTTAAATAGGTTTTAAATTACCTGAACAACTTTAAATTCAATCATAACAATGAGATAGATTTTTTTGAATTTCAACAAAGCTTCGTAAGTAAATTTTTATTACAAGGTTGACGAATTTCCGCATCCAAAGATCGAAAAAACAAGTTACCGATAAACTAGAAACTCGCTGTGATGATTTTTCCAAGACAAGAGGTTCAACATACATGGAGAAAAGAAAAGGAAATGATATTTTACTCCACTTGGTACAGCCTACGCAACTTATTGAAATACGCAATATCCATAAATCTATTTCTCGGACATCTATAACGGTTTACAACACCATAATGTCCAAAACGAACGCGCTTTTAATTACCTATATCGTATCTCACTATCTAAAACAATCGTCTAAAAACCCTCGAGCTCGTAGAATTATCACACAAAGGTACCGTTACGACCAAAAATAAAAAAGTTTGAAAACGATTTCAACCACACGAGTAAGCATAATAATTAATCGAATATTTATATTCACATATTCAAAAGGCGTTAAATACGTCGTATTAGACAAAAGCCTCTGTCCCGGTAACGCCATCTTTACACACAATGATACCTTTTTCCGCGCTCTCGCTTATTCTTTGGGAACAATAAATAATTAAAATAATCCCACGTACGCGATCGAAAAATTAAGTATACGCGACGGAAGTGGAATTAATAAACAAAACTCTCGTTCGGCGCTATACGACGTGGTCGAAACGATATAAAATCACCCTTAAACAAGTCCATAAACATGGTAAACGAGCGTGTTATACGGGTATACGCAACCCTATTGAAACATGTATAAAATTGTGGCCGCTCGAGAAATAAATATATATAACCGAGTGCCTTATGCGGTTTGCGTTCGCCATAAATTTCCCGCAATTCTTCTCGCGAACGGATAAATATAGTGGCGCATTCGGCGATCCGCGTATCTGACTATACCGTAGATAACATTCGCACATCGTACCGATAAAAGGTCGGCACGACTACGGTACGGGCGCGATAATCTATAGTCGCGTACACGCCTTGATGAAGAAGTTACATCGCGCGTGAAATTGGCGATAACGACGAACAGTATCGAAGAAAAACAGGAAATGGATTCCATGTAGCTGGTAGACAAAGCCCCCCGAAAAGATACAACTTCGTCTTTCGCGTTCACAGTTTCAGACGCCGGAGGCGTACGAATTAACATACGCCACAGCCCACAATAACGTGGTACAAATCGCATCGAACCAGTTTTCAGAGCTCGGTTTTCGTACACTCCCAAGCACCGGGGCTGGTCGGGTTACTGAAAAATAATTAAGTTCACAAAATTCTGTCGGACTGGATTTAAATACATTTTCATTCGCCTCGTACATGTAGAAGTGTAAAATTCTAACCACTTATTTAAATGAACGTTCGAAGAGTCGAAAAAACATCGCTTCGACATAACCCACATACGAGTCCACCGAGAGCAATATACCGGCCACCGCGTCAAAGGTACATATGGCGGTCGTTAAAGAAAACACGACGAGAATGTGCACCAAAATGACCCGTATTGGCGTGCTTTTGAAAAGGATCAATACCGACGTTTGGCTAAATGAAAAACCCACTTCAACGAGGTGGCGGTTGTGTTTTCGTACACTTGCCTAACGCCAACGTAACATCACACTCGTACGCTATTCGGCGGCCAGTAGCGCGCGAAATAAGCTCGCTACGTTAAAATCGCGCTGCCGCGTCGCCGACGTCGCGATAAATTGCTCGAATGTCGAGGCACGGGGCTAGATAAACTTCGTACTTCGTTTCGTGAAATAATCGAGTTCGATTAAAATTATCTCTTCGGGGTGATTTTTTATTCGGGGCCTTTTAACGTGATTAAAAACTTCGCTTTCGTTTTCAACGAACGATACGAAAGTCTCGACTTTGGAAAATCGCCCACGCGAATTTCTCATTTCCAGAGAACTACCTTATGCCACGTCAAAATGCGATGAATTTTCAAAATAACATTAAAATATACTTTCTCGAATCATTCATCCATTTCATTTACCATGATGACTCATAAAATTATGGTCAATATTTTCCAACGAAAATACCCGATGATTATTTATCGAATCTTATTAAAAAGCGTGTTTCTTCAAATGCACCTATATTTTCCTGTATACTCGAATATTCTCGAATTTATTCGAAGATGAACGAATATCGCCGAATTTCACCGATGATACCCGAATAAACAACGAATTTCGTCGAACATAACCGAAGTTTTCCGAAGATATGCGAATACTCTCGAATTTTTCCGAAGATGACCGAATATCTAATTTTTATAGATGATGCCCAAATATTAAAAAATATAATTTTTCGATTATACGCGAATATTTCAAAATTTATTTGAGGATATCCGAATATTATCTATTCTTTCTATGCATACCCAACATCGTCGAATGTCTCTGGACTTGATAGTATTATTTCTGTGCTTCGAAAAGTGCTTCGAAAACAAAGTTTTCTCTTATGATGAATAAAAATTGGCCATAGAAAGCAGACTATAATAAAATTTTCTAGAAGATACTCGGATATCCACGAATTTTTCTGAAGGTAATCGAACATCAAATTTTTGTTTCGATGTATAAGTATCACTCAACTTCGATTATATCCGAACATTCTCGAGATTACTCGAAGATAGTCAAATACACTCGCATTTCCTTGAAAATTACATAATTTTTCCGGAGATATCCGAACATTTACGAAGTTTCCCGAAGGTACTCGGACATGAACGAATTTTTCCGAGGATACCCCAACAATACCGAATTTCCCTGAAAGTACCCGGATATTCACGAATTTCCCCGAAAACGACCGAACATACCGAATTTTGCCAAAGGTACTCGCATATTCGCGAATTTTCCCGAAAATGACCGAACATTGATAAATTTAGAATGTATAGGACGTCATCATTAACATAGCAACATTTATAGCAAAGACTATAGCTTCAGATAGGAGCGTTTCCAATCATTCTATGATAAACGAACATGTCCTGATTTCCCGAAAACAATGAATGTACTCAAATTTCATTTCACACAAATATGAGCACGTTATAGAATCCACGAAAATAAACCCGAACGTTTCCGAAAACATTCGTCGAAAAAAATCGAAACACGAAAATCGACAACATTCAAATCCGAAGCAACAACGAAAAATGTCAAAATTCCCATAAATGAAAGTTCCGCACAAAGTAACCTTCGCTTTGTAAAAACTCTACTTTCTAAAACGCAACTTCCTCTACCTTACACTCCCCTATACAAACCTAAATATAAAACGAACGTCGAATTTCATTATCTCGTCATTATAAATTTCAACAAACACGTCAAAAGCCCCGTCGTCGAGTTTGGTCGCAAATCGCGATATCAGGACACGACCTACAATCGCGAAAATCCAGGCGATTTTAATTACCTATTCCCATCGGCTTATTTCGAGTCGCATTTCGGTGAAAATTTCATTCGACGCCAATTTCCCAGTACGCCGTCAATTTATCTCGTTCGTCGTCACGCGACGACAACCCGCGATTGTCAGTCTTCATTTTCGATTTGTCGATGGGGGAAACAAGGAAAACGAAACGTTTGAAATATTAAAGTTACGTCGTCGTCGGTATAGCCTACCTTAGATTAAAATTCGCCATTTTTCTGCATTAAGATTGTCTATTAGTAACAAGGTAGAACGAAAGTAGAAAAAGGAGAAGGAAAGAATTTTCAGCACAGAAAAAACAATCGTCCCCTTTCACCTCCGCTATTTTTTTAAATGTTCTTTAAAACAAATGAATTTAAAATCAACATTTTTTATTTCTCCAGTTGAAAATTTCTTATTTTTTTCAAATTCGAAATAAATTGTACAGAATGGAAAAATGTTGAAATGACCTAAAATCTTCTATTTTGCAGAAAAGTCCGCTGAAGTAATAACGGGAAGGAGGGGAGGGGGATGAGCCAAATACAGTATTCCATTCATACCATGGTTGCTACGCCTGTAAGACCAGAGGGGAACGAGAAAACGTGAAATTCATTGAATTTTTCTCAACAATTTTGTTTTATTTGTCAACGATAAACTAAAAAAAAAGAAAGAAAGTTGAGATTCAGAATGAAATATTCTACAAGTTAAAAGGAGAGAAAAATGAAAACAAATGTGAAAAATGTCACCAAAAATTGAGGTAAAATTTTTATATTTACATATTTTTTTGAAAAAAAAAAAAATCGTATCTTGAAAAACCGAGTTTCTTGCATTCACTTCAAATTCACAAACTCTTCTCGCTTTCGAGTAAAAAAATTCAAAAATTCAAAACTGGCTATATTGAGGCAAATCAATGAATTCATTATTTGATTTCCAACCCATTATTAATTTTGTGCTAAGGTCTCCCTGTACTGTGCCCACTCGAGCCGATCATTCGCTATCCCTTGAAAATTTCTGCTTTATGAAAAAATCGCCAGTATTATCATCCCACCTCGTTTTTTGGTCCTCCCTATTTCTGAGATCCATCCACAGTCCATCAGTCTCATTGGTATAATTGAATGGAGGCAAGCGAATGAATGAGTCACGGAAAATTTTTATGGTCTTTCTGCTGATCTTCCCATTTGCTTACGTAAGCATTCTAAGTGTACCTTAAGAATTAATAAGTGGCAGAAAAATGTAGCGAGAGAAAATGTCGAATCAGAATAACTACAGTAAGAACCACTAGGGTGGACCAAATTTCTTTTTTTTTTTTTTCTTTTTCTTAAAAAATGAAGGAATATGGTCGCAATAATTGCTAAATGACCTCAAAGAGAGGTCTTGACAATTTCAGTACTTCCACTTGAATCTCAAATCAACCTTTACAAAATGAAGTTCAAAATTTTCAAAAAATCGATTTTTTGGCCAACTAAAAATTTCTCAAGTCCAAAATCACATGTTGACGATCAAAAACAGAAAAAAATTTTAGCTGCCAATTTTTCTCAAAATCAGAAGTAGTGAACTATTTTCAATTTTTTTTTTCAAAAATCGTTATTTTTTATCCATTCAAAAAATGAACGACAAATGAGTAATTTATTGATTATAGGCATAATTTAGGCTTAACTTAAGCCATTTCAGACTCGAGAAAAAATATATTCGATTTTTACCCTAAACATCACATTCTTTCTTCAAGATGACTTCATATAGATGTTTTAGCATCAAAAAGCTTAAACTATGAGAACATTTGTGGAACAAAAATCGAGCATATTTTGTCCCTTGAGTTCGAAAAAGTCTAAATTCAGACCATATTGTGTGCACGACCAATAAATTAGCCATGTGTCTAAAACTGCTGAAAATTACTAAAATCTGCGTTAAAAAAAAAATTTTAAACTCTTTAGACTTACTAAATTAGAAAAAAAATGGTAGCTAAAATTTTTTTCAGTCTTTGAATGGCGAAATATGACTTTTAAATGTAAAAATTTGTAAACAGCCGAACATTTGATTTTTTTAAAATTTCAAAAATTTCCAAACTTGAGACTTCCTTTTTAGGAGGGAGTCTAAAAACTGAGTTGGGCAGCTGAAATTTTCATGATGTCTGTTTATTCTCACGTAAAAATATATGTAATTCCAAATTTGATTGGTAACAAAAAAATCAACTCTAAACACGAACAACTCAAAGGTATATTTTTGGACATATTCTCATCTCGTCAACAAGCATAAACAACAATAATACATGCATAGAATAGGGTTCAAAATGTGTGAGTCATTCTACTTCCTACCTACCTTCTGGTTTTCCCTATGTGTAAGGGTAGTAGTGCAAAGAAATACTGGTTCAATCACCAATGATAGGTGCATTTTATGAGCAGTGTAGCCAAATAAATTCCAATTATTATTTTACCATTATGAAATTTAATATCCTCCCCGCGTTGAGGAACTTCCTCAAAAATGATTATATATATACATATAATTTTTTTTTTTTTGAACCGGAGATTATGAATTTTTCCCACTGACGTATCACCGACTCCTATTGGCATCAATAGGAACCCTGTTATAAATCCTTAAGGACTAACATAATGATTATTTTCACACATGGCCATTGTGTGAATTTTCTTCCTCATTGAAGAAAACAAGAATGAAAATGCCTTCATTCGGTGGTCTTAGCCAAAATTTTACCTAGTACTAGGATTTGGTTTATTTTTTTTTGTAATACTCAGTATATGAATGTGGCCAAGAAGTCAAGTCATTCTTCTCAAATAAGTGAGCACAAGTGTTACTCAACACAACGTTTTGAGTTCATTCAACAACCTTTGTGAACGCTTACATGCACTTTTGGGGGTAAATGAAATTTGCACCCTCCACCCCCTCCCCTAATAAGCATTCCTTCTTCAAATAAGATATTAAAAAGTACACTATTTTTTCGCTCACTCACCCTGATCCATAGGAGATACGTCCCCTCCCTTCTCCATCCGCTTATCTTCCGATCATTTTTTTTTTTTTTGGATTGCCTTGATGAGTGTACCTGACTAGGAATTTGTCTTACCACTTAGTAAGGATCATTAGCGACTAATAAAAGCATCATAAGGGTCTCATACTCATTACTTATACTTCAACATAGCGAAATATAACAAACACCCTGCCTTACCCTTCCTTCCTGCCCAAATCAGGTAGACTGAAATAGCTGTCGTTTTTTAGTTAAAAACTCAGCTAATAATGGTTAACATCTTAATACAAAAAAGGTAAAATACTTCTTCGGCCTGGCCACTTTCTTCTTCAGACCCAGGCCCACCTAGAGCTTCGTTGCTTTCGGATACTTGGTGCGTGATTACTCTTTCGAGTAACCCTCACTTCTCAAATAGCCCATTTCGGGCTAATCTTTCGAGAGGTCCATTCCTAGGAAAGAAGGAAGGGCAGGGCACAGAGCCAACTGTTCCCCCAAGCTCTTTCCTCAAACGCAACGTATCCGCCTCTCTGCTTGCACAGTCCCATAGATATAGAGTGCATCTTCTGGGCCTTGGTAATAGAATGTACAAATTAGGTCCTCTTTCTTCTTTATTCTGTGTAGATGCAATGCCATGTTGCTAGGCTGTGTTAAGAACTGCAAAGGCGGATTGCGCTTGCAGCATTATGTTTCTAACCAGATTTCATTTTGAGTAGATATAATTTTATTATTCTAATCTTGTCTTTTTTCTCTACCTCAAAGATGGATCTTATCACTGAATTTTGTGTTAGTCGTAATTGTTTTTTTTCTTTTTCGTTCAAAGCCCAAGTAAGAGACACATAGATATGTAGACACATAGTCGAGAGCTAGTAACATAAAGCTGTTGAAAATTTCCCCTTTCTCCCCCCCCCCTCATTGAGGATGAAATTTGGTGGATGTCGAATCATTCGAAAGTACATTTCTATGAGTTCATCTTCTGGGATAACATTTTATTCGCCTCAAAATGACTTACACTGAACGACATTCGACCACAGAAGGTAGACTGGACGGCGACAAGGTTCGTGATTCATTTCCAATACTCGCCAGTCCTTGATTCGATCATTCTGGTCGCGGTATTCGAATTTAATGAAAGAATTTCGTATATCGCGGATACCGGGCTACATTCCGATACGGATATTCATCGACGCGTCTAACCTGTGGCTATTACGCGTCTCGACGATCCGCGCTATCGTGGGTTTTCCTTCTCATTCACCGAATACAATAGCTGGTCCGGCTATACGAATCATGCGGCTTGGGTTTTTATGATCACAGCGTCGCTAATACCATTATAATGATATTGACGCGGCTACACGTTGGAAAGTACACGCGCGTAATGTGGTAACATCGCGACGCGAAAAATTAACAACAAAAGAACCGCTCTCACCAAAATCAATATTTAATTTCGCCGACGCCTTACACATAACGGTTCACTCGAGCGACCGACGAGTTATCAACTCGTTGCGACGAGGAAAGAGCGAGAAAAAAAAATCAAAACACGCCCGAATCGTAACTCCTCGCTTTCGTACTCGATACTTATTACTCGTAATGGTTTTAGGCGACCAGTTAAAACGTTCAGTATACTGTACCGTCCACTCAGGCCTTACGAGTTTATCGCACGAACACGTAATAATCGAGTAGCTGCACGAAATCAAAGGCTGATTTCTGCACGTTATGACCCATACGACGTGAAATAATCCTCCTCGAATAAACTCGCTAGCTACACTGGATACCGGTAGAAGGGCGAAACGTTTTCCGCGTCATTAAAAAACCACCATTCCCTTGGGGAGTCTTTGTCGTAAAAAAATTAAAAGAAAAAGTTGCCCAAAAAGCTGTTTCATTAAAGCCTCGTAACGGTAATAAAACAAACTTCGATTAATGGCGATATCACGTCGGTGGCTTTTTATAGGTATCGTCGCGTATAATAAAATGCCGAAAAAGCGAAGCGAAGAAAAGAGCTATAAAATTCATCCCGTTACAAAGTCACAAAAGAAAATCGTCCTTTTGTGCGGATCGGGTAACTCGCGAAATTAACGATAATATATACGCCATACAACGTATTTAAGGTATCGTCGATTCGAAGCAAAATTTCACAGCAACGTTTTAATAAACCGCTCTAGCTGGCGAAAAATTTCCTCACTTTCACGCCCTACGCCAGGTGAGAGGTTAGATGAGAAAATGTGAGCATGAATTTTCCAAGAAGGTCGCATCGTCGCTTTTCAATACTCGGAGGCGACGAAGAAATAAGTTCCACAGTAAATACGCTATGAATATAAAAACTTTTTCGCCAGCCAATTCCGATAAATTATGAAGCACTGGTTGCTTTCGAAATCGGGAAATGCTCGCGTGATATTTATTGTTTCATACATATTTCGCGTTTTCTATGTAATGTATAAGCTCTTTGCGCCGTTCTTCGTCGTCGTATTCGGGTGTTTCTCGTGATTCGTAATTATTAAGAAATGAATTTATGAAAGAAGCCGAGTTCGTAAGGAAGAAATATGGGAACGAGGAAACCGTTGTTTTGAAAAACGTTTCGAAATATTCTTTTCGCAGTAAATTCGTTATAACTTTGGTTCGCGAGAATGTTCCGAAATAATCGAGTTGCGGTTTTGAGAAATTTGTCGAGCACGTTAAATCGTCGTTTCGGGGAAAAAACGAAGGTTATTTAATGTTTACAAAAGTATCCGAACGTATTTTCAAATCACGACGAGAATTTTCTAAAATATCCTAATCAACCCGAACACGAGGATTTCGAGGTATTCTTCATAAAACGCGAAGACAGTCGAAGTAAATCGAACGAATCCGAATAATCGCGAAAACAGTCGAAATACATCGAACGAATCCGAATAAATAGGAGGAAAGTCGAATATATTCGGAATAAAACGAAAACACCCGATTATAGAGTCAGAATTTGGAATTATTAGAAAACTATCGAATATGATCAAATAAAAAGCATATAATTAAAAAAAAAAAAAAAAAAAACTATTGATTGTGCATACAAATAGCCGAAGCGCGTAAAAAATAATAACAAATAGCTTTGAATCTTTGAAAAATTAATGAATGCTTTCAAAGTGAAATAAAAATAATAATAATAGCTTAGTATTTTATTATCAAAAACTTGGCTAAAAATATGCGAAGCTTGTGAGTTATAATAGTACTCAAGATTTTTAGGAATAGAAGACTATTTTTGAACAAGTGTAAAGTGAACATTTTCAAGAACATTTTCAAAGATAATCGTTGAAAAACATCAGAAAATGACATATTAAATCTAAATATATCAGCAATACATAAAAATCAACAAATTTATCGCGATATCACAGAGAATACTGAAACATAACCAAGTATATCCAAAAATCCTTGTACACTACCTAAAACAATCAAACATTACCAACAATAGCCGAATATCACCGAAAATATCCGAGCATTACCAAAAATACCCGAATATCGTCGAAAATACCCGAACCTTGTCGAAAGTACCCGAACATTACCGAAAATAGCCGAACATCACCGAAAATACCCGAACCTTTTCGAAACTAACCGAACATTACCAAAAGTACCCGAACATTAACGAAAATAAGTGAACATTACCGAAGATTATCGACAATACTAGAATATACGCGATATGAGAATCTACAAATTTATCAAGAACCATCCAAAAATGATCGAGTATATTCAAATAAGCTGAAAAAGGAAATTTTCTTCTTCAAAGATGACACTATAGAGAAAAAAAATGCTCGAAAATTTCGAATAAATCCGAATATTTTTGAATTGAAAAACAAAAATGTGTAAAAGAATATGCTTCAACTAGCATGAAATAGATAATTCATACTTTCCACGTGTTTCCGAACATCATGGACTTATTACATGTAATATGTACAGTCTTCGACTACATAGTATATGGACCGAGCTAATAATATAAAATAAACGATCAAACATAAAGTAATGTCTATAACCGTTGCTTGCTTCTGATTGGTTGTTATGTAGCTCACCACCCATTTTTGTTGTTATCGAAATAAACAAACTGTTAGTTTCGCCAATGAAGTTTAGTATATTCTAAATTTCGTAATCAATTATTTTAGCGCCAAGGCTAAACAACCAATCAGAGACGTTCTACGGTTATAGAGATTATTTATGTTTGATCGAGTTTTTGTCGAAGTTTAGCCGTTACTAGCTCGGTCCATATACTATACAGTCAATGTGTATAGCTAATCAAATGCTGATGTAATGAAGCAACAATGAGGGAAGATCCTCGATACATGAACATCTCCAAATTGAAAAGAAAATGCCTCAATCTATGTCCACAAATATTCCGAAGTAACTGAATAATATTTATGCATTACAAATAGTTACAAAGTAGAGTTTCCCACACTTATCAGATGATAACAGTAGTAGAAAGAATTTATTCGAGTATTCCCAAGATATCAATAGTACATATATCTTCGAATTTGAAAAAAAAAAAAAAAAATTTGAAGTATTTTAATATGAATGAAAAAGTTCAAAATATAACTTCAATATATTCCAGAGATAAATTCAAGTTGAACGAATATTATCAGCTCCCCCCCCTCTCTTCCACACATCATGTCAAATTATACTGGGATAACTGTAAAAGGAAAATTTTCATAAGATAATAAATTCAAATATTACCAATCTGAGGCAATATATAAATATCTTCGAATCATCACAAAAATTTCCAAATATATTATCTAGAGACATTTAAAAATTACTTGAAACACCCGAAAGAAATCGTAACGAAAATTTTAGGGAACAACTAAAGCACAACGAATACAGCCGAATATAACCGAAATGACCCGAATATCCCCGAATTATAACGAAAATACCCGAATACATCCGGAAACACACGGACATTAACGAATACACACGAATGGATCTAAAATGGGGATACTATCATCAAAACTCTAACTCAAATGCTAAGCTGTAGTTGATAACAATTTATATTTGAGAATATTATCGAAATTTTTGTTTGTTTTTCATCGAGGTGTTTTTTAAAAGTTTTTAAGCTATTAACCCTTAGATCCGCCTTGGTTGTAAATTTGGATTAAACAACTTCCATAATAAGGCAAACAACCTTTCCTCCTTTCCGCTGCTCAGAAAAATTATTAATTTTACGTGGGTTAAACGTAACGAAAAAAGCAATTACGATAGGACCAGTTGGGCGGAATATGTTTATACGCTCGTATCGTAATTACAACGTTACGTTGGCTATCATCGACTATATTTTCACCCTTTTTTTTTTAACGTCGTTCGGGGTTGAAAATTGTTTCGTCGGCTAAATGAAAAATTCATTTTATCGCGTTACTCGTTCCATTAAAAAAAAATTCGCCTTTATAAAAGGCGACCGTTTTATTCATAATGATAATTTTATCTGGTAAAATGCAAATTCGTTATCGTCGGCCTTCTTTGAAAATATCCGTCGTTTAGTCCGGCTCCGACGACCTATTTAAATAGTGTCCGACGTAATAAAAAAATTCGACGTCGGCGACGACGCCGTTATGGGAAAAAATCGAACGTTTTACGACTCGCGGAGTCACGAGCATACCTATTTGATTCAACGTAGAGCACTAGGGATATCTTTTGTTTTCACGAACGGCGAGAATAATTAAAGAATTCATAAGGTAACCGGGAAACCGCGAAATTACGTGTGACCGAGCCGGAGCATTCCATCGAGATGGATATTTTTCGTGATATATCAGCGGCGACGGATGTAGTGTGACGAGATGAGGAGCGTTAATTCGACGACGTCGATTTCCTGTATACCTAGGCGGCGATGAATTTCATAGATCAACGGCTCCGTCGCCTTCATTAGCTGCACGGTTACGCGAATAATGAACCGTGAAACGTATTCGGTTCCACTTAAGATATCGTTTCGAAAAATACCCGATGGAGGAAAAAAAATCGCTCGCACGGTGACAATACCGAAAACGCGATACCGGTATTTCGCCTGTGGCACGATGCGATGCTATTGCATAGACGTGCGCACAATGACGTCTATTGTTACGCTTTTCAATTGCCCAACTTTTCCTCGAAGCGACATTTTCACATCGTACGATGTAAAGTTCGCTTCTTTATTACGCTTTGTACTAGGTAATGCTACCTTCGTACATGTCTTTATGTATCGCAGCGCTATGATGCGAATATCGTCGCCTTTGAGTCCACGTTCTCGATCAATGAATCGAGTAAAAATTTCTCTTCGATACAATAGAAACCGACACCATCGCAAGCGAAAACATCGATAGCCATACTGGGGCATTTTTTTCTCCTCCTTGGGATATGTTGAATTGAAACGGAAAAAGCTGACAAATTAAGTGAAAAAAATCATCGACCCGAAGTATCCGGTAGGACATTATACCGCGGTTTTTACACCAATTAAACGCCGTTCAACGTACACAGCGTTTACAACATTGAACGATAATTCCATCGCGCGTATCCACGACCCACTGATTCTACGGTTGTAATGGTCTCGAAATGTACGCCATTTAGGTATTTTTTTCTAGCCCCTATCTACGCCTCTAACATCGTTAAATTACTAAATTCGACTTGAGGGTGTACTTGCGGTTTACTTCATCGAGTAAAACGACGGGTTAGGCTTTTGTTGAAAATTACCGCCGCGTTAAACGACAATAATTTCTCGTCTACGAATAACGTAGCTAAGGAAAACTTTTTATCACTACTCGTACTCGAGAAAAAAAGCGATCGAGAAGTAAAACCATTTTCATGAAACTTCAAAGGCACGATTTCCTTCCTCGAGTATTCGCCGAGAGGCTTTTTTCGACATATTTAACGCCACTAGAGCGTGAAAATCGCTTCCTATCTAAAATATAGCTTCGGATTCGAAATCAGCGTCCTTCGAAACCTAACAATCGATATATATGACGAATTTTTATCATTTTTTCATCCACGCCCTCTTTTCCTCCCCCCCCCCCACTATATCGAACACCACTGTCTATTCGGAAAAAAGTATTTAAATGAATTCGTTGAAAAATTACTGCTAGAATACGCGTTCGAAGATCATCAGCTTGTAATTTAGCGAGATTTGACATGATTTATGAAAGCGGGGGGAGGGTGTTAATTGAGGGTGAAGAGGAGGGGAGTTCAAAAGCTGATAAAAAATAGTCATATATATCGATTTATAGGTTTTCAGGGTCGGGAATTCCAAATCCGAGGTCAGTTTTTCTCTTAGTGTTCACTTATTCCTCGAACATATTCGAGAATTGACATAGAGAAACTTCAACGGGCTTGGAAAAACATTTTTTCGTTTTTCTCCCGTTATATCGAAGATATCCAAAAATCGCTAAGAAGCTTTGTGATTGAAAAATTTATTTTACAAAATTCAAGTTCTTATCGTTTTTATCCCAAGTATGATAAACAAGATGTTATAAGGAACTAAAATTGCTACGATCAATGTTTCCAAAGAAAATCCACTAACTCTTCTCTAAATTTACTTAAGAGGCTAAAATTTAAGTATCTTAGTCGTTTAGATTCACTTTATCATCTAACGTCACAATAATAAATCATCGAATTTTCCTTTATCCCCACCACATTTTGAGAGCAATAAACCCTCTTCCTCCCCTTCAAAACAAATGGATGAAAGTGAAATTCGCACAAAACATATATTTTATCAGTAGTAATCATGTGAGTTCATATTTATTAAATCTAAGCCAAACTACTCTATTCAAGCCTTCCTCAAATTCTTGGCATCCGAAATTTTGGATCCATTTTGACCCAAATTTGAGGTGATATATTCTGATAGCCCATCAACTCCACATACTAAGTTGAACTTTTCCAAATTGATTTGGTGAAGAGATACGAAAGATTCAAAAAATTTTATGACTCAAAAATTCCTCTAAAGCCGGTTTAGGCTTTAATTTCCCACCAACTTCACTTGAGAGGCTAAAATTTACATATTTTACTACTCCGATTCATTGTATCACATGACACCGCAATAAAAAATATTCGACCTTTCTTTTACCCCCACCACATTTTGAGGACAATAACCCCCCCTCCTCCCCTTCAAAATCATGTGAGAAGATAGAATTAGCAAACAGCATATTTCTTATTACTAGTAACCGTATGAATCCATATTTATCAAAACTAAGCTATTTGAGGCTCCTCAAAGTCTTACTCAAATTTTGGCCATCCGCCATTTTAGATCCATTTTGACGGAAATTTGAGGGGTCATGTTCTGATCTCCAACTTACTCTATATACGAAGTCTAAGGCTTACATGTTGATTTGATGAGGAGATATGGGAAACTAAAAAAATTTCACGACTTAAAACTTCCTCAAAAAGTCGTTTTTTACTCCAACCCTTTTCCAAATGCACTTGAGAGGATGAAATTTGGATATGTTGGTTTCCTAGACTCACTTTTTCATTTGAGATCATAAACAAAAATATTGCCTAATTTGCGTTCTCTTCACCCTTCTTCAAAATTTGAGTGAACTGCTATTTTGAAGTAAATCATAAACAAAAAAAGCAATTTTGCGGAATTTCACGAAGACTCTCTCTCCAAATTTTAAGCGTAATTACGAATAGCTTGAAATGCAATGATATGAAATTCCCCTTCCTGACCTCTCCTCCTCAAATCAGGTGGGCTACAATAGCTATAGTTTTTTATTGAAAACTCATGCAATAAAAATCAAAACTGGTCGGAAATACGAGTCAAAACTGATTACGCGAAATGGCTAACGTCATCATCAAACACAACTTCTCTTCGTTTTTCGCCGATATCTCGGCAAATATAGCTCTTGCGATAAAATTGTACCGTAATGAATTTCCAATCGAAAAGATTTCAAGCAATTTTTTCCAATTTGCGAAGTTCCAAACAGATACGCAACTTTACCGAATACTTGATTCGAAACTCGAGTCCAGATACTAAATTCCGCTCATTTGCATAATATTCAACGAATTTCAGTTGTCAGTTTGTCAAAATGAAAATCAAAAAAAATCACCTTCGAGATATTCGTCTTCCATTATTAAGCGACATTCGCGAAATACCAACCTCCCCTCACCCGCCATTCGCCTTCTAGAAATTTTCGCGACAGCTACACAACGCCGTGAGCTAACCATTCGTGAAATTTTCAAAAGCTTCGAAACAACGTTGTTTCTCGTTTCAAATTTCAATCCTTCGCAGAGATACGATCCCTTTTCCATCTCTGACTCTGCGATTGGAGCAACCGAGTGAAGGGAAAAATAAAGAATTTATATTCGAGACCAAAAATAACACACTCGACGTACGAGACGGTTAATTAAATTTTGTACTGGCGCTGGCGGCGGATACGTGGAATATGTAGAGCTAGGTTCCGAGTAGGAGTACGTATTATGTATTATCGCACTTACTTGTAACATGAAAGCGAGTGGAAAAATGGAACCTGTTTTCGCGCTCGTGGTAATTTCGGCGCGTAAGCTGGTACGTGCTATTTCTATCATTAATGTACTCACTGCTTACACGGTAAACAGGCATATTCGGCTGTAGCATTCCGAAGTTATATTGTTTGCTGAGAGGAAGAGTCCATTGTATTAACGCGATGATGATTATCCATTTCCTGAGTAGGTAGATCTTTTTTTCTTCTTCGAAGAATGTATTAAATTACCTTACGTTATTACGTACCTTTCCTCGTACAAACGGTGTTGTCGGTTACAGCCATAGTACTGGTTATTTTTCGAAGGGGCATTTTTGGTTATATAATTCGTACGATATATGTGCGACTTACGAGCATCGTTGCGAGGAAGTTAATGCTTGATAACCGATTACCGATTATAAATGTAGAATGTCTTATCGTCCGTCATTCATTCCCGATCGCAACCTAAAGCTATATGCTCGTTTCGAAAAAATATTCCACGTTGAAAATTTTTCTACAACTTTTCCCTCTTTTAATGAAGGTCGCGTCTTGTTCGATGTAGGAGTGTAATTTCTATACATTTTTTTAATGGAACATTGACGTCATCAAGCTGTCTCTTATATTTATATCGAGCTTTTTTTCTTGGAGAGTTTTCAAACGAAAAGTAAACTATTACAGCCTACCTGATTTGCGGATGGATGGTCGTAGGAGGCGGCATTTTACACACTCGTATTATGATTTAAAACCATTTCTGGTCAATTATTCAACTGGGTGGATCGAAAACCGTGTAAAAAAAATCAGATAGGCATATTTGTGTGGAATCATGAAAAATATGCCTTTTATAACCGAAAAATTTTTTTTTTTTGAATTCTGCCACTTCAAAGTAGAAGTACCTATAAATAAGGCCCATCTTTAAAACCACCTACTTCTCAACTCTAATCTCCAAAGTTGTTGTATATAACGCCCTCGATGAATTCCCAGCCCAGGTTTCCGATATAAGCCCTCAATAGTGGTAGGTGAGGGGGATGTTCAAGTAAGAAGTTGGAAAAATTTTTAACCACTGCTGGAAATTTCGTTTGCTTTTCAACGGTTTATAATGATTAGTCATGATCTGAGACATTATGTCAGTTTTTTTTGAGGGTGGGGGGGGGCGGGTAAAACTTTTAATTTTCTAAAATTGTTAACTTTGTTGTTTGTACCTCCCCCCCCGAATTGTAACTCATTTGCCTTTCATGGTTTGAATTCACTCTTTGTAATCGTTGTTCTGTAGATGAAAAAAATGTTCAAAAGCTATGCCAGTTGTTAAATCAGTCTGGAAAAGCATTAAAATATCGAAATAGGCGACAAAATTTCGCTTCTCACCCATTTTCCCAAATCCACTTTCCCGAATGACCATTTCCCGAATATTGTTTTCATTCACCTCAAAGAACGATAACAGGATAAGGAACATGAGCAAGAATGGGACTAAGGGCAAGAATGGGACTGGGAACAAGAACTAGAATGGAACTAAAAACGTGGACCATAAAAAGAATGGGAATGGAAATGGGAATTAGAATGAACTCCGACCAGGAACAAGAATGGGACTGGGAACATGAACGAGAATGTGACTGAGAACGAGTACAAGACTGTTGAAGAAAACTAGAATGGGAATAAGAAAAGAAGGCAGCATAAGAAAAAGACTAGTGCCGCGAATAAGAATGGAACCTGGAGCAAGAATGGGACAGTGAACGAGTCCATGGATGATGAAGAGAATGGGATTGGGGCATAGAATGAGAACAGGTGCGGGAAATAATAGGAATAAGAATACGACTGGGAACTACAACAGGACTGAGAACGAGAGCGAGACTAGGAACAAGAATGGGACCGTTGAACATAACGTAAATGAAGAAAAGAGCGTGAATGGTAAAAGCAACGAAACTGGGGTCGAGAACAAGAATGGGACCAGAACTGAGTACCTGAAGGGAAAAGAGAACTAAAATGGGAATGAGGATGGTAAAGGGTACAAGACAAGGACTAAGACCAAGAACAAGAACACAAACGGTAAAGAGAATTGGACTGTGACTAGGAATAATAATATAAGTAGGACCTAGAATTAAAATGCCTTTAGAAATGAGATAGCAATAAGAATGGGACTAGGAACATGAAAGGGACCATTGAAAAAAAACGTGAACGGTCAAGAGAAGTAGAATGGGAATGAGGATGATAGAGGTATAAGAAAAAGACTGGTACCATGAACGGGAACATGAATGGTAAAAAGAATGGGAATGATAATGGGACTGGGACCAAGAATGAAAATGGGATTGAAAACGAGTATGGTGCTGAGAACGAGAATGAGAGAGGGAATAAGAACGGGAACAAAAACAATTGTACGGTGCTGTGGAAACAATGGACACATCAAAACCTACAAATATATAACAAACATTTCAGGGAAAGGGAAATGAAACTATCAACATTTTTTGGAAACCAAAAAACAAAGAATGGTTCTTTCATTCCTTTCAAAAGGAACAGAATTAAAATTGAAATGGAATGAGAATGAAAACGATTTTTTCTTCGTTTTTCCGGCACTAGTTCAAAATTTTGGAAAATCTCTTGTTCTCGTTCCACGTCCCATTCTTGTCCCTGGTCCCACTGTTCTTCATGGTACAAGTCCCTTTCTTATAAGCTACTCTATCCTTATTCCTATTTCAGTTCTCCTCGATGGTCCCATTCTTGTTCCTAATATAGTACTCAGTCCAGCCCAATTCTTGTTCCTTTCCTTTCCCATACCAATTCTCATTCTATCCCCAGTCCACTCTTGTTATCGTTCCACGTCCCATTCTTGTTCCTGGTCCCACTGTTCTTCATGGTGCATGTCCCTTTCTTATAACCCACTCTATCCTTATTCCCATTTCAGTTCTCCTCTATGGGCCCATTCTTGTTTTTCTAATATAGTACTCGGTCCAGTCCAATTCTTGTTCCTTTTCTTTCCTGGACCCGTTCTCATTCTATATCCCAGTCCCATTCTCTTCATCATTTTTCGTCCCATTCTCGTTCATGATCACAGTCCCACTCTTGTTTCTCAACGTGTCCCATTCTATAAGCATAAAATTTTTCATTTTGTTCATTTCATAGATAAACTTCTAAATAATTTGGCTACATACCCATCAAGGAAAAAATTGTGAAAAAAATTTTTCGAATTTCTAACCTAACAGCAGTTCAAGCATAAGTTTTAACTGATTTTTGTTCTCTCATTTTTTTGTGGGCTTCTTTGTTTTTTACAATTTATTTTCCCAGTGGCAGATTCTTGCAAACTCATGATAAGCCTCTCCCACTCCAAAAAATATTCTCAGCCGTTTTTTCAAATTTTTGATGAACGAATATTTTGTAATTCTCCTGATATGTTGATGGTTAGATTGAATTGGTAGCATTATATCACCTGAAAGAATATAAATGTCGCCAAAAACCGCCGATGGTATAGTCTATCAATCATCGTCGTATAATTTTTTTTATCCGTATTCTCTATTATTGTTGATTGAAGACGAAGACACTGGATGAAACGAGCCATTATCCTGCTTCGAATACACGGAGCCGACGACACCGCGTAGAAAACGTACAGTAAGTGCAATACGAAATACGAATATAGACTACAACGTAACAATATGCATAAACAAGGAATTGATTTATCGCTGTTACATTACATCGGAGTACAATCGCACGTGACGAATCTCGTAACTCCATCCACCTGACTCGGACGTAACAACCGATCGAGCCATCTTTTCGAGAGTATATTTCGGTCGTAATAATACGAATCGTGCCGATTACGACCTTGAGAACGGTACGGTTTCGAGATTTATCATCATTATCGGTTCGACGACTATAATCATAGCCGAGCGAGTACATTATAAACAAACAATAGACGCGTTCGCGTGCCCTACGTCGTTCTTCGTACGTAGTGAAACAATGGCTGGTGGTAATTCGATTAAATCGAAGGCGTAATTAAGAAGGCCGTGTAGGTGCTTTCGTTTCGATTCGAATCGTATTGAACGCAATATCGTTTAACGCGCGTAATTAGCGGCGACCAAAAAGGGCGGCGAAGCTCTACGTACCGTGTCGCACCGATTCAAGTACACACGAATCAATAACCCATTTGAAATGTATGTTATATGCAACCGCGAAACCATAGCGCAAGCGCTTTTCGCCCACTCTTGTCGCACGTCTTTGTATTATACGTGCGAAAAAGCAGCTCGAATGGAAAAAACATTTTCCCAATCAGAGTTCTCGTAATTATAAAAATCCGAATACAATCGCACGAGCGTGAAATGAAAATACTCTCGGATGAAGTGACCGCGGCAGGCATTTCCAAAGGCGGTCGCGAAACGCGTCGATAAATTTAATACTTTTAATGGGCCACAAAGAAAGTAATAATTTATCGCGTAATTTAGCCCTTTTACAGTTCGAAGAAAAGTCCGTTTCGAGCGTTTGTTTACTCTTGACGAGGCGACTCGAAAATATCGACGAGACGTCATAACGAGGAATAAATGAAGGAAAAATGTAAGCAGCTACGCAGCATTGCCGAAGCCGAGTTTTTAATCGCGGATGGTTTATATTTGTAGGTAATATCGTCGAGTAGACTTGTCAAGCCTACAGGCCAGATACATTACTTAGTCCAACGCCCTCCTCCTCCTCACCCTTATTCTACCAAAAACACCTGAAAAGTGTAATTTGGAATATGTAGCAATTTTTTGTCCATAAGAGTGGAAAGAGCACGTATTTTTCAAATTCCAGTTATAGCCATTCAAGGCTGCTCAAGCTTACAAATTGGCCATACGCCATTTTGTATCCATTTTTGATCGATTTTGACTCATATATTCCAAAAATACTTGAAGAGTGTAATTTGGAATATGTAGTAATTTTTTGCGCATAAGAACAGAGAGAGCCCGTATTTTTCAAATTAAGTTATTCAAGGTTTCTCAAGCTTACCACTTTTGGGCATACGCCATTTTGGATCCACTTTTAATCGATTTCGACTCATATACTTGGAATCTCATTTTCTGGCCCCAACTAAACTTATATGCGAGATATGACTTTTCTAGGTCAGTTTGGCGAGGCGATATGGAAGATTCATGAAATTTCTTGCAGTGATTTCCCCTCCAAAAACGGTTTTTTGCTTCAGCTCCCTTCCATATTTACTCAGACGGCTAAAAGTAAAGTACTTTAGTCACTTGAGCTTACTTCATCATATGACACCATGATCAACAATTTTCCAGGTTTTATTCCCCTCCCCCCCCCCACATTTTAAGGGTTATAACCCCTCCTCCTCCCCCTCCCAAAAAAAACTGCGAATGAAACTGAAACTACCATAAAGCAAACTACTCATTACTAGTAATCATATGAGCCTTCATTTATCAAATCTGAGACATTTGAGATCCCTGAAGTTTTCCTCAGATTTTGCCCAACCGCAATTTTGGGTTTATTTTAACCCCAATTTTAGGGCTCATATTCTAGCCCCAAACCAATTCCACATATAAGGTTTGCCCCTCTTGATCGATTTTGTGCGCAGATATAAGCGAAATTATGAAATTTTCTACTCGTACTTCCCCTCCAAAAACCATTTTTCGATCCAGCTCCCCTCCATATTAGGTTGAAAGTCTCAAAGTTGAATATTTTAGTCAATCTGGCTCACATTATCATCTGACACTACAGTCTAACAATTTTCCACCTTTCATACGCCACCACCAAATTTTGAGAATAATAACCCCTCCTCCTCCAACATCAAGTGTGAGGCTCAAATTGGCACACAGTAAGGTTATTATTACTAGTAATCGAATGAGCCCATATTCATCAAATCTGAGCCATTTGAGACTCCTCAAGTGTTCCTTAAAACTGATCAATCGCCATTTTAGATCCATCTTAAGCTCAATTTTAGGGGTCATATCCTGGTCCCTAACCAACTCTACATAAGAAGTTTGAGTTTTCCAAGTAGATATGGGAGATAGAAAAAATTTCATGACTCAAAACTTCCTCAAAAAGTTTTGTTTTAGCTCCAACTTCCTCCCAAATTCACTCGAGAGGTTGAAATTTCGATATGTTAGTGTCCTCATCTTACCCTGTCGTATGATATAATGAGTAACAATTTTGAAGCTTCGGAGATGTCTTTGGTTTCCCTCAAAAAATGAGCGAACCGCCATTTTGAGTCGAATAAAAAATCCGAAAAATTATTCTCCAGATGTTGATAAGAATAACCACTGACCAAATTTTGAGCGATTTTTATGCGCACTAATGCGAAAATACGGAGAAATCCTCCACCCCTCGCTGTCATAGGTTATCTATAAATTATAATAGGCGCTGTTTTCGTTTCGAAATTCGTATAATAATTTTTCTTATGATTAATTTGAAAAAATATCTGAAAATACATAAATAACTTAAAAAAATTCAAGAACATAGGTAACTACTAAGGTAGGTAAGTAACCAATCAGTTAAAATAAGTAGGTGTAATAAGTAGGTAGATGTTAAAATTAAACATTTTTTATCTGTGATTTTTTTCTCTGGTTTCATTGACATTTTTCACCGCAAGTCAATGCTAACTTCAGCAAATTTTCTACATTATATATAAACATTTTTTTTTTCAATGCAATCATGGTATTTATAAGATAGGATAATTTGACTGATTGACGAATATTCATGACAAATTATCACGTATAACGAAAGTAATATCGATAAGTGAAATATCTAATGAATAGAGCTCGTTCAAGTCAATCCATCAACATAGACTAATCTTATCTAATCAAATCATACACGTATAAACCATCATATCCTCTTCATTACGGACAAGTATTGAAGTATGCTGAATCATGCTAGATTCTCGACGGTTGGTGATCCGAAGCACTTGAAATTTCTGGGTGGAAAATTTCATCAGTGCTCAAATTTAAATAGATAATGCTAGTTTTCAGATAACCTCGAATTCACATTGGTATCGTTAATATTTAAAGTGGATGTTTATTTTTTCGATTTTAGAGGTTATTTGAGTACAATTAACGATTGTAGCGCAGATAACGATTGTAAATAGCGAAAGAATGACTTTGATGAATAATGTAACCGAAGAAGCCCTATCAACACTTGGTAGTGACTCATAAAAAGCATAATAGCTGGTGTAAAGTTGAGGTTGAAAATTTGAACGCATAAAGCTGATACACCTACTCGCTCAGTGTAAAGATGAGATCGATGGAAAACCCACGTCAGCTTTCATCGGGTTTCTCGTTTAATGGCGGGTCGTACTGAGCTGAGTAATTTTTCAAACGTATAAAATTAATGAAAAACAACTTCTGTGCAACGTGAACTCGAAATGTGGAATCGGTAAACGCCCACCGAATGAGTATACGTCTAAATGAGTATAATTTAAAGACCCAGCCGTCTTATCAGATTCGAGCTCGTCCACGAGGTAGTGTAGTTAAACCGCAGCGTGGAACCAGTTCGACGAAAACAGATGACAATGAAATATATACTTTCGCTTGAGATAAGCATAATATGCGAGTTTAGAGAGGCGATACGATAGCATTTAGATAAGAGTACGGTTATTAGGTATCCCGATGGCGATATCCGAGGAGAAAATTTTCTTTATTTGGCATTACGAAAAAGAAATTACGAGAGAATTAAACGAGCAGCTGAACAGCGGCGAGATGCCGTAGTTGGCGAGAAAATCGATACTACAGCGAGTTGCAAGCGTACATGCCGAGATGAGCAAGCAGCTCGCGCCAACGTGCACAAAAAACCTATGGATGTCGCTTACCTGTCTAGATACGGGTGATTTTTTGCTGGCAGTCAAAGTGTCCACGTCCTTGCGTTCGAAACGTTCGAATTTAAAACTGTTGCTTCGATATAGCTCGTTATCACCTGCTTTTTTGCCGCAGAATCTTTTGGTGAGTATTTTGGGCGCGAAGTCCATCATATTGCTGGCACTAGAGGTGAACCAATCCTTGGCTCCGCGGCTGTTTTCGCTGCTGTTGAAAACTTTCAGGAACTTCTTGAAGGTTACGTCTTCCCTAGTAATTTGTTTATCGTTTTCGAACTCCTGTTTGGCCGATCTAGACCGGTGCATAGTGTTACGTTTGAAATCGCCACGATTTGCGATCGTGTAGTAACTAGAACCGCTGCAGTTTTGGTATAATTCGCCCCTGTTGACGTACGTGTAGAAATTATCGTCTACTGAATAACGCTTATTGATCGAAGACGAACGGTGACTGTTATCTTTGGTTTTGGCGCTGGAATTGGCACCGCTGTGTTTTTTGTGAGTGTAACGTTTCAGCACTTTTTCCATTTCACTACCGGCTCGATAAATGCGTAAGCATACGAAGATCGATTAACTCGTTTAATTTATTCGTTTCGCGAGACGCACGATTACCGAGATGTACGTAAATAAAAACACGAAACTGCCGATATCGAACCATCGAACGCGTACGAACGGTTGAGAAGGTGATAAGGTAGTAAGCACTCGTTAGAAATGACTCATACTGCTGTTCGTACGTCGAGATTAGCTCGCTCTGTTGGAAGTCTACGGTACTAGGTTTGTATACATCGCCAGACGCGGAGACTGTGGTGCGAGCGAGATCGATGATGATTTTACGGCTAACAGATGGATTAATTATGGGTTAGATTGGCGATGAATCACGCTTTTTCCTTCAGAGAGATCATCGTAGAAAGATTAAAATGAGCTCATATTTCAGCGCGATTATAACGGAAGGGAAGGCATTTATTACTCGGTCGAAGAATTTTGGCATCATCTTTGTTCATCGTTATTTTAGATTTTTGAAACCGTGAAATGATTAAAATGTAACTGGACAATTACAATTCTTTACTTCTTCTTCTAAACATAACCAAATAGCTAAATGCTAAATGGGCCAACATGGTGGATAAGATTTATGAATTTGCCGTTACCCAAATTCAAAATAATCAACATAAAGATATGGCCGATTAATTTTTTGTTATAAAGTGGTAACAAGGACGAAAATTGTATAACTATACTACTATCTATGTATGACTGCCAATATCCACTCCAAACAGAAACAATGGAAAGCAAACACAAAATTCGAATTGGGGCTTGATGTCAGTGTCATCAAAGTAAACTTCTACAAATATGCGTACCCAAACATATTATTGATAAACCAATCAAATTTCAAGCATTCGACAACGTTATGTCACCTAAACACCTAATCTCCAGTAGTTATTTTGCTAATCTTCATTGACCTCTTCAAGACCCTTGACTGTACAATATAGTCAAGCTCAATTTATTAAAGTAAAATTTAAATATCAAACTGATATCATAATTATACATGGCACAAACATGGATTGATATCAAAATGGGAAGACATTTGACGATGTTATAAATATCAAATACTACATTACACCATGATATAGCTAATATGTTGGTCATACAATATGGTAAAATATAGATGAGTTTGGAAACCCTCAAAATGTTTAGGTGCAATACCTATTTCTATAGTTATGACACGATGCTAATGTAGAAAAACGTTAAATACGACAAGTTTCGCGTTCAAAATTTCATCATCTCATTCAAACCTGCAAACCATGATTACTTTTGCGTCACCATCGTCGCGCTCATCATAAACTGAAAAATTACATTATTTTCCTTTCTATCAGAATTGTGCCTCCGAAGTTCGGAAGTGCATATAGCCAGCACCCCCACTCTACAACTTGGAAATGAAATTTAGTGTATTTCTCTCTACGTTTGTGCCGCAAATCCCATTGATCGTGCGAATAGAATTCCCAGTACTATTTTCAAGCCATGATATTTTTTTTCTTGCCATAATAAAAATTGCGATTTGGATTTTTTATGTAGAATTTATTTGTATAACATACGTAGCAAAATATTATAGAAATTCTCATTAAAGAATAATATTTTTTGGCTTCCAAATAATAATATTGAACAACAATTTTGAAAACTCAGAATTTTTTCGCAAATTAGAAGTTGTAAAAATTATTTTTCTAACGAAAAAAAAAAATTAAGAAATTCAAATTTTAAAGTAAGAATTTTTTCACCTTCATCCAGTAGTAAACTTAATTAGTGATAGAAAAAATCTTAAAATATCGTTAAATTGGAATACGTACTGAGATTTGCCCTACCTCCCCTCCTAATAAAATGTAGGCACAAACATAAAAGTAAAAATTGAATCAAAATAAATTATAAAAATTACCATCTTCGGGTAAAATTTTTTTTTGTGAAAAAAAAAAAAATGATAAATTCCGTTGTGATTTCTTGTAATCTGTACACATAAGGGAGCATCTCAACAATAAACAAAGGAGGAGGAAAATAAGAAAACGTACTCGCTACAAAAACAAAGGAATAAAGAGGCCTCACGAGTCAAAAATTGGGTTTATTCGAGCAAGAGTACAAAGAGTACTAAATTCTAGAAAATATTTTCTCAATTTTTTTTTAGCTTCTTCCACTTCCATCCTTATATCTAACGAGAATACAAAAAAAAAAAAAAAAAAAAAAAGGTTGAGTTGTTTTTATTATCATTTTAACATCTAAATGCTGTATGGAACACAAAGGGGGATGAAGGTTACCGTCGTTAAATTTATTAATAAAAAATTTTTTTCATAATATTTCTATAAAAAATTTTATAAATAAAAATAATTATTAACAAATAACATAAAAATAAAAATAAAATAAATCATTTCTATATTACTCTTCACAATATTAATCAAGTTGGTAAAATGAACATGTCGTGAAACATAATTTAATGAAAAATCGTAAATAATCCAAATGACAATACAATACTCAAAAATATAATAAATATGTACTTCATAAAGTACTGAGATAGCTCATTCGACTTGCTCGACTCATCCCACCGACGGAATCGTTCGAAGAAATTGATAACTCTGGAACAAAAAATTCATTCTATAACAATTCACGCAATAAAATTAAAATACGTTTTTTAAAATATACACCCGAACATAATACCAAAAGATTCTTGGTCTTCTTCTTCTTCTTCTTCCTGTTCTTGTTCGTACTTCAGTAACTCTTGGATATCTTCTTCTTGACAGATAGGATCTGGATCAATATCAGCTAGCCATTTAGATACTTTACTAATACCACCAGTCGACTGGATTTTCTCGGATACATCTTCATTTTCGCTATCACTTCCCCATTCGGACTCCACATCCATACCGAAATCTTGCATTATATGGGGTGTAAGAAAATCCTGATATGATTCGAGCGTTTTTTTCGATTTTTTCCACGAAGCTCGGCCCGACAAATCGGGTACAGACCAGTCTGGTATTACGGGATTGATAACGTTGGCGCCTAAAATCGATAATTATTTAGCTTCGGTTGGATTATAACGAAGAGAATAAAATAAAGGCATTTACATTCTGGTACAACGCTTAAATCAACTAAACGAGTTATTTTTAAAATCGGTTTTCGTTTTCCAAAATGTTCCATATAATCGGTTTCCCAAGCTTTTAAATGATTCAGTTCTTGTTGACACAGTCTTACGTTGTTTTCGGAGTTCCAGAATGGGCGATTTTTGTTGATCTGTACACTTTGATGAAATATATCGCCAGTTGATACGAGCGAGAATATACCCATTCTTTTCTTCTTTTTGTAGCCAGATAAGCCGATGAGGGAGCGAGAAAATCTGCGAATTTTTTTCACCAGGTAAGATTTGCTTGTTGTTTGGTATGTAGGAAAATTAAATAAACTAACTTATTCGTGAAAGAGATATCGCCGAGTATTCCATTTGTTCGGGCTTCGTGTAAAGTATCAATTCTATTAGGAACATATATTGGTAAAACATCGGATTTGGGACTACCACCAGTCCAATGGTTATGAATTGCTACGATATCATTAGAGGCTTGAGTACCGAGTATTAAGTATTCCTTAGGCTCATATCTGTAAAATGGGCACAATATTTATGATCTTTTATTATTCGATAATTTAATTTTACCAAGTGCACTGTTTCTATTATAACCATCATGGAAGCTGGAAATAGTATACTTCAAAATTTTAATTTACAATGAAGTGAAACCAAAGCACCATGTCGAACATGAAACACCCACTTTTTCCTATGGTTAGTCTCGTATTCAGCGTGAAAATATGTGCTTAGAAAATTTTTCCATCCAAAAAATAGCAAATGATAACAGAAACTAAAATAGTTACATAAAACTTTTGCCTATCTATTGAATTGAAGGAGCTACACTAAACTGCATCTTTCAAATCAATAACCCCTTTAATTTAGCAGATGGGCAAAAATTTTTTTTTTTCTCGTTCCTGTAATTAAATAGCATCCATTGATAGACAAAAAAAATTTCCAAAGAAAGCAGTTTTTTGTCGGTGACGTCATAACATGGCATGTCAACATGACATGAAAAAATAAACGTTAAAAAAATTTCTTTCACGCAATGGATAGCACTTCATGAGTAGAACGAAAAAAGGTCAATAAATTTTTGGCCTATCTGCAAAACTGAAGGAGGTAAATTCAATGACATCCTTGAAATCACAGTAGCACCTTCAATTCGGTAGATAGACAAAAATTTCACAGGACTTTCTTTGTTTCTTCAACCAAATATTATCAGCTGCGAAAAAAAAAATTAAGAAACACCTTTTGTATAGCGACGTCTTGATTGTAGATGACATAACGTAAAAAAAAAAAAAAATTTACGAAATACACAGCACTCCATGAGTAGAAAAAAAAGTTCAATAATTTTTTTGCCTATCTGCTAAATTGAAGGAGCTAAATTCAAGTACATCCTTAACATCACTACAGCCTCTTTAATTCGGCAGATAGACAAAACTTCCATAAACCTTATTTGGTTTCCCTAATCAAATAGTATCAGATACGAGAAAAAAAATTTCTTAAAAAAAGCTCTTTACAGTGACTTCATAATATTGCAGATGAAGATCACATGAAAAAAAAAGTGACATTTAAAAAAATTTCTTTCAAGTAATAGACAGCACTCTATGAGTAGAATGAAAGAAGTTCAATAAATTTTTTGCCTATCTGCTAAACTGAAGGAGCTAAATTCAATTAGATCCTTAAAATCAATATAGCCCCTTCAATCAGACAGATAGGCAAAAATTATACTGATTTTTTTCGTTCGGTAATAAAATAATATCCAAAAAAAATGATCAAGTAACAACTTTTTCTCAGTGACGTCATTACATTCTACATTGTTCTTTGCAACATCGCTGGAATAAATTTATATTGAACAAAAAAAAAATCAAATAATGAATAGCACTCAAGAAATGAAACAAAAAAGTTCGATAAATTTTTTACCTATATGCAAAACTGAGGGAACTGCGGTGGAATATTTTTTTTTAAATCACGGTGTAACTCCTTGAGTTTTACAGATAGTCAAAAAATAATTGAGCATTTTTTGTTCTACTCGCGGAGTACGGCCCATTAAGAGAAAATATTTTTTTTTGAAATGTAATCTTTTTTCATGCGATGTTTACGCGTAGGTTATGACGTCATTAAAAAAATAACTATTTTTTTGGAAATTTTTTTCTCGTTATAGATACTACTTGATTAAAAGAACAAAGAAAGTTCTACAAAATATTTGTCCATTCGCTGAACTGAGTGGGCAATAGTGATCTGAAAGTTTAAATTAAATGTAACTTCTTTCATTCCGTAGATAGGCAAATATTCAAATAAATTTTTTCCCCAAATTCTTACATCAAAAAAATTGTCAAAGAACTTCAATTTATTCTTATAATACTGCACATGGGGCTATCTGTGGGAAAACGAGGGGGGTTCAGGGTCGGTATGTTTCTTCGTTTCTTTATGAACAACAACTCTATGTTATCAGTGATCAATAATGCTCTTTTTCATCATATTTAGAACAGATGTCTATATGTATCTTCAATTTACTTTTCTTTATTTATCCTCTGCAAACAACCCACACTAGGCGGTTGTGGTAACATATGAGTCCATTTTTGAGCGAAACCGGCCCTAGCATCGAATAACAAACAAGTATGGGACATGCCGAGATACCAATATCCATCCACTAATGAAGGAACTAATAATGAAAGATCTTCGCACATTTCCGTGATATCGTCTGGATCCCAAACCGAAGTAGGGGAATGATAACCTTTCTGTAATTTTTACAAAAATTAATTTCTAACATTGATTCGAAAGCTTAAAAAAAAATATAAATCGATTACTCTTTTATCGTAGAAGTACAATTTCCGTCTATCAATTACTGCGAATTGTTGCGAATTACTGCCAAGGCAATATTTAACCTGGCCGAATTTATCGGGTAAATAAGAATCGTGAGCAGATAATGGAGCGACCCCCATGCATGTTCTGCGCGAACAAAAATTATTATTTGGCAATCGTTGATGAGAGATAGATAAAATACCTGTTTCAAATTGATTCTCACTTTAAGAACTGGGGCACCCAAAATTTCACCTCTCGGTTAGTATTCAGAGTGCAAAATTCGCTATCACTTACATCCATACTAACGAAAGGATGATCGGTACATTTTACTTTAAGACATCGATTTATAGCTATTTCTTCGTCTGTATTATCATACAGAAAAAAGTAACAGTAATTCCGTTGTCTGACGCCGATAGTTCCTTGAAAAATGGATTATTCGATTTCAGAGAAAATTATTAACAATTTTCATTTGTTGATTATAAAATTGAATACGAACCATTTTCTTTGTGCGATACAATATCGAAAATAGGTCCATCATCAGCTAAAGAGATATTAATTAAAGGAGATACTTGAGGTATAACATGGGAGCTGCTGGATCTTTCGTACGTAGAAAAACCTAAAGCAGTCATATGGATCAAATAATAATACGCAGAGCGATAAAAATATGAAAAAAATAAAATATAGATCATTGTAACTTACAAAGTTTATTCAAGTGTTCACCACCAGCATAAAAAAGACATGAAGCATCACTGACCTCCGAACAACATAATGCATTCCCATAATACCAATTATAAAGCTGAAAATTAAGCAAATAAATGATGTAAAATTATTATTTCAAAAGAAATGAAAAAATAAAACAACTTAATGAATGAAAATTACTCCTTGGAAATGTTCATCTGGATCATTAGCAGCATGATCAGCCAATCTAGTTATTACATAAGGTAACGTGGTCACAGGTAACTTTTTTTTCAACAATGTTTCGGTTGCTTTCATGACTTCTGCGAACAAACTAAAATTATGAAAAAGATTTTTTTAGGAGGGGAGGGGGATAAATTCGTACGAATACACGTACTTTTGTCTTTTAATGCCGTTCTCGCTAATGTGATCCATCTCTTTTCTCTATTCTTCCACAATACTTTATCTTTGACTAGTTTTAAAACGCAGTCGTGATTATAAGTGAATGCTGAAAATCAAGCGTATTTCAAGTACATATTCGATATGTAAATTTAAAACGAAATCATTGTAGAATTACTTTCGGTGGCTACGTGACTGGATGAAAGGCATGGTAATGGTTTTCTGATAATTGCGGGTGGTTTTTTGTAGAAAGAAACTGCGTCATCTATTTCATTTACTGAGTTGATATCTTCGCGATGAAGGTTTAAACCAGGGAAAATATGATGTTTGAATTGTCTCAGGTGAGTACTACATAAAAGTTTTCGTTCTACCGGATGGTGAATGGACACGATGTCATCATTTTTCCTGCGCCGGCGACTCATGGTGTGTTTTGATCTGGAAGCGATCGATTATAAAGAGTTAGACAAAATATGTTGACTTTCGTTCAGCTTTATAATGAAAACAGGTACTTACTTTACAACATTTATTTAATTTTTGTATTATTTTCGAACATTTAAATTCCCAGAGATATCGTACACTTGCAATCAAGAGCATCGAACGATCGAGCAGTCGAGCACGCCGCTTGCCGGGTATGTTATCAGTTTTTATCATTTCATAACAGACTAACACCGCATCCCCACCATCGATGCATCGAAGCAGCTGTTTTCGGTTTGCTTTCACTGTAATATTGCGGGTACGGTGGTACACCATCTTTATTCTACGTATTAGTATTTCCTGTATTTTACATAGTATTATTTCTTGTTTCCATTTTTTGAAAAAGGAAAAAATTAGGAAACATGATGTGCATTCAGCCTTACCCTTAACCTATCACTTCCTCTGAACACATCAGATTCGACACTTTTTGTTGTTTTGATTTTTGATACGCAGGCTTTAATTTTGTCACGGATCATAGCGATATTATTTTGTATTCCTTCCCAGTTTACTCATTCCATATATAAATAGATTTTTTCCCAACATTTTGCATTATTTTGATTTTTATTCGTTTTCCCAGAGATGAGTGCACTTAAGTTTTTTAGTAATTACTGAAGAGTGACGATTAGGGTGGGTCGATTTTCACTTTTTTTGGAAAATTAAGAATGTACCTAGTTCAATGGTTGCAAAATGATCCCAATAGAATGTAAAAAAAATTTCAGCCCTCTAGGTCAATATTTACCCCTCCCATAATTGAGTCAAAGTTTGTAAATAAGCAAATTTTTTCAAAAAATTTCAAAAAATTTTGTTAAACTTATTTAAATTTTTTTTGCGTTTAAACATCATGTTTTGCCTTCCCAACTTCGAAAAAAAATTAAAATGCCAATTTTTCCTCCATCCAGGGGTTCCAAAAATACCTAAAATATGTGCTATAATACCTTATTTTACCTGTTTTTCCATTTTATTTAATATCATTTATTAGCTCTTAATAATTAATTGATATTGTGTAAAAGATAGTAGCTGAGTACAATTATGTGGTATTCCTCAGTATTTAAGCTCAGACAATACATATATTGGTTCATTTTTACAATTTGAAAAGTACCCAAAATAGCCAATAACTTAGCTCTATTTTATACTCATTCTTACAACATAATTTTGAATGACGAATATAGCGCAGCTCTTTACTGTTATATCAACTACAAATTTTCAAATACTCATTTATATACGTAGGTATATTTAAATTATCCAACGTCTAGCCGATAGACGTGCATCAGTCATATGCGTTGAGCTGCTTAACAGCTGATGTTCGCCCCCACTCTGTCACAGTAGGAAGTAAATCTCGTTTGAAATCGCGACAGGTTAGATTTTCTTACATTTTTAAATCCTTTTCACACCAAATATTCATTCCGCTACAAACCGTTTCCTTATTTTCATTTCTAGATGATGCCATCTTTCGAATTTAAGAAAGATTTCAAAATTTGAATAATTCGGTAAGTTCTTGCCTATTACCCGGCTGGCCGGAGGAACTCGATGCACAGCCACCTCCGCGTGGTGAGTTCTGGTATAAAGCAAAGAGCTGTGCAATTATTTGCCAATTGAATCATTGAATATTGTAAGTATGAGTATTAAGTAACTCTTAGCTAGGTAGAAATGGTAAATTGTAATTACTCATACAATGACCATTTTGGAGACCCCTTATTGTGAAAATGAACCAATATATGTATTGTCTGAGCTTAAATACTGAGGAATACCACATAATTGTACTCAGCTACTATCTTTTACACAATATCAATTAATTATTAAGAGCTAATAAATGATATTAAATAAAATGGAAAAACAGGTAAAATAAGGTATTTTAGCACATATTTTAGGTATTTTTGGAACCCCTGGATGGAGGAAAAATTGGCATTTTAATTTTTTTTCGAAGTTGGGAAGGCAAAACATGATGTTTAAACGCAAAAAAATTTAAATAAGTTTAACAAAATTTTTTGAAATTTTTTGAAAAAATTTGCTTATTTACAAACTTTGACTCAATTATGGGAGGGGTAAATATTGACCTAGAGGGCTGAAATTTTTTTTACATTCTATTGGGATCATTTTGCAACCATTGAACTAGGTACATTCTTAATTTTCCAAAAAAAGTGAAAATCGACCCACCCTAGTGACGATTCAATTTTTATTCTTGAGATTTCCACTTTTGGCTTCATGCGTCAATATTTCAACAGTGTCAGCATTACCATTTGGATGCTCCGGCGTAGGATGTAGAAGTAGAAGTGAAACGTGGAAGTTGACTCTATTTGGGCAATTTGGAAAAAATTCTACAATCACTTTTTCAACATCAAAATCGCAAAAATTTTTGCTCATTCAATTTACCTAGTTCTCAATCATGTCTTATTGAGAGTTGAGACATAATCTGGAACCAGAAACAGGAAAAACCAATTCTTGAATGCAAATGAAATTTTTTTTCATTCAATTAGGTAAAATATTGTGAAAAGTTTTACAATCCAAGATTAAGATAGGTATAGGCTGGCACGCTTGGACGCTTGCAATGCATGTCTTATGCATCCCGGGATATAAAATATAAAATACGATAAAACATGATAGGTACTACTAAGTAGCTAGGTATTCATTATAAGATTTAATAATTAATTAATTATTATGGACTATGCTTATTTTATGCATTACATTTTCTTTTCATCAATTTTCATTTTTAACAATAACGATGCGTAGGTATTATGCATCATTTCAACTTGAAAAATTGAATCATGAACCTTTTTTATATTACAATCACGAACATTAGTAATTTTTCTTACTTGCCGGAGCACTACGCTGCTTTACTCCCTCTCGTTAATTGCTTGTGTACTCAAACGAGCGCTTTCCTCCCGCATTTTAGGAAAAATTTCGTTCACTAGTCTGAAGGAAAATATTGATTCTTGATTTTCTAGTTATGAAATACCTATACTATTTCTTCACTTTCAGACAGTTACATAGACTTTTGCAAAACATAAATTGATGTTTTTCCAACAAAAAAGAGAATCGATCAAAATTTTAGGAGACGATGCCCGAATTAGCATTTAGCCTTTTCTCAAAAAGAGGAGGGAAAAAAGTCAATTATCCCAAAACGAGAATGTAGAAAACTCAACTCAAAGAGTGGTGGACTGATGCTATTGGTTGGGATTGAGCAATTTGAGAGTACAAAAAACTAATAAAGTCACTTTTTGCATTTGAAAGAAGGTGTGTGAGTGATGACGTGAGGGAAGTCAACCTTTGAGTATTCCTCCTCCCCCTTACCCTCTTCCTACCAAATTTACTTAGGTAATCGGAATTTCAAAAGCGAGATGACTAGAAGCCCTCTGCCACTGCTTAAACTGACGTTGTGGCAAAATCGAAAATTTGCTCTTTTTATTTCATGCTGGCATGGTTCAAAGATGGCGTATCACCATACCCATCCTTCATACTTTGTTTGGTTCCAAACACAAATAACACAACGAGCAGCTGGGCTCGCTGATAATGATAATTCGAATTCGTTTGCTGAATAAAAACGCGATCAAAATTGAAAACATGTGCCTCCATATATCTGAATAATTTACAGATTGTTTCAAAATTGATCCACCACCGCTTCCCAAGATGAAGGTAAATATCAACATCTCCGTTGATCTAATTTTACTAATAAAACTAATCACTTATCACTCCTAAAGGATATCTCGCAGCGGTTCGAAAGCGCGCAAAATCAGATTCTCCTCAAAGCTAGCCAAGCTCCGCAACTCTGCACTGGCGTAACAATAGGCCCTCACGCTAGCTCATTCGAAGACCAGAGTTATTTCGGGGTACTCCATGATGAGCGGAGTTCTCAACCAGAACCCATCGAGAAACCGAAAGACAATTTGCAAATGGATACCAACGATTCAGCCCCAAATACGTACCCAGTTTCTGCAGCTAAAGCTTTACAAGAACTAGATGACTTGAGGAAAGCTGAAGTGAAAGTGAGCTTTTAATGTCCTTGCATTGGTTCTTCATGGAAATGAAAAATTACGTATTATTTTCTTCGTAGGATATTGTAAATCGTTTAGTCCAAAACTTCACTTCCCTCGAGCAACAATTGCAAGGCAAAATGAACGAAGAATTGAAAATGCTCACCGACGAAATGAATACGAAAAGCCAACTCAAAAAGAAACTAACCGAGAATCGAATCAACGACGACGATCTTCCCACTAGTAAAATCGTAGCTGAACTCATTCACAAGATCAAACAAGAAAAACAAGTAATTTCCATTTTCTTTTCAATAAAATAAACTAGTTGTATTTACTATATTTTACTCTTCGATTTACCATCTAGAGAAATGATATTTCTAAACAAGAAAAAGCCGCCGAAGAAAAAAGACTGCAAGCCGAAGAAATAGAAAATCGCCTAAAATACGCTAGAATTAACGAAATACTGGCTCTTCAGTTACAATATGATAAAGTATACGAAAGTATTTTAGAGAATACCAAGTAAGATTTGCCCAATTATATAATTTGTCTTTAATGTCGACATGCAATGTGATAATTTTTCATATTTTCTTCAGAAAATGTGTCAACAGTACAAAATTATTTGCCAAGGCTAAACCCGAATTAACCGATTTGAAAGAATTGAAAGATGAACTAAATATCATTGGCAATAAAGTAAAAGTAAGTTCTATACAAATGCTACTATTTGGACTATTTATTTGAAAATCTAATCGTAATCTTTGGTAGACTTCTAGTGTGGAAGATCGCGATGTGGATACTTGTCATGTAATTTTACGACGTGCCAATCAATTGTCGAATAGATTAACAGAGAAAATAAGTAATATTTTCGCGTTGAATTTTTTTTCGTATGTTATTTTTAGCTGAGTTTTGAACTTATTGGCGACAGGTATTACAACTTACATGTGGTCTGTTGGACATTAAGAGTAGCAAAGTTATTTGCAAAACTTAACAAGCCTCAGTTAAAAACTCAGTTCCAATAATACGACTAGGCTGCTAACGTTTTTTTAATTTATTTATACACGTGTGATTTGCAGATGAGGTGAACGAAGAGCAACGTATTGAAGATGAGAAACAAAAACAAGCTGTGATAGCAAAAGAAGAAAAAACTCGAGATGATAAATCTCACTTAATAATTGATGGTAAAATATATTGAAAAAAATAAAATAAAATAAGTATATTCATTCATGATCTATTTATTTATTTTTTTTTTTTTGATAGAAAATAGCGAAGGTAACATAATTGATAAATGTATTTGTAAGGAATCTTATGAAAGTTATTTAATATACCAGAAAAATTTGGATAATCTAACTGAACGGTTGCAAGCTTTTGTGAAAAATAAATCATTAAAACAGTTCATCCTTCATTTAAAAGTAAATACTTTTTTTTATTTTTAATATATCAGATCATGCCATGAGCCATTTTTAACATTTAAACTTTCCTTGATTTTTCAGATTGCCATAAATACACCTATAAACGCTGTATCTTCACTCAGTGCTCACCACATGCGTGATAAATATAATAAAATAGTTCTCATTTTACGTGGCAACATCAAACTACAAGTTAATGACATCGCTCCCGATATGCTAGAATTATATTACCCTTTCTGTATTGATTACCTCTGTAAAAAGTTCATTGTAAGCGATATGTCTTTGCATTAATTCATTTAACACCTGAAAAAAAAAAAAAATATTTCATAGTGTTTTATTTGTAATGCTCTTAGAGCCAAGGTGAACATTTGGTACCATCGAAACCAGAAGATGCTTTTTCCATGGCTTCTTTAATCTTAGCTCTTTGGCTAGAATTTCCAGATTTCGGTGAACTTCTGTTAGCATATTTTATGAAAAAATGCCCTTACATTATACCAGCTTATTGGCCCCAATTTAAAGACCAAACTGATAAAGAATATTATTCGTACGTATTATTAATGTTGAATTCATTTTGGGACACTTATAAGATAATTAATTATATCGATTGCGTTATAGGAGCTTGGGGTATCGATATAATGACGACGACGTCATCGAAGATCATAATATGTTTTTGAAAAGAATGAATGGTATTTTCATGTTATATACGGCGATAGTTATATCCAATCCTAGACACAACAAAGCCCATCCCCATGGTATGCGATATGCTTGGAGGTGGTTAGCAGCAGCTCTAAATTTAGGTATTACTTTATACTCTAAATAATGTTATAGATATTTGATGCCAATATGTGTCGATAAAATTTACAAATTATTTTACAGAACCTAGTCCAGATATCAGTGCCACTTTGATACACGAATTTTTAAAATTAGCTGGTTTTAAGTTGAGTCAATTTTACGGATTACAGTTTTGGAAACTTATTCATTTACTTTATACGGAATATTATCCTAGAATTGATAAAGTACGTGTTGAAGGTGTTTCTTTTCGAGAATTTAGTTTTTAGTCTCTCATTATAATTCTTCGTTCTTTTAGGTTACCACTGATGATTTTCGTGGCCCGTTAAGTAGATTGAAAGAATTCCTAGAGAATGTTCTGAAAAGGCGCAAGTTCGAAGAACCCGTTGGAATGATTCATCCGAACTTTTGGTAGTACAGTTTTGAAGGCTTTTTCGTGTTATTTTTCTAAATGAAATTGTATTCATGCGATGTGATAAATCCATGCATCAACATTTTTGTATTTTATGTTTTGAATTTTTTTTTTATCGTGCAAATATGAAAATTACTAATAAAATTTTAGTGAATGATATTGTTGTTTATTTACAAATTAATCTACAAGGTGTTTTATCGCGATGTAAACGCTTCATATTTTTTTGCTGATAATTTAATAAAGATGCTTCATTGACCAATGGTTTTGAAAATCTTTCTTAGAATTCAACTTTATGCCCTTTCACATACTCTAGATAGATACACCTTGAGCACTTTTGAATATACAAAGAAAAATCTTCATTTCTTGGAAATTATCGATGAAAATATTACATTGGATTTTCCACTTGCATCTACATATTATATCGAATACTACATTCCGATACACATCAATACGAAAGACAAAAAAAATTGAATTTTGAAAAATATGTGAAGACGGAATAAACATACCAACAAGTGAAACCGAAGATGAAAAGATGTTCATATAAAAAAAAATTGAAATAATGATTGAATCATTAATATTACAATCAGAGCCGTGCAGAGAAAATCTAGAAGGAGAAGTTATAAAAGAAAGAAAAAAAAATGTCGCGGAGGTAAATGCAGATTTTTAGCCCCGATGCGTCAAGTTGTGGGCCCTGAAAAAAGGCTAGGGCCCGGAAGGAAACCCCCTCCTTTTCCCCCTGAGCAGGTCTGATAAAAACAGAATATTTTACATTCGAATAATTGAATTATAATAAAATAAATTCTTATTAATTGTAGTTAAATTTAAATTAAATAATATTAATACGAGCGAAATTACAAAAAAGTGCAACTGGATATGAATGAAAGTTACAAGTGAATTCCCCCTCCCCCCAAAGTAAAAGCTAAGTAGAAAGGCACAATTTGCGCCAAAATGTAGAGTACGTACTAACTTAATATTACAAGGAGGACCTTTGCGAAAACATGGCTGAATTATACTCCCAAACTCTGTCGCAACTCGCAATGCAGTTTCTTGGAAAATGCCGAAATTATTAATCGTTCACTTATGCATGGCTAGTCAACATAAAAAGTATTTCAAAAAAAAAAATGTTTTAATAAATTTTGGTGTTACGAATATTTGAATTTTAGAAAAATAAATTGTCATATGACCCAAATAAGTTAATTTTTGATAGGAAAATTATTTTCACTTCACTGAAGAATAAATTATGAAAGCAAACCTGTAATAAATAGGATTGTACCTATAGTTTGTTATTATTTTAAATTTTCAGACCATTTCAAAACTACAATTGTCTTTTTCATTTTCAGTACATCAAAATTACACAACGCATAACTTCGACATAAGTATGCGATGGAGCTCTCAGTTTAAATTTTAAGATAGAAATTCTAATACTATATTTTCACGATAATTTGTTTTCGTCCATGAAAAATATCAAAAGAGCATTCACACACAATACATGATAGCAGCTTGAGTGGGAGTCAGTAACAAAGGTTTCAAACATTTTCAAAGTTATCTGTAAAAAATATAAAAGATGACTTTTTTTTCTGCATATTTTTCACGCTATTTCACTCTACTTATTCTCCACACATACACCAATTTTTCATAAGTATTATTACATTCCATATTCTCTGTTTTAGCTCAAATGTCCTGTATCACATATGCCTTGCATGAAGAAGTAAGAATTCTCGAAAGATGCTCAGTACCTTCTACTGTGTCAGTACTAAGATAAAAGACTATTTTTAAGCATCTCTGCCTCTTCAGAAAGTAGGTTAAGCTAACCACCATGTACAAGTATCACGAGTAATATCTACATGTAATATGAAGGAGATTACATGGAAATCGAATACCCCGTATAAATGCAATGAACAAAAACACGTTGACAAAGTGAAAAGGTTTTATTTCTGACAATAACAAAGTTATGCATCGCCCTGTCCTCTATTCAATTCAGCTAAGAATGCTTCTTTCTTATCAGCAACACGTTGTTTACGTTCTTCCAAGCTCAATTTAGCGGCGTTCCATCGTTTCTTGACGATCTTACTCTTGTCCTTTTCGGTTGATTTTCTTGTTGGATCAGCACGAATCGCTTCGTGGGCTTTAGTATACATCGGTTCCAACTAAGCGAAAGAAAGGGAACGTTAATAGGTGAATTTTCAAAAATACGAATTGTGGGAAAAATTAATACTAACATCGTCAGCGTTGATTCCCAATTTAATATATTTGGAAAATTGTTTCTGATACATTTCTTCATCGTCTTCTTGCAATCTGCGCATGTAATCGGCAACGTGACCACCGAAGATGTGCTTACGGTGGGTTTCAGCGTCGTATGATTTACCTTCGGCGCTGTATCCTGGGAAACGTTTAACGCTACGGAAAAACCAATTATTTAGATCACGACAAGAGGTACGCCAAGAATAGAGAAAATTTCGTAATATACCTGTGTGGAATGTTGATTCCACCATCAACGGCACCTTTCATGGCTCCGAAAACACGAGCACCAGTGCTGGTCTTGGTGAGACCAACGTCCAAGTAACAACGAAAAGCGTTAGGTCCATCTTCGACAGGCTCAACCGAGAACTCTTCGGCTGTTACTTCGGTACATCCTTCGTACAAACGATCAAGTCCCAATTTCTTCAACAACTGAAAATTATCCTTTACATTAAAATCAATTCAATTTATCGAAAAGGAAGATTGTTTCAATACGTACTCTACGAGCGACCAATAATCCGGTACAATAAGCGGCAGCGTAGTTGGTAAGACCAACTTTAATACCGTACTGCGGGAGTTCGTTACTGTAAGCAGCGCATACAATGATGTCACCGACAATTCTTGAGTACGCAATCTGTAAGTGAAAAGTTAAGGTTATTTTTTCGAAAAATGAACGAATCGGTGAATTATTTAATACATACTTGACACGTGATATTAGTGTTGGAAAATCTGACGATCAACCGGTACTTAGGAGTGGCATACTTGTTTTTGTCTTGTACCACTAGACGTTTACGAGCGTAATAATCCGTTTTACCTTCGCGACGCCTTTTAAATTTCACTTGGTAGCGTTTGAAGTATTGTTTGTTTTTAACAACTTTAACGAAACCCTATAATGAAAAACACCAAGATGATATAAGAAACACATTATCAACGCAGAGAGATATACATGTACTGCGATTAATACTGAATGATTTAAGATGAAGGAAAGTTATTAAATATTAAGCGGTAATGAAGTTTACATGAAAATGAGGACTCACCATTTTCGTTTACGTTAATTTGATAATTAACTTTATTGGACTTCAATTACTAACAGCTTGACCTAACTGGAAAGTTCAATTGAAGGATTACAGGGCGCCGATGATATTATTTTCACATTTCACTTTAAATATCCCTAACTGGATAGATAAATTAACAAAACGTGCACCACGAAGAAATTCACGTCGAACGTAGCGTAGTCGGGAATCGGAGAAATCGAGGAAGGAAAAACGTGAAATGAAATTTTCGTTATCAATTGGCTTTCGGAAAGGAATATACATTATAAGTTACCATCATTATATTTCGTAAATACACCTTGTGGTGTATGATTTAAAACTAGTTTGAAGCCGTACATAAAGTGTGATTTCTTGTTTTTTATCATTACCGGATGGTAGGCAATCAAACGTCAACAGCGAACCTAGCGTAAACTTTAGTAATGATGAGAGATGTCAAAATTAATTTAATTTTAATTTAATATTTCTACTTTAATTATTCCATTAATTAAATGTGTGAAGTTGGAAGTTCATTTTTGAACTAAACTTCTTGTGGTGTAACTGAATTAAAATTTTTCCTAATGAACTTGAACAGCAGTTTTGTTTTTACAAAAATGAACTGAACTATAAAAATCATGAACTTGGCACATTCTTGATATTTATTAATAAAATCTTCACGATTCATTCGTTTCAACGTCTTACTCATTCGTTGAAACTTTATAACAAAAAGAGATAGATTGAATATTCACGAAAAAAAAAAAATAAATAATAAAGAAACTAATATTGCTTTCTAATTCAAATCTTTTCAAGTCTTTTATTTTAATTTAAATTATTTATTGCATAAAAACAGAACAATTATTGAACATAAAAATAATCTGATGAATTCCTAATAAATCACATGATATAGAAATTCAGCTCTATTTACAATCATGATAAACTTAAATTAAACAGTTCGAAGTCGCACTAATAACAACAGAGAGACAGCATACTCATATCCCTCAGCATCATAAAATATCAATCCATCAAAATTTTAAAAATATAAGTACAGAAATAACGAGGAACAACAAAATCACAACTCTTCATCACTTAAATGTGAATGATGCAAATGAAAATTCACAATATAATCAGAATTAGTTCTCTGGACACTAATAGCAAAAGGATCAGTAGGATGGAAAATAAAAGCCACTAATCGTCTAGCAGCGGCTGGTACGCTTCTACCTAATACTCCAGCGTACATTTTAAACTTGAGAAGACCAGATTGACGTTCGTAAAATCTAAAAAGAATCAAAATGGTGAAAAAAATCAATTAATAAATCGCAAAATAAAATTAAAGAAACATATACCTGATAGGATGTTCGCCACATCCTTTGGGTCGCTCCATTGGAGATATCCATTTATCGTCGTAACTAAACAATGATAAATCTAGGTATGGGGTGCAACTATAGGATTGCGCGCTTATTGGTAACTGTGCAAGGAGCCTTCGAGTTGCTTCGGTTGGGCCACCGTAACGAGCACTTATGATGGTCTGTTTGAACCGTTGGACTGCCGATCTAGGTATTGAAAAAAATGGCATTACAAAATGAGTCTTTTTTTTTAAACGAAAAATTAGTAATCTTAAGATATACTCACCTTGCGTAGATATTATTCGAAGGTGAACACGTATACTGGGATTCTGAATTTAATTTTGCATTTCTAAAATGATCTGTAAAATTTTCCAACAAATACAGTAGGTCTTCTGAGGTATTTTCATACACAGCGATCACCTAAATATTCAAAATTACCAAATTTATGATAATCTTTAAAGTGTGCAGAAGTAAAAAAAATCTGTATTATCATACTTCAGTCGAAATAATATTATACACAACAAACAAGGAAGGTTGAGAATTGGTTTCGGTGGCTTTCAATACTGCCACGTCTTCCGAAGCATACTTTAGAAGTAAATGATTCTCATCTAACAACTGCATTTTCCATAGTCTTAATTCTCTAAACTAAAACAAAATAAATAATAATAACAGAAATAAATTTAATCATACAGATATTGATTTCTCATAAAACTCTTCCTTACTTGATCAAAATGAGTATAGAATTTTCTCAAAGCCAAAAAGTTTTGTGTTTCAGCTGAAATCTTCGCTGCTCGTTTGTATAAAAACACCAACAACCTATGTTTAAGCGAATTTATCGACGGTTCTCTAAATGGTTTAAGTTGACATATGCTGGAGGATGCATAAACAGACGAAGTAATCAAATAATCATTTTCATAACAGAATCTCCCTATAACTCTGATATTCACAAATAATCCATCCACAACTAAATAAATGTAAATAGTTTGATGTTGCACAGACAACACCGCCAATCTATCCTTATACAAGTACAATCCTTGATTATGCGATAAATATATTTTATCTACTTTAAAATTCAACGTATCACATAACCGTCCTGCTTCTAAATCTACCAAATGCAACGAAATATCTTCAAGAGGTAAACGAGTGTTTGGTGTGACAGCTTCATTGTTGGTATAAACTTCATAAAAATGCGGTCGTATATCTTCAGGGATATAAGCGGCCGAACCGACAATAACATAACGACAATCTTCAGTGAATAAACTACATTCTCGATTCAACTGTTTATTATTTTCAGCCACGTTGATAGTGTGTTTCAGCTGAAACAATCTGTTGAATATAGTATTCCTGATATGATCGCTCTCCGAATTGATCTTACTTCCAGTATATTCTCCTTCACATTTTTGAAGGAGATCTGCGGCTGCTGCGCATCCTTTATACTGGTATACTTCCAGTGAGGTTTGATCCGATGAAAAGGCGATGAAGTACTGCCCATTGGGACTGAATTTTCGCAGAAAACACGGTGGTTTTTCGACATTAACTACCGTAAAGTTTGGAAAGATATTCAAGTAGAATGAACGCGTTGCTTGGTGAGCTCCAATTCTATGGGAACCGTGTACTTCGCGATTCATTAAACGATACACGATATTCTGCTTGGGAATTCTTCGTGTTTGTATTTGATAAGGACCGTTGTCCATTTAATGTTTCGTGAAGGAGTAAACTGAATTATGCCATTACTTACGCACTCAATATCGAACGAAAGTGAAATATGAAGAATTTAACTGAGTATTGTTCACGGAAATCGCAACAGTTTGAAATTATTGCGAGTATTCAAACGTATTTCAATTTAATAGCGTAATCATTTTTTCATTTATCACTTAAAGTAATTGTTTCGCAAGTGTTTCCTGTTGCCACAATTTTCATCCGGTTACGTTCGGATAAATTCGGCTTGTTTCGGATTTATCGTGATTCGTGAACATTCGTGAAGCGAAATATTCAAAATTTTTAATTCAATTATTTGTTTTGTATTCTGATCAAGTTCTGAGTTTCTTCATTTTGGTGAAACTCAATGGAAATGCGCACTTGATAATTCATTCCAAATTTTCCAGCATTATATTGTTCTTTTTCATTCGTTCGTATTTTGTATTCATTGAGTCATTTGTACGAATGGGAGTTGTGAAGAAGGGGGGGAGAAGAAATGTCCATTGATAAAAAATTAAACATTTCTTATCATCGATCTCAGCAAACACCATTGGTTTTTGATACTCAAGTGTTCAGTTATTCCAGGATTAGATACATTTTTTCATTAGAACCATCTCGCTTAGTAATGACAGATTATGCTCAATTCAGTCGTATACATATGATTATATCAGCCTCATAACTACTGGAAATTACACACGCAATGCCGCTCGATTAAACCATGAAACCGAAACACTTCGATGACTTGGAACGCGAAGTAGTCCATCTCGCATTGTACTCCAGGCTAGCAATACTATTATTACAATTCATTTGCAACGTATTGATACCAGATCACCAAAACGATGCCTTTCTATCACCATTTAATGACATACCGAAAGCAACCTTAGATATAGCTGTAGACTGGTTACTTGGTGGTCTCGTACGTTGGGATGCCCAACACCATCTCCACATCTCCATATACGGATATGCGTACGAACAGTCGTTGGCATTTTTTCCAGGCTTCGCTTTGTGTATCAGGGCTATCAGCTATTTCGCTAAAATAGCCCTTTTTCCGTTAAACTTGGTTTCTGTTCATTTGATCTCATCTGTACTACTCAACTTAGTATGTTTTACTTTGGCAGCAAAAACACTTTTTAGACTAACTTATAAGAAATTACAAGATGAAAACGTCGCTTATTTAACGTGCTTTTTATTTTGTATAAATCCTGCGAGTGTATTCTTCAGCGCTCCGTATTCTGAAGCTTTATTTTCTTACATATCTTTTTCAGCTATGTTAAATGAAGGTATGTGGCAGAAGTATTTTTTGATAAGTATTTCATCGATTATTCGTTCCAACGGTGTGGTGAATGTAGGATTCCCGTTGTATGAGATGTTGAAGAAATTCTTCGCATCGCCCAAGAACTTCTTGAATATAATATCGTTAATATTTAATTCCATTGTGATGTTCGTGTCAACATTATTTTTATTCTTTTTGTACCAGATGTTCAGTTACATAAGATTTTGCGTGAATCACGAAGAACAATACGATTCCGAAATACTGAAAACAGCCATTTTCAAATCCTACGTTCTTGCTGGCCACGGTGTCAGTGGTATGTGCGAAAAGAGCCACGTAATTCCTTATTTTTACATTCAAAAAACATATTGGAACGTCGGATTCATGGAATACTTCCAATACAAACAATTTCCAAATTTTCTTCTAGCTTTTCCTATAGTTTATTTCGTTATCGTCGAATCTTTCAAATATTATAAGCGAAATATTGACTCAACTTTAACCCTTGGTTTTACCAGGTATCATCAAGCTTCCAAAGCAAGCTCTATATTCGAATACGTGGTTCATTTGAGCTTCCTTTTAGTCATATGTTTATTCTTTGTTCATATACAAGTAACCACCAGGCTGTTATGTTCTTCTAGTCCGGCTCTATATTGGTTAGCTGCTATGTTAATTTATTCTAAGGAAAATAAGACTGTATTTAGTTTAAACGATGTATCCCAATTGACCACTACTACATTCGCAATTTTTACTTATTGTTTGTCGTATTTCATATTCGGTACCGCGTTATTTTGTAACCACTATCCGTGGACTTGAGTTTATATTTATAAATAAATAAAGCTATTTGTAAAACTTATCAAATGTATATAATTTAACAAATTTTCTGCACATAAATAGGTATACAACAAAAAAAAAACCAAAACTATATAACGACGATGAATTATAACAAAAGCGTACAAATGTAGTGGAATAGTATAAATTAAGGCGAGCGATTTTTTTTTCCATTGTATCAAACAAATTGAAAGGTAAATACGATGATAAAGGTAAATCAAACGTATAGTATGAGAAGACAAGGGTGAAAATCTATCATATTATGAAAGAACGATGATTCGGCAACCATATAAAACATGGCAGTTCATAGGTTAAAAATGATTTCTACAGATAGGACACGACGATTTATTACTGGTGATGAACCAACGATACTGTAAAAGAAATAAAAAACAATTAATATGACAACTTCGTAGCTTCGATGAATAAATAAATTAAACCATATTTACCAAACATAACGGGTGGAATTTTTTGTGACAAGTTTTACACGATTGTTTGGGTAACTGGTAATTGCTGCTGTGAACGATTGAAAAGCATATGTAACATTCTTCGACACCTTCGAAAGCTTTATCCACGTTACTTTTCCATGACATGATACCGTCACGAATTAATCCATTCTAAACAAATAAAAAAAATGTATACCGCCATGCCACATTATTGGAGCTGAGTTTTTAATTGGGGCGTGTTATTTATGGGCGTAATACTAGAGGCCAAAATCCCTACATTATGCCTTTCAAAAACACCTAAAAACTTGGAAAACTTTAATTTTCAACTTTTCATATAAGCCACATTTTTTAGATAATAACCCCTTATCCTTCACTCCAAAACCACGTGTAAAGGTGAACTCGAGATATGGATACTTCTCATAGCAGCAATTCATGAAAGAAAAAAATTAATGAAGTTATCACTTTTTCCTATTCATCTCCACACATGTATATTAATCACTTGATAAAAAATTTTTATTAAAAAAAAAACTTGAGGAAAATAATGTAGTTTTTAGATATTTTTCATGGCAAGATTTTTCTATAAAAAAATTTCTTGAAGTAAGGACTTATCAAGAAGAAAACCGTAAAAAATTTGCTGAAAAATTCATAAAAAATTTACTCTCAATGGGATTCGAACCAGGGACCGCTCAACACTCAGTCCATTCAACCACAACGGGTTGTTGGTAGAATTGCAGTGAAAAGGATATTGAATCACACAAAGTAAATAATATGTACCTACGCTTGTGGGAAGTGAAAAGGAAGGTAATGACATCATTAATTTTTTCCTGTCATGAGTTGTTACTCTTCTAATTACTAGTGATCATATGAATCTACGTTTTTCAAATCTGAGCAATCTGAGTCTTCTCAACCCTTCCTCAAATTTGTGCGATGCACCATTCTGGATGCATTTTTACAATTTTATAAATTTAAAAACATTATAAAATCAACCCTGTAATTAACAGATACAATGGCGTGATAATCTTGGCAATTACATACGCCAGTATAAATAAATTAAAAAAAAAAAAAAAAAAAAAAAAACTTGAAGAAAATATTGTTCTTAATGTTGAGAGTTCTTTTTTTTTCAATTTATTGTTAATGTAATTCAGGTGCTGTCTTAACATCAGAGTAACACAACGTTTGCCACCCATGCTCTCACAGATGTTTTGTAATAGCCAGACTTTTCATTAAAAACTCAGCTAAACAGACAAACTAATTATATTACTTGGTTGCTTAAAACAAACTAATTTCGTTACTTTGTTTGCAATAACAAGCTAATTTCTTCGGTTGGTTTATTAAAACAAACAATTTTGTTACTCTGTTCCCACTAACAAGCTAATGTCGTTTGTTTGTTCGTTATAACAAACTAATTTTGTTAGTTTGTTGTTTACAATAAGCTAACTTTGTTCAAACAAACCAATTTTGTTAATGTGTTCGCTTAAACAAACTAATAAACAAACTAATATTTCATTGGTTTTAGTGGTTAGTTCGTTCGTTAAAACAAATCAACTTTGTTAGTTTACTTAAACAAACTAATTTAGTAAGTTTGTTGGTTATAATAAGCTAATTTCATTCAAACAAACCAATTTTGTTAATCTGTTCGTTTAACCAAACTAATAAACAAACTAATTTCATTGGTTTTAATGGTTAGTTTGTACGTTAGAACAAACCAATCTTGTTAGTTTCTCCGCTTAAACAAACCAACTTCGTTTGTTTGTTTGCTAAAACATAACCAATTTTGTTATTTTGTTTACTTAAACAAACCAACTATGTTAATTTGTTCGTTAAAACAAACTAATTTCGTTAATTTGTTCACTTAACCAAACTTTAAAACAAACTAATATTTCATTAGTTTTAGACTTTTAGTGGCTAGTTTGTTCGTTAAAACAAACCAACTTTGTTAGTTCACGTAAACAAACTAATTTAGTAAGTTTGTTGGTTAATCTGTTCGCTTAACCAAACTAATAAACAAACTAATTTCATTGGTTTTAATGATTAGTTTGTACGTTAAAACAAACAATCTTGTTAGTTTGTCCGCTTAAATTAACTAACTTCGTTTGTTTGTTCGCTAAAACAAACCAATTTTATTAGTTTGTTCAGTTAAACAAACCAATTTTATTAGTTTGTTCAGTTAAACAAACCAACTATGTTAATTTAATTTGCTCGTTAAAACAAACTAATTTTGTTAATTTGTTCACTTAACTAACTAATAAACAAACTAATATTTCATTAGTTTTAGACTTTTAGTGGCTAGTTTGTTCGTTAAAACAAACCAACTTTGTTAGTTTACTGAAACAAATTAATTTAGTAAGTTTGTTGGTTATAATAAGCTGATTTCATTCAAACAAACCAATTTGGTTAATCTGTTCGCTTAACCAAACTAATAAACAAACTAATTTCATTAGTTCTAATGGTTAGTTGGTACGTTGAAACAAATTAATTTTGTTAGTTTATTCGCGCGAAAAAAACTTATTTCCTTAGTTTGTTCGTTAAAACAAACTAATTTTGATACTTTGTTGGTTGTAATGAGCTAATTTCATTCAAAAAATTGATTTTGTTAACCTGTTTGCTTAAACAAACTAATTTCATTAGTTTTAGAGGTTAGTTCGTTCGTTAAAACAAACCAATTTTGTTGGTTTGTTCGCATAAACAAACTAATTTCATTAGTTGGCTTGTTGTAACAAGCTAATTTTGTTCAAAGAAACCAATTTCATTAAAACCAAGTAATTTTGCTAGTTTCTTTATTAGAGGTTGAAACAAACTAACTAATTTCGTTGATGATAACATATCTTCAATTAGTTAAAAATACTTATAACTTCTTCAAACTTACTTGATGAGCGAGGTACATATTCAATTGCTTGGCCCATGTTCGCCACCTACTAGACAATAATACCACTTTACTACTGTCCACTTTAACGAAACCAAGCGGATGATTGGGTGCTAGTTGCATGGTAATTTCCATAGTAGCATCTTCGATGGTATACGTAGCCACAATCTGCCTGGTGGCTGGATATCCTTTCATCTGAAACCGCAATGAACATTGTATTGTCGAACGCTTACTTATCTTGCTTTTTATTCTCAAGAATGAACCATCTTACTGAAAATTTATCGATTGGTTTTTCCCTCTTGATGGCCTTCATTTCTTCCATGATTAAAGTAGGTGAAACAAATTTCGTGGTTAGTTTGTCAACCACGAGCGAATCTTTATGATCTAAGCTCTTCCACCATTGTCGAACAAAAGCGGGTAGTAACCATAAGGACATATAATATAGTCGGCATACTAGAAGGGTCAACTTCGAGGTATCCCAACGATCTGTAATTTAATACAGAATGCGTGAATAATGGTAACTCTATGGCCATTATTTAAGGCAAATTTATGTACCCACCTTCCAACGTGAATCTAGGTTCGGTTGAAAATAACTCGCGGATTTTCTTGATCACCGGATCGGACAGATTATTTTTATGCACTTTTTCTGGCATCAAAGCCAATAAATTATGTAAGAAGATTTCCATATATCCTTCTTCCCTGTGAACCGAATCTTGTAAAATATAAATAAAGTTGCAATTTACAAACAAAGAAAAGTAAGTAGAATTCGTACTTAAGCCAGGACGCGTATCTGTATCGTACTTGAGCGGAGGCGTTTTCGCACATACGTATCACCACCATCCAGACCAACAGATACGAATGTACGTACACGTACGAATCCGTATTCGGATCTAATACCCTTTTGTCTCCGTTTCTGCGACATAAAAAATCCTCAATTAGATAATATCCTCATTACCCTGATTTCTCAAGTATAATACGCACTTATAACTCGAAAGTACTATGTTAACTATAGTTTGCAGCGACGATATTGATAATATCTCTAAGGTTAATTTTTCTTCCATATCTTCGACGACGGAAAGGCACGAATCTTGACTCACCATTTCGGAGGATAATCTGATACAAGAGGAGGAAAAATTAGGCATACTTAAGGATTCGATTTTCTTCGCTGATAAAGCTGTACTTACTCGACGAAAATATAAAATGCAGCTAGTCGCACCGGCGTGCAATAACTTTGAATTAAATCGGAACAAGCGCACAGCCAAAAATTTAAATCCGGTCGCACCACGAATTGTATGAAATCCACGTGAGTGATGATCAAACCACTCAAGGTATTTAGTACTAAAAATTGCTCCACATTTCTGCATCCTTCGCTTTCTGAAATTAAACATGGAATTAAAATACGAGTTCATATCATTTTTTTTTTTACTTTTAGTTAGATTTATTTTTTTCATTCAGTAGGTTTTCTTTTTAGTTGAGTTTAAGCTATTACAATCTACCAGATCTGAAAAAGATAGGAAGAGGGAGGAAGAAATTTTTCAGATTTCACGTTTCATACCTCTTTCCATAATTATAGTAAATATCGATTTTTTTTTTTTTAATACAATTATATCACATAATTTTCACCAACTCATAATAGGAAGGAGTGAGAATATAAATTACTCAAAATACAGTCATAGGATTTCCATATGAATATATTTAGGTTATTCATTCAGATTTTGGAAACAACATAAAATAATGGCTCACTTTAATTTCGAGGGGTCTCTCAATTCTCAAATTTTTCGTTCACAGTCTCGTATGATAGTGAGTCACGAACATAAACATATTTGACATTTCAGTTTTCTAAGTGGAGTTGGAACAAAAAACATTTTTTTTTTTAATGAGAAACTTACAATCTGAAATTTCAACCAGTCAAGTTAATATTTATATCCTCTGTAACTGGGTCAAAATTTGAAAATTTTATGACACTTCAAAAAATTTTCAAAATAAACAGTTTTGGCAAAATTGGAAATTTTTTGTATTTAAGAGCCAATTTTATTTTCTGAATTTCAGAAAAATAAGTATTCACCTTTTTTTTCAATATTCAGGGGTTTAAAAACAATTCATTATTTGACTCTTTACCTAAGAGTTGATTTTTCCAGAAAATTATGAACTTTTATGAAAATTATACGAGAACTAAAGTTGTAAAAGTTGAAAATCGCAACGACTTAAGCTATTCAATTCTCTTTCCGAACTTTTATTCTTGAGACATGGAAAAAAAATTGACTAATAAAGCTTCAAAGTTCAAAAGCTCAACTTTCGACGAACTTTCATGAAAAATGCATAGAACTAATGTTGTAGAGAATGAGTTTCGTCAGAATACATTTTTTCTTTTTGAACCTTCATTCATGAGATTTTCGCAAAAACTTGAAGAAGCTTCGAAATTCGAAAGCTCCACTTTCAGCAGACGGATCGGCTTCAAAAACAATAGAACTCTTAATTTCCACTTCCACCTATCTTCCAAATTTAGAGTCAATCCGTCAATTTTTACTCGAGTTATCGTCGGAGAACGGAAATAAACAAAATATACAAAAATCCATTACTTAAAAGCTAAGTCTACCAAAAATTGGACGCTAAAATTTCTTTCAGTCTTTGGACTACAAAATATGACTTCAGATGTAAATCAGTTTATAACTGCCCAAAAACTAATTTTCTTTTAGCCTTTATCCTAGAGCTGTTCACGACGTAAAAAAAAAAATTTAAATATGTATTTCAGATCTTAGACTTCATATTGATGGAAATGATAAAGCCTGAGAGTTGAGTTAGGAAGCTGGAATGTTATGATGTCCTTCTGAGGTCATTCAACTACTGAAATTCCCTTCACTTTTCGAAAAAATTCGAAAATTTGGTCACTGTTCGAATTAAAAATTGATTTAATGCGACGGATGAATCAACATTTGAGGAACATTTTAGAGATGCCAAACGGCTCGAATTGAATGAAAACTGACAGCAAGATTCACAACATATCTAATATCCAACTTCTTAGGTGGTTATATGAGGGGAGAGGGGGGGAATAGGGATTCTCAGCTTGAGTATTGAATGCGAGTATAAAAAGACTCAATACTATTATGATACTAATGATTGCTGTATAAATGAAGTATACTAATAATACAAGTCAGGGCCCTCCCGTGCAACATACTCCTATTAAGAACTAATTTCCATCAATACCGCATGGCTGCTTACACTTTTTTAAATTTACTCGATATTATTTTTTTATTTATTTTTTATTGTGCCAACTGCAACACTGGCTAGAGACACATTTGCTGGAGAGTCAAGTCTAGATGTTCTGGAACACATTAGTTTTAGGAAGGCGAATAGGGACTATTGCTGAGGATAACTATAAATATAATTTTTGATGTTTTCTTCAACTCGTCCCCTTCCTTCACCACGTACCAGCTAGATTCTTCCAATTGTACGAAATTATGGTATGAGTTTCGGCAGCAAAAACGTTATTCCATTCAATAAATAATTTATCCGAATAAGTCACATTGGAGGCCAACTTGGTCATCGATTTGAACATATCACAAACGGACGAAATAAATATACACATCTGCGAACACAACAAATCCATGATTTCACGTTAGTGTAATACTATTACCCACAATTATCATCAATTCGACCACTTTCACTGACTGGTAAATTATAATGAGGATGTTCTTCGTACGAAGCGCTGCTACAAGTCTTGTGTATACTCTGCATCCACGATGCTAACGCTATCATCATGAAATCCGTTCTTTTATCAGTCATCAGGGGAATTTTACCGTCCGATACTACGGACAGGAATCGGCATACGGTTGCAGCTAACATAATTTCCGATGGTTTACATTCCATTAAATTCCTACAATTATTGCATCATTTATTTTGCGAACTATTTCACCGAGGGTATTTCAATATTACGTACTTGTTGAAGGTAGATTCGAGTTGTTTTTTGTGAATCAATATCGTATCTAACCAATACCATATGACACGATCTTGATCCGGGGTAAACTTATGTTCTTTGTTGGCTCGTAAATAGCACGTCAAAACCGAGAGTTTTTCTTCGTCTAATTTCGCATCCGGCGAGTACATTTCTACTTTAAATTGAGCCACTCTGGCGAACAACTAAAACGAAGAGGTTAAATGTGAGTATTTCGTTGACGATCGAAAATAACTCGATTTGCCTTAACGAACGTACTTCCGATATATGCAACATGTAGCTTTTTAGACGATAATCGGATACATCGTGACATTTCATGATCTCCTGATAGGCCTCGTTAACGTTACCGCCTTCCATTAATTCGACAAATAAAATGAATAAAGCTTTAGCCCAAAAACCTCCGCATTGAAATGCCTTATTCATGATAGCCAGTTTTAATAATAAAATAGGACTACGAGGGTGCATTTTGACGATGGCGCTGGTAATAGATTCCAACTCGGTTAGATTCGTTTCGGTGATGTGATCGTAATAACGAGCCTAGAAAATTCGACAATATATAAATAAACGTCTCGAGCTATAAAATAGAAATCACCGTAGAAGAGAGTACGCACGTGTTTGAAATTCTCGTGAAACGATTTCAACACTGCTAGCAAATAAATAACGTAAACGACGCTTTCGTTTAGCTTCCCTAATCCGTGTTTGGATAAAAACGGTTCGTAGATTTCCTTCTTACACTCTTTGTCTTCGCTTTTCGGGTATATTTCGTCTAATAAATAATTATTTATCACAGTAACGATGTAATAAGCGACGTTGAATAATTTGGCAACCGATGAGAAACATTCGTTGATATCATTTTCGGCCTAAAATTCGAATAACGAAATTAGATGAAAAAAAAAATAAAAATAAAGTTAAATTTTTCGCAAAACTCTAATCTCGTACTTTATTCTCAGAATTGAAAATATCGTCGGTAGAATCGCTAAGCGAAGCTGGAAATCTACAAGTCATCGAGCCATTATAGAATTCCGCCTTTAGGCAGGCATTCACGACATTCGATTCCATATTAGCGTGACAGTATTGGACGGCGATTTTTAAGAATACCTCGCATATTAAACTGGTGACATCGGCGTAGGTGGCCGAAGCACCGTCCAGCACTTCGTCGTCGTACATGTGACGTACTTCTTCGCTGCTAGAGGCTTTGTTCACCTCTAAATTCATAGGTAGGCATTCGATATAGGTGCAGACGAAATTAATTATGTGTTTCATATCCTCCACTTTGCATTTGCTGGGGACAGACAATTAATACGTGAATTAAAATACAATTGTTTTCGTCATTTTTCCTCTTTTCTTAAACGGTGGTCTTTATACGTGGATTTCATAGCCATATTTATGAAATTTCGGTGAAAGTATTTCTGCAAGGTAATTCATATGTATACAATGAGTCTAGTAAACATAATTTTTGATAAAGGAATAGAGAAATTTTTAAAGGGATATAGGTAGCCGACAATGAAAATAAAGTTTAAAAAAAGCAAATATTTTTTTTTTTCAATTCTCAATTTTATTATGTAGGCCTGTATAAGCAGGACGGTTATTAGTTTTTGAATTTGCACCTTAAATTGAATTTAAAAATAATAAAAAAAAAAATTAATAAAAAAAATTATTTTAAAATTAAATTTATCATTTTGAATTAAATTATTTTTTTTAATAAAAGGAAAAATTAAAATTAAAAATAATGAAAATAATATTATTAATAAACCATAAAATTTATTGAATAGAACGTAAAATAGAATAAAAATTTTACGATGGTTGGAAGTTGAATACGGAGAATTTTGTTTTTGGTATTTGGGACATGCACTCTTAAGGTATTTATTTTATTTTTTTAATTTTTGTAAAATTCTTTCACGCACCAATTTTTTTTTCAAATATTCTAGGCATTTATCAATTTTTAAAGAAAATACCAATGCATTATTTAATTTTTTTTTTCAGGAAAGCGTCATGAATTTTGCGTTCTGCGCAAACATAATGGATAGCAACAGCTGAATTAATTTAAAATTATTGCCAAAAAAATTTGAAATGATTTTTCCATGATTTTTTAGATTTTTTGAATTTTATTAGCATTTTCCTTGTTTTTGGAGCCCTTCAATTTCATTAAATGTCTCTGTGTTTCATATTTAGGATATTTCAACCATAAAGAATAGCATAATTTTTATTGTGGTTTCAGACCAACTTTTTAGTATATAATATACAGGGTGTGCCAAAAGTAAGTTACCTCAAAAAATGCATAAAAGAACTATAAATAATGGTGATAAATGTTTAAAACTGTTCCCTTTGGGGGATCAGATCGAACATCTAACATGATTATTCATTGTGATGTTTCAATGTATTTTTTGAAATAAAAACAAAAAAAGAACGAGAATTTATTTTTTGACACAGTGCACTTACTTTTGTCACACCCTGTATATATACATATTTATCCACCACTCGTAGCGTCAGCGGGTATTCATGAAATTAGCTCAAAATTTGGTGAGATTTTCTTCCAAGTTCGAAAAAGTTATTTATTTATTCTTTCCATACACCTCAAATGGCGGAGCACTCAAATTCTGAGGGCGGCTGGAGAAGGAGCAAATAGATCAAATACTTTATTTTTGATTTCATATGAAAGAGCAAGTCACGGATGCCAACATATGCAAATTTCAGCTCTTCAAGTGGATATGGAAAGGAGTTAGAGTAAAAAACAGCTTTTTGAGGAAGGTTTGAGTTATGAAATTTCTTGAATTTTCCATATCTCCTCATCAAATGAACCTAAAAAGGTCAAACTTTGTGCGTGTGGTTAGTTGGTGACCAGAATATGATCTCTTGAATTTGGATCAAAATGGATTAAAAATGGCAGATTATAAAAATTTGAGTAGAGTTTGAGGAGCCTCAATAAAAATGTAATTAATATGAATTCATATGATTATTGGGAACGAGAAGTATACAATATCCCCAATTCACCACCATACATGATGTTGGAGGGGAGGAGAGGTTATCAACCTGAAAATGGGGGGGGGTCCACGAAAGATCAAAAATTTTTAATTGCGATTTCTTACGATATAATGAACCCAAGTGACTAACCTATTCTAATTTTAGCTTCAGAAGTGTAGTTGGAAGGGAATTAGAGCAAAGAACAGCTTTTTGAGGATGTTTTGAGTCATGAAATTTCTGAAATCTTCCATACATACTCACTGAATCAATCTGCAAAGGTCAGACTTCGTATTCGGAGTTGGTTGGTGACCACAATATGACCTCTTCAATTTGGGTCAAAATGGATACAAAATGGCGGATTATCAAAATTTGAGTAGAGCTTGAGGAGCCTCAAATTAGTAAAAATATAATAAGTAATTATTCATATGATTATTGGGAATGAGAAGTATACAATATTTCCAATTTACCTCCACACATGATGTTGGAGGGGACGAAAGGTTATTGACCTGAAAATGTGGGGGTCCACGAAAGGTCGAAAAATTTTTATTGCGGCGTCATATGATATAATGAGCCCAAGTGACTAATTTATTCTGACTTTAGCTTCCCAAGTGAATTTGGTGGGAGTTGAAGCAAGAAACCTCTTTTGGAGGGGAAATAAATACAAGAAATTTCATGACTCTTCCATATCTCATCACTAAATCGACCTAGAAAGGTCAAACATCGTGTGTAGAGTTAGCTGGTGACCAGAATATGGCTTTTTCAATTTGGGTCAAAATTGTTACAAAATGGCGGATCGTAAAAATTTGAAGATAATTTGAGGAGCCTCAAGTAGTTGTTATTTGAGAAATATGTGTTCATATTATTATTGCATGGCAAGAAATGCCACATTTGTTCCACATTCATCTTACGTGGTTCTGGAAGCGATAGGGTAAAGGTTTTCACACTTGGTATTGGGTGTGGCCTGTAGTCATGAAGGGGTTAGCAACGTTATTTACAAACCTGAACAAGCCCAGTTAAAAACTCAGCTCCAGTAATGTAGCATGGCTGCTTACGTTTTTTTTTATTTAAATAATAGAAAACCATAGGCGAGGTGATGAGAATACATTCCAGATATGAATTGTAGAATACTAAATATTTACAATTTTTTACAATAATTTTCAAAACATTTTTTTCAACATGATAAATTTTTTATTGGAGAAAAAAAAAGAATAAAAAATTGGAACTCATTTTCAGATGATGGAGGGATATTTATGATAATAAAATTATTATTAATATTTTTTTCAAATTTTTTTCAGTACAAAGACCACCTCATTATACTAAATATTTACAATTTTTTATAATAATTTTCAAAACATTTTTTTCAACATGATAAATTTTTTATTGGAGAAAAAAAAAAAAGAATAAAAAAATGGAACTCATTTTCAGATGATGGAGGGATATTTATGATAATAAAATTATTATTAATATTTCTTTCAAATTTTTTCAGTACAAAAACACCTCATTATACTAAATATTTACAATTTTTTATAATAATTTTCAAAACATTTTTTTCAACATGATAAATTTTTTATTAGAGGAAAAAAAAGAATGAAAAAATGGAACTCATTTTCAGAAGATGGAGGGATATTCATAATAATAAAATTATTATTAATTTTTTTTTTCAAATTTTTTCAGTACAAAGACCACCTCATTATTTCCATACATCTCACAACCATACCTTTTTTCCACCAGCTCAATAACAGCGAAAGCAAACTGCTCGGTTACATTGATAAAATCCGGGCTAGTACATCCGAATATCCTTGCCAACGTTTGCACCCCCATCACCCAAGCTTCGTTGAGCACATCATCGTCGTCGACGTGATTATCGACATCGCAACCGTACAAAAATAAATATCCTATCGTGCTGGTAACGACCGCGTGATTTTTACGCAGCAACGGATAATTATGCTCTTTAAATACTTCTTTGAGTACTTTGGCGATACAAGATAAATTATCTTTATGAGGTTGCTGCGGATGTGCATTAGCCGGAACTGTGTCGTGAAGTAAAGAGTCGCGGAATACTTTTAAAATTTCTAATTTCGTTTCTTCGTTCGTGTAGCTTTCTGCGCAAGAAAAATAAATACCAGTGATTTTTCAATACACGTATATAATATAGGAGTAAATTTAGTAATCTTTTTTACCTCCGTTTTTGGGCGCTTTGAAACAAGTCTTTAAGATGTTCACTTTCTCCATAGACGGAGGATAGGTTTTAGATACTTCGTGGGCGAACGCGTTTAGCGTCGATTTAAAGTACGAACCGGATAACCATTTTCGTACGGACGGCTGCAACTGACTATCGCTGGCGAGATTTAAACATAATTCTAACATACTGCTCATATGATCCTATTTATAAAAAAATTCATTTAAACCCATCGAGTCAATATAACAAAAATTTCGATAATTCAATTTTTCCAATTTTATTTACCTCGCTGATATTATTTAAAATGGTTAATTTTTCGTCATCTTTCAAATACACTAGCAAATGGAACAACACGTTCAACACCGCATCCACGGAGACCCTATTATCACTCAACCAACTCCTCATGGTTTTATACAGCAAATCGGACGTTTCACCTTCGGCTCCGTTATCCGGGCACGCTGTATGGACCACCTCGGTTAACTTCTGATAATAGCATTTCTCGCTGAATAAGTTCAACAAGTTGCATAACTGGTTAACGAACAAATACGAATGGGGGGATTTTTGTATGGCGTCGTAATACTCTTGTATTAAATCGTTAACAATTATATTGAGCTCATTGGTGAAATATTCGTCGTTGCCTAAATGAGGACTACTCGAGGTTAACTCGTTACTCGGTCGATCCGTAGAGGGCGAATTATTGCGCGCGTTTTGTTCGTTAGCGTTATTCTTTTCAGCCGACGAGAAAAATTTCACCTGCGAAAAATACCACGTGAAATGCGCCTCGTAATTGCGTGAAATTGATCGAATAATATCTCACCCTATTTTGCTTCTTTTGCCTAACGTCGCTGGGATTTTTCAACGCGTTTATCACTCTCTGGTGTATTCTCAGCTTTTTCTCCAGTTCATCTTTAGACGGTACTGGCACAGGAGACTCTTCCGATTCGGGTTTGGGCACCCTAACTGAAGTCATGGTTAAGACGCGTAACGCGGCCCACATATACACGAGCAGCATTTTGTATACTTTATCGGGTGTATTACGCATCTTACCCCAGTACCTGAGTAACGCCGATAAATGTAGGTAAATGGACGATGTAGCCGGAAACCAGGAGATCTCGTTTAACGATTTTTTTATTAATAGAATCACCTGCGGAATTTTAGCCATCATTATTAGTACATTATTGAGGGTGAAATTCGCACGTATCGATGTACTTACGAAATTATCAACTAGTGATAAACAAAGCTCTTTATTTTCGTCGTGTTTTTTAACCACATAACACAGGCATTCGAAGAAGGCATTCACCACAGCTTCAGTTTCCGAAGCGCTTCTCAAGGTCTTCGGATTCGTTAATCTGAAAAATAATAAGCGCGAAATTCCAATGACGTTTAATTATACTGAATTGTAATTATCGAATATTTTTCTTCAATTATGTAGCCGTTGAATTGGCGAATGCGTTGAAAAAAATTCACATGATCGTCGCAATGAAGCAATTCAACCTTTAAATGATACAGCGTGTATAATCCTGTATAAATTTTTATTGAATTTTCAAGAGCTATTTTGAAGAGATGTGTTCATAGGCTTATTAGGAAGAGGCTATCATTAGCTTTATATTCACTGAAGGTTTCCTTCCATACGTTAAGAATCGAACTTTTTATAAATTTTTAAAGATGAAAAATAACAATAGGAATTTTTTGTTAATATATTGAAAATATTAGACTAAAAAAATTTTAGTGACCCTGAAAATGATTTTAATAATTTCTCGAGAATATAATATGACATTTAAACATTTAATCCTATTACAGGAATCAATAACTTAAAAAAATCAAATATTTGTAAATAAATAATAAATAAAATTATGAGCCAATTTTGAAGAATTTTTTTTTTTATTGAGAAAAGGCTATCATTAGTTTTATATTCATTCAAAGCTTTTTTTTTTTTGTTTTGTTTTGTGCCGTGTACTGCCGCTTAGGCCAGAGGCACGTGGTATTTAACGGTGGTTAGATTAAGTGAAGAAGATTAGCTTTTTTGAGGAAGGTGAAGAGGGAAATTATTTTTGAAAACTTCAATACCTTGAAATGAATTTTTTATAAATTTTCGAAAACCAAAAATGAAACATTCTTCAGTTCAATTTACGCTGAAATTATTAAATTGAAAAATTTTTAAATAATCCTGAAAATGAGTAAAAAAAATTTTCAAGGTCACAATACGAAATTTAATCTTATTCAAAGAATCACTAAGATTAAGAAAATCAAGAATCATAAATAAATAATAATAAAATTAATACATCAACGAGCCCAATTTTAAATCAACAATTTAATTCTATCATCGCAGTTTTTCGAGAAGCTAAATTTTGATTTTTGTAAGTCAAAATTTTTTCTCAAATTCTTAAAGTAATGTATATACATTTTTTTGGTTTTTAATGCAAAAATGTCAATAAATTCGCATTTTGCAAACATATGCTGGACAAGTAATGCCTGTTTTCCAATATTCATCTTCTATTTAGGTTGGATAACCTTCTACAACAATTAGGTTTATTAATGTATTATAAGTATATAATATATATATATATATATTCTTTTTTCAGAAAGAGATTTTTTCATTTTCGTCAAAGACTTATGACTGGGAACCGATATCAATCTTCCACCTAATACGTGAATCCTCCCCTCTCCATTCTCTCTGGAAATTCTTTAAAAGTAATTCAATATCATTTTCCTAAGAAATCTGGCTTTTTCAATTCAATCTATAAGACACTGGGAAAATAAAATAATATTTCGGAAAATAGCATTATCGTTCAAGCTGGGAGAAACTTTCAAAAAAATAATAAAACTTTGAAAAAATATAATAAAAATTATTTTTAAAAACAATTAATATTATTTTAGAAAGGAATATAATTTCCGACAAATAAAAAAAAAATTAAAATTTATTCTACCTTTTAAAGTCATTAAAAACTTTCTTATACAAAAATTTCAATGAAAAAAATTTTAAATACCTTAAGAAATGTATAACAAATTTAACATTTGCAAGATGAAATTTTTTAAATGAAGTTTTTGAAAAAAATACATATATATACAATATTACGAGTTGAGAATTTTACAAAAATTATTCAAACTAAGATTTCAAAAAAAATTTAAATCCATTTAATATTGCTCCGGGATGACCACGTTGCCTCGGACCTCGTCCTCTCCTTCCTATCTGATTCCAAACTCCTCACACTCATCTAACCCCTTGTCCGTGCCTCTAGCCCCGTAGCTGTACATGGCACGTAAAACAAAAAAAAAGTAAAAAAAAAAAAAAAAGTAAAGTTATATGTTTAAAAACATAAATAAGACACATGATTCCAATTAAGTCTCTAATTTAGTTGTGGTTAGCGTCACGTTAAATTGTAAAAAAAAAAAAAAAAAAAAAAAGGCATTAACTGATAAAATTAAATTATTAATTCGAATATTTTCACTCGAAAATTTCAACACTACTTGAATATACCGGAAAATTTTATTAAACCTGAGGAAAGTAACAAACTCTGCATACCGAACCACTTCCGATTCCTTCGTTTGAAACGTCTATTGCACCAACTGTAGCCTTTCTTTCATTTTTCAAGTGCCTCTAGCCACTCGACCGTACACTCACGTAAATAAAATAGAAAATATGAGTTTGAACTAGGTCATAAGGGAAAGAAGTGGAAACATGGACGCGATGGCGGGAGGAGGGGACTTCTTCGATTCCCCTTTAGAAATATTAACATATTATTTTTGAAAGCTTTTGAAAATCCCTTCACATAAATCTAGGTGTAATAAGCTTCTCCAGGGAAAATGGACTTTTTATGAGAAAGAAGGTTGTGACTGGCTGAACCTTGAATATAGATGTTATGCAAGTGATGCGATGATAGCTGAGTTTTTAAGATTTTAGATGGATGAGGGCGGTGGCGGGGGGAAATAAGAAGTGGAGGACTGAAGATGCCGCATTAGTGGATTTGGCAAGGTCATAGACGATATCATTTCCTATGATTCGAACGAGGCTGGGAGTATATAAAGTAATTTAATCGATATTACATTATTGTATACACTTATGGTATAATGAAATTTCAAGATGAAAAAATTTTCAGCTATATTTGAAAATGTGTGACAAAATTTCAACACACCCGCGTTTATCCTTAATGACTGCAATAGTTACACTTATGAAGATAATTCGAAGAAAGAAAAATTTGAACCTTACGCAGCTTTACGTCGTGTAAAGCAGCTATGTCCAAATAAGGCACATTAAAAAAAATTGGTCATCTTAAGAATTTTTCACACATTTTCAAAATCGTTAAAAAAATTTTTAATCCGGAATTTCAACATGCACCACGTTCCTGAAATTTGATTTTTCCATATTGAAAAATTCGTAAAAAATTCAATTTCAATGGTACAAAAAAAAACCTTTATAAGAATATAAGCTAATGACAGCCTCATTTCAAGAAGTCTACATAAAAAAATTCTTGGTTCAAAATTGAGCTCAAAAATTCAATAATAATTCGTACAGGTTTTGTAGAAAATCGAATATTTGGCTTTTCCACCACGAGGTACGATGCTTTACCATTCTGAACCAATTGAATTAAACATAAAATATTAAGAACCACTTTTACTAAAAACATCACAAATTTAATCAACGAATTAAGTTCTGAACCAACTCTGTAAAATAGCTTCACTGCTTCTTACGCTTTATGCTACCAGTTAACCATCTAGTTAATAGAAAGCAAACATATATGAGTGAAAAAATCAAGATCTAACAATACCTACCCGGCGATAATATTCGAAAATAATTTCAAATAAAAATCTTCTATTTTCATATTCTGAGGAATTTGTATTTTACTTAATAAAGGAAGGAGGGAAAAATAAATAACCGATGCGTTTCCATAGGCTGCTTCTTGCAGCACTCGCCATAATTTCGGGAACACCATTTTATCAGGGCTGACATGGTCCCACCAATTCTAGCACAAAAAATCGCTTCATTAAAATACACATTTACTATCAACCATTACAGCAGATGATCAGACTCACCGAAACAATTGTACTAGAGTTGAGTGCAGCATCCCAAACCAGTGGTAAAACATTACTATCACTTTCGTCGAAATTCGAAAATATCGCAGTACATAATTTTTTATGACTGTTTTCCAATAAGAAAGGAGCTTTATCTATTAAGGCTAAAATGGCGGTAAACCAGGCGGCTTTTATCTGCGAAATATTACCCATACAGATCAGAGGTAAAATTAGGAGATATTTTCAAAACCGCGATACCTACAGATTTTGATTCATCTTTGGCAAATTTCCAAAATTTATTCGTATGCAGAATTAAAGTTTTATTATCTTGCTGAGCTTCCAGTAACTGGTCTTTGGGTATTTTTTCTAAATATTGAGCGTATCCTAATAAATTAGCGGATACAATTCTTTGATATTTAACGCATAATTCGTCAGCTGGAATATTCCTGAGAAATTGGAAAATTAAATTTTTATGTCTAACAAGGCAATCAATTTCACCAGGTTTGAACTTACTTCGATCCGGCTAACGATTCTGGCGTTTCGTGGATAATATTTTGAGCTATATAATGTAAAATTTCTTTATGGGCGAATATTATAGCTTCGGTTCGTTTGGTAGGAGAAAACGCAGTCTATTGAAATGAATGTAAGACTTAAAGTTTCTACAGATTGAATATTAATGGTGAATAAATTTCCAATACCAACCTGAAAGCTCGATTTAGCTATACTTGCAGCTAAAGGATGAGAATCGAATGGCGAAACAAACCAGGTTCCGATTAATTGTTTTAAATAAGGAGCTATGTCGCGTTTAACAGCTAATACAATCGCTTTGTGGGCTAGCTGAGCAGCTTCTCTGACTCTGTAGTCGATATCGGTGGCTAAAGAATTGTACAATCGTGGCCAAAACGGTAACACTGATTTTACGGTGGCAAGATCAGAAGATTGGCATAAATCGGAGAACTCCTGCAATGCCTTTTTTCAAAATAAAAATACATATAAGAAAATAATACTTTGAATTATTCATCACAATATCGATAGAATATGAATCTACTTTTTGACGAGTTATTGGATCTTTTTTATTCATCTTTTTGATAGCAATTTGAAAATCTTGATCGATAATAACATCGCTGTCAGCGCTATTCGTAGGTGCTATGTAGTTTGCATTATCTTTCAAAGCGGAGAACAATTTCCCGGTAGTATTACCCAATAATTCGGCACTTCGTCCGCTATTCGAAGGCTATAAATATGAATTGAACCCATATTAGATGTTTTATGGACAACCTTCGAATACAGAGTCGTCAATTAAAACACTTACGCGAGCGTTGTTTTTGGTTCGCTGCGATTGCTTCTGCTTTCCACCCATCGCTAAATGGTAAACTGGACAAGATAAGCAAGTGTTATAATTAGCAAAAGCTATTTCCAAGTCAAGTGATTTTAAAAAATTTCGTAGAAGTATATAGGCTAATTTTTCAAATTAACTTACGCAACAATGGAACATGAAACAGAATACACGATACAACGTACGTCCGAAGATCAAAATCACCGAGAACTTCTCAATACGTTGGAGTCATATTGCGTCCTAATATTGGGGTGAATTTTATTATATTATCATGTGGAGATTAACCGTAATAAATTTACTCGCATTTTGCAGCAAACACGAACTTAAATTTAACACTACTTTAATTTCAACACGTTAAAGAATTGGAAATGTTCATCAAAATACCCGTGAAACCCGTGTTTCTAAACATCTAAATTAGTGCGCATGCGTGGAATTTCTATATCGGCTTCATTTTTATTGGCATGACATTGTGAGGTTTTGAGTTGTATTGTCAGTGTTGCAGAAAGATTAGAGAATATTAGAAATGAAAATCAAACTATGTGCAGCACTGTTTCATTGGACCCACCCGGACGCACCCCTCGTTACCAACGTGTTTTGCCAATGACATTTCCTACAAGCAATATTTGCTATCTTTTTCACGTGTCTTTTCTGGTCTATTAGAGCACGTGCAGAATTATAATTTTTTCAAGTTGTGTTTAAAATGCTTTCATATTTTGGCATGATTTTTAATTTTTAATTTGTACGCGCAGAAATGGAAGTGGAGAAGAACGCATGATTCTTGAAGCTTGTTTTTCTAACAGCATCCGAATTCAACTATAGCTACTGTTGAAACCAGTTGAAACATTATTTTCCTTATCGTCAAAACTGAAATTAAAAATTCTATTAGTTGTGATGATATGATATGTTTATGGTAAATTCTTGGACAGTAATTCGTGAAAGAATATTTGGAAAAAGTTATTTAAATATATGTATCTTGGAATTCCATGTGTAATGGGCCGATCTGGATGGTTTTTGAATTATATATCATGTTTCATATATCGCACCCCTACTGCTACAACACTACATCTCAAAATATGTCAAATAACCGAAACTCAAGAAAATTGCTTTTTATTTGCTTTGTAAGTAACGAAATACGAATTCAAATTCATTTTTTTTTTTCATTAATCCTTACCAATTTTTCACGTTCTTTCCAGTGAAGGCAGATTTTTGCAATGCAAATTATTTTTGGTAGTTTTTTGAGATGTGGTGTTTTTGCAGTCAAAGATTTTTTTTTGAGATGTGGTGTTATAAAAACTAAGCCATTACAACTTTCCTGATTTGGGAAGGAGGGGTCGGAGATTGGGAACCTAAAATGTTCCACAGTATTTATAATCGATCTAGCACTTTCTGTCACATCATAGTACTAATTTTGGTTAGACCTCCACCAACAGTACTCATAATCATCATCATCATCTTGCTCTAAAAGAAAAAAAACGAACTAATTCGAACATTTTATTGCCACAAAAATGTTACTGGTAAAAAAATACACAACAAAGGTAACAAAAAATTAAATTACAACATAAATCACAGCATTATAAACAATAATTTTAATAATAATTCATGACGATTGCAAACATAAGTGAAAATCATAAGCACAAATAGAGATCAACAAATTCAAATACCCTTTCCATTAAAAAAAAAATATATAAATAGGTACGTATTTGTGCTTCTATAATGTAAATATGCTCATTAAATTAACTAAGCATAAAGAATTCGGCATTTATGTCGAAAAAAATTTACTTCTTTGTTTCTCATTACCGTGAAAAAAAATACAATTTTTAAGATTAGGTATAACCGAAGAGACAAAGGACTATTACACCTTTATCGCAAAAATTTACACATGAAGGCAACTGAGATTTGAAAATTTGTTATCTACAATTAACAGGTTCAAGTCAGATAAACTTATAATAAAAATACATCATTTTGATGAAACACAGTCAAAGAATATAATTAACACATATTTTAAAATATGCATTTAATGAACTCATTAAGCTCATCGCGATGCGCATTTAGGTTGTTAAGCAGCGAGAAAGAATCGTAACACTCAATCGAAGATTTTCACATTTTATATTAAACTACTATCGTTCTATATCTGCTGAGTACAAAATTTGAAAAAAGAACAAAAACACAAAAAGAAAAACAAAATGTGATCGTTGAAACAACGAACTTGAAAGTTTCATTATTCAGCAATAAATAGGTAAGGTACTGAAAGATTATTTCCTTTCGCGATACATACAAACGCAACAGCTAGGAATTTGGATAGCTTCTCGAACAGTATAACCTGATTTATTATCAATTGTAACTAAATTCCTGAGAGAATATTTCTGCACACATTCTGCTGACTCATATGAGAGCAAAGTTCTCAAACGACCGCAATAGCTTGAATCGCCTTCTCTGAAAATGTACAAATAAAAAATCAGCTGTTTGTTTTAATTTCTTTGACAGATCTAGAAGGATCAAGTAATAAGCCAAGAGGTAAGCAGTCACATTAGAAAAAAATCGTTCAACTCTTACGCGCGACATCTCTCGATGCGAATTCCCTGTGTAATGTTTTCTTCTGGGAGTTGGACAATAAAACGAGGTAAACCATCTTTATCTTTACCCACTTCTGGGAACGTAATTAATTGCTGCGAATTAAGAAATCACAAATTTTTAGCACCTTAATAACAAATATATTCTGAAATATTTTTTATCAAATACAGTCATATAATTACTGTATAATCGCAAAACTGTTTTCTACCACTTCCGTCATCACCATCACCATCAAGTTTAGTTTGAATTTTATCAGGCTCCTAAAAATGAAAAAGTTTAAATCATTATAACTCGCAGAGGTGAGATTATTGAGTGATCGAGGAAAGAAGGCATTTTTACCAAAACGTCGTTCGTGAATAATTCTTTGTTGATTTTATTTTTTGTCAACAGCTGCTTGATGTAATCCCTAAACAGGCGAAGTCAATATAATTAAATCAATAAAGCGATGTTGGCAATCATAGAACTGTTAACATGTATCATAGATCTTCGAAGGTCAATATGGTGATCATAAATACGTACTAACTTGGGATAATTCTGGGTGCCATTACATTTAAAAGGGTCTTGTTCACATTTCTGTACATCTTTGGAATCAGGAATAAGGCTTGTTACATTTGGGGAGGAATTAATTCTTGCAATGGTGGGTGTTGTTTTCGGCGTTGGAAAGATGATCTTACCGTCTGATTTCTTTTCTGAAAAAGAAATAATTAAAAATCTTGATTGATTGCTACGTGAAGAAACAAAATTAGAGTAGGATGAATTTTGGAGTTTTTCGAGAAAGAGAGTTGATACTGGTGGAAAAGTAGTCACTAAATGACACTCACAATATAAATAATTTTAGTCTCTACAAGTTGATATTGAGGAAATCTGCCAAAGTGAGGTATAAGTTTTCAAAAAACTGAAAAAATATTTTAGAAAAATTTTTAGTGGTTAATTTTTTTAAAATTTAAATGGTCTAAACATTTTTTAATTCGTGTTTTTGAGACCGTGACGTTCAATTTAAAAAGAAATGCTCCGACGAAATAATTCGTCAGCCATAAGGTTACATGGTGCATCCAAGTGATTCAGGTACAATCAGCGAAAAAATTTCTTTTCCACTTATTTAAAATTGATTTCTTCAAATGTAAAGAAATAGTGATGCAGTTGAAATGTATTCATACACCTTACAATTTATTAAAGTAATTTTAAAAATAATTTCTGATAAAGAAATTGAAGTTTAATTCTTATTTTTGTGCTATGATTGAACTCGAATCATTTGGATATGTGATATACTACAGTGTGCCACAGTTTATAAGCGAGTAGTACCAATGTATGAGTTCTACTCATTTGATACATTATTGGCGTATTTTAATGTTCGAGTGCGTAAGCATCAGTAGCAAGGGTATAAATTTGGTGTATTTTCGAAAATTAATGATGAACGGACAATTTATTAGCACCCTGTACGATTATAAAATGGACTTTATTTGAGGCAATCGGATTTGAGAAAAAAAACGTAAGCAGCCATGCCGCATTACTGGAGCTGAGTTTTTAACTGGGGCTTGTTTTGATTTAGTAATAACCTTGCTTAACCGTTCATCACTACAGGCCACACCCAATACCAAGTCTGAAAACCCCCACCCTATCCTTTCCAAAAACACTTACGAAGTTCAATTTGGCACAAATGTAGTATTTTTTGCCATGAAATAATCATGCGAACAAATATTTCTCAAATTATAACTATTTGAGGGTCCTCAAATTATCTTCAAATTTTGTAAATCCGCCATTTTGGATCCATTTTGATTCAATTTTAAGAGGTTATATTCTGGTCACAAACTAATCCTACACACAAAGTTTGACCATTCTAGGCCGATTTGGTGATGAGATATGGAAGATTCATGAAATTTCCTGCAGCAATTTCCCCTCCAAAAGCCGTTTTTTGCTCTAACTCCCCTCCAAAATCACTGAGGAAGCTAAAATCAAAATACGTTTGTCACTTGGGCTCATTTTATCATATGACACAGCAATAAAAAATTTTCGACCCCTCCTGTACCCCCACCACTATTTTAGGTTGGTAACCCCGCCTTCCCCCTCCAACATCATGTATGGAAGTGAATTCGGGATATAGTATACAACTTATCCCCAATAACCATATGAATTCATATTAATTACATTTTTACCAACTTGAGGCTCCTCAAGCTCTACTCAAAATTTTGATAATCCGCCATTTTGAATCCATTTTGATCCAAATTCAAGAGGTCATATTGTGGTCACCAACTAACCTCACACACAAAATTTGACCTCTTTAACTTGATTTGGTGGGAGATATGGAAGATTCAAGAAATTTCATGACTCAAAACTTCCTCAAAAAGCCGTTTTTTGATCTAACTCCTCTCAATATGCACTCAAGAAGCTGAAATTTGGATATGTTAGTATCCGTGACTCATTCTTTCATATGAAATCAAAAACGAAAAATTTGAGCTATTTGCCCCTCCTCCAGCCCCACTCAAAATTTGAGTGATCCGCCATTTTGAGATTTATCGAAAAAACAAAAAAAGTATTTTTGCGCATTTTCAAGAAGAGTCCCTCACCGAATTTTGAGCGAATTTTATGAATACTCGCCGGCGCTACGCGTGGGGGAAAAAATATATATATATACCAAAAAGTTGGACATTTGCCAGATGATTACAAATGGTCTGAAACGCAAAGATTTGAAGACCCCACCCTCCCCCGACCTTCCCTTCCCAAATCAGGTAGGCTGTAATAGCTATCGTTTTGTTAAAAACTCAGCTAAAAAAAAATGTCAGATTACAGTAATCTCCACTGTTAAAAATTTTATTTTTTTAAAAATAAAATTTTTAAAAAATATCTTAACATGCAGGGGCGTAACTAAGGGGGGGATGGGGGGAGCTTCCCCCCCAGGTGTTTTGAAAAGTTGGGAAATTTATAATTGTTCAACGTTGAAATTGGGAACTTGGAATTTCTTTTGGGAAAATAAGAACTCGAATAAATTCGAACTGATGCCAACTTATATCATGTATAGCACACAACTAGGGACGTAGCCCCCTTGGCTTTTGGAAAAGTTGGTAAATTTGGAGTTTTAGCGTAGCAGTATTAATTACAACTGTTTTAAAATTTTTGAAGACTAAAAAAAAAAAAAAAAAAAAAAAAAAAAAAAAAAAAAGGTCAACAGTTGGGAAAATTTCATGGTATTAGTTGGCAATTTTTGGTTTTCTCCCCCCCCCCTGAAGAATGTCCTCGTTACGCCCCTGTTAACATGCACCTAAAATCATATAGTACCTCTTGAATATCACCAAAATGTGTGGAAATGGAAATCAAATTTTATTACGATTTAGTATGTAAGTTGAATGGAAATTTTATCCCATCATCCTTAAAAAAGGGCTTCTTCAGGTTTGCAAATGATGTTTCTAATAGTGTTGATATAGTAACTGGTCCATATTCTGATTGGTCGTACATGACGAGCATAACGACCAATCATAAAACTAGAATATGATAAGATCTATGTAATTTCATTTCTACCTTCCTAAATAATATCGTTCACTTTTCAGCGAACAACTAAAATTCATTCGTGATTTGAATCATCGGCTGATTTATATTTTTATTTTACGAGTAAGTCAATGTAATTCACCACTTTCCAACTTGCTGGTTGGTTGTTACACGCGTGACGTACTGAAGTATGACCAATCAGAATATGGACCTGTTACTATAACTACTCTACATAAATAACCTCTTCGTCTTCATACTCTTAAAACCCCCACTTTATCACTTCAAAAGTACTTAAAAAGTAAAATTAAAAATATACATTATTTCTTGCCTCTACAATGATCATATAAGCCCATATTCTTAAAAATCTAGCAATTTAAGTATCTTCAAGTTATCCTAAAATATCGGAAATCCAAGAACAGATCATTTGCATGTTTATATGAGGACTCTCTTATCGAATTTCGAGCAATTATCATCTATATTCGTGGGCGACATGCGCTAGGGAAAAAAGTACTTATATCCATATCAAAACATTGTAGATTTGCCATATGATTCCAAATGGTCTGAAACGCAACAAATTGAAGACCCCATCTTCCTATGAACACTCCTCTCCAATTGGATAGGCTTTAATAAGTAATAGTTGTCGTTTTTATGTTAGAAACTCAGCTAACAATAAAAATTCGGCCCAGTCTAGTGCACTCCACATATTTGACAAATACTTCATCCCCTCCATTTCCATTTTTCATGAAGGAAATTGGTCTCATTCTATTCTATAGGCCTATCAGCTTAATTTATATTATAGTACCTGTTTGAACTGCTTGTCTCGTTCTTATCGGGTCCATTCGACTTTCAAGTTTCTTAGGTGTAGTACGAGCAGCTCTACAATGCAAAATAGTGATTAAAAAATCGTAATCAAAACTCAAATTTTGAATCCGTCCAGTTTACTAACAATTCAGCGAACGAAGCAGCCGACTGAGGTCTCATCAACATAGTAGGATTGAAGCTCATCCTATAATGAGGATGCGATGCGTATATACCATTCATAATGAAATGTGGCTTCTCATCTTCGATGGGCGAAGGTATAACAACCTCTCTATTTAAGCTCGTCATCATCGCCGATGCAATGGGTTCTTTTAGGTAACCATTTTGTGGAATGGCGTGAACAAAAACGTTGATCTGTAATGAAAGATTTTCATTGCTTTAAAATTTAGTGCTAACTAAGGTTAACGAATATCACAATTACAGGACGTCATAAGCGTATGCAACGATGTATAGGTGGTAATTTAAAGGTGAACATGTTCCGTACCCACGTTTACGTTGGATACAAGAAATTCTTTCCCTTATGATTTTTTTTTTGTGCCATCTTACGGCATATATTCTAATACGATTTCAAGGTTTTCGCGAGTTGAATCAAGCTGATGGGATATCGAATATTTATCTTTAAAACTCTTAGTTTTGGGGATTTTTATTACATATACTTAAGTACGTGAGTACCGTGCACGTAATTATTATAAATACGTAGGTACAGCTATTTATTAATGAAAGATGTACAGGCAGCGAGAGTATTATAATTTAATGTAAAAATAGAGTTCACGGTTCGCCTATTTTTATACAAATAACCGGTTGCCTTGATAAACAAACGTACCTACTTACGTACCACAGGGATTAATCGCTGGTAATATGTTTGAAACATTGAAATAAGGAAGGTAAGAGTATCTATAGACAGTACAGGATGTTTTTAGTTGTATACAGGCGCTTATCAGAAATAAAATCAAAATGTAATGGTATCAGTGGAAATTACCAAAATACCTATTTGTAATTGAAAATTCCGCGGAAATAATTAATCTTGTAAATTAAGGAATAAACTGTACAGTTCTGTTCTAAACAATGAACATAGTGTCCGTAAAGAGGCCATCTACCTATACGTGCGTTATTCTCGACCTTTAATGATGGCAGGATTGTTCAAATTTTGAATAATAATTTATTCATTTTTAATAAAAATATATGATGAATACATATTTTTAAATCATGATTTATTGATAAATAAATAAATAAATAAATAAATAGATAGATATTTGTAATAAAAATATTACATTAAGAATGAAGTAATTTTCAACAAATCTTGTCTTTATCAAAGCCTATCCATACTATATCTCTGCTTAACCCTCTGATGGCATACATAAAAGTAATTTAAATTAGAAAATAAAAATTGTGCCGAGTCACTCAAGAAATTGAAATGTAATATGTTATTGTGCTCGCTGAAATGCAGAATTTCATTACAAAAAATTGCATAATATCAAAATTGAAGGGGCAGCATACATAGCATAAATTAGAACAATTTTCGAAAATTTATAGCTCCTTCAATATTGAAGATAGGCAATTTGTCATCCTATGTTTTTTTCTTGCAAATCGTTCGAGCTACAACATAGCATGGTTTTATTTTCAATTTTTGCGACCTGAAAAATGCAATAGATAATTTACATAAAAATTCAGAAGTAAATCTGCCCCTTCAAAAATTGATATATGCAACCAACCAAGATGTCCAAACTGAAGGAATTGCAGCAACGTTCAACTCTAAAGGGTGCACAGGGATGAGCAACCGGTTACGCCGGAGTGTAGCGAGGTTGCATTACCGATGGGTGAAATTCACCCATGTGTGCCAGTTAAGGGTTAAGTTAGAGACGATTGTGAAATTTACTAAAATTCACTCATTTCCATAAAATAATGAAAAAATCTCTTGTTGATAATAAATAATCATATTTCAATATGATGCTTTCATACAATATTACATACATTTATTAAATGTTGTGTAATCAGCTTTTCAGGTACTGTTAAAATAGGTAATTTAAATTATAAATCTCCTTTTTAAAATGACAAATCTGAAACTTCTCTAATTTTACTTTTGAAAATAATTAATAACCAATTGATAAAATATTAAAAAAAAATTCATTAGGAGTAATGAATGCGTAATATTCACTAGCGGATGTAAGAGGAAAGGCTCACCGCCTTGATCAGGGTCCAGTCGGCAATAGCTCATTTGGCGACCGTTAAATTCGCAATTGGTAATAGTGATTGAACAAGTGTAAATAAAAAATTAAAATCGTATTTCACGATGATTGTTCAAAATTATTTCCAAATATGTAATGAGCATAAACGTGTACGATTTTTAAATTATTTGACTTACCCGTTAAAATGTTATTTATTGGGATACAAAAAAATTATTGGAATGTTATAAGCTTTTAATTTTAACATAGATTAAGTTTAGCTAGATAGCACATGAGCCCAAATGATGAGAGATTAAAAACATTGAGCATAAGTAGTTTTACATTTTTTGTAAGTAGTCAAGTACATCTAATTACATTGATTAATTGATTGACAACTAAAGGCTTCGCAAAGGCTTTGACTACGCATGATATGGTCTGAGCTACCTATTAAAAATGAACGAGCCAACAATCCAACATTATTGGAGAAAAACATCGAAAAAAAGCCGATATAAGCGTAATGCGCATGTGCAAACAGTTCAATAACACAGTACAAGTGTACAAGGAGTAAGTTGTTTACACAGTTTGCTCATGCCTATAACTTTTGACTATAATACTGAACATCGCGATTGAACATAAATTTCCGACGCGCAATTCTGCGCATGCGCGAAGTCTTGTTATCAGGATTATTTCGCTACTTGTTTACATGGATCATGGATGTAAACATCCTTGCTTGTCTATAGAGTATTTATAATGACTGGTCTAGGTTCTAATTGGTCATACGTCACATCTGTAACAACCAATCAGCAAGTTGGAATGTTATAAATTTACCTCGACCAACTCATAAAATAAAAACACAAATCAGCTGATGATTCAAATCACAAACGAATTTTAGTCGTTCCCTGAAAACTGAACGATATTATTTAGGAAGGTAGAAATGAAACTACCTACATTTTATCACATTCTAGCGTTATGATTGGTCATTACGCACGTAACATATGACCAATTAGAACCTAGACCAGTCATTATAAATACTCTATTATCCCTTAATACATACAATCGTTAATGAATTGACGCATGCGCAAAAGGAAGGCTTGGAAATTTATGTTCAACCGTTTTATGGTCGTATTTTTCGTTACTTAGTTCGGTCCATATAAAATATAGTCAAAGCCTATAACTACCCTATCAGCTACCAGTTAATTATCTCGGTGATTTTGGATCACTCGTGTTGGTAGCTCGATCCAAAGATCGTTGAGGGTGAAGAGAAATACACTGAAGCGCTATCTCCGAATAGGGATGGTTAATTACCGGTAATTTATTTTTGGGTAACTTACCCGGTAATTTACCGGTAAATTACTGGTAACTGAAGTAATAAAAACTTCCAAATTTTATGTGAATAAGTAGATTTTCTTGAAAAAACTTGATTTACGATCTAAAATTTCGCTAAAAAAGATCCAAAACCCAGTTTTTAAATTACCGAAAGAATTTAAGAAACTTATTTAGTAGAAACTTACCGGTAAGTTACAGGTAAGTTACCACTTTAAATTACCACCTATCTCTCTCTCCGAATGAGCTCTATAACTAACTCATTTTCATATAGCTCCTTTACAACATGATATTATGGGTAATAAATGTATATTACGGTGGTGAGATTTTAGCTGTTCTTTACATATTTTATTAATTTCTTCGTAGACTCGACGTTCGATTTCCAATTGATTCAATATTCAAATATTTCGAGCAATTACTTTCCTAACCATTATTACGTAACATTTTTGCCATAATATAATATTGCCTGAAAATTATGAATTTTCTACATTGTACTGTTTTCTGCTTAAATACTACAAAAATACGAAGCGTTTGTGAGTCATTATTTTTTTGACTTCATGGGCAATCACGTAATTTCGACAAAATAGCTAAGAAATTATCGTAATAATATAGTAGTCGTTTTTTGGTCGTTTTTACCATGGTCGCATACTATCGCTGCATATCCTTGAAAGGACAGTAACTAGAACTTCATTTTACCTACTAATAAGAAAGAAATATGCGACGTGCAATTTCATAGTTTTCCACCACATGTAATGTAGGATGTTTTGACGAGAATTGTTCAAACTGCCACCAATTTAGCGTCAATATACGATAGTTTGACGCTGAATCAATGCGAAAGTTTTGTGTACTTTTTCATATGTTATTTTACGTTCTTTCTGCTATTTGAAAAAAATCTGTTTTAATTGTATTTGTATCGTAATATGCACTGTAAAATTAAAAAGATTTTACTAGCGTTAATGCGCCGCGTTCGATTGTAACTTATTCCAACACGAACACAAAAGCGTAATTACTACAGAATGATTACATTATTACCGCGTGATTTCATAGATTTCCAAACCTTATTTTATAAAGAATAAATTTCCAATTTAGTAAGAAAAATACTAAGCATACAGTGGCGTAGCCAAGGGGGGAGTTCTGAGGGTTTGGAACCCCCTTAAGGTCAGAAATTTTTCTAAGAAATTGATGTTACATTTGTACCTACGATTGAAGAAACTGATTTCGTTAGCAACACTGATATATAAAATGATTTTAGCGTGTCTTTCGAAAAAATATTGCATCACTTCATCATAACATCGACAAATATTTTATTACCAATCGTAGTTTTGGTTACTTCATTTATAGGTAGTCATATTAATTTTGCTTTACAGTTTTGAATTCGATTTAATAAAGAATTCCTTCATTCACTGTTAAATGAATTTTATAACCTATATTAAAATCATGTTTTTAGGTTCAGTACCTTCTGTTTTTGAACACCCACCCTTCCCCAAGAAATACTATGCTTTAAAAAAATATTTTCAAAATTGACTTGGAAGTTTTGACCCCACCTCCATGAGAAAATCCCCACTACACCACTGCAAGCACACAACTAAGGTAACCCGTGAAAGCGTATTTACGATGAAGTAACGATTAAATCACCATCGCAATTTCATCGCTATTTCATTGTTTTTACCATTGTCGTGAGGTATCGTGGTATGTGCTTCACGAGCAGCTAATCAATTTTTCTATAACCTGATCCATTTTCAATCGAGAAGTATACAAATGGAAACATTTCCAACATTGCGTAATGTGATGTAATGCTATCGAGTGTTTATGATTCAATTGGTATACCCATGGTATACCGTGCGACCAAGTGATCTTTGCATCCTTCAGCGCCAAATTCTCTATTTCCAAACATAATATCAATCTTTTCATTTATTTTCGTTTTTTATACGACACTGAATGATGACAAAAAACATAGAATCAGTTATTGAATTATCAACATTTTTTCGCCATAATTGAAAATTTATCGTCGAAGAAACTATAGAGCAATAGAGAAGTGAATGTTTACCACTAAAAGCATAAGCAACCCCTCCAAACATTTATTGTTCTATCAACTGGATGAATTAAAGACCATAGTTCAGGGTTGGGCATGAATACCCTCGCAGAAAAACACTACTTGGTAACTATTAGTGAAACTTCACTAATAGTTTTTTCGTCCAATAGTTTACTTTTAGTTCTGCGTACTACAAGTGATACTGATAATGTATTAGTAGTATTACATGTATAAATATTACTCGAAGTACTCTAATAGTGAACAACCACAAAACTAAAAGTAAACTATTGGACCAAAAAACCGTTAGTGAAGTTTCACTAATACTTACCAGTAGCGCTTCTCTACGAGAGTGTTATTTTCATATATCATAGAGTTGTTATGGACTTCCTTATATATTATCTAGCGCGTCACTTTATCAGCGAGAAGCGTTGGAAAACTTGACCCAAGTAAAAATAAATTAAAAATAGGGTTAAACAAAGTAGAAAAGGGCTTAAAATGTGCATGGAAACTTCAGCTACAAATTTTGTATAATTCCGTGCCCCAAAAATAAATTCATTAAAATAAATTTATTAAATAATTTAAATTTAAAAATTAAAATAATTAATATTTATTGACGTTTTATTGATATTATTTGAATTATTAATTTCTTTTAAAATGCCGAAACTATTCGACATATTTTGAAAATCGACTAGACAGGGATATTACTAGTATTTTATGACCACTACTACCATCAACACTTTTAGTGATACTATTAGGGATATTAGTGGTGTTTTATGATAACTACTAATAGTGCCACTACTACTTTCAATACTTTTAGTACTACTATTAGTGATACTAGTAGTGTTTCATTGTTACTACTATAGCGCTATTTATAAAGTTTCATCATCACTTCTAGTCAGACTATCATTCATGAATTGTACTATTAGTTCAGTAGTAATACGAATAGTAAAACTGGACTGCATTACGCAACAATGTTCCAAGTAAAATGAGGCGCCATAGACTTGTTGATCGATCTTATTTTTGTTTTTAATGAGAAAAACTAGTAATTAATGAAATCATTTATGTTATTTAAATAATTTCAAAGACAAACAAGCGAAATTTGTTCAGTTTGATTGACTGGCTTTGTTATAATTTACATTACATCAGAAACTTGATGTAGTTAAAGTTTATGGCGCCTCATTTCACTTAGAACATTGTTGCGTAATGCAGTCCAACTATTAGTTTTTCTAAAAACCAATAGTATTTTTCTGCGAGGGATCTTTGACTATATACTATATGGACCAAGCTAGGTAATGAGGAATACGACCACAGAACGGTTGAACATAAATTTCTGAAGCGCAATTCTGCGCATGCGTCAATTGATAGAAGATTGGATGTGTTTGTAAAAGGCTTTGACTATGTACTAGATCGACCAAGCCAGCAACAAGCAAATACCAACCTAAAAACGGTGATACAATTGCACGGATTTTCTCAGAGCACTCGTGACTAAATTCTAAATGCGCATGCGCAAATTTATTTCGCGCTAATAGTGCGGCAAGGGGACATCGATAGTACTGCTTAAAATCAGAATAACATGAATGTGATAAAGGACTTCAGGCATGCGCAAGATATAAAGTTGCAACGAGTGTTCCGACTCTGATGCATGTAATGTTCCACCGCAGTTTTCCTACACGTAACTCGGTCCATCTAGTATATAGTCAAAGGTAAAAGGGCTAACGTGCAAGCACGGATGTTTACACAAGTAGCTAAATAATCCTGATAACAAGACTTCGTGCATGCGGAGAATTGCGCGTCGGAAAATTATGTTGAACCGCGATGTTTCTACGTGTAGTGTGGTCCATATAGTATAATTATAGTCAAAGGCGTGAATACGAATCCTATAGATTCGAATCCAATTTTTGAGGATTCGTTATTCGGATTCGATTCATTTTTTTTTTTCGGATTCGATATTATAGGAATCGAAGGATTCGAATCCTATTACGGATTCCGATTCGATATTCCGTTATTTTACATTGTTTTCATGTTGCTGGCAAAATTGTTCCTGATACTCTGAAAATCCGGTGCAATATGCATTTTTTGATGTGAAATTGAAATTTGATTGTTGGTCTATCATCAATAAATAAAAGTAAAAAAAAAAAGAAAAGAAAAAAAAGACCAAACTCAAACTCATAACTTTATCAACTAGAACTGAAAAAGAGGTAAAGAACATAATGGAATTTAATGAAACGTAACGGAACCTCCAAAGTTGGAACGTAATGGAATGAACCAGGAACAGATACCAGAATGGGAACGGAACGTAATACGATCCGTTATTACAGCCTTGCTTATTTTTCTTCCTCTTCGCTCTTGTTTCTTATAAACATGGCACATGTAAGCTATACCGGGCGACTACTTGATTCGAGCACCCAAGCGAAAAAATTAGCTAAAAGGTGAAAAAATTCAAAACAAACATGTATTTTTGACAACGAAAGTATGAATTAAAATTTTGCGTTTCATTGATAAACGCTTTTAAGCATTAAATAAATATTATTTATAGTATTTATTCTTGCTAACATCATTCAAATACATAATTTATTTCTATCAGGGAAAGATTTTTGCGCTTGGGGTGCTCGAATCAAGTAGTCACCCGGTATTATAAACAGGACTGTATCAAGAAATAAGAAAATTTATTGGCCGACTGAGAAATCCCATTTTTAATGGCCCATTTAGTATTAATCTGTCGAATTTTTTCTTTCATTTTTCAAATTATGAATTTATAGATTTTCTTTTTTTCATTTTTATCAAAGTTTGGAAATTAAAGTGGCCCAATTTTTACCTTATAAGTTAATGACATTCACATCTATGGGATAAACAACTATTAGCAAATAATTATGAGGATATGACAAATGATTGTTTAGATTTTTTCCAACACAGGTATTTGAAGTTATTTTCATAAAAGAGTTTGGTACTGAAGGATGCAAACATTATTTAGTCGCACAGCGTAAATTTGTTAATTTCGCGCATGCGTAGAATCAGGGTTGCCACGTGGCCGGTATTGTACTGGCCCTTTGACTATATACTAGATGGACTGAGCTAGCAACAAGCAAATGCCAAACCAAAAACGGTGATACATTACTCAGATTTTTTCAGAACACTCGTGGCTAAATTCTAAATGCGCATGCGCAAATTTATTTCGCGCTAATAGTGCGGCAAGGGGACATCGATAGTACTTCTTAAAATCAGAATAACATGAATGTGATAAAGGACTTTAGGTATGCGCAAGATATAAAGTTGCAACGAGTGTTCCGACTCTGATGTATATAATGTTTCACCGCAGTTTTCCTACAAGTAACTCGGTTCATCTAGTATATAGTCAAAGTACTGGCCTAACTGGTATTTCGCAGTTGTGTTCAGTAATCAATTATTTTTTAGGAATTTAATAATTTTTACACATGAACATTTGTTGTAAAAAACAATGACGAATGTACGAGTAGGAAATAATAATAATAATAATAATAATAATTATAATAATATAAATTCAACAAGGTGAAAAAAGAAAAAGACGTTTTAAAATAAAAACTATTGGTATAGGATGGTTGTACTCTAAAAATAAAATAAAATTATTACTTTCCGCATTATTTTTTGTGTTGTATTTTTTTGTTTTTTTTTTTGTTCTTTTGTTTGCTTTTTAAGTGTAGGCCGGTATTTTCAAAATTTAAACATAACAACCCTTTTTCGCCACAATTTGGATTCGATTCTCATTTTTGATTTTATAAATTTCTTCAGTGTTGCTTTGAGTGGGTAGTAAGGAATCTTTAGTACTTAGTTTATGCATTCAACATACTTTATTACATACTTCATCATGAATATAAAAATTTGTAAATTACTGTTTTTATATTAGGTATAGTTAAGGTATTTGAGAAATGAAATTAAAAACTTGTGCTCTACTTACTAATACCCATACTTATTTACTTTTAAAAACACTCTTTCGTAGTTAAACTAATATAATATAAATAAACAAATATACCGTACCGTGTGCGCAATTGATTTATTACACACCAGCGCAAAAACTTCTAAGAACCAACTTAGAAACGTAATTCTGAAATAACGTTATAACTTGAAACTGTTGGTTTATTTATACATTTATAACCAGATTTAGGTATAATATAATTTGATAAGAAATTATAATATAAGATAATATTGATTTCAAAATTATGCAAAACGAGTTTTAGCAAATTTTTGCGTTGATGTGTAAGGAATCATTTGCGCGCACGGTATAGCTATCCTTTGTTTCTTTGTTCCAAGAGAAATAGAAATAAATGTAAGGTGCTCGCTATTCGGTATATAGCGTGAAAACCACAAAAACAATCAGCACCCATCGCACGTGCATCCGATCAACAAACCATGATTTACAATCATAGAATTTGTCATGCTTAGGTATACCACCTCGACAACGCACAATATGCTCTTAAAGTAACAAAATTTACATAAATGATGACTAATTTCTAATTCAGTATTCAACAGAGCGGGGTCACTGATACTTGCCAAAAGTAAAATTTATATTTTCCAGTTGCTGAAGTTTTCCTGTTTGTTTTTATGTGTGATAATTGAATCAGGTTTTTCCGATATTGGCAATTAAAAAATTACAGCAGATACCTTTGGTTTCTAACTAAATCATATAGGTATGTTAAAATGAAGGACATACTCGTAAAACATAGATCTATATCAAATTTCAATTTATGTGATTCAAGAATTTCCGAATGAAACGAAAGTGAAACATGATACCTACTTATCTACATACGGTTACTTTAACATTTGCGAGATTCACATTCAACTTCAAGGTTTAAACTTGTATCTAATATTGTTCAACCAACATTCAATTTTACATATCATTATCACTACAAGATGAAACTATAGGTATCTACTTTACTATAATAGAATTAAAATGATCAATAATCTGTGTAAATTAGCAGATGGACAGTGGACACTTACCAATAAAAAAATGAATATTTGTTCTCCACTAACGACATGTTCCAACAACCCAAGCACATTTATATTAGCACTCATAATCGTAACAGGAAATAATTGGCAAAATCTTTACAATGAATTAAATATTATTACACAATGTTTGTCTTAGAAATCACGATAAACAGATCAATTAAGCTGGCCGAACAGTGCGGTAACACGTACCCGTCTTAGAACAACGGAAATTCATTACTGAAAATGATAATTACATCGCAAGTGCACGCAAATATATAACAAGTTACACCTCCGGTACGAGCTACATTACGATTCCAAATACCTAACTATCGTAATTCAAAACCTGAAAATTCCCCACTCCGAGTTGAAACGTAAACAACGCTGAACTTTTAATGACCCTGACTGTCACACTACGGCGGTATTCTTTCATGTGTTTTTTGTGTCCATTTGAAAAGTGATAGTGAGCAAATATGAGTGAATGGATGATGAGATGATGGTGTAATGTGAAGGTAAGATCGAAGATTTGTTGATGGTTGTTTTTTGTTTCCTCTAATTACTCGTATAATCAAATTTTTATGATGGGTACTTGACACCAGTGCAGTGAAAACTTTTTCGTAATGAAATTTATTTTCGAAAAGTATTTCTTTATTATTCACCATATGGTTGATTGTCCAAAATAAATGTGTAACTGAGATCAGAGTTGAAAGCGAACTTGACGAAGAAAAAAACAATAATGCTATTAATTAGCTGATTCATGAAGGCAGGGAAAGTATATTGTGTAAGCAGACCCACATGGCCAACGCGTTGTTTTAGGGAGACTTACCATATCCTAAAGGGGTCTATGTCCATACTTTTTTTTTGGGGTTGGTTGGCATTTTTATTTTGAACGTAAAATTTTACTGGGATATTCAAGTTTTTACAGAGGGGACTCAGGTCCACTAGACCACCTGCACCTTCTGGCTGCGGGTCTTAGTATAAGTACTCTATAGTAGTAAAAAAGATTAGATATAGATTTGTTCAACCAACTCTGATTAACTTCTCTATAAGGTCAGCAACAACGTTGATTTAAAAATTACATTTGGAGTGCTCAAAAATGAGTTATTAGGCCCTTTCACATGGTTACTGATGCATACACTGTGCAAGTGATCTTTGCGAACCTTCAAGTTGGAAATTCGTTTTCTTCAAAATTGACCGAAAATTCTTGAATGTAAACGCAAAACTAGTTCAATATTCAAGTACTGAATGTCTTTGATACTTTAATTTTGAAGTATTAAGATTACTTTAAAAAAAAAATTAAGAAAAAATAAAAATAAAAAAAACGTAAGCAGCCATGCCGTATTATTGGAGCTGAATTTTTAATAAGGGCTTGTTCAGATTTGCAAAGAACGTTACTAACCGCTTCATGTATACAAGGACCACCTAACATGGGATTGGAAATGTTGATGCTTTAGAATCCCAATCAGCTCCCCCTTCTCCTCCGTCTTTCTCTCCTCTCAAATCAAATAAATCGTAATCGCTATCGTTCTTATTAAAATTTTTGGCAAAAAAAAAGGTTACGCGGCGTACCAGGAAATCAATAAAAAAAATCAGCTTCTGTTTCCGCGATTTTTTTCATTATATTATCTACATTAGGGTATTGAACAACAACGTAATAGTAATTCAGATGAAAGCGAAAATGATACGAATTGTTGGACCGTGTGAAACGATAAATACCGACGATTTATTAATCTATTAGAATTCAGAAATTGCCATGGTCAGCTATTTTTAGCTCATACCTACATTGTATAATACAAATGACCGTACACTTGACGTCATGACCAACAAAAAATGGAAAATGTTTTCCAATAATTCGATATAATATGGTCGTTAAATTTAGCCTTAATTATCATTGCAGTCTATATACGTATTTTTATGAATCCATGCGCGTCACACGACAGCGCATGTAAACTCATAAACGTAAGCGTGTGGAGTCTGTCGATGCGTGAACTATTTCAATACTATTCGGGTAATTTTTTTTTTCTCTCCGAAGTTATTCATTTTAAAGTATAACAAGCCATGACAGCTAATATGAATCATACATCATCGTAATGGGGATTAGCCGGCATAATAAGATCATAAAAATGAGTTAATACATGTAGGTGAAGTTGTAGAAGAAACCCACAATGAAATCACTCATCTTCGTCAAATTCAATATGTAATTATTCACGTTAAACAACGTGGTGAAGTAAGAAGAAACCTATTGACGTCATTATGTGGAACGAAATAATAATCGTGACATCATAGTGAAAGAACCATTTATGGAATATTTTCGCAGATAAATTTAGATTTATTGAATTATTTAAACAATTTATTACAATCTTGAGTACGTGTGTTTTGTAATTTTGGCTCATTGCCCAAATACGCAATAAGTACTTAACCTATGGATAAACCCATATGCTCTAGATGGACAGTGTAATGTTAAATACAGAGTGTTTCGCTGAGCGTTTTTATTCCTTTTATGCGCTAAATAGGGAACTATCATAGAATAAGTGTTATTATATTTGCCTACACAAAATTTCAAAGGGACTGACAAGAAAAATCCGTACAACACACGATGTAATATTACTGGTTGGAAAATGGTATTCAGAAGAAATAGAAGTGGTAATATAACAAAACAAGTACAAGAAAAATGTGGAGGAAATCGCCTAATTTATTTGTTTTTCAAGAATCATTTTTGAAAATACCTATGAAGTACTCATTTTGAAAATCATCCAGAATAATTAGCACAATTCTATTTTTCGACTAGCAAAATCATTAAATATATTGATACATGATTTATTTTTGAGTGGCGTAGAAAATTAAATTTCGTTGCTATGATAGTTCATAATTTCATGTCAATCAGACATCAAAAAAACTGAAAACTAAAACCATACTTACTCCCAAACTGGCATTCGGTGGCACTGGTCCAGTGGGAAAAATGGTTGCGTAAATGGTGGCGGAAATGTGCCATCCGGGAAAGGTGGGAACATAGGTGGTGGTACACCTCCTGGTAGGAAAAACTCCACATAAACCCAAATTTCGAGAGGGGTCCAGTCCGCATAACATATTTATTACCTCGTTTTTATTTGTATTCGTTTAGTTTTATTATATTCTGTTTCTTTATGTTATTATGTTTTGGACGTAGAATGAAAAATTCAATTCAATTCAGTTATTAAAAAATAATTAGGAGACTACATCACAGCTGTTTGAATATTCTTGATCCACTGCGCTCACTTGTCAAATAACAAAAGAGGAACGATGATCATTAATAAACGATAGGATTGCGCGTGTTTTTCGTGGTGGCAGGATAGGGGTTCTTAAAATAGGGAAATGAATAAGAAGTTAAGTTATTGTATTACTCGTTTAATACTCAACCTTATAAAATTGATTTAAAATTATGATCACAAAATAGGTAACAATTTTTAAAAATATAACATAAAATATTGAAAAAATTAAAATTATGATCACAAAATAGGTAACGATTTTGGAAAATTTATATAACATAAAATATTTAAAAAAAAATTAAATTATACTCATAAAATAGGTAACAGTATTAGAATATTAAAAAAATATATTAAGTAGCGATGGCGTACTTATGGCTACTATTTTTCAAATATTTTAATATAGTAATGTCGCCAATTGAATAATTTATATAATCGTCAAAAACCCACTTATCAGTTTCATCTCTTTCATCATGTATTGAACAGCTAAGTGTTTATAGAGAAGAAATAAGCAGAATGCAATAATGTATATTTCAAAATTCATTGATTCGGAACACATTTATTTTTAACGAATTTTGGGAATCACTTTTGAAAAAATATAAAATCTACAAGAAATGTAAAAACGGGCGCAATCGCACTATAATTTGGAAAACATCATTAATCATTTTGGGTTTCTTTGTAATAAAAAAGAGCGCAATCGATAGGTTTAAAAGAGGGTAAAAAACAATGACCGAGCGCAGTCGATGTATGGCCTATCGTTTTTGAACCAGGGTCGGGCAGAATCAAACAAAAAAAAAACGATCCAAATCACGGATCACGAATCAAAATTAGTTCAGGATCCAAATCACGGATCACGGATCAAATTCTTTTTTCAAATAATTTTGTAATGTAATATGTAAAATATGAATTGAAATATAATAACTTATTAGTTGTAACTTGTTGCTTTGAATGCTTTGTTTGTTTCTTTTTTTTTGGCTTGTGAATTTGAAATTTTGAATTCAGGATGCGCTGATTCGCGATTCGGATAATAGCAAAAAAGTATTCGGATCGCGGATCACACATCATTTCGATTTAGTGATTCGGATCACGGATCACGAATCATTAATTTGAAATGGATTCGAATCATTGAACGGTCAAAATTCGTGATCCGAATCATGATTCGGATCATGTTTATTCAGATCATGCCCGACCCTATTTTGAACTAATTACATTGCTCAGTTGCTCTTGTTGGAGTGCAGTAACTTGGTATCTGTATGGTGCGACCAACTGATCTTTGCACCCCTCAGCGTGAAATTCCCTACTTCTGAACAGAGTGTAATTTTTTTTCATTTCTTTTGGTTTTTTATATGATAGTAATTGATTAAAATTATCAATATACTTATTAATAAATTTTCAACATTTTATTTTTTTTATTACAAATTGATTTCAGTCAATTTTATCAAGAATCAGTTTTGCCAAGTGAATTGGAGTAATTAATCAAAAGTTGAATAAAGAACATAATTTTGATAAATGGACTGCATTACGCAGCAATGTTCTAAGTGAAATGAGGCGCCATAGACTTGTTGATTGATCTTATTTTTGTTTTTAATGAGAAAAACTAGTAATGAATGAAATCATTCATGTTATTTAAATAATTTCAAAGACAAACCAGCAAAATTTGTTCAGTTTGATTGACTGGCTTTGTTATAATTTACATTACATCAGAAACTTGATGTAGTTGAAGTTTATGGCGCCTCATTTCACTTAGAACATTGTTGCATAATGCAGTCCAAATATCATTTAAAATGGTTGGAAAACAAAATAATTGAGTTCTTATTTCTTGATCCAACAAAAAACAAAAAGAAAAATTGAATTATTTGAAGTTTTTATTTTCCACAAGGTAATTTGGCGCCGAGGGATGCAAAGATCAGTCGGTCGCTCCGTAAGTATAACTTTGGTTATAAGAAATTATTAAAAGCTTTAAGCTAAAGTTTTTGTTATTATTTCACTTGAATGAAACTTGAATTGTAAGCTAACATTTTTTGAATTTTATTTTTTAAATTCTAAATTTTTACACTTCCGAATTTTTGAATTATGATTTCAACATATTCCCTAAAATTTGTCATTATAACTCTTTATACTTACAAATACAACCAGCTGGGAACTTAAATGATGCAATCATAGGTTTCCCCGTATAAGGATCAAGTGACCATAGATTTTTATTCTCATATGTCTGTACGCATGTGGTGTTTATGTACAAATATTGTTGCATTTCACGACACTTATGTACTCCATCTCTGCGAAGTAAGATTAGATGAATTATTTCAGTTTCAATTATTAACCTAGCGCATCAAAATGATATATACTTACTGATTGCACACATCCATGAAGACTGCTTGTCCGTAACTGTCTTCATACTGCATTTGAATTATAAATCGTTGCCCTCTTTCAGTGTTTCCAATTTTTGGGTATGTTACAATTTCCTGAAAATGTTTGAATGACGAATTTGAAAACACATTACACGAATATTTAGGTGAAAAAAATTTCCATCAATGCAAATTGCTTACCGTGGATTCACAGAAAGTCTTGTAGTGATAGACCTCCTCATTCGGTTCTAAATTTCGTTCAACTATTTCTTTCTTCATTGTAGTATAATAAATCTAAAAAATAATTAAAGATGGGGAAAAATTCTAATATGATTAGCTAACACCAACACGATTTGCAGGTGCTAACTGATGCACGCTAACTGATCAATACGTTATGAAAATCTTACCGGTTTGTCGACATTAAACGCTTCCTTAAATAATGTGTTTTTGGCGGCGAGAGATTTAATGTGTTCTCTGCAAATGGAGTTGCATAATGACATAAAAATGTGTATTGTTGAACTTATATTTTTCATGATTTTGCACAGATGTTCAACGTTTTTCGGCGTTTCATGTAATTTTTATGAAATACGCGTACTTTGTAAAACTACATGAAACGCGGAACGTCCAAGCAAAATTGGCTACATCATATAAGAAGCGCAATGCTGGATTTATACTGGCTATGGATTCCTAATTTTTAGAGTCCGCGGAAAATTGAATTTCAGTTTTGAAATGGAATAGTGTATAATGTCCATGGAATTCGTGAATTTGTCCGCGAAATTTCGAAAATTTTCAAAATTCCTTAGAAGTTTTGTTTACTTTGCTAGTAAATTCTGAGTACAAGTTTCACGCATTCCATGGATATTATAAACTACTTCATTTGAGTCAGTGCTTCGGAAAATAAGTAGGTAAATGTGATAATATTGATTTTAAAATAAATAAATGAAAAAATAGGAAAAATGAATGCTAAATCTGTTGAAAAAAGTCTCTAAAATAGTATATTTATAATTTTAAATCACTTAGTTGCGTTACTTTTGAGAAAAATACTGCTAATGAAAATTATATCCTATTTTCATTGGTAGCATTTTTCTCAAAAGTAACATAAATGATTTAAAATTATAATATATTATTTTAGAGACTTTGTTTCAACAGGTTTAGCATTTATTTTTCTAATTTTTTCATTTCTTTATTAAAAAAACAACTTTTTTTGCATTTACCAACTTATTTTCCGAAGCACCGTCTTAAAATGTAGCATTCAATTTTCAGCGGACTCTCAGGGTTAGGAATCCATGGCCAATATACACCCAGCATTAATTTTTCTTTTCGTGTGATGATAAAGGGGTGATGGAGTGGTAGGTTATAAAAGAAATATATCTGTGTGCAGTAGGAAACCAGCTCCGAAAACGCAATTTCACTTTGGCGTAGGGGCATTGTATTATTACTAGTTTAGCGTGCAACACATATTGGGTTGTCTCGCGAGTGGGGGTGCTTTTGACCCTCCTCCCCTATTTCATTCTACTTGACCTCATTCGTGCCTTCGCCAACTTTTCATTTTTTTTCAAAATAAACCAGATGATTTGATGATTTTCTGTTTTTTTTTTTAAGTCCACATGTACAGTACCGAAATACACCATACACCCGAACTTCACCGAAGCGAAATTGTGGATTCGGAGCTGGTATCCTACTGCACACAGATGCAAGTGTCACAACAAGTGTCACAAACATGTAGATACTCACATTGGATATTTCTTTGGATAGCTACATTCTCGAATGTTTTTTATGCAGTGCTCCACATCTTCCTTCGAGGGAGTATATTCCATTCTTGGTAACATTCTGTCACTCCTAATTATTTCAAGATTCATCTGCAACAAATAAAAGCACTTTTAGCAGTAAATACGAGTAATAATAAAAACAGAAATATTATAAAAACAGTGTAAAAATGCCACAATGTCAGGTGGTATTATTGAAATTTCAATGAAGAAAAAGAAAAACGTTAGCTGCCATACCACATCATTTCAGGAGGAGGGGGGCAAACGAATCTCAGAGAAAGCTCTGATTTCTTTCTTACATTGATTATCACACTTCACTCGGCTAGCTCAAATTTTTATAAAGAGGGCATACCTTCCTCTAACCTATTCTGGCTTCTGACCTGATGAGTATTGAGACTTAAAACCTACAACCATCCACTCGAAAAACACATGAGGGCATATTGCACCTATGGAACCACATGAGCTCATTTTTACGATATTTCCAACTTTTAAATAAAAATTACTGCATGAATATCACAGCTACAAACTCTGTTAATATGCTTTTGGAAAGAGGACAAAATTCTATAAGAAATGAAATTGAGAACTGGTGCAATCGTATTTATTTGAGAGGATTTTTTTATGTACGCGGTAAAATTCATACTTCATATCAGTGCTAAACACAGTTTAAAAGAAGTTTTTTTTTTTTGAATGAATGTGAACTGAACGTGTTTTTCCCTCAAAAATGAACATAATAGGTATATAAAAGCGTGAAAAGCCAAAGTTGCTACTATTTTTTTTTTTTTTTTTTTTTTTTTTTTTTTAGTGAATGTAATGAAAATCGTTCCCGTTCGTGAACTTTTGCCACGAACTGAACTGAACGAGAACAAAATAACTATACAAACGCGAATTTGAAGTGAACGCAGCAGCTATTTTCTTAAATGAAAGTGAACTGAACTAAACGAACAAATTTTTAGTATGAACGTGAACGTGAACTGAACGTCATTTCAAAACAGTGTTGTAGGAACAAATCAAAGAACGAGAACGAAGAACAACAAGAACGGAGAATTTTCATTGTTCATGAGGAACAGGACCAAGAACGAGAACATAAAGGTGATATATCTGAAGAACAAAGAACAGAATGAGAACAGAATATTTTGAAACAGAAAGTTCGAAGAACAGAACGAGAACTAACTAATGAACAATGTTGAGGTACAAAAACAAGAACAAGAACGATGTAATTTTTTGTTGTTCTTCGTTCTTTTGAAAGTTCATGATTTATTGTAAAATTAATAGATACCTATCATTAGGGGAAAGAGAAAATAAGAAACTTATAACTTGAAGCAGGCAAGTGCTACATATACCCATATAAGTATGTTGTAGGAACAAATCAAAGAACGAGAACGAAGAACAACAAGAACGGAGAATTTTCATTGTTCCTGAGGAACAGGACCAAGAACGAGAACATAAAGGTGATATATCTGAAGAACAAAGAACAGAATGAGAACAGAATATTTTGAAACAGAAAGTTCGAAGAACAGAACGAGAACTAACTAATGAACAATGTTGAGGTACAAAAACAAGAACAAGAACGATGTAATTTTTTGTTGTTCTTCGTTCTTTTGAAAGTTCATGATTTATTGTAAAATTAATAGATACCTATCATTAGGGGAAAGAGAAAATAAGAAACTTATACTTGAAAGCAGGCAAGTGCTACATATACCCATATAAGTAATTTTTTTTTTTAATTATTATCTTCAATTAATTAATTTTCAATTTCAACAACAACATAAACTGTAAACACGTTATCGAAAGAAAGAAAGAAGGAAAGAGCAAAAGAAAAAGTTGAAGAATGATAACAGAACGAAGAACGAACAAGAACGAGACCATAAAGGATTGAAGGAATAAAGAACAGAACGAGAACAACATTGTAAAGAATTAAAAGAACGAAGAACGGAACGAGAACAGTTGAAACATTGAGAATAAGAACGAGTCAGGAACAGGATCAAATGACTGGGTTTTTCCGGGAACGAGAACAGGAACAAGAACAGACATATGTTCGTTCCTACAACACTGTTTCAAAATGAACTAAACATGAACGCATTCACGAACGACCCAAACATGTTTACAAAAAGCGAAAGCGAAACCCTCTTGCAATGAGCTTATAACTCATAGCTTGTTAACATATAAAGCTTTTCAAACCTCCCTTAAATTCTAATAGTCTGTAATTTTGAATTCATTTTGACCCAGCCTACAACTATAACCTCACGTATACTGAGTTTGACCTGTTCAGGACGATTTGTCATGAAATTTTTTGTTGTGATTTCTTCTCTAAAAGTCTGTTTTACCTTTAATTTCCCTCCAAATGCGCTTAAGAAGCTGAAATTTTAATGTATTAGTGATTCCAACTAACTTCTTTTTAACCTTTATTATTATTGTTTATACCTATTTCCAAACCTATAAACACATTACAGCAAAGGTAATAGGGTGTGCCCAATTTCGTTTTTTTTTCTCTCAAAAATTTGGAGAGATGATTACAATAGATTCTAAGTGACCTCAAAAAAACATCATGAAAATTTCAGTTTCCTATTTAAATTTTCAAAGCAGTTAAAATGAAGCTGATAGTTATAAAAAATTTTAAATTTTCAAAAAAATTAATTTTCGGGCAATTAAACATTTTTTACTTTCCAAAATCATTACTTTGTCAAACTAAAACTTAAACAAGATTTTTAGTGTTTTTTCTTTTCAAATTTAGGTATCTACTTAATTAATTTTATTTCAAAGTCTATTTTAGAAATGAACAAGAAATGAGTAATTTATTGGTCGTGTGCACTGTATGGGCTTAACTTTTACTATGTAGATATAATTATTTGAATCGCGGTGAATAAGAATACGAAAGTATAAAGTTGAAAGGACATACACATATTTAAATTAATTTTAATAAAATTAATATATAAAAATAAATTTAAAAACTTTAATAATAAAATTAAATTTAATCCAGATTTATTTTTAATTTAAATTCAGATTTAAAAGAATATAAATATAAATCAAAAAAATTGTAGAAATTGTGTTCTTAATAAAATTCGCGCAAAATATTTGTGCAGAAACAATGAACTAAATCTTTACACTTTCTATCTACATTTCAAGAATTATACTAAATAGATCACATATGTTCAATATTCACTGCAAATAATAATCTCGTTGTAATATTATCCGCAAATTCATATAAAAAAACGCAATGCCATTAATCATCGTTTCAAAATTCAAACGCTCTCCCCTCTTTCACGGTTGCCAACTTCAACAAAAAAATCGTCTATTGCAAATGTAGGAAAAAAAATTATACATACATAGAAAATAGGCCAACTTTATAATTATATGATTATAGGTAATAGCTAAATGTTAGGCTTTTGCAAACAATTTTGAAAACTTGAGACCGGCTAAATTAAAAAAAAATTGGAAGTTGAAAATTTTTCCTTCTTTAAAAGATGAAACATCGTTGAAAAATTCAATTTTTTGGAAATTTTTTAATTTTGGGAACTCTTAAACTTTGAGAACAAATTTTTTCACGTTTTTCAATTAACTATTTCGGATGAAGCTTACGAATGTGCAAAGTAAAAAAAACACTTCGGTCATAAACAAAACGAAGCAACTTGATAATAAAACATACTGATATCAAGGAGGGAGGGTGCCGGAGGACGCAAAGCTCTCACGAGTCCTTAGTCTACAAATCTACAATACATTAACTCATACGCACTCCACCAAAGCTAAGCTTGAAAATCTGTGAAGGCAAAAGACTGGTGAATTTTCAAGCCAAGCTCCTGAGGAACTTATTTATTTCTGGAAAATTATGTTAAATTTTGTTTGAATAATTCTATTTATTGTTTTTCTGATAGTTATACATGAAATACAAAGCCAAATTCCTTTGTGCCAGAGTGTAATCACTATAGTAGCACGTTTAAATGTGAAGGGTACAGGGAAATAAGAAGGGAAGTCAATTTTTTCAAAAATGAGAAAATTATATGTTGAAGTAAACAATTCTAAGTAAAATATCATGACACATCCTGATTTTTAGTTTTATCAATATCTAATTGCGTCATGAAATCATGTTTAAAAAACGCAAAAAAAAAACCGGACAACTCATCTAATACTAGGAAAAAAATGGCCAAGTTCATCACATAACCCATATAACTTTATGTTTTCTCTTATTAATGTACAAGCCAGTTTGTACAGAAAAAAACATATTGTTTAATAATTTCTTTATTTCACCTAACGTATTATAGAAGAAAAAATGTAAGCAGCCATGCCGCATTACTGGAGCTGAGTTTTTAACTGGGACTTGTTCAGGTTTGGTAATAATAACGTTGCTGAACAAGGAACCAGGAAATAAGTATCAAATTATTCAAGTCTATATAATCGGCCCGAGGTTCGTTGTGATGTTTTTGTTTTAAGCTTGTCAGCATACTTACCAGCCAGCTTGATAAATTCAAAGTTATTAATAGGTAAGTGGAAAATCTTATTTACTTAGGAATTGCTATCACATCCCTATTCACTTTCCTTAGATTAATCTATTTTGATGAATGCAGTTCTCCCTCTCCAGCAAATATTCCTCTACACAAACGAGCAGTGTATGGTGCAATAAAAATTATAATAATAAATGAAATATGAACAAATTTTTAAAATGATTTTTTTATTATAAAAAGAAAAAAAGGTTGACATGAGTAAAAAGTAATTAGGAAGCTACATCACAACTGTTTCAATATTTTTGATAAAAGTATTCAAAATAATTTCTACAAGTACATAGCTAGGTAAGTATAGTATGAATGAAAAGGTAGGAATGGAAGATATTGAATGTTCATCATTTACCTTTAATTATAGCAACTTACGTGTAAGTTAAAAATAATATACAATATGTATGAAAGAAAAAGTGGGAAAAGTAGATGTAATATGCAACATTTACAATTAGACATAGAAACTTAAATATAATTCAAAAAGAATGTACAGTATTTATAATACTGGAATATTATCAGTAAATCTACCTTCTTTGTGATTAGTTACTTTGAGGGTTCGCACCGATTATTGACCCCCAAAAGCCATAATTCTTAATTTTTTCCAGGGCTGTTAATAATAACTAAAACTCTAAACTTTAACTCAAACTGACTCGTATTTTCACGTATTAAGAATAAAACTGAATTTAACCATAACTATAAATCCCAATATGTGTAACTGAATAAAACTTGAACTAATATTTTCAATCCCTGAAACTGAATTAAACTTTAACTTAAACTTTAAAAAAATCGTTTTGGTTAAAGTCTCAAGCCAATTTCCAATATTCCAACTTTGAACGAACATTCAGCGACTTGAGGTTCATTTTAGACCTTTTGCAATGCGATCTCAAAGGGTCTATTTTCTATTATTAATGATCTTTTGTTACTGCAAAATAATTATATTAAGTAGTTTTGAAAATTAAAATTTAAAATGTGAAATTTTAAATTAAATTCATTTTATATTTTTGTAAACGCTTAATTTATTGAATTTGGAAACTCTTATGTCTTATTTCATCTTTTCATGGTACATAAAAAGCGGTTATGATATAATCGGTAACTACATTATTTCATTCTAACTTCAACTTCTTTAACTATTTTAAAAGAAGAATTAAACTTTAACTAACTTTAACTTTAACTTTTTTAACTATAAAGAAGAATTTAACTTTAACCTTAACTCTAAACTTTTATTTTATTTAAGTTAAAACTAGGTAGTTATCAACTTTAACTATAACTTAAACTTTAAGTGAAAAGAATAAAACTACTAACTTTAACTCTTATGTTTGTTGGAACATACAAATACAAGCAGAAGGGAATTCAAATTGTTTCATCTTAGGATCGCCCGTAAAAGGGTCAACTGCCCATAGAAATTTTCTCCAATATTTCTGTACGCATGTCGTGTTTCCGTTTACATGTTGTCGCATAGTATTACACTGATGACCACTATCACTTCTGCGAAATAAGTTAAGGTGAATTAATAATTTCAGTTTCGATTGTAAACCTAGCCCGTCGAAATGATATAAACTTACGGTAAGCACTCACTGACGGCGACTCCTTGTTCGTAACCCCTTTCATCCTTAATTTGAATTATAAATTGTTGATCCATACCTTCATCCCCATCAGTTTTTCCAATTTTCGGGTATATTACGGTATCCTGAAAATGTTTAAATGATGGATTTGGAAACAAATTCAGAAAAAAAATTCCTTCAATGCAAATTGCTTACCTTGGTTAAACAGAAAGTTTTATAGCCATTGGAAATGCCATCACCAAAAGCATCATTATTTTTGATTATGTCTCCTGTTTCTCGCTGATTGAGTGTAATATGAAATCAAAAAATAATTATAGATGAAAAAAATTTCAATAATGATGGTTTGCTTATAACAACACGATTTGCAGGTGTTAACTGCATGCTAACTAATCATTGTTATGGAAATCTTACCACTTTGTCGACATTAAACGTTTCCTTGAATAATTTGTTGTTGGCAGCGAGATTCCTAATGTGTTCTCTGCAAATGAAGTTACATAATAACATGGAAATATGTGTTAATGAACTTATATTTTTACGCATGATTTTGTTCAGACGTTCGGCGTTTTTCAACGTTTCAGGTAATTTTTATGAAATGCCTACTTCGTGAAAATTACATGAAACGCCGAACGTCAGAGCATAATTGGCTTAATTACCTATACAAAAAGTACTTAATTTTTCTGTTCGTATGAAGAAAGAGGAGATGGAGTGGTAGGTCATAAATATGTAGATAGATACTCACATTGGATAATGCTTTACAACGTTACAATTTTGAGGGTTTTCTTTGCAGCGCTCGGCGTCTTCCTCGAGGGGAATAAAGTTTACTTTACGTATTATCCAATGACTCCTAATTATCTGCAACAAATAAGAGCACTGTTAGCGAAACAAAATAATCAAAATTGAAATATTATTTTGAAAAACGTAAGCAGCCATGCCGTATTACTAGAGCTGAATTTTTAGAAGAGGTCGTATTCCGGTCATCAACTTACTGTACACACGAAGTTTTACCTTTCTTGGTCAATTTGGCGAAGAGATATGGAAACATAATGAAATTATTTGAAGTAATTCTCCCCCCCCCAAGTCGTTTTTTGCTTTAACACCCTTCAAATGCACTTGGGAAGCTGAAATGAAAGAAGGTTAATCACTTGGGCTCATTTTGTCATGTGACACTATAATGAAGAAGTTTCGATATCTCTTGTATCCTCACTACGTTTTGAGGTCTATAACCCTTCCTTCTCCGCTCCAACATCATGCGTGGAGGTGAATTGAGAATATAATATACCTCTTATTCTCAATAATCACATGAGTTTATATTAGTAATATTTTTACTAATTTGAGGCTCCTCAATCTCTACTAAAATTTTGATAATCCGTCATTTTTAATCAATTTTGAACCAAATTTGAGTGGCCATATTTTAGCCATCAACTAACCACACATACAAAGTTTGACTTTTCTAGATTGATTTGGTGAGAAAATATGCAACATTCAAGAAACTTCATAACTCAAAACTTTTTCAAAAACCAGTTTTCGTTCTAACATCCTTCCAAATGGACTTAGGAAACTGAAATTTCCATATGTTGGTGTCCATGGCTCACTATTCCATATGAAATCAAAAACAAAAAAATTAAGGTGTTTGCCCCTTCTCTGGCTACCCTCAAAATCTGAGTGATCCACGATTTTGAATTCTTTTCATAAATAAAAAAAAGTAGTTTTGTCGCATTTGTAAAAAAAGTCTCTCACCAAGTTTTGAGCAAATAACACTGTTTTTGGAAATTAGATATGTGGGTATCCGTGACTCACTATTTCATATAAAATCAAAAACAAAAAATTCAAGGTATTCGCCTCTTCTCCAGCTCCCCTCAAAATTTGAGTGATCCGTCATTTTGATTTTTTTTTTAAATAAAAGAAGTAGTTTTGTTAGATTTTCAAGAAGAGTCTTTCCTCAAATTTTGAGCGAACTTCATGCATACATACTGCAAAAAGTTGGACATTTACCACATTTTTACAAAGGTTCTGAAACGCAAAGATTTGGAGACCTCACCGTCTCGGACCCTCCCTTCAGAAATCAGGTAGGCTGTAATAGCTATTAAAAAGAACTGAAAATCAATAATAGACTCTTATTAGGCATATGTTATTTTTTTCATCCATTACCACGAATCGATAGGTCCTAAAAATCACCAAGAGCATCCACTTATTTTAAGATGACGAATATCAGAGGTGAAAAGTACACATAAACATTATTTGTAATGAGAATGAGCCAGAGTGGCAACTACCCATTTAATAAAATCTATTTATTAGCGTACATGCAGACGAGGAATTTTAATTTTATGACTTCAAAGTAGATCTACTTAAATGAATACTGATTACACTCACCATGGCGAATAACAAGAATCCGAAAGCAACACGTTGAAGAAGCGTAAACATATTTATAATTATTGATAATTGTAATAATTCAATGTTCTTGATAAAATTCGCTCAAAAAATGTGTATGGAAGCACTGAACTAAATTTTTACACTTTTTATCTTTATTTCAAGAATTATACTTAACAAATCATATATTCGGAGAAGTACGCCCTCTCTTTAGTACGTATTGAAATTCAATACCTACAGCAAATAATTATCACGTTAAAATTCTCCACAAATTTATAATGAAAAATTCAGTGCTATTAATCATTGTTCAAAATTCAAACGTTCCCCCTCTCTCAGGGTTGCCAACTTCGACAAAAAAATTGTGTATTGAAAAGGCAAAAAAAACTCACGTGTAAGCTTTAATGGATAACAAATAAGACGCTTGTTTCTTCATGTCTTATTAATTTTGTGTAATTTTATTGTTTTGTTCACATTATTCCATTTTGCATTTTGCTGTTAAATCACTTGTTTATGTTTTCTTTAAACTTTAATTCATATTTTATACCCTGTATGTTCGTATTTTTCTGTTTGTATCATCCTATCGCAATATTTTCTGCATGTCTCGACAGTTTTGTTTTATTTGCGTTTTCTCGTTTTTTGTGGAGGTACGTTAATGGCCTTCCATGGAGCTGATTTCAATTTGTACACCCTAGTGAGTGGAAAAGTGTTCTAGCCTTCTCACACTCTGCTGCCCATACTATGCAATAAACGCGAAAGTGGGGATTAAGGAACCTTTAGAAAATACTCTTACTAATAATATGGAAAGGTTGAGTTAGGTTGAGTTTTCATTAAAGAATTTTTGGTAGATTAAAATGTAAAACATTTTGTTCAATAAAAATCTTAAAGTATCTAATGAAGTGCAACACTGTAGTTGTGTTCTTATTATCACTAATTAAAGGAATTTCCCATCTTATCTAGTTCGATTTTGATTGACGCACGAAGTAATATCATCATCAGTACAAGGAATATCAAATCCCATGAGAAATAGAATAAATGCAATAATAATTATCCAATGACTAAGAAACTATCTTCTAGTTAATTCAAGTATCATTCGTCATAACCGATATCACTATTCTTAAAGATTCATAAGTAACAAGATGATACGGGGAAATTCATGAAATAAGCATCACTCTAATAAATGATTTTAGTCATGCAGAATGCAACGGTCGTATGTAAGTCACGTTTGAAACCTTTTCCATTTGCCTTGGTAACGAATGATTTCCTTTCTACCACAGGCTATAACAATCGACTGCGCATAAATTCTGTAACGAACATTTACTGAATAGGTAATATAGTTAATTATTATGAGAAAAGTGTGGGTTAAAAAAAAATGTTCATGAAATTTCGAACGTATGTTGAAAGATGCGAAATGAAATAAATGTCAAGGGTGTACGATAAAAACTCGCCGAATTATCACCATGAGAATGATTAGATTATGAAGTACAATTTAGGGATTCGTCCAATATTTTATTCGACGTGTTTTTGTCAGTAACCATGGTAGGTAGAAAGATGAAACTTTGTTTGCTGCATCTTGATTTGAAATGAAGATGTGCGTGCTTAAGTTTTATCCTAAATTGAACCCCTTTTCTCGCACTTTCTTCCGTCTGAAGAGATCTAATAAGGAATACCGAATGGAAATGATAAAAGCATAATCAACAGCATAGGTAATTGCAACAACGCAACAAGTATTCTAAGTTTTATCTCATTTGGCTTTTAGAGCATTGTCTGACACCATCATAAGTGCTGGTAATTTTTCCAAGTTTAACTGAGTAGAAAAAAATGAATATACTTACCTACAAAAAAAAAAACACCTACATAAAGTCTCATGTGGTACTGAAGTTGTAATGGTTTAGAAAACGAATGTGTGTCCAGAAGGTTGAGTAGTAGATAGTTCGAATCCTGTAAGGACGTAAACGTGATTGTTTTAATTTTTTTCCCCCAAAAAATGGAGGAAAGGAAGGTTATCGAAATTACATCCGGAAAAATGATCCATTGAACTTAGGTTCAAGGAGCACGTTCGGAAAGTCCAAAATTATCTAATAAACTAGTCGGCACTTACAAGGGAACACCCGATTGTTAGATACAGTATGCCTCAACTTTTCTGTAAAAAAAAGTGAACTCAGAAAACATATTAATCACTGGTTTTGGTTCAACGAACGTAACTCAAGATTATTAAACTTCGTCACAAGGTAATTTTTTGCTCACGTTTCATCTCTAATACTTCGATCTAAATACTTGGTCGTAAAATAAACCAACTATAGTCTAATAACAAAATGTAATTATACCAATATCTGATATTTATTTACAATATTTTGCCACAAAATAAAATGTACAAATTACCACAGCATAAATGGTACAACAGATTACATAAGGAAGACACACATTGTTTAACGCGAAAGAGGAAAATTTTCACATACATTAAACAGGCAGTTAGGCGAAAAAAAAGTAAAAATAAGTATTTCGCTACAATAAAACTTGAAACTCGCATTCGATAAAAATTTGGTAAAATATATAACGATAACAAGCTGTAAATACGTACACCTTTAAACAAAATTATCGTAAATAGAAAAAAATCTCAACACTTAAATACTGCGTTGAATCGAAAACAAAAAGCTTTAAAAAACAAACAAACGCACACACTCAACATTTATAACGATAGAAAAACAAATAATAATAATATAAATGAAAGCAATAACCCATATGTCGGAAACAAATCGCACCTAATCACTCTATTTTTTGAAAAATTAATATCGTAGAAATATTTATTCGCTGAAAGAAGATACTTGATGGTTGCTCCTGTGCGGTGCTTATGTTTGTGGGGCTTTTCTGCAAGATTATTTTTGAAATTCAAAAAGAACTGAAGGGACTTATATTCAACCTGTTTATTGATGATGAGTAATTTTTTTTTTAATTTTTGATCATTTCGTTTTCTGAAATCTAGTAAGTTTTGTATATAATTTTTAACAACGAACTCGGTAGATTTTACTGACTTAAAAAAAATTCTAATTTAATATGAATTTTTTTCAAAGTATATTCTTATTAAATTTAATTTTATCACTATTACTAACCAAAGGAAATTATTGTTCATGCATAAAATACTATAATACAATATTTTTCTGTTTTGTACCTTGTTTTCTTTCAATTTTTTATTCATTTATTTTTTTTTTTGTTATTTATTCACTCATTTTTTCGCGAATTTTCATCTTTTTTCTTTCTCTCACTCACTCGCTCTTAGAACTGGAACCAGAAGCTAGAAAAACCCAAAATGATTTAAAAATCTGAAATAGAATCAAAATTGAAACCAAAACAAAAATGATTTGGGAAATGAACTTGGAAGTGGAACTGTGATATAAAGAAATATGAAATTGGAACCAAAACAGGAACAAAATGATATAGAAATTTTTGCGAGAAACCCCAAAAAAATTTTTGAACCAAAATAAAAATGAACCTAGAACCAAAGTATCTTTGACTATATACTAGAATATAGTCAAAGCAAAGTATACATAATACATAGATAGGTAAGTATAGTATTAATGAAAAAGTAGGAATGGAAGATATTTAATGTTCATCATTTATTATTTATTATAGCGATTACATACAAGTTAAGAATAATATACAATAAGTATGAAAGAGGAAGTGGGAAAAGTAGATGTAATATGCATCATTTACCATTAATGTTAGCAACTTATACATAATTTAAGAGTAATATACAATATTTATAATAGTGGAATATTATCAGTGAATCTATCTTTTTTTCGATTAGCTATTTTGGGAGTCAGCATCAATAATGGAACTGAATATGATCAGGGGCGAAACTAAGGGGGTATTGGGGGTCAGAACACCCCTAAATATTTTTGCCAACCAAAAATTCGACAGATTTGATTATTTTTGTCGGCAATTTCAACATCAAAGCTCCGAAAAATGAGATAGAAATAACCAAAGTGATTAAGATATTCGGAGTTTCGGACTCGTTCGTCTTTGCCGACTTGATGACTTTGCGGACAACGCAATGCCGAATTATCATTAATTTATCAAGTAGAAAACATTTCATTTCTTCTAATGTTTCCAGTAATCCAGTGAAATTAGGTTTGTAATCAGGACAAATTGAAGGAGAAAATTTTTCTGCGGAGTCTTGTAGCCAATAGTGTCCATAACTACCCCTAACTTTTCTCCCAAAATCCCCCTGTTGCTTCTCCCCCAAAATCCACATTTGTCCTCCCAAACCAGTTTTTTGCCCATAACACGCATCCTGATCTAGACACAGAAAAAAAGTCGAGTTAAAAAATGAAGCTGATCAAATTTCCAATAAAAAATATTATTACACATTTTTCGTTCAATTTGATAGAATAGCGAGAAAACGTCCTTGAAACGCGCTACTTTCATAGCACTTAGGGCCATAGCGCGACTTTTGATATACCTTACAGTGTTACGTTAATGTTTCATCTTCTCATCGCTCAAACGACCACTTAGGTGAACAAATTTTGGTTTTTCTCGAAAATCGATCAGGTTTAGCGGTTGATAGTTGTAAAATGACCTCAAAAGTATACCAAAAAAATTGAAGTCTTTCAAGTTAGTATTTATACCCTGAATAATTGGGTTAAATTTTGAAAATTTTATGATACATCAAAAAATGTTCAAAAAAATTCGTTTTCAACAATTTTCAAATTTTTTGGGTGCAAGGGCAATATTTTGCCTTCTGAACTTCAGAAAAATAATTATTTACCTATTTTTTCAATAATCAGGGGCTCTCAAACTATTTCTAATGTATATGAAAAATCCCTATTTTTCCTGTATTGTTTTGCATTATATTCGATAATGCTCATAACTATACTACAAATAGATCAATTTTCAAGAAAAACCAAAATTTCTCCCACGCCAGTCGTCATTTGCACGATGAGAATATGAAACATTAGCGTAACGCGGTGGAGTACATCAAATATCGCGCTATGGCCCTAAGTGCAATGAAAGTGGCGCGTTTCAAGGGCGTTTTCTCACGATTGTATCAACTTGAGCAAAATATGTGTAATAATATTGTTTGTTGGAAACTTGTTCAGCTTCATTTTTTACCCCGACTTTTTTTCTGCATCTAGATTAGAACGCGTGTTATAGGCAAAAAACAAGTTTTGGGGGCACAAATGTGGATTTTCGGGGAGAAGCAACGATGTGATTTTTGGGGAAAAGTTAGGTGTTATTACGGACACTATTAGCTACAAATTTCCGCAGAAAAATTTTAGCCCCCAATTACTGCAGGTTAACACGTGTTTTTGTTGCAATTTGACAAGACTACAGACTCGGCTTCTCAAAATATCGTTCAATATCTTCTTCATAATTAGGTAGTTAAAGGCATAGCAACATAAAAATGGTGAATCTGGCTCAGAGCCCAATTTCGATGAAACTTGGGTGGTAGGTAGATAGGTATCTTTTAGAAACTTCCACTGCTAAAGTTTCAGACCCCCGCCTCCTCGTTTTTGAGAAATTAATTTTTGATTGAAAAACTAATTCGAATTTTTCTTTTACGCTATATATATAGTTGACTGATTTATTGAAAATTTAGTATGTTGTACTGTTTCAAAGGGGTTCTCTTGGAAAAAATTAGCAACCACCGAAATGATTTTACCCCCACTAAAAACCGTTTTTCAACTTTATTTTTTTTTACCATGAGAACGCTTTGGCACAATTATGAAATCGATATTTTTAGACGTCCGCTTGACCCCCGAACTACGTGGAATTTTTTCAGATTTTTCACTCAGATACGCCATGTTGAAAAATGGCTAAAACTGATAATGGTTCCAAAAAAATATCATTAAATGTGAGGAAATCAACTTTATAGGTCTACCTGTAGCTTTTGAAAACAAAGACTGTTTAGTTTTCATCTTTTAAATCGAGCTACATATCTATTCGATTGTTATTTTAATGTATCTATTAAACAAATCGATGTAATCGTTAATTTGTTATAGGATAAATAGGTATTATTATTCTTGCTTTATTATTTTTTCCATTGCATACGAATATCTACTCAATAAATTGCCGATTGCAGTGATGTAATATAAAAAACTGAGTTGGCAAAAACTATCATTCGAACGCTACTAAGTCGGCAAAATTAAAGGTATTCGATCCCCCAATATACCTATTACCCTAGTTTCCCCCGTGAATATGATATTGACAAATACAAGCAATTGGGAACTGAAATTCTCTCATCTTAGGTTCGCCCGTACAAGGATAAATTGCCCATAGGAATTTGGACCCATATTTCTGTACGCATGTTGTGTTTCCGTTCATATGTTGTTGCATAGCATCACACTGGTGACCAGTATCACTTCTGCGAAATAAGTTAATGTGAATTTATAATTTCAGTTTCGATTGTAAACCAAGCGCGTCAAAATGATATAAACTTACGGTAAGCACAAATTGACGATGATTCCTTGTTTGTAACCTTCATCGTCCAACTGAATTATATATTGTCGATCTGCACTTCCAAAATGTACAGAACTTCCAATTTTCGGGAATGCTAAGATTTGCTGAAAATGTTTAATCATGGATTTTAAAACAAATTCAGAAAAAAAAATTCAATCAATGCAAATTGCTTACCTTAGTTTTACAGAAGTCCCTGCTCTCGCCTTCATTCCAATCACCAAATGGCTGAGTGCGAATAATATACAATGAAAAAATAATTAAAGATGGGGGAAAATTCTAATATGGTGTTCATACCAACACGATTTGCTGGTGCTAACTACATGCTACGTAATCATTATTGTTATGAAAATCTTACCACTTTGTCGACATTAAACGTTTCCTTGAATAATTTGTTGTTGGCAGCGAGATTCCTAATGTGTTCTCTGCAAATGAAGTTACATAATAACATGGAAATATGTGTTAATGAACTTATATTTTTACGCATGATTTTGTTCAGACGTTCGGCGTTTTTCAACGTTTCAGGTAATTTTTATGAAATGCCTACTTCGTGAAAATTACATGAAACGCCGAACGTTAGAGCATAATTGGCTACATTACCTATACAAAAAGTACTTAATTTTTCTGTTCGTATGAAGAAAGAGGAGATGGAGTGGTAGGCCATAAATATGTAGGTAGATACTCACATTGGATAATGCTTTACATCAATACAATTTTGAGGGTTTTGTAGGCAGCGTTTGGCGTCTCCCTTGAGGGGAGTAAATTTGTCTTTACGTATTTTTCTATGACTCCTAATTATCTGCAACAAATAAGAGCACTTTTAGCAAAACAAAATAATCAAAATTGAAATATTATTTTGAAAAACGTAAACAGCCATGCCGTATTGCTAGAGCTGAATTTTTAACTGGAGCTTGTTCAGATTTACAAATAACATCACTTAATCTCTTCATGTCTATAGGCCACGCCCAGTACCATTGTTAAGATCCGCCGTTTTGGATATATTTTAGTCCAAATTGAAGAGGTCGTATTCTGGTCATCAACTTACTGTACACACGAAGTTTTACCTTTCTAGGTCAATTTGGCGAAGAGATATGGAAACATAATGAAATTTTTTGAAGTAATTCTCCCCCCCAGGTCGTTTTTTGCTTTAACACCCTTCAAATGCACTTGGGAAGCTGAAATGAAGAAAGTTTAATCACTTGGGCTCATTTTGTCATGTGACACTATAATGAAGAAGTTTCCATACCTCTTGTACCCCCACTACGTTTTGAGGTCTATAACCTTTCTTTCTCCGCTCCAACATCATGCGTGGAGGTGAATTGAGAATATAATATATTTCTTATTCTTAATAATCATATGAGTTTATATTAGTAATATTTTTACTAATTTGAGGTTCCTCAATCTCTACTAAAATTTTGATAATCCGCCATTTTTAATCAATTTTGAACCAAATTCGAGTGGCCATATTTTAGCCATCAACTAACCACACATACAAAGTTTGACTTTTCTAGATTGATTTGGTGAGAAGATATGCAACATTCAAGAAATTTCATAATTCAAACCTTCTTCAAACAACCGGTTTTTGCTCCAACATCCTTCAAAACGCACTTAGGAAACTGAAATTTCGATATGTTGGTGTCCGTAGCTCACTATTTCATGTGAAATCAAAAACAAAAAATTTAAGATATTTGCCCCTTCTCTAGCTTCCCTCGAAATTTGAGTGATCCATCATTTTGAATTTTTGTTTAAAATACAAAATTTAGTTTTGTTAGATTTTTAAAAAGAACCCAAGTTTTGAGGGAATTTCATAAATACTCGCCCGGCGCTACACGTGACGGGAAAAATATATATATCAAAATCGTAACTATTCCCTAACATTACAAAATCGCTCCCATGCGTTCCGTATTCTTATCTGTATAAAGACGATTCGCAGAATATAATTTGTAAAAAATACTAGTCCCCATATCTACCCTACTTATACGTCTTAATTCGTGTGTTGTTATTTTGAAGCATCTTGATTCGCGATTTCGTGTGTTATTATTTTCGAGTGTTTTAACAATACTATGACTATGGAATATATAGTCTGTCTACTTTAAGAAGAATACTGCTTAAAATGTAAAATTTCTCTTTACTAGCCGGTAGTTATTAGTATTACAGAAAATTCTTACTTAATATAAAGGTGTCTCACCACTACTAATGATATCATTGTATTCTCTCAAATCAGTGAACTCGCAATAATAGGTTCATATTATTTTAGTCTACAACTAACCTCATATATAAAGTTTGCCCTTTCTAGTAGGAAGATTCGGTGAAGAGATATGGACCGTTCATGAAATTTCTTGTGATTATTTTCTCTGTAAAAGTCTGTTTTTCCTTCAACTCCCTTCCAAATGCACTTCAAGGTGCTGAAATTTAAGTATCCAGGGTTGGGCAAAATTCTTTCGAATAATGATTCGAATTTCAAATCTCAGATCTTTCTTCAATTTCAAGATTTGAATGGTAAGTGATTCGAATGAAATTGTGAATTTTCAATTTTGAATTTAAAAATTCATAATCTGTATGATTGTATTGCATATAAATTCTTATAGAAAATTGAAAATTCTGGATTTTAAGGATAAAAATAATTGAATATAAATAATAAACTCTTATTAGGCATGTTTTTTTTTCATCCATAACGGGGATTACTATTTAGTACTAAAAATTAGTGTTGTTGGAACAAACCAAAGAACGAGAACGAAGAACAACAAGAAAGGAGAATTTTCATTGTTCCTGAGGAACAGGACCAAGAACGAGAACATAAAAGTGATATATCTAAAGAACAAAGAACAGAACGAGAACAGAATATTTTCAAACTGAAAGATCGAAGAACAAAAGGAGAACCAACTAATGAACAATGTTGAGGTACAAAAACAAGAACAAGAACGATGTAATTTTTTGTTGCTCTTCGTTCTTTTGAAAGTTCATGATTTATTATAAAATTTAAATTAATAGATATCATTAGGAGAAAGAGAAAATAAGAAACTTATACTTGAAAGCGGACAAGTGCTACATATCGCACGCCCACTGCAACAACACCACATCTCAAAAAAAATCTTCGACTGCAAAAACACCACATCTCATAAAACTACCAAAAATAATTTGCGTTGCGAAAATCTGCCTTTACCATTGCAGAGAACGTGAAGAATTAGTAAGGATCAATGAAAAAAAAAAGGAATTTGAATTCGTATTTCGTTATTTTCAAAGCAAATAAAAAGCAATTTTCTTGAGTTTCGGTTATTTGACGTGTTTTGAGATGTGTGGTGTTGTTGCAGTAGGGGTGCGATATACTGATATACCCATAAGAGCGAGAACAGAACGAAGAACGAACAAGAACGAGACCATAAAGGATTGAAAGAACGAGTCAGGAACATCAGGATCAAATGACTGGGTCTTTTCAGGAACGAGAACAGGAACAAGAACAGACATATGTTCATTCCTACAACAGCGCTAAAAATCACCACGAGCATTGTACATTATCCACTTATTTCAAGATTACGATTATCAGAAATAAAATGGAAACATTATTCGTCATGAGAATGAGCCAAAGTGGCAACTACCCATTTAATAATATTTATTTATTATCGTACATGCAGACGAGGAATTTTAGTTTTATGATTTCAAAGTAGATCTACTCAAATGAATACTGAATACACTCACCACGGCGAATAACAAGAATCCGAAAGCAACACGTTGAAGAAGCGTAAACATATTTATGATCATTGATAATGATAAAATTAGCGCAAAAAATCTGTATGGAAGCACCGAATTAAATTTTCACACTTTTTATCTTTATTTCAAAAATTATCAACAGATCGCATATTCGGAGAAGTATGCCCTTTCTTTAGTACTTATTGAAATTCAATACCCACAGCAAATAACAATCACGTTGAAATTCTCCACAAATTTATAATGAAAAATTCAATGCTATTAATCATCGTTCAAAATTAAAACGTTCCACATCTCTCAGGGTTGCCATTTTCGACAAAAAAATTGTGTATTGAAAAAAACAAAAAAATAAAATAAAATAAGCTACCTAACTTAATTATTATATACGTAGTAGGCACTAGCCAGTGGGTAATTTTATCCTATACCGTGCGTCCAATTGATTCGGGTACAATCAGCGAAAAAATCTCTTTTCAAATTTTTTAAAATTGATTTTTTCAAATGCAATGATATTGTAATGCAGTTGAAATGAATTTATCAGTCTTAAAACTCGTTTAAGTTATTTTAATATACTACGCAACGAGGGAGCAAGATTGGGGAATGCCAATGAGTGTGATACACTCGCCGACGTTCGCAAACTTTGCTACCGAGTTAGGTACGCTATTTTATTCAATTGTGGTCGTATAGTATCACCATAGCCACATTATTTTAGAACTGGAAGGTATACTGTTTTACCAGCGAGGTTTGACGGCGACTTTTATAATCAGAAATTGCGTAAGTCGCCGGTAAAACTCACCGGTAAAACTCGTTGGTAAAACAATACTTTGCACTTCGAAAACGATATAAACTGCAGTTATATTGACTTATTAGTGTTTATAATTGAATAAAGAAGTTTTTCCGCTCAAAAGGTCGAACTCGAATGCACACAAATATTTATTTTTTTAAATAATAGAACGTAGAGTCCTACACTATTATAAGTTAAAGACAATTCAAAATTTTGATGTAAGAATCTCACGTTACCGAAGTAGTGGGTAGGATAAGTCGAATTTCTTTTTTTGAAGATAAAAGATTTTAGTAAAAGTAGGTACTCATTAACAAATGTTCCAAAGAAAACTTGGAAAAAATTAATTTTTCAAAATTGATGGAATAAATGAGTTTTGAATAATTTTACATTTTTTGTGTCCGAAAGTTCGGTATATTATTGCAATATATTTCAAAGGGTCTTCCACGCTTACATCTTCCCTACAGACAAAATTCAGATATGTGTCCAGGGTTACCATGGTAAATTTGCGTTAGTGTGGTGTGTAATGCATACCATATTAAAACAAATGACCAAGGTTAGAACCTGGGTTGAAGTGTGGTACTAGACCAGGGTTACTCTGGAAGTGACCAATACATCCACAGTTGTAATGAGCATAACCCTGGTCCGAACCATGAGTACAATGAGCGGAGTACCAAGGGATGGTACTTGCCCCGGGTTGCCCTGACCATGAACAGTACGTCAATATTGACGATGCACTTTGCTATGGTCTTAGCCCTGAGTACCTTGGTAAGGGTACCAGGGTATGGCACTTGCCCAGGTTTCCCTGACCATAACCGATTTTACATTGAACATTATCCTGGTTATGCTCATGGGCATCTTATAGTTGAAGTACCAGTGCATTTTACATAAGCTGTGTGCATTGTATTGGTTGGTGGACAACCAGTATCTGGGGTATTGCACTGCGTGTGCACCAATCCTTTTATTTACAATATAGTGATGACGATATTTCGTAAAGCTATTTGGAGCATGCGTGTTATCGTGAATGTTATTTATTTTCTTATTAATATTATAAATATAATTCCTTCCAGTTTGAATTTATATTGAAACATAATCTAGGTAAGTACATATCATAGCATACTAAATTTAGCTTGATTATATACCTAAGTAAAAGCAATTATAGTATATTGAAGTTAGTTTTGAATTTGCATGATAGTAAGTAGGTAGGTCTACATTTTGAATATATATTGTAGTTGGAAATGTTTATTATTAATGTATGTTATAAGTAGGTATTTATTTAAATCAATTAATATTTATAGATGTATTAAATAAAATTAATTCACACGTAGTTGTGGTTGGGTAACCAGCCATAAGTAAAATAAATGTGTTATGGCTGGCAACTAGCGTGACCAAGAGAACCTGGAACCAATGCGACCAAAGTAGCCTGGATAGAATTCGGACCTATGAAAGCATTGGTTACTAGTGGGACCATTGTCGATTATAATGGCACTGACTGTGTCAATGAAATTTTCACGGAATGGTTAGAACTACCCAAAAAATCCCCATTACTTTGAAGTGATAACAAAGTAACATGAATAAAGAAATGTTTGACACCGTAGAAATTCACTTCACTGAAACCCAGAGAATTTTGAATTCAGCTCTGCCAGGGTTAAACAAAAAGTTAAATAAAATATACATTATTGCAATAAATATGAATTAGAATGATTATTAGAACCAAAATAATGTGAGTATTCATTTCTTAATCCTATAAAATGATGTTGAGGGGTGCAATCTTGCAAATATCAGTTGGTTACATGGTGAAGGTTTGTTCTTTCAGGTTTGCCAATTCTTATGAAAAAATTGGCTTCGTGAAATTATTTACTCGAGCTCATAAATACAAAATAATATATTTTTTTAATAAAAGCATATCAAATCTGATAGAAAATTACATTATATTACGAAAATGTGAAAAACTTATCAGACCTAAATATATTATTCAAATTAAATTATCTAATTCTTTAATTAATAACTAAATCACATAATCCATTTGTTGTATTTCACTGGTCTGACATCATTGATCTTATTGTCACGTGTTTAGGTTAGGTTAGGACAGGTTGTGTTCGCGTTTTGTTATGGAGTAACAATTTTTTCTTGTTTTGTTTACATTCCCTTTCCGACTTTCTTTGCTAAAATCTCTTCTTTATGTCTTAATAATTTTGTATTTTTTATTTACCAAGTATTTTTGCATTATTTATTTGTATAGTCTCTCAGTGTTTTTTATATGTTTCCTTTTTGTTTTGTTTTGTTCATATTTTTTGATTTTTATGGAAGAATAATAAAGTTTCCCGAAGGGGATGATCTCACTTTCATATACGCTTGTGGGTGCAATAGTGTTCTAACTAACCGTATTATATTGTGCTCCTCAATACAGCGAAATGACCAACTACAAAAGTGGGAATTGAAGAACCTCACAAAAAATAATAATAATAATGATGATAATGTTAGGTTAGGTTAGGTTCATAAAATATATTGCAGATTACCTTTCTAACCCACATAACTCAAAGCATTTTGATCAAATCAGAATCTTCAAGTACAATCTAATGGAATAGTTCAACCATTTGTATTAGCTTATCTTTTACACGTAAAATTAAAAAAGAGTTTCTCATCTTATGTGCGTCAAAAGGAGATCGTAAGTAGTGATGTCGTGACTCATGAGAACAGAAAAAAAGAATGACTAAGAAAATATGTTCTAGTGAATTTAAGTATCATCATAATCAATATCTTTATTTTTATACATGCATACGCAACAAGATGGTACGGGAAATTCATCGAAATAAGCATCTCCCGTCAACGGTTCCAACGCTATTAATTTTTTAATCATGTATTTCTGTACACAACGTACTTCGATATGTGGAGGAAAATCTGATGAGAACATACATTCGGCGTCGGCTCTACAAAAAATCAATAATAATAGTTGAAAATGTATTATAATAAATGTAGTGTATTCTGCTGGACTTAAAGAAAACTTTTTGTTATCAACAGCTTCACCTGCTGTGACAATGTGACATTTGCTCACTTACAGACACGTTTCCGTTCGAATTCCGCGACGAAAGATATTCGAGTCTCCTTGTATAACATATCGAAGGTCGAGATTACTATTTTGAGCTATTTTCGGAAAATGTATCGCTTCCTGAAGTAAAATTATCGTAATAAATATCCGTTTATCGTAATCGATTTCCTTTTATTATATGTGCATTAAAATATGTACTTACAACTGAGCGGCAGAGCTGTCGATCATAATGAATTTCATCAGATTTGTGGGATTTAGGATCGGTAGTTGATAACTGCAGATTTTAAGATATCGATAGACATTAACAATAATTATACGTCATTACTCATGTTACAGTTACCCATTCATAATACATTAATAATGGAGTCTGCAGTTCTTACCGAATCATTACCGAAGAATTCAGCTGATAGTTTTTTCGATGATAAGATTCTCTGTACTTCTCGCCTATATAATACACAAATGTATTATAATAAATGTTTAATATATGTAGTGTTATTAATACTTTGCTTACAATTTGCGATATAATATCTGAATAGATTACACACGTATTATATAATTATGATACCGTAAGGCCATAATTACCATGGATAATTATCTGCTTCGTTACAAAGAATCGAATTCGATTTAACCATACATTTCCTTTCATCGAAATGCTGCGGAATCAAGCGTTTTGAATTGGTTCTTACTGAAACTATTAATTCAATTAATTATGAACATTGGCCATCAAATGATGCAAACATGAGCTTATCTAATGTATTGATAGATACCTGTGGAAACGGGAGTCGTAGAAGAAATACCAAATGGAATCCTTGATCTAGGCCAAGTTCTGTACAAAAATACTAAGATGTTAATTTCGTGTAAATATTTCGCATGAATTTGCGTTATGACTTATGAGAGACGACGAGTTGTATCTGTTGTTATAACGTCTTACAGCAGCCAAAGCATGATTAAGCTAATGTTTCACATTTTATGTGCAGTAACCTTCCAACGTCCCCTCGCCTTCAATTTTTCCATCAACATTATTATGACTGTATTCTTGGGAATTTTCAATTTTGGTTTTCATTTTTTTTCAATGTTTGCTGTTGTTTTCTAATTTGAAATTTTCAAATTTATCAAGCGAAACTTGAAATTTTTTCAAAAGGTAATTGTTATTGCTGTTAAGAAGGTGAAAACAGCCAATCAGAGTGGCTTTTTTAATATGCCCATTTTCAACGTATTTTTATGGTCGATTTTTATAAGGTATTTATTAACCTAAATGAGAATTACAGGTACCTACTTAATGATTTCTAATGATCAGACTTTGATAGGATAAGCATAGTTGAAAAGAGCACTTGTGATGGCTGATGTAGAAAAGGCCCTTATGTGTAAATCGTAAATTGTTCAGGAAAGCCGGAAAAGAGAATTACTACGTTTTTATTTATTTTTTTTTTTCTTATTAAATTATAATAATTATTGTTATCTTACATTAAAAATTTTCTTTTCTCAAGATGAGAATGAACCTGAGAGCATATTTGAAGGTATTACGATTGTAAGTGCCCTATTTTTCGAGATTGAAGTTGGCACAGTAAGTAATATAACCACCATACTAAATCAACTTCAAACTCAAAAATATGGTATAAATATCCCATTTTGGGACGTTTTGACCGCTTCATGTTGTAGAGGAAGGTTTTTCCAAAGAAAAAAATGATTTTTTACGCGTAACGGCCTTTTCTACATCAGCCATCAGGACCATCACACTTCAAAAAACTCCCAAATCCATTTTTTTAGTTCCAACCAGTCATTTCTAGCGAAGTGAAATTTTGAAGTTTCATCTTTATACATTGTTATATACCTACATGGCGATTTCGCAATAGTATTTGTAAGCCAAATAACTGCTGTTTTGAGAACCAATGAATACTCAAACTTCATCGTAACTTTTTTGTAGTGCAAAAGAGATGTGAAATTAAACATATTGTTGATATAATAGCAGGCTAATTAATTATTTACTTATTATGAGTACCTAGTAACTATTGAAAATAATGCAAAAAATATAAGAGACGGGAGTTTTTCACATAATTAGATTGGAAATAGTTTAAAAGCCCCTGTATATTCAAAAAATACGAAAATAATTATTTTTGTGAAGTTCAGAACGCAAAATATCGCCATCACAATTTTTAAAAAAATTTCAAGTATCAAAAAATTTTCAAACTTTGACCCAATAATGCAGCATATATACATATTAACTTGGAGTACTGAAATTTTTTTGGCATACTTTGGTATCATTTTGCAACTACCAGTTTCCTTGGATTCATTAATTGTTTATTTTTTTAGCAATATTTTTCGATCATTTTCAAGATTTGCGGTGAAGGAAAATCGGCCATAGCACATAGTGAGGGAAATGCATAAGAAAGTTACAGGAATTGTTTTGGTCTACGTTTGCGATTTGTTTCATGTTCATGGATTGGTGCTGGGATTTAAAATAATTATAATGATTTTTAAAAGTAATTTCTTCAACAAGTTTGCTCCGTGTAGAACTGTCCTACAATAAATCGAATTTATCTTACATCTAATTCAATATACTTACACGCATACCTTAATGAATCATCTGATGGTACTTCGACATTTGAAAAATTATTCCAATTAATTGTAGCATTATCTCCATTAATTGGTGATTCATCCAAAGTAAAAATTGAACAGAGTAAAAAAATCTAAAAATAAGAGAATTCATTTTAGAAGCTGAAACCATTTCTGAAATTTGAATATATGTTCTTGTCCTCAAATCATTTTTTCATACGAAACTGTGAACAAAAATCTTGAGGTATTGCCTCCTCTTCATTTTATCTTGAAGTTTCAGTGAGCCGCCATTTTAAAGTGAATCAAAAGAAACAAAAAAATGTGCTTATTTATATTAACATGAGGATCCTTATCATCAAAATTCCAGCGATTTATATCGCCATTGGGCTACGATAGAAAGGAAGAGACTTGCAGATAAATATGACGTATATATCATATGTAATGAACATTATGAATGACAATTGAAACGCTACGATATGAAGACTTCTCCCATGACCTCTCCTTGTCGAATCAAGTAGATTGCAATAGCTTAGGTACATCTTTTCGATTTTTTTTTTCATTTTCAACTCCTAATGCCAATTTTAATAGATACACTTATGAACTTGAACATAAAGAATAAAAATAAGAACGACTGCTTTACTCATTCCATATAATTTATTAGGTATATCGTTCATAGAATTCTCCGCTGTTCCACAAACTAAAGCGATTAACTACCGGATGAGATGTAACTTCTGGTTTAAATTAAAATACAAAAGATTATTTTGCGGTTTTACGAACCTTGTTATAATTGTTCACGGCTATTTGCATGGGTTTAAATAAAAACAGATCATTGTTTACAGGAGCCTAAGAATGCAAGAACTAAAAAATATTATGAACTTACCCTAGATATTATCAACGCGTATACACCTATAGTAGCCATATTCGTCTAATACATAACAAAAAACTCACTCTCCACTTTCGACCAACATATGATGGTACAATAAATCTTTACATGGAGACGATAATTAATATTCCAAGTTGGTTACAATTAGGCGGAGTCACTTTCATAAATGGTTTTAGTTGGTGACTACGCGTACCTATATGTGAAAGAATAAGTTATCCATAAGTAAATCATCAGCATTCGAGTAGGACATTGAGAGAAAAATTGTTGTAGTTTGATGAATTTACAAGCACTCTTCAATTGGTTGCAAACTGCGAGATCGATTTTTATTAATTTATCGTAAAAAATTCGGTGATGCTAAAATAACTTCTTATCAACACGGGTCTAGTTATATCAATTCGTTAATCATATTATAACTTCACGTAACTGAGGGAGATAAAGTAACTTTATGCCCATTTCGATGGTTTAAATGCTCATTTATCTCCCACGATTACGTAAAATATATTATTCAACAAGGAAGATGAAGTGATTTTCAACAATTTTGAGTTATTTCCCTCGCTTCACTCGGACAATAAACCTGAAAATTCGTTGAAAATCATTTTATCTCCCTAGTTCAATAATGTACTATTCCCAAAAAATGGAGGAAATTAAGGTTATCGCTTTGACTATATACTAGATGGACCGAGTTACGTGTAGGAAAACTGCGGTGAAACATTACATCCATTAGAGTCGGAACACTCGTTGCTGAAGTCCTTTATCACATTCATGTAATTCTGATTTTAAGCAGTACTATCGATGTCCCCTTGCCGCACTATTAGTGTGAAATAAATTTGCGCATGCGCATTTAGAATTTAGTCACTAGTGTTCTGAGAAAATCTGTGTAATGTATCACCGTTTTTGGGTTGGCATTTGCTTGTTGCTAGCTCGGTCCATCTAGTATATAGTCAAAGGGTTATCGAAATTACATCCGGAAAAATGATCCATTGAACTTAGGTTCAAGGAGCACGTTCGGAAAGTCCAAAATTATCTAATAAACTAGTCGGCACTTACAAGGGAAAACCCAATTGTTAGATACAGTATGCTTCAACTTTTCTGTAAAAAAAAGTGAACTCAGAAAACATATTAATCACTGGTTTTGGTTCAACGAACGTAACTCAAGATTATTAAACTTCGTCACAAGGTAATTTTTTGCTCACGTTCCATCTCTAATATTTCGATCTAAATACTTGGTCGTAAAATAAACCAACTAGTCTAATAACAAAATGTAATTATACCAATATCTGATATTTATTTACAATATTTTGCCACAAAATAAAATGTACAAATTACCACAGCATAAATGGTACAACAGATTACATAAGGAAGACACACATTGTTTAACGCGAAAGAGGAAAATTTTCACATACATTAAACAGGCAGTTAGGCGAAAAAAAAGTAAAAATAGGTATTTCGCTACAATAAAACTTGAAACTCGCATTCGATAAAAATTTGGTAAAATATATAACGATAACAAGCTGTAAATACGTACACCTTTAAACAAAATTATCGTAAATAGAAAAAAATCTCAACACTTAAATACTGCGTTGAATCGAAAACAAAAAGCTTTAAAAAACAAACAAACGCACACACTCAACATTTATAACGATAGAAAAACAATTAATAATATAAATGAAAGCAATAACCCATATGTCGCAAACAAATCGCACCTAATCACTCTATTTTTTGAAAAATTAATATCGTAGAAATATTTATTCGCTGAAAGTAGATACTTGATGGTTGCTCCTGTGCGGTGCTTATGTTTGTGGGGCTTTTCTGCAAGATTATTTTTGAAATTCAAAAAGAACTGAAGGGACTTATATTCAACCTGTTTATTGATGATGAGTAATTTTTTTTTTATTTTTGATCATTTCGTTTTCTGAAATCTAGTAAGTTTTGTATATAATTTTTAAAAACGAACTCGGTAGATTTTACTGACTTAAAAAAATCTAATTTAATATGAATTTTTTTCAAAGTATATTCTTATTAAATTAAATTGAGGCATTTTTTTTTATTTAATTAATTTTATCACAATTACTAGCCAAAGGAAATTATCGTTCATGCATAAAATTCAATAATACAATATTTATTTTTCTATTTTGTCCTCGTTTTTTTTTTGTTTTTTTGTTATTTGTTATTTATTCACTCATTTTTTCATGAATTTTCATCTTTTCTCTTTCTTTCATTCACTCTTACTCGACGAACTGGAACCAGAACCTAGAAAAACCCAAAATGATTTAAAATCTGAAATAGAATCGGAATCGAAACCAAAACAAAAATGATTTGGGAAATGAACTTGGAAGTAGAACTGTGATATAAAGAAATATGAAATTAGAACCAAAACAGGAACAAAATGATACAGAAATTTTTGCGAGAAACCCCAAAAAAATTTTGTAACCAAAATAAAAATGAACCTAGAACCAAAGTATAGAAAACCAAAAATTATTCGAACACTGGAACTGGAACCAAAGCAAAAATAAACTAGTAACCAGAACTATACTATAAAAACATTAAAACCAGAACCAAACTCGGAACAAAATGAGATGGCTCGTAATTCTCAATCATCTTTTTTTACATGATAATATTTGATAAAACTCATCTTGGTATTTTTTCCCCTCAATCCCTGAATGATTAGAGTGTACCTATAAATAAAGGTAATTTAAAATTACGCTCAAAAATAAGGACAAACGACAAATGAAGAAAAAAATTAAATTTTGAAAAATCCGTTAAAAAAGTCCTAAACATTTCGAATGGCGAATTATTTAAAAAAATAAGTACGATTGATTTTGCGATTAAAAAAACAGCGTGAATAACACTTCAAAACTTAGTCAGTTCCATATACATGGCATAAAAGAAGCTACACCAAGTAACATAAGCACCACTCCATAAAATACATCGCGTATCCAGTATCTACCCTTTACAAAACAACATATTTTTCAAAACTTCTCTCACCCGCTGAATGATTGGGTAGCGTTGATGGTTGCTAACGCGTTCGCACACGTTCAAAACAAATAAAATTCAAATTTTTTCGCCAACAAATAAAAATCATAGGTAACGATTATCCTTATTTTAGTCACTCGTGAAAACCAGGACGAAAAAGAAATAGGAATGTATATTTGAAATCCTTCATGCGTCGAAGTCCACCGCAATTCAAAAATTACGATGAATACCTTCCACAGTATACTTCAAAATCCATACGAATACCGTATACATGGCGCATAGCTCTGCTAAAAAAAAATTCGTTGCACCAATCACCCATTTCATGAGGGTATTTCTAGTCATCACGGAAAGCCCGGGTTTTTGAATTGGCGAAATAAAAAAAAAATCCAACATTATCTATTCGAGTAACGCAATAACGTCGACCTTGAGGACTGGAAGTAGCAATCAATGACCTACGTACACTTCATCGACTGAAAAACCCGTCGCTTCGCGTACGTAAATCGTACTGACGGGAATTTCTTCGTCATTCATCTACGATCAACGTCGACCGATAATTCCACAAACCTCGGGCATTTCATTCGTTGTATACGTAGCCTCGTTATGATTGTAAAACCATCTAATATACGAATTTGGTAAACGAAAAATTCGATGTTTCGGGTAAACATAGGCACTAGGGAGGGAAACAGAGAGGGGGGGGCAATAATGGTAAGATACCGTATAAAATAACTTATCACTTAAAATCAATAATTGACTGTTATCGTTGCGAGAAAAATACATGCGTATCGATCGAATATTAAATTATATACATCGTTTAAAAAATATCGTACAAAATTATACACCGAAATAAAATTCGAACCGGAATTTCGAAAAACTAAACCTATGGAAAACAAATAATATACATAAGTCAGCACACACAACACTCATACATCGCTTAAATACATCGAGCCGAATTACAAATGAGCCTGGTTCGCCATCGTTGTCGTTATTTTCGTCTACTTTAAATTGAAACGTAAAAACGAAGAAATTCTCAGTCTTTTCGTATTTCGTTCGCAAAATCGGAAGCGATATATTCGACAAATACGCCAAAACTGCAGCCACGTGTGTCACGCCTCCGCAATATGGTAACAATATGCCTTCCAGTGATTCAACGTGGTAACATCGTAGATACCGCGGTGAAAAAAAAAAAACGAATATTAAAAACCGCATTAACAACAAAAACGCACAGCCAAACCAACATTCTCGAACGTAATATCGGGCGAATCAATCTCATTTGTAATTCGAATACATAGAGAGAAAGGGCGACGACAGCGACGGAAGAAATATCGTAAATAAAACGTAAAAAACAAAACATTCGTCCAAATAATTGCTTCAGTGAAAATGAACAAAAATAAAACTTAAGTAGATAAAATAAATTATTTTGTTCGAAAATAAAAATTAAAAAAATAAATAAATAAATAATTAATTAATTACAATAATAATAATAATACGCTTATACCGAAAAAAAATATATATCTTCGATTCTTTTCTCTAAAATACATTATGAGCGTTGTAAATCGCGTATACACGCGTGTCACACGCGCACACGCCCACCCATACAGGTGTACACGATGAATTACATATCGTTTTGACAGGTACTCGGAATTTCACATTCTGTAACACGTTAAATGACAAGGATTACACGATGTTAGAAATTATTTCCAAGATAAACGAAGACACTGGAAAATCGAGTTTAATAAACTCCGACAAAAGTACTGACATCGACCTTTAGGTCATTAATCAAATCGCTTCCGAAGCGAAAAAACATTTCCTCATAATACACTCTCCGAAGATTGATCGGTAAGCCGACCTATTTGCGTTTGAAATATGTGGAGTGAAAGAACACGAGTTATTTTTTCAGGAAGTGGGGAAAGCGAGGTGAAATTTCGGCTCGTGTACGGGTTGTTTATTTTTACATGATTTGAACGTATTTCTGAACATGTCATCCATATATATTTCATGTTTCATCTATAGGTCTAATTTCGTGAACAAAAGACGGCAAGAATAACAGAGGCTTACGTCAAATTGTGAAGCTTACAATGTAAGCATAACTGAATATGTGTAATATAGGTATAGGCGAAATAAAAAAATAGATATAAAAATATTAATACAAAAAGTACAACGAAAAATCTATGTATTTAATACTTCTAGAAATAATTTTCGAAATTATATTATAAAGGAGCCCTTTTAAATTTTTCACCAATTGTGAATACATCCTTCAAAAAGTTGTGGAGGACAAACGCTCCCTAGATAGCTTGTATGTGGGGAAAATAAAAGTTGGAAATTTGAATCTTTTTAACTTGAAAATGATAGCTATTAAAGCTAATTTAATTTGGGGAGGGAGTTCGAGGGAGGGTGGGGTCTTTAAATCTTTGCGTTTCAGATCATTTCTAACTATCTGGCAAATGTTCAACTTTTTGATATTATATATTCCCCCCCCCCGCGTAATGCCAGCCGAAATTCATGAAATTGGCTCAAAACTTAGTGAGAGGCTCTGCTTACATATTGCAACGAAAGTACTTTTTTGTTTTTACGATACGCCTCAAAATGGCGGGTCACTCAAATTTTGAGGGGGGAGGGTAGGAGAAGAGGTAAATAGCGAATTTTTTCGTTTGTTTTCTCATATAAAAGAGTGAGTCACGGACACTAACATATCCAAATTTCAGCTTCCTGAGTGCATTTTGACGGAAGTTAGAATAAAAAAAACGTAAGCAGCCATGCCGCATTACTGGAGCTGAGTTTTTAACTGAGGCTTGTTTTGATTTAGTAATAACCATGCTCAACCGTTCATGACTACAGGCCACACTCAATACCAAGTCTGAAAATCCCTACCCTATCCTTTCCAAAACCACTTAAGAAGTTCAATTTGGCACAAATGTAGTATTTCTTGCCATGAAATAATCATGCGAACACATATTTCTCAAATTATAACTATTTGAGGGTCCTCAAATTATCTTCAAATTTTGTAAATCCGCCATTTTGGATCCATTTTGACTCAAATTTAAGTGGTTATATTCTGGTCACAAACTAATCCTACACACAAAGTTTGACCATTCTAGGCCGATTTGGTGATGAGATATGGAAGATTCATGAAATTTCCTGCAGCAATTTCCCCTCCAAAAGCCGTTTTTTGCTCTAACTCCCCTCCAAAATCACTGAGGAAGCTAAAATCAAAATACGTTTGTCACTTGGGCTCATTTTATCATATGACACAGCAATAAAAAATTTTCGACCCCTCCTGTACCCCACCACTATTTTAGGTTGGTAACCCCGCCTTCCCCCTCCAACATCATGTATGGAAGTGAATTCGGGATATAGTATACAACTTATCCCCAATAACCATATGAATTCATATTAATTACATTTTTACCAACTTGAGGCTCCTCAAGCTCTACTCAAAATTTTGATAATCCGCCATTTTGATCCAAATTCAAGAGGTCATATTGTGGTCACCAACTAACCTCACACACAAAATTTGACCTCTTTAACTTGATTTGGTGGGGAGATATGGAAGATTCAAGAAATTTCATGACTCAAAACTTCCTCAAAAAGCCGTTTTTTGATCTAACTCCTCTCAATATGCACTCAAGAAGCTGAAATTTGGATATGTTAGTATCCGTGACTCACTCTTTCATATGAAATCAAAAACGAAAAATTTGAGCTATTTGCCCCTTCTCCAGCCCCCCTCAAAATTTGAGTGATCCGCCATTTTGAAATTTATCGAAAAAACAAAAAAACTATTTTTGCGTATTTGCAAGAAGAGTTCCTCACCGAATTTTGAGCGAATTTTATCCACACCCGCCTGCGCAAGTGAGTGACACAAAAAACGCAATTTTCTCAAAAACAGGTTTTTGCTAACTCGCCTCAAAATGCACTTAGGAAGCTGAAATTTAAATATGTTGGTGTCCGTGACTCACTCTTTCATATGAGATCAAAAACGAAAAATTTGAGCTATTTGCCTCTTCTCCAGCCCCCCTCAAAGTTTGAGTGATCCGCCATTTTGAAAGTTTTCGAAAAAACAAAAAAAAAACTTCTGCACATTTTCAAGAAGAGTTCCTCACCAAATTTTGAGCGAATTTTATGAATACTCGCCGGCGCTACGCGTGGGGGAAAAAAATATATATATATACCAAAAAGTTGGACATTTGCCAGATGATTACAAATGGTCTGAAACGCAAAGATTTGAAGACCTCACCCTCCCCGACCTTCCCATCCCAAATCAGGTAGGCTGTAATAGCTATCGTTTTGTTGAAAACTCAGCTAAAAACTGCTTTTTGAGAATGTTTCGAGTCGTGACATTTCTTGAATCCTTCATATCTCTTCACCAAATCAACCTAGAGAGATTAAACTTTGTTTATGGGGTAAGTAGGTTATCAGAATATGACCTCTAGAATTTCGGTCAAAATGGATCCAAAATGGCGGATTATCAAAATTTGAGTAGAGCTTGAGGAGCCTCAAATTGGTAAAAATGTAATTAATATTAACTCGTACGATGATTAGGGATAAAACGTATACTATATTAACAATTCACCTCCATATAATTATGATGATGGAGGGGAGTAAGAGGGATTATCGATCTCAAAATGTGGAGAAGGTAATATGCAAGGTCGAAAATGTTTTATCCTTGCGTCATACGATAAAATGAGTCCAAGTGACTAACTTACTCTGATTTTAGCTCCCCAAGCAAATTTGCAGGGGAGTTGGAGCAAAAAAACTATTTTTAGAGGGGAAACTGCTGTAGGAAATTTCATGAATCTTCTATACCTTCTCACAAAATCAACCTAGAAAGATCAAATGTTGTACGTGGGTTTAGTTGGTGGTCAGAATAAGATGCCTTGGATTTGGCTCAAAATGGATACAAAATGGCGGATTATCAAAATTTGCGTAGAGCCTGAGGAGCCTCAAATTGGTAAAAAATTAATTAATACGAACTCACATGATTATTGTGGATGATAAATATACAATATCGCCAATTCGTCTCCATACATAATGTTGGAGGGGAGGAGGACGGGTTATCGACCTGGAAATGTCGTGGCGGTACATGCAATGTCGAAAATTTTTTATTGCGATGTCATATGCGTTAAATATTTCATAAAAACCATCATTTTAGGTGTGGTACACATTAGGTACACTTTTTGACCTTCTATGAACAGATAGAATACACTAGTGCATGACCTTGCTTCTTGCCATATCAATCATACACTGTATTTCCACGCGAGAGGAAACAGCGTACTTGAAAGTGTACCAAAATGTATAATGAAAAATTTACACAGATACTGCTTATCTGTAGTACTGAAGGAGTTACTAGGACGAAAAAACTGGTATTTTGCATTTTTTTTTTTTTTTTTTTGAACTCTTCGCTTCTTCTTGGTTTCCTTTTGTTATTATTTACACTTTTTCATTTCATTACTACAAAAATTTTGTAAATGAAAAATAATAAATAAAACACTTCAAATTCTAGGGACGACCGCATATTTCTATTTAAGTTGAATTTTTTGACAGAAATTTCAAAAAAGAAAAATCTTCTATGAAAAAAACAAATTAGTAATAAAGTATGTAATATTTTTTTTTCAACTTTCAGAGCTACTTAGGTAGCATTAACCCATAATAAGTGGTATGAGATGGAGTGGGGGGAGATTCTTTGAAATAATTCCCAAAACATGAGTAGAAAATTTTACAAAATTGTGTACAGAAAATAAGAAAAAAAAACAATTTATTTTATCATCTCCACACTTTTTTCAACATTTTTTGCTAGTCTTCATCCATCCATAAGTACCAATTTTTTGTCAGTAAAACTACATTGCATTTGCATATTTTACATATTAGTCTCAAGACATGAAAATATTTTACAAGCCTTAATATCTCGGCCCCTTCAGCAGTTAGGGTAGGCAAACTATCATACATGAATGTCACATGAGTAGCCCTATATGTGATACGAAGGAGCTCACACACTAGACGTAAATTTAAAAAACGTAAGCAGCCATGACGCATTACTGGAGTTGAGTTTTTAACTGGAGCTTGTTTTGATTTACTAATAACCTTGCTTAACCGTTCATGACTACAGGCCACACGCAATACTAAGTCTTAAAACCCCTACCCTATCCTTTCCAAAAACACTTAAGAAGTTGAATTTGGCACAAATGTATTTCTTGCCACGAAATAATCGTGTGAACACATATTTCTCAAATTATAACTATTTGAGGGTCCTCAAATTATCTTCAAATCTTGATAATCCGCCATTTTGGATCCATTTTGACTCAAATTTAAGAGGTTATATTCTGGTCACAAACTAATCCTATACACAAAGTTTGACCATTCTAGGCCGATTTGGTGATGAGATATGGAAGATTCATGAAATTTCCTGCAGCAATTTCCCCTCCAAAAGCCGTTTTTTGCTCTAACTCCCCTCCAAAATCACTGAGGAAGCTAAAATCAAAATACGTTTGTCACTTGGGCTCATTTTATCATATGACACAGCAATAAAAAATTTTCGACCCCTCCTGTACCCCACCACTATTTTAGGTTGATAACCCCGCCTTCCCCCTCCAACATCATGTATGGAAGTGAATTCGGGATATAGTATACAACTTATCCCCAATAACCATATGAATTCATATTAATTACATTTTTACCAACTTGAGGCTCCTCAAGCTCTACTCAAAATTTTGATAATCCGCCATTTTGATCCATTTTGATCCAAATTCAAGAGGTCATATTGTGGTCACCAACTAACCTCACACACAAAATTTGACCGCTTTAACTTGATTTGGTGGGGAGATATGGAAGATTAAAGAAATTTCATGACTCAAAACTTCCTCAAAAAGCCGTTTTTCGATCTAACTCCTCTCAATATGCACTTAGGAAGCTGAAATTTAGATATGTTGGTATCCGTGACTCACTCTTTCATATGAGATCAAAAACGAAAAATTTGAGCTATTTGCCCCTTCTCCAGCCCCCTCAAAATTTGAGTGATCCGCCATTTTGAAATTTTTCGAAACAACAAAAAAAAGCACATCTGCGCATTTTCAAGAAGAGTTCCTCACCAAATTTTGAGCGAATTTTATGAATACTCGCCGGCGCTACGCGAGGGGAAAAAATATATATATAGATATAATTTTAGTCATAGTGGTGCCTGTTTTTAACGTTGTGGTGCCCAAATCGGGCGCCACAAGGTCTTTAAGCTAAAAACTATTAGAAAATGATCGTCTCACCCCTCTGGGTCCACAGCTGAAGTTTTAGTGGTGGGCACCACAATGACTATATTCATATATTAAAAATTAAACCCCTTATAAATACTGGAGTTCATGGTGTACATACCTTGCGGTGCCTGATATGGAATGCTCAGAAGACACTTTCTTTGTGGTGCCCAGTATATGGCTGGGCGCCTCATAGTTCAAAATATGCAAGGGCACCACAAGATATTGAATACGTATATTCATATTTATACCAAAAAGTTGGACATTTGCCAGATGATTACAAATGGTCTGAAACGCAAAGATTTGAAGACCTCACCCTCCCACGACTTCCCCTTCCCAAATCAGGTAGGCTGCAATAGCTATCGTTTTTATTAAAAACTCAGCTAAAAAAAAATGGCCGCTAAATTTTTTTCAGATTTTGAATAATAAAACAGGACTTACCAAACTTTAATTACCTCAAAATTCCTTCTTTTTTATTCTTCAAAATTCAAAACTTTTAAAAATATGATTATGACTTTATTTTGGAGGGGAGGGGTAAAAAAATCGAATACTGGCTGAAATGTTTCTGCTTTTTATACGAAAAATTACGACTTTATAATGTTAATTTTTTATGCATTTACGCTTCACGTACAGCTACTATAGCTGGAGGCGCATCGATGCGTTAAAATTTTTAATTGCTGAGAAATTCGTCATTTTTGAAAATTTTAAAATTTTTAAAATTTCCACTTCATAATTTTTTTTGTTGGGGGGGGGGGGGGAGGTGTAAAAATTTAATTGGGGCTAAAAATGTTACAATGTCCTTTTTAAGTCATTTAGTAACTATTGTGACCCAGCACATCTTCCCTTTTAGAAAAAAAAAACAAAAAAAAACAAAAAAAAAATGGCGAAATATAAAAATAGAAGCATTGTGATTAAACGATGATACTGATTTTTCAAAAATTTAATTTCACTTTACGATGATCTGCCGACACTTTCAGTTACAAATAATGGCATTGAGAAAGGAATAAAACTTCAAGACGGTTTTATGAATTCACAACTGAGTCTCGGAGTAACGAATATTCCTGTTATGAGCGATAATTAAGCTTATAACTTCCAGATATTTTTATTAGACGACACTTACCTATTTATTCATTTTTACAATTTTCAGACATTTAGGTCATTCAAGAACGTCGTCAGAAGTTCAATGGCGCTAAATTGCAATTCTTATAATCTTGATTTTTTTTCTTCAAAATAGTGCCAAATTTTTGTTCATTTTTTTGAATACGTGTTTTTTTCTTTTATTAACAATATACATACAATGGTTGATTTCAGAGGAGATATGATCTCGTACCAATTTCAAATAACAAAGAGAAGCTTTCGACTTCCACTCATAAAAGCTTTCAGAAGGCACATATTTTTTTTTTCATCGTATTATGAGTAAGTGAACTTTACTTGGGCCCCAAACACCACGCGGAACAGCAGCGGCGAGCCTTTCCAAGATAGCATCATGCCGTCTCTTCCAAGCCACCGAATACTGCCGGCAGTGATTGAGAAGGTGGAGCAGAGACTCGAGAGCGTGCCCATATCTCCGGCAATTCAGGTCGCAATTGCCCGCATTTCAACGTTTAGCCCCATTTAGTGGCAGGAGGTCGAGACGGGCTCGGTGTACGAATCGCTAGTCGGCAAATCGCTCATATGTTCCACTTGCGATGAAGTGGTACTTGTATTTTTTAAATAAAAGAATAAATATATACGGCATACTTACTTAAAAAAAAAAATTGGAATAAAAACATCAGGAACAATTATACCATAATGGGATCTTCGTCGCTATCGGGAAGATTAACATTCGATACCCTTTTACAACTACTTTGATGTTTACGTTTATGCGGTACGATTATTCCAACATTCGAATTCGCCTGAGCTAAATTTCACATCGAAAAAAATCATTAATTCTTCCGCTTCGAAATATTTTCAAATAAACGCAAAAAAAAAAATAAAAAAATACTCCGAAACTAACAATTCGTATCCATATCATCGAGACTACCATCATCAGTCGAGAGTAAATCGTCGTCCGAATTGGTACGCCTTAGACTGGGCAAATTAGTAGTTAAAATTTCCTTTTCCTTCTTTATCTCCTGTATCTGACCCACGAGCCGTTGTTCTTCTTCGAATATCTTTTCGGACGGCCCTTCGGTCGGAAACACCTAGAAATATACGTACGTTACATTCGTCCGTAATTACCGGCTCGAAACACGAGCCGAAGAATATTCCCAACTGTCGTTCCAATCGGCACGCACGAACACCTACCTTAGACGTACGAATAGACGATAAACGATCGGTGGCCGTATGACATGCATTATCCAACGTATCAATGTCGGCCAACGTAGCCTTCAACTTATCCACTTGCTCGTTAATAATTAATTTGATGCATAACGTTTGATGTTCGATATCGTTCAGCGAATTCTGAGCTGGTACTATTTTATTCGTTCGTAGTATACAAGGCGCGAATATAATGGCCAACGATGCTGCGTTCATACGATTCACTTCTTCGTGTAAGGCGACCCTAAGTACGTGGAAAATATTTTTAAACAGATATATTTCTCGTATTCGCCCACCCCCGCCACCACCTTCCATAAACAAAGAATAAGTAACACTACCAACCTAGCTAAATGAAATACTAGTCTCTCCATGAGATCGTAATTCGGTTTTGGTAATTTTTTTAATATGGTGAATAAAGTCGAAACGCGATCTTCTGTTAACGTGGCGGCTCTGATGAAATCGTCGTAACACTCGAACGTCAACAACGGTTCGGGCATCTCTCGTAAGAACGTTTTTAATACGCTCGAAAGCACGTGAACCTGTAAAAAAAATTAAAATTTTAATCAACGTGTTACATATAATAATTTTAAAAATTTTAATTAATTACCAATTTATTAGAATGAATTGATTAATAAATGATTATTCGTCAAGTATAATGCAGCACCTTTGCAGCACATTTAACGTACCCTACCCCTCCTCATTTTACAAAAATAATTATATAAAAAAATATGGTTTTCATGAAAATGCAAACAAATCTATATCTATATTTAAAAAAAAAAAAAACATAAATTACTCGAATGATAAGAATTTAATGATTTTTTTTCTACGTGTCATGTACAGCAATAATGGGTAAAGGCACGAGAGCAACTTAAATTTTACTTATTAATCTTGTGAACTTCAGGAAAATGAATAATTTATCAACCTGCGCTTGGTCATCAAACAACATGTTCTTTCAAGTATTAAAATTACGTATACTTTTTTAGAAATGGTATTTCTTTTTTTTAAACGAAAAATGCATGATATCTGAATTTAATGCAGTTTTTTTGAACAAATTAGTTTACAGAACTACTAGATAACCTGTAATATTTTTCATTTAAATAATAACTATGAACAATCACGTAAATAAATTTTCTGGTTTATTAATAATATTATTTCTGATTTTAATTTTTCTCTTAGTTAAAAAAAAAAATCAAAATTTTCTTCAGCCAGAAAGTCCAACAATTTTACAAAATGCTAATTTATCATTTTTTAAATATTTTTCAACATATTTTTCGAAGCTATACAATAACAACTCCCCCCCTCCCCCCGGGGAATCAAACGATATAGCACTGAGAATTTCAGCATTGATGTCAGAGCAGATGAAAAAAAGTAAAATACGTAATAAAATAAAAGTACGAGACTTTTTTATTCAACCTTCATAACGCAAGGTGGGGAGTGACATCTTAACTGGTTTGATATTTAAAAATAGCGACTTTTCGCGAACTTTCGTTGTACCACCCCCCCCCCCCATCCACCACTTTTCAAAATCGAAATTTTCAAACGAAGTTCGCACTTTTTCATATTTTTTCTCTAAAAGAAGTTTCGATATGGCCAATTTTTGGTAGTTCCCATCTGACAAAAAAATGTATAAAAACTCCAAAAAAATATGAAAAAAAAAAATTGAAAATTTCATTCACTTCAATGAAATAAACATTCAGAAGAAACTACTCCAACAATACAAAAAAAATCGAAAATAAAAGTTGGTACGATTTTTAGCGACTTTTGCGACTTTAGCAACCTAGCAGACACCCTGCCTTAGCGATATTCAGGGAGCAGTGTAGACGACAGAATTATCTTAATTTTTGGAATTTTTATCCCATGTGTATGAAAGAGGTGTGACCGAACGTTTCTTATATTAAATTTTTTGTGCGAATCAAACGTTCAAAAAAAAATCAACTTTATTCCAAAATTGAATTTTTAGGCGAATTTTCGATGATAATTACTTTTTGTTGAGTTGATTATACAACTTATAAAAAAATTAGGACAACTAAATTTTCAAAATATTTATTAAAATTTTCAAAAATCTATTAAAATTTTCAAAAAATTTATTAAAATTTTTAAAAAATTTATTAAAATTTTCAAAAAATTTATTAAAATTTTCAAAAAATTTATTAAAATTTTTTTCACTTTTTGAACCATAAAATCATTTATTTGAAAGCAAAAAATTTCAAATTGCCTAAAAATTAACGTTTAATAATTTTAAAATATCTAAAATCTTTGAGCTATTTTCACAACTTTCGTCGACATTGTGGACTGAAATTTTTTTCATGTGAACTAACGATCACTTGGCAAGTACTGTGTCTTTGCTCCTCTATTAAAAAAATCCGGAACTCACACACAACCTCCAACTATAGCCCCCCCCCCCCCGAAACACTTTATTTTCAATTTACAAATAATATTATCATATAATGTGATCACACTTTGAGAACCCCTGTGAGATGAAAAACAGGCATATAATTCTAAAAGCCCTGAATTAAGATCATTCTACGAACATTACCTAATAAATTATCAATGTATTAATTGATTTTAAAAATGTGCAAGATTTAGTGCTTAAAAAAAAAAAAAAAGTAAAAAAAAATTAACATCCCTAAATTTTCAAAAAATTGGACAATGAATTATTTTTCAGTTTTTGAACGTAAAAACTTGCAAATCACCCAAAAAATTAATTTTTTTCAATTTTTAAAACATTGAGCTCATTTTGACAAGTTTTATCAACTTTGCTGACAGAAATCTTTTCAAGTTTATTAAAGATAAGTAATTTTGCAAGTACATTGCCCTCACTCCTCCATTCTTCCAAAAGAATCGTGAATTTACGTCCATCGCTTCCCCGTCTTTTACAGACATTTGGTTGATTCAAATTTATTTATAATAGTATCACAAATAATATTAATGATGATATAAATATATACAAATTCAAATTACAAATAACCATAAAAATATTATTCTTTGTAAATCCTTGTTCACTGTAAGTATGGGCAACTTACTTGATATTCTTCGAATCGTACATTTTCTATATTATTCTGCTCGATTAAATTTTTCAACTCTCGGACTTTAGAAGTTAACTGTAGTTGAAAAAAGTCATTAAAATTAATCATCTATTGCATTCTCGATAGTTCTTTCAGAAAAAAAAAAAATACTTACTCCAGATTTCCTATAAATTCCTTCCGTATACAATCCGTACATTTCAATAGTGGTAATGAGTCTTTCAACGACCAAAGGCACTTTACCATTACCGGTAGAAAGCAAATGTATGGGTACACCAAATACATTATTGCTGCCGGTATTCGGAGCTCCATCAGCGCTGGAAATCTCTTTACCACATTCTAGGGTAACTTTAGGGTAACATTTTTTATGACACGTCAACTTGCAATCTGAAACAGCCATCTTAGTTTTAGAACAAATGATCGAATGAATAGTGGAAAAAAAAATTTAATATCTTAATCCTCAATTATGCAATTTTCATCATTACGGTTGATACTTACTTCTGCACACGAAACACCTTTCGATAGGCCACAAAAACAAGGACGTGCACACTTCGCAGGCGGTCGGTATATTGATAATATTAAGCTGGAACATATGGCCTGCGTGCAAAACGTACTCGTCGCCTTTATGCTTTTTCTTCTTTTTGCGTTTAGCTTTACTAGGCTTCTCTGCTTCCAGTCGCGTCATCGTCATGAATTCGTTCATGAAACCGCGAAACGCGTTCACGCACAACGTTACCGGGAAATCTTTACACGTTTCTTCGTGAAAACAAACCGTTTCGATAACCTAAGATGGATAGATGAATAGAAAAATTAATCGAAATCGTCGAGTATAATGGGTGAGAGCAAACATAGGATTCACTTACGTGTAGGAAATTCGCTATCAAATCTTTATATTTGATATTCAACACTTCGACTCCTTGTTTATTAACAACACTATAAGTAGCGACTAGATTATCTTTGAACTCGCGTAGAGCTTGCTTAAATATTCGATCGACTTGGGATGGCTTGGTACCTTCTTCGCTCTCCATCTTATATATCTGTAAACGAGAGACAAAAACAAAACCATCGTTAGATATTAATACAGTACAAGACTCATCAGTTTGACAAAAAAAAAAAAAAAAAAAAAAAAAACGCATAAATTTTGCAATATTAATTTTTTGATTTTTCACAATCACAATTCTTGGAAATTAGAGAAGCCAGCATAAATAAATCAAAGAATAGAAAACAAAAAAAAAAAAAATAAAACAATGAGGGATACCAAATGAATACGACGCTATTGCTATTTTTTAGTCGAGAACCTGTGTATGGTTGTAACGTGACGTCATACTTATCTCAAATATTACATTGTCAACTACGCTATTAGTCATTGAAGTGTTTAACATGACTTCTCAACTCCCAAGCAAAGGATAGAGATGATTTCTTGAACTCTGAGTATGGCGTGACTTTCAATTTTCAAATAAAGAAATGGAGATGTTTTCCATGAAAATTTTCAAATACTGTTTTCAACTTCATAAATATATTTTTCATGTTTAGTCATTTCATGGTCATTTTCTTCGTTTTTATACTTTTTTTTTTTTTTTTTTTTTGTTTGGAGGAAGAGAGAAGGCATTTCTTTGATCACTGTTTTTTTTTTTTTTTTTTAGTTGTTTCTTCCATATTTTTTTGATGTTTAAAAGGTTGCGAAGTTTTTGAAATTTTTCTCCAATTTTAGACACTTTTTTGGAGTTTTGGATTTTTTTTTATTCTTGGACACAATTTTTCAATTTTTTGAAGTTTACTACGTACTGTTTCTGAAACAGAATTTTCAATTTCTTTATTTTGTTTTGCTAATTTTTCTTTGATGGAATTTGCATTATTGATGACTTGAAATATTTTTCAAGTTGCTGATAGTCAACGATTGAAATTTTTTTTTTTTCTCATATCAGCAGAGGAATGTTTTTATAAATATATGCAATAAGATGACCAGACACAAGTTAGCAGATTATTTACTTTTCTAAAATTATTTAAATTGCTTTGGTGCCTCTAGCCGTTGTTACTGTACATAGCACGCTAAAAAAAAATTAAAAAAAAATTAAAAAAAAAATTGAAAACAAAATACTAAAATTAAATTTCTTAGATATTTACTTATTTTTAGATGGTTTTGACAATAAGTAAAATTATTATTGAAGGAATTTTAATTTTCAACAATTCTTTGTTTTTGCACTTTTTTTTTCATTTTTATGAATTTTTTTCATTGACAAGTAAGCATTTTTCGTGATTCATGAAATTTTTGAAGAATTTTTTATTTTTTAAATATTTTTGTCTTAAGATAAATATTTTTTAATTTCTGGGATATTTTTTCATTTTTGAATGTTTTTTACAACAGGTAAAAAAATTTTTGAAGAATTTTTCATTTTTCAACAATTATTTGTTTTATACATTTTTTTATTGGTATTTTTGTGTATTCTTGAAATTTTTAAAGAATTTTTGTTTTGTTTTTTAATATTTTCGCTTTAAAATGTCTCAACTCAACACTTACTCTTTTTTTTTTAAATTTATTAGATATTTTTTCATTTTTGGATATTTTTTATAATAAATGAATAAATTTTTGAAGAATTTTTCATTTTTCAACAATTATTTGTTTTTAAACATTTCTTCATTTCAACACTTTTTTCATTGGTATTCTTCCATTTTCTTGAAATTTTTTAAGAATTTTTGATTTTTTTAATATTTTTGCTACAAAATGCCTTTTCAAAATTTCTTGGATATTTTCTCATCTTTGAATGTTTTTTATAATAAATAAAAAAAATTTTGAAGAATTTTTAATTTTTCAACAATTTTTTGTTTTTACACATTTTTTTTTTTCATTTCAAGACTTTTTTCATTGGTAAATATTTTTCATCCATCAATATTCTTGAAGTTTTTAGAGAATTTTTCATCTTTAATAATTTCAAAAAATTTTTATTTTTGTACATTTCGGTCTAAATATCTCTTTTTATTTTGTTCCATTAGTGAAATTTTTCATTTTTCATTATGAAGAAGCGTCTAAGAGGACTCCCAGTTGCGAGACTTCTAGGTTTCGATTTTTTCAGGTTTATTTAAAAACAATAAAGAAAACACAAACTTAAACACATTTTAATCTTGGACAAAAATACACAAAAAAATACAATTTGCTGCAAATATTACTTCAAAAACTGATTTTTGGTTAGAATGGGAACGGTGGGGGGGGGAGATGGACTTCACAGAGACTCCAACTTTTCCATTTGTACCTGAACTTGCGTATTCTAAATCCCGACCAGTGTAACATTTCAGGGCTCAGACTTCATACTCGCTTAAAGAGTTCAAACAGGCTCAAAAATGAAAAATTTCTTTTTGAAAAAAAATCCCAAAAATTAAAAAAAAAAATCCACTTAGTTAAAATTTCATATATATATATATATATATGATATTTTTTTAATTAATAATTTTTTTCGTTTTTTTTTTCGAACATTCTGATGCTTATAACCCGCCATAGGTAGTATGGAACCAGGATTGGAGACTAGTACCAACATATAGCTTAGCTCGCGAATAGTTACTTACGCCTAGTCTCAGTCCCCTTATGTGTTCATCGTATGCAACTATTTGTACATGGAAGTATAACATATAATATTTTTTCAAATTTAAATGAAACTACTGATTTAAGTATCTATGATGATAGAAAAAAAAATGCAAAAAAATTTGTGGTATACACTTTTTGCCTATCTTCATTTTTGAAGGAGCTAAGATGATTTGAAATTTTTCCAAAATTCCATTTTTTAAAATTTGATTAAAATCGTTCATTCAAGTAGGTACCTAGGATGGTAGAAAAAATGCATTAAAAATTGTAGTAAACACTTTTTGTCTATCTTCATTTTTGAAGAGGCTACAATAATTTCAAATTTCCCCATGATTTTTTATTACTCATGACAATATATATATTTCGAAGAAGGGCTGAGGATTGAATGAGAAATAATAGACAGAATCAAAGCCATTGTAAAACCTACATATAACAATTTTTTCACGCAAAATTAAAATATAAAGATGGAAAATGAAACTAGTACCGAATCCGTGTAGTGATAGGAATTGCTGAAACACCTTCAATTCTGAAGATAAGCAAAACGTACATATTTGAATTTTAATTTTTCCTTGATTTCAGTCACATTAAAAAAAAAATCATGGGGAAATTTGAAATTATTGTTAGCCCCTTCAAAAATGAAGATAGGCAAAAAGTGTTTACTACAATTTTTAATGCATTTTTTCTACCAAGGTAACTTGAATTGGAAAAATTTCAAATCATCGTAGCTCCTTCAAAAATGAAGATAGGCAAAAAGTGTATATCACAAATTTTTTTGCATTTTTTTTTCTATCATCATAGATACTTAAATCAGTACTTTCATTTAAATTAAAAAAAATATAAGTTGTACTTTCATGTACAAATAGTTGCATACGATGAACACATAAGGGGACTGAGACTAGGCGTAAGTAACTACTCGCGAGCTAAGCTATATGTTGGTACTAGTCTGCAATCCTGGTTCCATACTACCTATGGCGGGATAAAAGGGCAAATGCGTATTAGTTGAAAAAGATCCATAATGCTGACTCTATGAATCTCCAAACAGTCGCAAAAAAATCAAAATTTTCATTGCGTGAAAAATGTTTAAAAAGGCGAGAGCTAAATGGCCCGAGGTATAATTACACACTTAGCACATCACAAACATATCTACAACTTAATCAAAAACGGTTCTTGATTTCCGAAGTAAGCAAATTTTATACAAGTGCAGTCAATATTGAGGGAAAAAATTATTTGAATTTCGTAGCCCCTTCAAGGTTGAAAATAGGCAACATTTGAACAAAGTGTTAGCCAAACATAACGAAGAATATTCATCATATTTATTTGGTGGCAATTCAGAAGGAGTAAATTTTGCAAAATTTTCAAGACCATTCGGAGTCAGAACTAGGCAACATTTGAACTGAACTATTTAGTTTGAAGCATCTGTTACGCCTATCAGCGTATTGAAAGGAGTCGAATGGATCGTGGAAATCGCAGATAGGTGAATACGAGATATGACTTGGTCGTCTTTGTCGACAGTGAAAAATAAATTGCAAAATAATTATTTACTAGCATCTTCTACGAGACATGGTTTTGTGTACATAATGAGTAAGAACTGTTCACGACAACTACAAATTATATCGAATGACTCTCATAAGCGCATAGTGAAGTAGGAGGGGTACACTTGACAGCCACCATAGGTGAACCACTTGATTCATATTTCATACATATCATTTCGATTACAATCGTACACAAGGGGGTAAAATAAGAACCATCGATATGCACCGAAAAATCGCTCGTTATTGAGCAACGGGTAAATGTAACTAAAACGCCATCAAATGCGAAACGAGGTCGTCGAATGTCACGACATCGAGAACGCCATTTAGTATGCTAATGATAGGTTTTTATTTGCTTAAAGGTAAGGGAAAAAAAACCACGTTTGATTCGTTGATCGAGACTCGATTTAGAACAGGTACCTTGGCCACATATATCATTTACTTATTTCAAGATAATGAAATATACATTCATCGATGACCGTCGAAGGATAATGCAAATCGTGAAGCCGAGCAGGCACCTTCTAATAAAAATTTCACAGAAAAAAAATCACCCCGCAAGTATGGAATGCGTACATTATCGAATGAGGTTAATCTCACCAATACAAAGTAACACTATTTTATCGCCAATTAAACCCCTCTCGATGTTCGTGTCGACTATGATCGAAACGACGATAGGGTCGAATTGAAAAAACAAAATCACCACTTCACTTGGCCCCTTTCGAGCAATCTGTAATTCTGGCTAATAAGCGAAATGACTCGCTTACGTCGTTCGTTTAATCACACCGAGTCACGTTATCGATATTTCGGACACAGTTCTCGCTCGTGTATCTGCTAAGGCCAAGAACCCGAAAAGAAAAATCATTAGGTAAACCCGAACGCGTCAAAAATACCTCTAATCGTCACCGACGTTTATTATTAATCGTAAACGATTCCGCGCCAGCCTACGTCGACGTTTTATTCTTCGTTCGTAGTTACCTGAATTAATAACGAGCTGTGGGCGCACGCTACGTGTGTTTTCCTTTCTTATTCGTTCACACCGTCGATGCTTTCCATCGCCAGTATGTTAACAGGTATCGTCGTATTTTCGGCTCGACAAAATACCCTTAGACGATAGTCCCGCTAATAAGACGTCGTATCGTTGTGCGTTTCGTAGTACGAGTTCGGTAAACCGTTTAAAATGAAAGATTTACTCGTTTTCAGTAACGAGGTTTTTCGCACGTACGCCTTTCACGCTACTCTGCTGGTGTTAAAAATGTTGCTAATGTCGGTGCTCACCGGATTTACTCGTATGCGAAAAAGGGTAAGATTGCAAAAAATTAATTCAAATAAATTTCGATAAATTATTTAAAAAGGAGGAAGATAAATAAATATAAAAAGACGGTTACGTACAAATTTTTCGTCGCAAATGACCGTAGATGTCGAGCGACACAAAATAAAAGGATAAAAAAAAATAAATAAAAAAAAATAATAATAATAATAATAATAATAATTTAAAAAAAAAGTCAATTTAAAAAATCTATTTATTTCATTTATTAGGTAATTATTATTTTTTTTTATTCACATATTTTTTTATTACATTACTTTTTTCTTCTACCAGGAAGATAAATAAATATAAAAAGACGGTTATAAAAAAAATAATAATAATTTAAAAAAAAGTCAATTTAAAAAATCTATTTATTTCATTTATTAGGTAATTATTATTATTTTTTTTATTCATATATTTTTCATTATATCATTTTTTTTCTTCAAGTAATGTACCAGGAAGATAAATAAATATAAAAAGACGGTTATAAAAAAAATAATAATAATTAAAAAAGAAGTCAATTTAAAAAATCTGTTTATTTCATTTATTAGGTAATTATTATTATTTTTTTTTACTCGTACATTTATCATTACATTACTTTTTTTTCTTCAAGTAATGTACCATGAAAATTTCCTGCACTCAACCGCCTTACACCCACTCCTGTAACTCTACTTAAACACGCCTCTAGCCCAGCGCTGTACAAGGCGTCAACAAAAAAAAAAAAAAAATCCTTATCAGTCAAAAAAAAAAATCAAAATTTTATTTACTTATATTTCCCCCCCCCTTTTTATTATACTGGGCGTGTATAATTACCAGGATTTGATTGACACGAAGTACAGCTTTTGGCTGGACGCGTTTGTAATTTTTACTAATTTCTAACAAAGGGTGAGTTTTTTTTTTTTTTTTGGAGGAATTTATTGTTATATGAACCTCATATTAATTGAATCAGATTTCATCATATCATTTAATCATTTTTAATGACTGAATTATTTTGTCTGCATTTTCCAATAATTCATTTTAGGGCATTTCTTTGATCTTCAGGAGGCAATTGAAAATAATAAATTAATTTTAAAATATATTTTTTTAGTTACCCTTTTTTTTTTTTTTTTTTTTTTTTCATTAATATCAAGTATTTCCATTTTAGGAGCTATTAAATATTCTTACATGAATATTAATTTTTGATAAATTCTTTGATTTTATTAATACATGTATATGTCTGTCATTATTTTCTATGCTTTGTGTATTCTGATATTCTGTGCTTCGTGGTCTACTCTTTGCCATTACATTTGCTACGTGTTAGTTTCCTCGTTAGACTTCCACGCGGAGGAGGGGAATAATGCCGGCGCATAACGTATTCACTCTGGTAAGATTTAAACCATACGCGCATCCACACAGGGGTTGTCCTCAATATGCCAAGGCGAAAACCACCCTGGAGGGGGGAGGGGTAATTACTAAAAATTAATGGATGTTAAACGTGAGAATCCCCAAGAGGGGCTCTAATTTACGTTCAATTTGAAATCATATGATTGCAGATGTAATATTAAAATTCTTCAATAATCATGCGTGAGTTTCGTATTCGTATGTCCTTTGTTATCTCGTACTTTCCGTATCTGAGATCGAGAAAAATAGATGTTTATGCTAGCTCTGGCTGCATCAATACCACTCAAAAAGCTGTTTTGGCCTTTAAATGAATTTACTAAAAATTACATACGGGTAAATCAACACACAACGTATAGGGCTTCGATTTTGGAAATTCCTGAAATTTTTTCAAAAATTTTATGGAATTCGAGTTTTGAATGATTTTGATTTTTTTCCGCCTTCAAATGTCATATTTGGATTGCCGAAGACAAAAAAATTTCGAATGTAAATTTTTTCAACATTCCGAAGTTCCAAGATTTTTTTATTTTTTATTTATAAGATAATGCGCTATTTTTATTCACTTCACAAAGATATTGAAATTCAATAATTCATTCTCACAGGGGCAACATGATTTATCATTTTCAATTGTTTAAAATATGACATAATATTTCGGCTCGATTCGCCTTTCAGGGGTTCCTAAACGATTATCGACGTAGCACTACAAGGTGTTTGTGACATGTAAATATAATACCTATTAATACTCTGGGAACCCCCCAAAGCTGAACATCGAACTCTGATATTATTCATCGTTCCAAATAGTCGAAATTAATTATTTATTTCCCAGTATGATGATACATTGCTGTTTTGAATAATTTCCTGGAAATACTTGGAAGCAGGATATTGGTATATTATATAAATTATAAAATGTTTCTACAGTTTTTTTTTTTTTTTTTTTTTTTTTTTTTTATTTATACTGGCGTATGTAATTGCCAAGATTATCAGCCCAGTGTATCTGTTAATTATAGGACAGTAAGGGTGGATTTTAGATTTTAGCCCATAATTTTGAGGTTTTAAGAAAGTGTATAATTTTTGTAGTTGTTGGGGATGGTCTTCAATAATGCTGTTTTGAATTTTTAGGGTAGTTCGGATTAATCGAAAGGAGTCGCATTTAATTATGAGAAAACTAGCTAGCACTCGGGCAATTTAATATAATATTTGGAGGAAAAAAAAAAAAAAAAAATGCAAATCACCTCGAACTAAAATTTATACAATTTTCTAGAACTATGTCGAAACGCTCAAAGCCGAAATCAACTTTAACTGGGATTAATTCGTTATTTCAACAATAGCGAGCAGAGCTGTACGTGGACGCTTTTCAAACTAAATGTGGTTAGGAATGAAGAAAAATTATAGGTAGTGATAGGTTACTATCGATAGTTTTACACTATCGATACTACCGCGTCTTCAAATTTTCACTATCGATATATCGATGGTCAGTAGAGAAGGCTATCGATACTATCGATAGAATATCGATAGTGTTCAAATTTGAAAAAAAAAAACTACTGTCCAGTGTCCAAGAGCCTATAAGTAACTAATTTAAAAAAAAAAATATGATAAATTGATAATTATTACTGGATTTTATATAGTTTTAATCTTTTTGTCGATTTTTTTGATGGAAAAATGCGAGAATACGAAAATTCTCATAAAAAAATTATTTGCTTATTTTCTCATCACTAGTTAATATATTTAGTATTTAACTATTTAGCCGTTAGCGAGGTTTTAAACTATCGATATTTTAAGGTATTGCTATCGATACTATCGATATTTGAAATTTGTAAAACTATTGATAGAGTATCGATACTTTGGATTTTGCTATCGATACTACCGATAGTAATATCGATAGTGCCCATCACTAATTATAGGATTTTATTTTTCATACTTGCGGGAGGAAAACGCTACTTTGCCTCCCGCTCGCTAATCGCTCGGGTCTCAAACGAGCGCTTCTCTCCCACATTTAGGAAAAATTTCGTTCACTACTCGGAAGAAAAAATGATTCTAGACTCGAGTGACAAACCTCACATTCGTCAAGAATCACTTTTACCTCCTTAGTTGCGGAATATACTATTTTTCCTTTAGCCTTGGATTTAAGAAAATAATTCATTAAATTTTCAGGTATACAATAACAGCAGGTGTTGAGAACAAGAAAAACCTCGTTTGCAAACATAGCCTACTCTTAACACTGCAGGGGCCCCATTTTTTTTTTTCGGTAAAAATTCTAGTTGTTTCGGCAAATAAGTTTCGATAATTTTCAAAACTCGAAAATATGACATAACTGATTACGTGTTTTTATTGCCAAATCTCGAAATTGAAGGAGCTACATTAGTAGAATTCTTGAACAGAAACAATACACAGCAATCCTTCAATTTTTAGATTAGCTGTGTGTCATTTTAAAGCTCAAAAGACATGTTCAACTAGCACAGATAAAAAAGTCGAATATGATTTTCAGTTCAGGAATGGGATGGCTCAAACGCATCGATCGATTTCCACTAGAACATAGAAGCCACCCTCGATTCGCTATTATTTCCCCGAAAACAATTCTTTGAATGACATTTTCCGAAACACTGTAGGCCGAAAATGTTTCCTTTAAATCTCCTCAGAAAAAAATACAAAACATTTAAGCGAGGTAAAAATGTTATTTTTCTACTCCTGTTCAATTCGTTGGAAGACTCTCGAGGGCTAAACACATCCCTCCTGCAAAAACACGATCAAACAGACGCTAAAATAAATCACGATTTTTTTCCTAGGTATTCGTAGCTCCAGAAGACACCAGTCTAATGGGCGGCGTGGTAAAATACGACGATCCGGATATAGAACGTCTACGAAGGTAAACCCACTTCGAATCCATATCAATTCCCTTTCTGGACCTCACGAAAGGATTTTCTTTTTTTCAGAGCTCATTTAAACGACTTGGAAAATATCCCCATCTACCTCGTCACCGGTTTAATATTCGTTTTAATCAATCCGAACGAAATGCTGGCCATCACTTTGATCAGATTATACACCCTGTTCCGCGTACTACACACCATCGTGTACACAATGATCGTGATCCGACAGCCGGCTCGGACGATCATGTATTTCGGCGCAGCACTGTGCAACGTGACAATGAGCGTGATGATCATCATGAAAGTCTATCAGTAGGAGATTGCGAAGAATGGAGAACACGTCGACGTCGTTTCCACTGACGAGCAAGAACATTCGTTGATTTCGCGTGTAAATATGTAATTTATTTCACTGAAATTGTTGCCTCGTATTAAAGAATTTAATGGATACTGTATCGTTTAAGTTGATAGCATCAAGTGTACCGGCTTCGATTCACATTTGTTAGGTATTTTAGCGTTTGAAAAGATAATTCGTTAATGTAAATCTGTGATCCTATTTTTTAAATTTCAATGTATCGAGCAATCACTTCGATTTCCTCGATGATACATTTTTAGAGATCTTAAACGAGAATCGAGTTCTCGATTTATTCTAAGCGCTTTCGTATCAAATTTATGCATGTTTTGCACATTGGGGAGGGGGAAGAAGGGGAGAAGAGGGAAGGGAAATCATTAGAAATAGCACTTTTTAGAATAAAATGCGAACCTTTTATAGAATGGAGCCGAGAGTTAGGTTTCAAATTTTATAAGTGTCGAACAAATTTTTAAAATTAAATCATAATGTAAGCATTTATGTATATTTACAATAAATTAATTAATTTTAAGCTGCTGTTGTCATTTGTTTTTTTTTTTTTTTCAACAAGTGAAGCAATGAAAATAAAACAATTTCAGGTGACGCCATAATCGCGAACGAATAAATCACAGGGCTCGAAGAAGAAGGTAGTATCTCCGGAACTGATGAATATTTTTGAAATGGTTTGAAGACTAGAAGGTTTGAAATTTTTATTCATGTAAAATTCTTGAAATTGACATACCTATTCAAGAAGCAGCTGTATATGACACGAAAGAGAGAAAAAAATAAGGCTAGGGTCGATTGCCCCTATTTGCCTTCCTCATTCACGCCACTGATTGTAGTGTCGTATTCAACATATATGGAAACCAATACACCAATCAGAAGCACAATTTTCTCCATTGGGATACCACGTAGATGATGACGTCATACAAGGTTAATGCGAGTAAAATTTTCGAAGAAATTTCACATGAAATCGATACTACTCTTCATGAGCAATAAAAAAAAGTTGTGAATAAAAAAATTCAAAATACTTCATCGAAGGGAAGTGAGGGGTTTCAAAAATTAGAGCATCCTCAAATTTCACAAATTTCGGCATTTTTGCTAATGACATTTTTTTATTATATTTTCGAAGCATCACTCTATTCTACATGGATATAAAATTTTTGAAATTCACTCAAAAATTTTTTTTTTTGGAAAACATGACGTCACTGAAAGTTTTTGGTAAAAAATTTGCATTCTTTGAAAATTTCACGACGAAACCATCTTACAGGAAATATTTACGATAGAAAATGTCGTATAAACTTTTTGCCTATTCGTAACATTGAAGGAGTTACAGGAAAACGAATATTTCAACGTAACGTAACTCCTTCAATTTTTCAGATAGGCAAAACTTACTACTGTTTTATTGTAGGTACTGATTGCAACCGGTCACAAGTAACATGGAGAATTCGCATTACAATACCCTAGAGTTGTAGTAGTTTAAAATAAGAAACGAACGCATTACTTGGAACCCACCTTCATTTCTCATTTATGTGGTACCACATGCAGAGCGAAAAAATTACAAGTTCTGAAAATTTTTGCTTAATCATCAGGCAGTACTTGAAAATTAGAACAAAATAGGTCATATAAACCTTTTGCCTACTTGCAAAATTGAAGGAGAAACAAGTGATTGAAAATTTTAATCCAACTAACTTCCTTCAATTTCATAGATAGGCAAAAATTTTATACCGCAGTTTTTGTGTTACTCTTCCATTCCTATCGATTATATGAAAAAAATGCTTAAAAAATGTAATTTCACTTTTGGATATGATATATAAACTAACTTATTTTTAAAGAAAAAAATAAATAAATAAATAGTAAATTGAAAAATTTTGATGAAATGAATAGCACTTGAAAAATGCAACAAAAAAGTCGCGAGCGAAAATTGCCTATCTGTAGAATTTGAGAGTGTCCAACTTTTTGGAAGTCTTTCGCTCCTCCCTAATAAAAATTCGAAATTTTTGTACTTTGGGCTGCCTTGAACATTGAACCCCTCCCCCGCCCAAATGAAGACATATTACATGAAAACTGAAAAACTTGTGATAATTGATTTCAGGAGTCGGATTATAGCGACATAGGGTCGGTGCTACTAAGGTTTGAGCACTTCATAATTTTTGCGCCATAGTCTTCCACTACTAGCTCATTTTCCTTCAGCATAATTATGAGAATTTTCAATTTTTTTTAATTTTTTAGAAAAAATTTTGCTGTCATTTTCAATTTTAAATTTTCAAATTTAATACAAAAACCGTGAAAAGATTTTTTTACAATTATACGCACAAAACTTGCAAACATTTATTGTCCTCAATTTTAAAATTTTTTTTTCTTCTTAACTTACTGAAAATTTTTGCTCTTCAAAATTACGAAATCAAAAATTCTATCGAGAGGTTAAGAATCATTTTTTTTTCGAAATTAAAATTTTTTCAAATGCTTAGTCGTTTACAATACATTTATACACTTAATACCATAATACTAAAAACAATAATAATTATACTTTTTTAATTCAGCATTTTTTTTTTTTTTTTAATAAAAAAAGATTAGAGAAATAAAGCGCTTCAAAACAACGTAAATAGCGCTTTCAAACAACGTAAATATATTTTAAACACATTGCGAACCAAAAGGGCCTGAATGGTGGTGCGTACAGCCCCCTACCTACCTTTCAATCCGCGTCTATTGAATTCAAAACTTTATATTTCATAATAAATTGAAATGAAACGAGTATTATTGTGAAAAAAATATTTTTATTAGATCATTGTTTTTTGTTACCCCTACGTTAGCTGAGGGGTTTCAAAATGGTGGGGGTTGAAAAATAAATTAATCATCGTACTCAGCGGTCCCAAATACCTGTGAAACAATACGTCATATGTATACTGTATATGCTGATTTTTTTGAAATTTTTTCAACATTCAGGGGGGAGTCATGTACTTCTCATAAGAGCTATGGCGCAAGAAGACACATCATGATATAGAATTTTATTTTAATTTTTTTTTGATTTTCAGAGTGTAGCTCAATAACATTTCCTTAGTTACCATGGAAGTTGAGCTTTTCATATGGAAAGTTGAACATTCAATTTCTAGAAATTTCATCCATCCCATACTCATCTACTATGGATACACTACAGAACTATAAAGAATATCCATCTCCAAATCATCTGATTCTCTTTACACATGCATTCAAAAGTGAGACTTAACTCGAAAAATATGAGCAAAATCGAAAAACATGAGGTCAAAGTACGCTCCTTTCCCCTCTAAGGGGTGCAGGGGGTAAGTGATGGTGTTTTTTCACCTTGTAGAGCAAGACTTAAATTGTAAAAAAAAACTGAGCAGAATCAAAGGACATGAGTTCCAAAGTCGTGTGTTTTACTCAAGTTGATACGGAGGGGTGACCCTCAGAAAAAAAAAATTATCGAATAAATCTCAAAAAAAAATTTACGCACAAAGTGAATAATCCATTAAGAACACAATAAAAAAAGTTATATACAAAAATTCTGAATCGATGAAATTTGAAGTTGCCCAAGTTTTTGGGACCCCTTAGCTCCCCTTCATGATGAAATAGGAATTTTCCTCAAATAATTTTTTTTGTTGTTCGTGAAGCGATAGCTTTTTTTTATTTCATTTTTGATTAATAAAAATTCATGTTGAAGTTTCTATTAAAAATTCTATTATTTTATCTTCTTTTATGTTAAAAATTGGTGTATATATAATAATTAGATTAATTAAATTTATATTTATAATTATGTTAAATTTTAATTATATTTTTATAAATTTAACATTTTTTGGGATATTAATTTGGTTTATTATTTTTTTTTATTATATTAATTTATTTAATTTTATTGGTAATAATTATAATAAATTTTTTAATTAAAAAAATATTTTTTTTTTTCGGAAAAATTTAGTATCCATTTTACGCGAAAAATTTTCAATTCTCTGAAAAATTTGATTTCCACGAATTCGTATGACGTCACCACTTACAGAATATAAAAAAAAGCGAGGCTTCGAGTGGGTATTTTCTTTTCCTGACTTATCGACAATAATTCTATTACGAAGCCGAACCATTCCCCCAAAACAGTTGCTTCAGAAATAAAGGGATTAGCTTCCTAGAGGAGCTCAGATGATCGTTCGCGTTCTTTACGTCATATCACCGTAAAATCGTTTAACGTGCACTTGACAACCCACCTTTTTATTGATGAAATCTTGCATCAGCTGCAACTCCCTAGCGTCCGAGATGATTTTATCGGTGCTATCGGTAAACTCGGACGTTCCGGTCAGACTAAATTTACCGGAATGATGAGCGGATTCTTTAATAGACGATTGCGAATGCGGACACAACGACGACGACGACGAGGACGACGCCGTCGAACTAGGAACCAGTGATTTATCATACGCTATTCTCGGATGTTTCCTACGTTTCCTGCGGCCTCCGCCTTCACCGGATACCGGCTGCTGCGTACACGGTAATTGCAGAACGCCTCCGTTTTGAATACATTTGGTATGAAATAACTTTTTACAATCTGTAACAAAATACGCGAAATGACGTTCGTTCCGGGACGTGCGCGGTGGGGGGAATACTGGAATCGTACTCACCGGAACATTTATGCCCTTGGGTTACAAAAGCGTCCATGGGTTTTGAGCAATACATACATCTATCTTCTTTAGAGAATCGGCTAATTTTACGAAACCTATGACCCGCTATCGTAAACATCGTCGTACCCTTCCACGTCAGTAGTTCGAACGAAGGCGAATGAGTGACCGGCGATTTACGCTGATTCATCGGTACCGTTTCCGAGTCCGTTCTCATGTCTTCTCTGGTGTCTCCGACTTGCGTAGCCGGATCGCTATTTCTACGTTTCAATTCTATCGTCGTTTTACTAAACAAATAATTCCGGCGTGAAAAATCATCCGACCATTAATCAAAACTCTCGTCTATACACCGAACCAACCTGAGAGTATTATTAGTTCTTAAATTAGAAGACACAGCGGCGGCCGCCGCTGCCACCGATGCGTCGATAATCGAATTATACGAATTCGCCTGCGAGAATCGATTCTCCATAGGTTCGCTTTTCACTCTGCTATCTTCGGTAACGCTTTTGCAATGGCCTTCGCGCCTTCTCGAATACCTAGTCGGAGCGGTAGGCTCGCTCGACAGATGAGCGGATCTCAATGGTAGAGGTTTACGAGGCACCTGGAACTCTGGTTTGTTCCAAGTGGTTACGCCGAAATCGTCTACTTCGCTGTCGCTGTGAGCGTTCGACGTAGATTCAGATTTCTTCGCGACACCTGCAAACGACGAATTTTATTATTATTATTATTACAAATGATTGCAAAAAATTAAAATTATTATTATTATCATTATCATCACTTTTAGCTGAGTTTTTAATTTGAAAATGAGGGCTATTACAGCGTACCTGAAATAGAAAGGGGTGGAGAGGGAGCGGGATCTTCAAATATTTGCGTTTCAGATCATTTGTAATCGCTTGGCAACATTTTTCCAGGATATGGAATTATATAACAAATTATAAATCAAGGAACAGAAAAAATTGAAATTTTTAGAAAAATTAATTATGATATAATTTCAATTGGAATTTTACGATTTATTGAACGAGCTTATCATATATTTATTGGATTAAATACTGATACACAACTATATTTTATCCAACTTTTAGTTATATATTTTCCCCCATTCCTGAAATTCACTCAAAACATGAGAGATCATGCCTTGTATAAACCATTGTAACTTAGTAATTAAGATCTTGTAATATTAAACGTCGCAAATGGCCAAGATGTCGAGCAACACTAAATAAAATCATTTAAAAAAAAAAAGACTCTTCTCAGAAATACGACAACACTTTTTCGTTTCCTCGATTGACCTTAAAATGGCGAATCACTAAAATTTCAAGAGGGGGTGGAGAGGGGGGTAAATAGCTCAAACTTCATGTTTTTAATCTCATATAAAAGAGTTAGCCACAAACACTAACATCACTGAATATCAGCTTCCAAAGTGCATCGGGAGGAGTTAGAGCAAAAAACAGCTTTTTGAGGAAATTTTGAATTATTAAATTTCTGCAATCTTCCGTATGAAAGTTACAGGAAAAAAAACAGGTGAGTCACTTTTTTTCAAAAATTAGAAAATTATGTATTCAGGTAGACAATTCTAAGTAGAATATCATGACACATTCAGATTTTTAGAATTATCAATACTGCATCGTGAAATCATGTTCAAAGATTCGCTATGCAGGGAAACAGGATACTGCGAAAAGAAAGGAAAGTCCCATGTTATCACTTATCAGTGCATCTGCCAGCTCATTTTTCAACTACTTCACACCTACTTTTTTTCTTGTTTTTACATATATAGTTACCTACCTCTTACCCTGCGCATTACGACCTTACTCTGGTTTCAACCTTATAATTATAGTACATAATTTTCAATATTTTTTTTTCACCTCATAATATTATTCTCAAACGTAGTACGCAACTGTTTTAGGACTTACATGCCTTGAAAAATCTTTGTAATTATTTTTACATGGTATCGAATTAAAAATTCAATGACTTGCCTGCTTCTCCCCCCTGTACTCTTCATATATATCCTCACCAAATCAATCAACAAAAGTCAAACTTCGTAAGTGGTGTTAGTTGGTGAGCAAAATATGATCTCTCGAATTTGTACCAAAATAGATCCAAAATGGCGGATTATCAAAATTTGAGTAAGATTTGAGGAGCCTCAAATTAATAAAAATGTAATCAATATGAACTCATATGATTATTGGGATTGAGAGGTATACTATATCGCCAATTTACCTCCATACATGATGTTGGAGGAAAAAAAAGAAGGGTTATCGACCTCCAATTGTGGTGGGGGTACAGAAAAGATCGAAAAACTTTTAGTGCGGTTTTATACGATATAATGAGCCTAAGTGACTAACCTACTGTAATTTTAGCTTTCCAAGTGAATTTAGAGAAAAGTTGGAGCAAAAAATCGCTTTTGGAGGGGGAAATTACTGCAGGAAATTTCATTAATCTTTCATATTCCTTCATCAAATCAACCTATGAAGGTCAAACTTCGTAAGTAAGGTTAGTTGATGACCATAATACGACCTATTCAATCTGGGTTAAAATTGATCCAAAATGGCGAATCGTAAAAATTCGAAGATAATTTGAAGAGCCTCAAATAGTAAAAAAAAAAAAAAAAAAAAAACTATCAAAAAATTCCCAACAACGTCTGATAAAAACTGAAAAAACAAAACGAAAAATTTATAAACACGTCGAATAAAAAATATTGAAAAAAAAAAAAAAAAAACGAAAAATTCACATAAATGGGTCAAATAGAAAAAAAACCCTAAACGTGTGAAATAAAATATAGTAAAATAAACTATTTTTTATTTTTCACGTTTATGAATTTTTTTTTTTTTTTCTCTTATTAAAGTAAATATTATCATATATGTTGCATAATTAATTATTATTATTTTTTTAAATATAAAAAAATGACACGTTAAAAAATTATTTAATAAAAATTTATAGGTAAATTTTAAATGGTGGAGGGGGGAGGGGTAACAACTTTTAATCTCCCAGTCCCTCATAAGGCGCCTATTCAAGTGATTGCCACCGGCGCAAACATCGCTCCGGCCGCCAATGGTTGTAATTTGAGAAATATGTGTTCATATGATAACTGCATGACAAGAAATGCTACATTTTTGTTCTAAATTCAATTTGAGAGATTTTGGAAGAGATAGGGTAGAGGTTTTCAGATTTGGTATTAGGTGTGACTTGTAATGATGAAGCGATGAACGAAGTTATTTGGAAATCTGAACAAGCACCAGTTAAAAACTCAGCTCAAGTAATGCGGCATGACTGCTTACGTTCTTTTTTATTCTACTCAGTACTCACCCATAATAGCTTGTATTTGTTTCTTCGCTTTGTTCAGCGTTTCTTTTACAGGAACTACGGAATATGAGTCACCGTTCTTCTGCGACGATAACGAATCGCTGCTACCTTTTCGATCGTATTTGTCTGTTAACAATTTTTTTTTTAAATTTAATTTAATAAATTTATAAATCGATGTTCTACATCTCTCTTTTTTTTTCAATATAAGCGTTTCTGCATTCATTAATATTTAAAAGTTTTAAAATAAAAAAAAATAAATAAAAAAAACGAAATACGTATAAAGATTTTCTATGGAAAAAACTAATAAATTAATGGAAAAAAATCCAAACGAAAATTTTCTCATAATTTTTCAAATATTAGGAAAGTTGGCAAAGGAAAGGGGAAGAAAGGAAACCAACAAGGTAAGAATGAAATTAATTTTTTCTTCTAAAAAATCATTTTTGCTGATAGAAAGAAAAATGAGAGTGACGAGAGAATCGAATAAGATTTCAATAAATTTACGATTAAATAATAATTTTAAACAAAGATTTTCGATCAAGAAGACGTTATACCACTTGAGAAGACCAAATTCTTCAAAAATTGGAGCCAATGATAAATTTTTATAGACAAAATTCACGTGTATAATTTTTTGTTTATATTGACGTCATTCAAAATTAAATACTTTCTATTACAATTAGCTGTTTCCATCAGGCTTCAACTAAAATGAGGACTCAAACTAATTTTTTTTTGTAGCCAAGTCAATCAACTGATCGATTTCACTGTAGAAACTCACCGACAGAAAATTCTTCGCAATAATATTTTTCAGTCTTATTTTTCATAGTCGTGTAAGACAATTTCTTCTTTACTTGACGATTTAACAAAGTCTTATTTGGATCACCGATTCTAAGAAAAAAATAATAATAATAAAAATATACGTAATTATAAATTCGATGACGTAATATTTTTTCCTCTCTGTTTCTCATTCTACTCACTGCAGCAATCCAACATCTTCGGAGATTTCACGTAATTCAAAAGATCCTGATTCGCTATCAGCTTGAGATTCGGTACTATTTAAAAAAAAAAAAACATACAAAAAAAATAAAAATCATGTGTAATTCATACAAAAGTTTTTTTAAATATTTTTCCAATAACATACTCAGTATGCAAGTCTACATCCTCCTGACTGGATTCTTTGGACAAGAAAATTTTATCTTTCGACACTATACTAGTCGTACTCTTGGCTTTACCCTGGTTCACGAAAATAAATCGAAATTAAAAATGCGAAATTTCGAAGCAAATTTCAATTTCTAAATTCACCGACCATTTGCTCCCGTTGCTCTTTAATTTTACGTCTGGTCAGGTAACCTCTAGCATGAGCTTGGAAATTCACGACACCGGTGCGTAACTTACGGTACCATGTGCTGGTTTTGTGGGTTCTCCACACAGATTGTATGCAAGCGGCGGCGGCGTTACAATTTCTCATTTTATTGGCTAATTTTTGAGCGCTCACCATTCTCCACCAAGACTACAAATAAGATTTCGAAATAAACGTTATGAATAAAGAAAATGAGTTTTTTTCTTTCTTTTTTAATAAACCCACTTGTAAAGTGGTAACAGCATCTCTGAGCCTTAGAAAACGACGTCTTTCTATCAACACTCGGAACCATCTTTGGAGCACGACGATGCTAGCCATGATTTGCTGATGCAGCCGATAGTCTAATTTTTGTTTCTCGAATTCGCGCATAAATATTTTGGTGCTACCGAGCTGATAGTTATCACGATTTAAATTCAACGTTAACAAGAAATCTCGTACGTCACTTTGAGAACTAGAAAATGAGAACGAATAAATTAATTTCATCTACATAAGCTTCTGGTTTTTAGCTTTTTCAACTACAAGAGCCTACCTCAACAAGCCTTTAGGTAACAAGATTCTGTACAAGTGTATAAATTCTTCGTAAGACAATCTGACGTTATATCCGGCTTGTCTGATTCTCACTGTTTCCAACATACCGGTATATCGAAGCTGTCTTTGCACTGTATCTTCGTCGAAAAGATTTGGTACCTAAAGTACAACCTTGATTACTCATTTCGTTCCAACTCAGTGACCAGTATTTTTGCTTTCTTTCGATAATCGACGTGTGTTAGGATTTGAGAGTTGTAAAAAAATAGAAATAATTTCAGCATCGCCACTCTCGGCAAAACGAAATACGTTGCGACTAACCCCACTAACAACATTCTAGCGATACCCATTCCTAGGTGGTGAACATAGCCGAAGAAAGGAGGCTTGGAAACCTCAAAAATGGTTTATTTTTTGGCTATACCTTCTTGAAGGGTTCCATTACATTTGATTCAGCTATACCATGTGATATTATATATGCGAATGAAAAATGCATACGTGACGACTGGTGAATGCATACAAAACCAATTATGACTCTATGTAGGACTCAGTCCCTTCCTCTCTCCCACAAATACATACCTACTTAAACATGAATATTTTCATATAAGCAAATGTAATACATGATTGCTTATATAATTCATTTCAACTCAATACCACTTCATGTGGGCCCCAGTTCACTTTCCTTACTCACATAGTTATAATGATGATGAGTTGATTACACGATATAGTTTTAATTCAGTGAATCTACATAACATTCAAAGACGATACAGAACTATCTTACACGAAAATCAAGGATATAGTGCATACCTGATTCGAGTAAAATATTCTAATATTCTTGTTAATAATTAGAAAAAAATAATAATACAGAAAAAGCATAGGGCTTCTTTGTGGACTTTTCTATATAGCGCAGAAAAAAAAAAAAAAAAAAAACTCCATCAATCGAAATGGAATTCTTCCTCTTTCAAGCGTGAATTTCGAATTACGACTCAGTTCATTACTTACATTTTGTAATATAAAATTACTTTCTTACCTACATAAAACCACTTATTTAAAAAAAAAAAAAAAAAAAACAAAAAAAAAAATAATAATAAAAATAAATAAATAAATAATAATAATAATTAAATAAAATGAAATAAATTCGCCTCTGATAAAAAAAAAAGGAAAAAAAATTCAAAAAATTGGCAAGGAAATGCCTCAAATTACGAATAAATTTTCTTCCTACAAATTATTTTCAACTAATTTTTGGTCGAGTTTTCGACTTGAAAACGATGGTTGTTATAACTTACCTGATTTGGGAAGAGGGGTCGGGGGAGGGTGAGATCTTTCAATCTTTGCGTTTCAGACCATTTGTAATCAGCTGGCAAATGTCCAACTATTCGATATATTTTTTCGCACGCGTGGCGCCAGAATTCATGAAATTCGCTCAAAACTTGGTGAGAGAGTCTTCTTAGAAATGAGACAAAACTACTTTTTTTTTTGATACACCTTAAAATGGCGGATCACTCAAATTTTAAGAGGGTTTGGAGATGGGACAAATAGCTCAAACAGTTCGTTTTTTATCTCATATGAAAGAGTAAGTCACGGACACCAATATATCCAAATTTAAGCCTTCCAAGTACATTAAGAAGGGAGGTGGAGCAAAAAACCGGTTTTCTGAGGAAATTTCGAGTCGTGAAATTTCTTGAATCTTCTGTATCTCCTCACCAAATCGACCAAGAAAAGTCAAACTTTGTGTGTGGGATTAGATGGTGACCAAAATACGACCTCGTGAATTTGAGTTAAATAAATACAAAATGGCGGATTATCAAAAATTTGAGTGGAGCTTGAGGAGTCTCACATTGGTTACAATGTAATTAATATGAACTCATATGATTATTGGGAATGAGAAGTATACAATATCTCCACTGCACATATATACATGATGTGGGAGGGGGAAGGAGGGGTTATTGACCTTGAAATATGATGGGAGGGAGGGGGGCACAAGACAGATCGAAAATTTTTTATTGCGGTATCGTATGATAAGATGAACCTAAGTGACTAACTTATTCTGATTTTAGCTTTCTACCTCAATTTGGAGGGGAGTTGGATCAAAAAATGGCTTTTGGAAGGGAAATCGCTGCATGAATCCATATATATAAGGCATCTTCCACAATCTCGTCACCAAATCGACCTAAAAAGGTCAAACTTCGTGTGTAGGGTTAGTTGATGACCATAATATGAGGTCTTCAAATTGGATCAAAATTGATCCGAAATGGCGAATCGTAAAAATTTGACGATACCTAATTTGAAGAATACCGGGTGTCTATTCGATTCGGGTACCCTAGAGCGCTAAAATCCCTAACACAATGTTGTTAATTATAATTATTACATAAATGGGTACAATATATGAGATTCGTGAAATGTAATAATTCAAAGCTAAGAATTTTGAGATTTTTCATGTTATTAACGAGACAACCAAGCGCGTATTTAAAGTTATTCGAATTAACTGAATAGCCATTTTAGGGAATTTTGCGCTTAAAGGTACCCGAATCGAATAGACACCCGGTATGTGTTCATATGATTATTGCATGGCTAGAAATACTGCATATTTATTCTAAATTTAACTTCTCAAGTGGTTTTGGAAAGGATAGGGTAGGGGGTAGGGATTTTCAGATTGGACATTGGGTGTGGCCTGCATTCATGAAAGGGTTAGTAGCGTCATTTCCAAATCTGAACAAGCCCTAGTTAAAAATTCAGCTCCAATAACGCTGCTTGGCTGCTTACATTTTTTTTCCTAATAAAACAATCTGTAAAACTGTATCACCAGTCATGAAGGGGTTAGCAGCGTTATTTCCAAATCTGAACAAGCCCCAGTTAAAAATTCAGCTCCAATAACGCTGCTTAGCTGCTTACATTTTTTTCCAATAAAAGAATCTGTAAAACTGTATCACTCGAATTAACGTATGTGGTTACGTATCGTTTTCGAATATAAGTACATTCTAATTAAAAATATCTCGTGTATCAGCTCAGAGAGGGTTGGCACCCACATAAAATTGTTATGTAGTTGGAAAGATTTACATACATAATCATGTAGTACATTACTCGTAGTTTACGTAAGGCACCTATAATAAACAAGCAAGGAAGATGCCATATTAGCTCAGAAAAATCACCAAAATTCTCGAGAGTTCGACTACATGAAATCATAATTATAATTTGAAAAAAGATTATTTTGTACATAGGGGCATTGGAAAAATATACCCTATCTAATTATAATGCTACAATTTTTCTTCATTCGATTTCTTACGAATTTAACAAAAAAATTATTTTTTACCAAATAAATCGATTCTTTCCTTCATTCACCGCCTCTTTTCTACAGTTATTCTAGTTATACTTATATGAAAATATTCGTACTTAAATAAGTTTTTATTGGGGGTGAGGGGATGGGGTTGAGACCTCCATAGGGTGATGAATGAGTTTGTATGTAGTCACTAGTGGTCCCATATGCATTCTCATTCGCATATATGACGTCACACAGGATATCCGAATTAACTGTAATAGATCTCTTCAAGTACCAAATTTGAACCCCCCTCCGACTCCTCTCCTATAGGTCGCATCAAAAAAATGTTTGTACAAAAGTTGTGAGAAATTTAACGTAGAATAAAATTACACTGAGCTATTTTCGCCCCAAGATCAAACCCGAGGAGATATAGCGAAAAAAACATTTTTACCGGTTACAACTTCCCCTTTCTTCGGCATGTTCTACATCTTGGAATGGGTACCTCTACAATATTGCTAGTTTATCTAATCTCGACATATTTACGAAGGAAAATCATCGTTTAAAATTTAGCAAGAAAGCTAGATTTACTGTACTCCATATCGATTTTCGAATAAAATTAAAAATCGTTCCATCCACACGACAACGCAGGTCTCGTAATATATACCTTTTCGCCGTTACTTTTAATACACCTGATGAAAAACGGATTAGCTTGATTGAGCGTCTCCATTAAGCTATGCAACGAGAGCTGAAACTGCGCCGAAACAGTCAACGGTTGTTTACGAGCTTTACCGCTCAACGTATTGCTGTAGCTTTGCGTTCGTCCGGCTAACGTTTTCACGCTTTGCAAATTCTTCAGGCCTTTTTTACCTTTGTCACGTGGTCGGAATGATTTATTTTTCCTGCAAAATTTTACACATAGTTATAAAATGATTTGGTGACAATCTGGAGGCATTGTTTGTTCTAAGATACCAACACCAATTGTAATACCATTCAGTGTACGAGTAAGCTTTTCATAAATACAACAAAGCCGATGATACGAAAAATTCCATACAACTACGTGATGATTTATGAAATGTATAAAATGAAGAAAAAAACGTAAGTGTGATGCTACATTAAAAAAAAAAAAAAAAAAAAAAAAATTGTAAAAATCTAAAAAACACCATCTACCAAATAAATATGCGTTTTAAATACATAATCGAAGTAAAAAAAAAAATCGGTGCTTCACGTACATAAAGTATACAAAAAATATACAAGTATTTTCGTCGTTAATCACGCCGTCGCGTCGTTTGTATTTCGCGCCAAAACCTCAAAATGGTTAATGCAAAAAAAGTAGAGACAGAAGAGTATCAAAAACGAGCATGTATTCCCAAGCCACCATCACCTCGTTACAACTGAGTGCGACCTTTGCATCGAGTGTATTATCGTCGCGCACCCGAAGCTCTCATTCGTACGTTTAAACCTACATGACAATCCGCGTAGCCCTTTCGAAAACATCCGCTTCGTCGGCGTACAATTTCCTACGATGATTGACCGTCTGCTCCGCGTACCTGTCTTCTGTAGCGCCGTGCGACGTTCGACGTAACGCCGTGTGTTTATTATTGACGTTGTTGCCGTTAGTGCTACTCAACTTTCGGCTACATTGTTTATTAACCTTCTCGTCTGGCGCGGCGTTAATGACGTTACGACGGTAATCGCTACTACGAGTACGCGATAATAACCGATCGTTGCTCGTTAACGGCTCCTGCGTTGGGCCCACGCTGTATCGCGAGCTAAATCTGAAACGTTATTTCAAGTACGTACGTTCGTAAACATGTCTAATTATACGCTGACCCTTCCCCCGTCACGCCACTCCAGTCTCGCGTTTATTAACCGTTTAATACTCGATAATGGCTTCGCACTCGGCCCAAGTACTTCGTAATTTTCGTTCGCGAACGGAGTCCTAAGAAAGTAAATAAAAAAACTACTTCGACGTACACGGAACGAACTAAAAACACCGTGAAAATCATTCAGCAACCCATACGCCTACGTTTACGTACGTAATACCGTACACATGCAAAAACAAAAGCGCTAATATTCTCAATACAAAACCATTTATCATTATATCAACTTACACAATCCAGTTAACAGTTAAATTCAACGACGACATTTTAATCAAATGACTACGCGGTTAAAAGAAAAAAAAAAACATAGGTGTTACGAATTCGACTATCGAAGTAAATTATTTTTTACTTAGCTTAACAAAAATATCAATATAAACGTGATGTACGCATTGCAAATATTAGTAGGCTGCGAAATGCATATACGAAGGTAGGAAACTACCTATATCTACGTTTCGATCGAATCATTAGCTTGTGAAAATATCGAAATAATTTTCTACGCAGGATCGACGAAAGAATTACGCCGAATGTAAAATTTCGACGATTTTCATCGGTTTAATTAATTTCGACTTATTATCATTCAAGATAAATTGAGTTGTGAGGTTCCATACATCGTATGAAAATTGAAATGTGAAAAGGATTAATGACATCTCTTTGCTCGAAAGTGCACGTGTGTTTAGAAATAATGAAAATTTCACGAGTTGAAAGAGTTGTCCTTTTTTTTTTTTTTTTTTTTTTTAATTAATTACTGTCGCTAATTTTTTATCATTTGTATACTTGGAACTCCTCCAATTTATCTTGGAAACGTTGTACTAGGTGAAAACAATTTTCAAATATTTTATTAAATGAAGTTGCGGAAAATCGATTTTTTTCGTATGTTGACAATCGATTTTTTTTAAATTATTAGTGTCGTATACAGCCACTGAGGCTAGAGACAATCGATTTTTCAATTCATTTTTTTTTTTCAACAATAATTTTTCCTTTATATTTTGCTGTAAAAAATTGTCCATATTTTACGTTTTTTTTTCAAATAGGTAATGAATGAAATTTTTTTATTTTGTTATTTCAATTTCTGAGAATTTTTTTTTTTTTTTTTTTTTTTGAAAAAATTTCTAGGGAAAAATTATTTAAAAACACCTAACAACTATTTTTACAGCTGATGAATATTTTTTTGTACAACTTGCGATAACTTTTTCCTCAACTTGAAAGTTTTTGCGGTGGGTTGTGAAAGTGTGTGTTTTTTTTTTTTTTTTTAAAATGTTTTTCCTTTACGCTCTAATTTTTATCGATTTTTATTATTTTTTTTAAGTTGGAAAAAAACAAGTATCTCTTCTTTTTCAAGAGCTGGAATGATATCAATATATCTTTTTTCCATTAATTTCTTTTTTTAAATGCAAAATCAATATTTTTAAAAAAGGTCAACACAATTAATTTTTGATTAATTAAAATTTAAACAAAACAAAACAAAAGTAGGTGAGCTGAACATAGATTAGAGAATACATTATTATCATTTCAACTTCGATAAGCTGAGTATGAAGCAGAAGCTGGTCAAGGGGTTTCCTAGGTTTGGCAAAACGTTATTTTTAGATCCTTAAAAGGAGGAGGTTTTGGTACCCTGACACCCCCCTCCCCCGCTAAAGCATGTATTCATTAGCTTATAATTTTATTGATTGGTTTGCTTTCTGTGTATTTGATTGCCTATTTATTTGTGCATATCTAATTATTAGCTTATTTATTAATTTTATTTACTTGTTTGCTTGTTTATTTTGTTTTTGATTTTTGTTCATTATTTTTGATTACGTTCCAATAATGATACGTGTAATCCTCCTGCCACACGCGCTATGTGCTCGGTTGGGGGTCAATATGTTAACCGGAATGAGATCTTTGTTATCACAAAATAATTATACTGAACTGAATTGAATTGAAAACAAAAAAAATTATTATTATCATCTATTTATTTCTTTATATTTTTTTTTATTTTCCATTTTTTTTTACAAGCAGAACCCAATTTTTTTAAAAAAGCAGGAAAATAATTACAATTAATTTCTTTTTATTTATTAATTTTTTTTTTTTTTGTGAAACATACACATTATTTTTTTCTTCAAATAACAAAACAAATTTTTGACAAAAAAAAATTCTACATATTTGACATTTTTTTTCCAACTTTATTTATTTCCCATTTTTCAATGTTAACGTGTCATATACAACAGCCAGAACGGAAGAGAAGCAGCGTAACCCTCGAGACCAAAATAAATTTGTTTTCTAAAATCCAATGAAAATTTTCATGAAATTAAGGGGAAAAAAATTCCAATTTAGAATTGTGAAAACTGTTAAAATCTAAAATTTAGATCTCCTGGCTTTCTCAGAAACGCGGGCTTCGAGAAATCTGTCCCATCCCCCCCCCCTCCCACTCTTCCGGGGCAAAACCACAGCTCATCTCAGAGACATGTAGAGGAGGGAATGATTAAATACGAGAGAGTTCGCGAAAAAATAGGCCAGTCAAATTAGCCTTTGATCGAGGAGAGTAGACATTTTATTTTAGTGTATAACGACACAAATTGTTTTATTTTTTTCATTTTTTTTCTTTCTAATAACAGTGAAAATGCTCAATAATTATTTCAGATTCAACACCGCATGGAAGACAATAAAGTAGCCAACTGACTTGACCATTAATAATTGTGAAAACGAGGAAAACATGGAAATGATGGAGAAAAAGTTGAGATCAAAGGGGAGGGGAATGGCATATCATCTCTAATTTTTTTAATTCAACTTCTTTAAAAAAAAAAGGTGCTGATATTTTTTTTAATTTTTTAAAATTTTTTTTTACAATGGAAATTTGCTAATTTAATTTTCAAATTTTTATAAAAACATTCCTTTCAAAAAAAAATTTGTATAATTTTTTTTCTCAATTTTTTCATTTTTTTTTCAATTGACGCCATGAACAGCCCTGTGGCTAGAGGTGTTTTTATCCAGGTTATGTTGAACTGTTGTCATACAAATTCAAAATATTTTTTGAAAAATGATTTAAATGTTTAGAATATTATATTCCACACGCCTCCCCCCCCCTTCAAATCGCGGATAAATTCATACATATGAAATTTTACAAACAGTTGAGATTTATTCTTTCTTACGTTGGATAAAATTTTTATTTTTCGTTTAATTAGTACCGGACGATTCATCGGATTAAATTTTTTTTTTCAAGGGCAATTCGGGTTGCATATAATTTTAACACACGTTAAGATCTATAATTCTTTCGTGATATCCAATATATGTGACCAAACCTTACAATATTTGCATTCGATTTCTTACGATTTGGATAATGTGGAAAACTATCGATAAAATGAACGTATTCGCATTAAAATAAATTCACTTAAATAATTTTACTCACTTGATTAAATTATCATTTGGACTATGACTACGATAACGATTTTGTAAAGTGCTCGGTTTGCTACCATCTAGAAGAAAAACATAATTACCAACTATACACGAATAAAGGCTTCTTCGAGGACACCTAATTTCCTCACCTCTGGACTGCCTATGCCTCATGCCGGCTTCGTTGAATGCGAAATACGCTCGAAAGAAGGCCCTCAGAATAGCCCATCTAAACACAGCCACCGGATCAGCGCCCACTAATTCACGTACGAACGCCATACTACTGTTTTTCAATACGCTAACGATATCTTGTCGCATCAGATCTAAATTCTTTTCTCTCATTTCGCCTACCTAAGGTACACGTGATCGTTAGAAATAACGTGTTTTTTTTTTCTCTGTACGAATATCGAATGGCTGGTATTTACTTGATATTTCACTTTTCCCGCGTAATGTCGAACGATAAAAGCGTTTTCTTTTTTCTGCGGAATTTCGTAGAACGGATTCTCTTTGTGAACGGTGTTGAACTTTTGCAACAACGTTTCGCACGTAGCTCCGGGAAAACTACAACAACGAATGATATTAATTCGCCGATCGGTTTGATTTTTCATATCGTCGCATCGTTTTCACGTACTTGCAATGGTCGTCCAGCACACACAGTAATCCGTTGGGTTTACCTTCGATGAGCTGCAGACATCCTGTATTATCTAAAAAATCTATATCGCTCCATCGAATACCTTCTTTGCGGTATTCTTCTTGTTCGTACTTGAACACGTGCTGGTTGAAATAATACTGCAGATGTTCGTTAGCGTAATTGATGCAGAACTGTTCGAAGCTAGAAATAAATCGCTCGTTACGACGGACTCGGAAAATACCGATTTCATCGATCGCCACTTCCAACATTTACCTATTACACAAGCCGAAATCTTCGAACCCGAAAATATCCAATACGCCGATAGAATTGCCTTGGTGCGCCTTCAACGTATCTTTCTTCGACAACAGAGCGTGATTTACCTGCAATACGATCCAATCGAACAACGCTCCGTATAAACACTTAGCGATTGCGTCTCGAGCAGCGATCGCCTGCGAAATGAAAAAAAAAATCGTTTATCAAAAGGGCGTACACGTAGATGGGTTGGGCTTTAGTTTTGTTCGCCCGAGGCGATTCGTACCTCGGGAAATTTATAATTAATGACGAGCGTTTCGCCGGAAGCGCGAGCCCGTTTAGCGGTCAACGCCGCCATTAAGGTTTCTTGTTTGACTCGCAACAGCTCCGAAATCAACTGCACCACTTCGGGATTCTTGACGGAAACAGCTTCGTCGTGATGATAGGCTAGCTTTCGTGGCTGAAATTCCACATTACCTGCGAGCGAATTTCGTTCGTTAAGAAACCGATTACGTAGCCTCTCACAAGGCACCTTCCGATCTGTAATCGTCGATTTGGATTCGACGAAATTTAATGGAAAGTGCATTCATGAGGAACGTCAATACATAAACTTCGGCAGCTAAAGTTTATTATGGGGGGAGGGGGAGGGGGGAAGTGGCGGGGAAAATCAAAAAAAACTAGATAAAACCACGACAGAAACGATGTGTAGTGCAAAGTAAAAGGAAATGAAATATTTTTACGAATGAAAAAACCCTGAGGGAAAAATTGAATATTAAAATTAACTTTTTTATAAATTATTGAATAGTTAATTATAGTTGGTTCAATTTTTTTATATGATTTTTCTATTTGATTTTTTTTTTAATATTTTTTTTTATTTGATTTTTCTATTTTATCAATTTTTTTATTTGATATTTCTATTTTATCAATTTTTTTATTTGATTTTTTTTATCTTAATAATTTTTTTATATTTAATTTTATTAATTCAATGTAATTATATTTTTTGATAGATATAATTTTTTTAATGATTTTTAATTTTTAATTTTTTTTATTATTATTAACCAATACATTTTACAGAATGATCCCACTAGTATACTCCACTTACTGAATTTCCTTCACACAACCGCCTTATACCCACTCCTGTAACTCTACTTAAACACGCCTCTAGCCCAGCGCTGTACAAGGCGTCAATAAAAAAAAAAAAAAAAAAAAAAATTATTACAGAATTTTTACGCTAATAGATTATTTTTTAATTTATTAATATACAAATAATTTTGTCATAATTATAATTATGTTAATTTTAAATTCTTGGAAAACTGCCAAAAAAGAATAAGTATTAAACTTGGTATCCAAAACTTAGTTATCCCTTAACCTCGCGATACTCATTCAAAGTAACGTATTTTAGACCAATTTTGAAATAATCACCGCGTACAGGTATTTCGATGTATAGGGGGGGGGGGGGTGTAGAAGCAAGGAGCAATTTTTTTTTTGTTTATTGACGCCATGTACAGCAAACAATGTGATAGGGCAGGACACCACATTCAACATCTGAAACTAGCTAGATTTTGATACTAGCAACAAAAATTTTAGTAGCTAAAATTAATATTGAGGGCGGAGGGGGGGAGAGGTTCAAAATTTCAAAAAATTTATAAAACCATGAAATTCGCCAAAATTACGAAAAAAACGAAATTTAGCACGAGGTGAAAATAAATAAAATAATTTAATAAGAAAACACCCTACAACCGATAGGGAGGAAGGGGGTGTTTTCATAAAAATGTTATATTTAAATTGGATACGAACATAGGTGGTTAAATTTTACTACATTAATTTATTGGAACGATATTTCACTCATTCAACTGAATTTCGATGGATTTAGCAATTCACACCCAGTGAGTGATATTTTTCAAAAAATTAACAGCCCATCAAAACGCACGTAAAGGGCATTAATTCGGAAATTTTTCTAAAATCAGTTAAACGAAAGAAATATTGTCTAGTGCAGGGTTATGGGGGTTTCAGCTGCCAAAGTTGGTATCCAGTCGAGTTATAGCATTTTTCGAAAAACTGATACACCGCGAAAATACATCTGAATTTACGATATGCGGCACTTCTTGTCCATTGGAATCACATGAGCCTATATTTTGTGAGTTTTAGCCACTTGAGCCTCTTCAAGCTTTTCTCGAATTTTTATTATACGCCATTTTGGGTCCATTTCTACCCAAATTCAAAGGATCAAATTATACTTCCATACTAACCCTATATACAAGCTGGGCACCCTCAAAATTTGAGAAAACTGCCCTTTTAAGATGAATCAAAAAGTTCCCTCATATCTTTCCAAAAAACAACATTTGAATTTTGAGTGATTTTTATGTTAAAAATTTAAAAATTGAAATCTAACCAAGTTGAAGCATTTTTCAAAAAATTATCTCCCCCCCCCCATTTCCAAAATTCCTCTAAAATGCGTTAGATGAGTGAAATATCACATCATTGAAGGGTCTAACAAATTTTAGCTTCAAAGTTAATTTTCACCGCAGTTATAGCATTTTTTTTTAATTACCCCCCCCCACCCAATCAAAACAAACGTACAGAGTTTCAATTCCAAAATCTTCCTAAAATGAGTTAGATGAGTAAAATATATCGTCTCAATAGAAGGTCTAGCAAATCATCACCCCCCCCCAATTAAAATGGTTGTATGGGGTGTTGTTTCCAAAATCTTTTTAAAATGTCTCAGATGAGTGAAATATCATACCAATAAAGGGTCGAGCAAATTTTAGCTTTAGAGTTAATTTCCAGCGTGGTAATGGCATATTTCGAAAAATTAACCCCCCCCCCCCCCCCCATCGAAATACACGTACGAAGTGCAAATTCTAAAATCTTCTAAAATGAGTTGGATGAGTGAAATATCGTCTCAATACAAGGTCTAGCAAGTTTCATCTCTTAAAGTTGATATCCACCAGAATTACATCACTTTTACAAAAAATTAACCCCCCTCCCCCTATTAAAATTCCTCTTCCGGAGTGAATTCCAACATTCTTCGAAAAAATGTTAGATGAGTAAAATACAGTACCAATAAAGGGGCTAGGAAGTTTCAACTGCCAAAGTTAATATGCACAAAAGTTATAGCATAAAGAAAATTAAACCCCTACCCCTACCCCTCCACTAAGTGAATTCATTCATGCTACGTTTCAATTCCGAAATCAAATGACAACGATTTAAACGACGAAATATCGCCACAATAAAAGGTCTGGGTACTTACAGTTGCTAAATTTGAAGCCTACCCGAATTACACCTCTTTTGAAAAATCCCCCCTACCCCCGCACATCTAATAATTTCAAAATCCATCGAAAATGGAAATCAAAAAATGTGAAAAGTTGCGGATGCGAAATTTTTCATTTTTTTCAAAACTGACCCCCCCCCCCCCGAGGGGTTATTTTCATGGTCTCTATCTCTTTCTGATGAAAATATTTCACTTCCCTTCAATTTGTACTACATTTGGTTTGTTTCATATTTTTTATGACATTACTTGGTTCTTGAAATTCTGAGCCCCATCTCTTTACTGTTAACTTTGGTAACTGAAATTATCGCGATGAGTTACCAAAATGATATAATTTCCATTAAATTTCGTCACATCTAAATCAACGATGTACGATTCGGTGCAGAACACTGCGCCCTGCGTACCTAAAAGTAACACAGCCGATAAAACGGCGAAAAGCCTTCTCTGCTTTTCTTGAGTAAACCCGACCATTTCCATCGACTGTCGTAACCTCGAAAATTCGTATTTCTCGTCCACATTATCCAACACGTAACATCCAGTCTGAAAATACAATTTAATTTCAACGTCGCTCGTTAAAACAATACAAATACCTAACCGCGCGTTTAAACGACTCAAGGTCGACGGATATTAAAAATATTACCGCGTCCACCAAACGCCGATAAGTCCGACAAATCTACGCTACTTAGAAAAATTTCGTAATTAAAATTTCCCGAAATTAAACCCATTATGTAGACTGGTATTTTTTTTTTTTTACTTCGTCAATCCATACGAAATAAGCGAAAACCAAGCAATTATCAAATTACCCGATTCAAGTAATGATATTTTTCGACGCTTTGTAAATGCAGTAATTCCCTTTCCGTTTCATTAGTGCCGGCCAACAAATAATAGAAAACGTGGTAATTCCGTTCGTTGTTGCCTTGCGAGCAAATACGCGATTTTTCCAGCAAATACTTCTGTACGACGGCTCTGTAAAGCGATAAGAGAGAAGTTGAGACTACGCCCTTCGTCCAACGAACCGGTCACTAGTAAATACGTCGTACGTACCCGTGTACCATTCCATTCTCCTTGTAGTTGACTTGAATGAACTTGCCGAATCTGCTGGAATTGTTGTTGTGGGCGGTTTTGGCGTTACCGAATGCCTGCGCAAAAACGTACACGTTAACGTTCGTAGTTTGGGAAATGAGTACAATTTTTTAAGTCAAAAAACATTCCGTTATCATTCAATTCGAATACCTCGCAAGACAGAGCTGAATTTCAGGCAAAAAATTTCACACAAATACCAACGCCAAGGACTTATAATTCGATAGGATGGTTAAATAAGAGAAATAACGTCATATTTGTTTTCGGCGCTAGAAATTAATCATTTTTGATACCCCACAACCTATAGTTGGAGTTTGACGTATTTAAACCAATCTCCCCACAGGGTTGGGCAGGATTCAAATCCTTCTGGATTTAAAATCCAAAAAACTTCGAAATCCAGATTTTGGACCAAATCCATTCCCATAACAGATTTTAGTTTCGAAATCCTTTTGTCCCAGATTTTGCCCAATCCTGCCCCCCCCCATCATTACAACCATTGCTTATATATGTTCACGGATCGTTAAATTTGAAAAACTACTTCATATTCGGTTTCAGGGCTGAAAATTGATCACTTTGACATCCCACAAGCTATACTTCGATCCCATACATTTCAAACCGAACTCCCCCCTCCCCTCCATCACAATTGGTGATATCTCCTCAAAGATGGTCAAGTATGAAAAATTGTCTCATAATTATTGTTTTCAGGGACAAAATTAATCACTTTTCTCATGCCCCAAAAGAATAACACATTATTGTTATGAAGAGATCATGGAGAAGAGTTTAACACGAAAAGCATATTTTATTTAAATTAATTTTTCAACAGTTCCATTTCGATGAATTCAATACAAACTTCACCTGCCATTTTTTTTTGGCAAAATGCCGGGGAGAGGGAAGATGGAAGGGATGAGAGAGTAGTGAGGAGGGTGGAAAGGGAAATGGGGAGAGGAATTAGGAGGATGGAAAGGGAAATGAGGAGGGGTGGGGTGATAGAGAGGGGAGTAGCGTGAGGCGGTTGGGAAAGAAGGAGAGAGGTGGGGAGATGGAGACGGAATGGGGACTGGAGTGGGGAGAGAAAGGAAATGGAGTGAGGAGGGCAGGAAGGGAACGGAGAGAGGAGAGAAAGGAGCGTGGGGTAGGGAGAAGGGAGGGGGGAGGGGATGCGTTTATTCAGACCCTAAAGAAACCGGGAACGTGCCTGGAAATGGGATCAAAATTTTAATATTTCGTTGTTTTTGTACAAAAAAAAAATTCGATTCGGCAAATACATATTTTTTTCAACTTCAGGAGTAATATTTTGTTGTCTCAAGAATGAAAAAAATGTTGACAATAAAATTTTACGATTTTCAGTGGTTCCATTTTTTTTGTTCCCCATAAAAAAATACTCTTTCTCGTATGTTCGCGTTACATTGTAAATCACCTAACAAGTTCGTAATTAATGTTTACCACTCATAACATCGAACTTCCGTAATTTTTCATAACTCATAAACTGTTATCAGTTATTTTTATTTTAACAGTATTCTTCGAATTGAGTCCAAACAGATCCAAATGGTTTTATATAGTGTATTCCTAATAAATATGTACTAGTGTTATGAAGCATGTCATTGTCCCCATTGACCAAATCCAACTTCACAAGCGATCTCAGAGAGAGGGTAAAAAGGGGAGAGGGAAGGGAGAGAGTGTGATGGAAGCGAGGGAGAAGAGAGAAGGAGGGGAAGAGAGAACGCGTTTATTCAGATTCCAAAGCAACCAGAACCATGCCTCAAAATGGGGTCAAAATTTCAAAATTTCGTTGTTTTTGTAAAAAAATCAATTTTTAAATTTACAAAATATTTTTTTTAACTCCAGGAGTGATAATTGCCTCGAGACTGAAAAAAATGTTGAAAATGAAATTTTTCGATTTTTAAGTTATTTTTTTTTTTTTTATCAAAAATGCTTTTTCTCGTATATTCGTCCTACATCGTAAATCATTAAACAAGTTAGTATTTGGTGTTTATTACTCATAACATCGAACTTCCGCTATTTTTCATCTCTCGTAAACTGTTATCAGTTATTTTTATTTTAATAAATATTCCTCAAATTGAGTCCAAATATATCCAAAATTAATTCAGTAATTAATTATGCATTCCATATAAATACTGGTGCTATAAAGCATATCCGGGTCCACATGGGATACTCGTTCTTCACCCACAGTTACCTACATAATAGGCAGCCCATTCCTCTATGTCACCCATCTATTTCTCACATATCCTAGTTGAATGCACTAAATTTTTTGCTCAGCGAAATACGCATTTCCAACAAAATGAAATGAAATTCATTCTTCACAACAATCCTACCAACATGTCGGACCTCCTCTACTTCCTTCGTTCAACATACCTTCACCCATTTAAAAAATATAAAATAAATAAGCCAATAACTCACATCTAGCCCAGAGCTGTACAATGTACGTAGCGTATGAAATAATAAATAATTAATAATAAATTAAAATAAAAAAAATATAAAACCTTCCATTATCCCCATTGGCCAAATCCAATCTCACAAGTGATCTCATGGTGAGAGGGAGGCGAGAACTGGTGAGAAAGATGGGGAAGAGGAGTGAGGGGGAGGGGAGAGGGGGAGACGCGAAAGAATGCGTTTGTTCAGACTCTAAAGCAATCGAGAACATACCTCGAAATTGGATCAAAATTTCAATATTTCGTTCGTTTTTGTCAAAAAATTAATTTTTGGACTTCAATAATTTTTTTAACTCTAAGAATGATATTTTGTTACCTCGAAACTGAAAAAAATATTGACAATAAAATTTTTCGATTTTCAGGGGTTCTAAATTTTTTTTTTTTAATTTCCATAAAAAAATACATTTTCTCGTAAATCACGTAACAGTTCGTAATTAATGTTTACCACTCGTAACATCGAACTTTCGCTTCGATTAAAATATCCTCGATTGGCGCGATATCGACCTCGGAAACATCGTCGAAAAGTTGCGAATTAATAATCGCCCGTCGAATTAGCTCGTTTAGGAGAATTAAATTTGCGTTAAACTCGAACGACATTTACGTTCCACCTATTACGGCTAATTAGTTTCATACGAAGCGTGAAAAAACGTTTGCCACTAAAATTCTTTGATGGTACACCCGTAGCGTGAAATTCTTCGCAATACAACGCGAATTCCGACCACCGAAAATATCTCGAGAAAAGCGAAAAACTATAAATATTTTTACGTCGAAGCTGCGAAAAAAATGGAAAAAATAAATAAAAATAGCCGGCGAAATGCGTCGCGTCATCGTGCGAAAAAAATCGAAAAACAATTTAACAATCGAGCATGCGGTAAGGCAAAGGGGTGCGATAAAAGTTCCATTATAAAAATAACCGGCAGGTGAGTATGGAAAAATGATGTTTATTTTGTTTAATCGCACATTTTAAAAGCGTGTCCGCTGCTTGATTCCAAGATAATCTAAACTAATTGTTGGAGCTTTGGCGGCGAGCCCATTTTTAACGTTCTCATAACAACAATCTTGTATACGCGAAAGATTACACCTGTTGCGAACGTTGCCAGAAAAAAAACTACACCTCGGATCGTCGGACAGGCGACGTAATGACATAACCCAATATTCAACAACAAACCTCTAAAACTGGGCCAGCGCTCAGGATGGTTTGTTCGACGCCGCTACCATGGCTTCCTTTTTGACTGAGGGCTGTTAAATGGTGAAGCAGGAAATTGGTGGATTCGGTTTTACCGGATCCGCTTTCGCCGCTTATCACGATACATTGGTTACGTCGTTCACGTAGCATACAGTGATAGGCGGAATCGGCTATGGCGAATATATGCGGAGGTAGCTCGGGTCCTAGTCTACGATTTTGGTATAGTTTCACGTATTTCGGATTGTAAATCGGGTGAAACTGAAATACAAAATATTCGATTATAAATTACATTCGAAGATTTCCGGTGACTCCGTGTATCGACCAAATAAACACCTTAAAGGGATTAACGGCGATTAATATCGAGCCAACGTAGGTGTAAATATGACCAGCGTTGAATCTAGCTCTTAAATTATCCAACAGAGTTTGCTCGTTTAGATCGGGTAACTGGCATAGATCTGGATATTCTCGATCCTGGGGTTGGTATAGGAAGCGATAAAAATAATCTCTTATTAGTTGCGGATCCATGGTGAATCCATCGGGCCACAAGCTATCTGATAACTTCTCCCTTAAATAGAACCTGCAAAAGGATACGATTAAAATTATCAGTCGATTGGCTTATCGTGTTTCCTATTAGCTATATAACGTGATAATGGCGAGTGCATCTGTTACATATGGCAACACCGTAATGGTGATATTTCGCCACCAACAAAATAAATGCAACCAAAGAGCACGTGCGAGCGAAAAAATATTAGTGCAACTTTCGTAAACTTCGACCTCGTACGAAATTCGTAAATACGTTACGTCACCCTTACAAAGTACACTGTGCGAGTCACCCTCACCTATAAACTTCCTGCTGGATATCGGTGATTTGAGGCCACAGCAACATAACAGCGACCGGTGACTCGTGAGGGCCTAATCGGCGCTCTTTGCATTCACGTCCCATGCCATCTCCGACGACCTCAGCTAACTCGTAGCCGCTGGGACCAGACAGTCCTAGCCGTTCGATGATACAGGAAATGATCTCTTCGGATGTCGTTTGTTTACTAGCTTCCACGGATAACGCTTCATAACAAGGTGATAACGCTCCGACGAATACTTGAACTATGAATCGATTATTACTGACAATCGAGTCAACCATTTTGCATCGAATGCATTATTAGCATCGCGATAATCTCGATCGCCGATTCATAAACGCGAACATTTCGTTGACTGGTGGTCGCATCGGCCCCTCATATTTTATGCGGATGCCTAACGATCTGAAACATCGGGTTTATTAGTGGAGCGAATTTAATCACGGTTAAAAGTCGATCGTTGATAATAGCTTTCGTCCACTAACGTAGCATCAACGAACACTTGCGCTGGAACGATGAAAACTCGGATCGCGTGATAGATGGTAATTTGGCGCGAGTTTTTCATCAAATTAACGCGAAATTGATAAAATTTTTAGATTCAACGTACTTTTAGTATTTTGCGTTGGCGTTTTCCTACGGTTGATTAAATTAAAATTCGAATCACATTACATTTATAGTAAAACTTTACCATCACAGCCACCAATTCACATTAAACACGGTCAAAATGTTGGGAACATCGGTCGTAAAATTTATTACGTGAAAATAAACACTTGGCAAGTTTTAAAACACATAGTATACAACTCAAAAGTTATTGAGTGAGTTGAGATGAAAATATCGAATGAATGCCTAAGTAGTTAGCAGATAGCCTATATCCAAAATGCACAGAATAGTGAATACGCTGGACTGGATTTCGTCCCAGACTGAATTTCTCATCAGCATTTGACGATGACTGACGAATACGACTATTCCGAGAAAAAGTTCACAACAATGGAACACTGGTGAAGGGGTATTTTCGTGAACGTGGAAATATCGCGAATTTACATTTTATAGCGTAGTTTCGGAGGTAATATTTAAGCCAAAACAGAAAATTGCCTCAGAACCTAGTAGGATGACAAGAAAAACCAAAATCAAAGTGATAGAAGTGAAAACGAATGTCGAAAACTTACTTCGAAATTTGTATGGAATGTGCTTTTCATACGCGCTTACTTTCGTAGAATAATACGTTGAATATTAGTATTTCAAAGTTGTTATTCGTACAGTTGAATGATAAAATCTTCTCAAATGAAAGTTCAACAAAGCTCAATGACCATTAACAGCGTACTAAACAGTTTATAAAATATCGAAATTAGTGAAAAAATGCATTTCATTATTCACAAAATCTACACAACATTCGATTAATTAACGTTTTTGTTCGATTGACGCGACGAATTTTTTAGGTCTTGCTACTTTCATAACACTCCAAGATGAATGATTTAAATGTATTATTTGAATAGTTCGTCGATTACTACGAATAACTGATATGAAAGAATCATAAAAAAGGGGTAAATTAAAGAACTATATTTTCCATAACGTCCTTTTGTTTTTGACAAAATAGTAATTCCATTTTGCATAAATGTTTACCTGTTTACTGCTGTTTACATTGATAAAAAAAAAAAACCAAGGAAAAATTATCAACACCGTGATTTCGTGATGTCGATTAATATTATTACCATGAATCATCTCGTATTTAATTATAAGTCCTGCGAATATAGTAATTTCAAAGATAGGAAATGAGCTCATAACCGCACCTCGTCATCATTCGCGTAAGTTTAGAGCGTAAGAATTTCCACTAGTCAATTACGTGTACTATAGTGCTTCCATATGGAACTATCGACAGAAAACGAACGGCAACCCGCTCATAATGCCTTACATTCCAATTCTAGTCCTGCATTCGACACCGGTTGTAATTCTGACGATGACAGCGATACTACAATGTCGCAGAATATACCTTGCATTAAAGAACTTCAATTAATAGACTCGCTTAATGCAGTTACCACTCATTTTGCCCATGTACAGTTCAGATTACGTCAGGTAATCGATGCCCCGCTTGAAGAGAAGGAGTCTTTGTTGAAAGACTTGGAGGAATTCACTTTCAAGGGTATTCCCGAAATACAACGTATGACCGCCAATTCTTTAAACCATTCGGAGCAATTTAAAGACCATTTGATATTAAATTTACAAAAACAAATCGCCCAATTAGAGAACTCCATCGAAGATATGAAGAAAAACTGCGAATCAAAAACACCTACGCCTGTCAACACTGTCAGTATCGTCAACGAAAACCAGACTGAACAGAATTTCAACCTATTGAAGAACGATTTCAAGAACGTGAATTTGGTAAAAAAAGTCACATCCATCTTACACATGGTAAACCTTCATTGTAAAGAAGAGAAAGATAACCTACGTCGCGACCTAATGAATAAAAAAATCAAATATAACCACTGGGGTGACGCTAGAGCTCAGCTCGAGGTAGCGATATCTGAAGTAGTAGATTTGGCATTGGAACCCGATGTACCAATCGATAGCGATTACATGTCGGACTCCGAAGGCGGTTCCTTTTACATATGTAATCAAAAGTTGGCCACTGCAGTTCGCAAGAAACTTGCTCCAGCTATACAGAATTTAATGCAACACGGTTTAATGACCGAGAATAAGAGTATCAGTGTTCGCAATAGTTTAACTTTCGTTATTGGGTGCGTTCCACATATCAGCACTCCTAGTCAAAGTACCCATACCGCGCACGCTTGGGAATTGATATTGAAATACTATAAGATGAAAAATGGCGATCAGTTCAATTCGGCGCCAGCTTTAAAACTTTCTCAAAGCTTTAATCTAGATGTTGGCAGTCACTGCTCTTCATCTTGTACCCAAAAGCTGCTCATCACTATTGGCAATATTATCAGCACACATTCCCAGTATAAACGTAGTTATAATTCCCAGTTCAAGGCATTCGTTTGTGCAGGCTTGAATGCTAAAATGCTAGTCAATTGGTTACAATTAATTTATCGATCTCGTACTCTAATCGAGATGTATTATGAATCGTGGAGTTATGCTTTGAAGACCGGATTCGAAGATGCTTTGAAGAGTTTAGAACGATTACATCACTACCATTTCAATTTACCCGTTGACGTGGCCATTCATCAGCTGCAGAATATTAAAGATGCATTTTAATTTTAGTCCATTAGTATTAAGTTTTAAGTTCAATTATGTTGTTTCAACCTTTTTATTATTTTGTTGTATTTCCGTTTTATTTATTTTTACCTGTTATTATTTATTCGACTGATATTCCATTACCGTTTCACCTATACCAAAGATTTTACGAATATTGTTAAAAAAAAAATTGGAAATGAAAAATCCTTTCTCACTCACAAAAAATAAACATGTATTAAAAAGTATAAAAAATAAATGTAAATTGGCACAACTCCAGCCAAGCAATCTAAATGTACTAATACAATAATAATTAAGATTAATAAAAAAGTTAATATACATAGGAAACAATAAACAGAATTCAGAACCACGTTTCTAACCCCTTCCACGACGTTCCAAGCACAAATTCATCGGTAGCCAATTCCAATAAGGAATCCACCTAAGAATAATACACGATTAAACGCCGTTAAAAAAAATCAGATTTTAAACGAAAACCAACTCACTTGCTCTTCGGTATTTAAATTATTACGATTTAAATCCACTTTAACACCGTTCGATGTTCGCAATGCGTTCACGTAAGATTCGCGAAAACCGTCGATTCTCGGGTTACGACGTAATTCGTCGATTTTATTACTAACCGGATGATAGCCTTGTAATTTTAATTTCACGTCGTTGATTTTTTCTCGCAAATAAGAATCTGTAAGAATATTTGTCAAAGTTATTTTTTTCTGTTTTAAAAATAAACTTTTTTTTTTCGCCCATTCTTACTTTTATTTTGCAATTCATGTTCGGTGTTGAACTGGAACATTTCTCTAGCCGCTTGCAACCAATCTACTGATGGATCGTGAATGAAAATAGGTAACGTTGCTAGCAGCACGTAATCGTTTTCGCGAACCGTTTGCAAAACTTGTATCATGGTTTCGCGAATTAACCCTTGAAAGGAAAGGAAATTTTATGTAATGTTGGTAAATGGGTGAATTAGATTTACTCAATTTATAGCAGTACCGGTGAGATAAAAAGGCGCCATGATTGATACAATATGTGGAGTCATACGAAACGGTATTAGCTCAGGAACAGGTAAAAAATCCGTAGCTGTGCCGAACGCCAATCCGAAATCGATTCCTGAAATGGAAAAATTTTTATATTTTCCTTCGTTCAGTTTTGAAAGTTTATAACTTTTTATTTCGCATTATTTTTTAAACGAGAGTACCTTTATAAAAGGGTTGATTGGTTATCAACGAAGTTATCGACTAATGCATAACTATACTGGCTACATGAATAATAAAATTAGTACTATCATAACATGTAAAAGGTTCGTTAGTGAATTTCTTTGATCTCATGTATCGAAAATTGTATTATCCTTTTCATTGTGTTATTTGTCTTTTCATCAAAATACAAAACAATATTTAAAAAAAAACTGAATAGCAACTCTGAATTACTTGGAGCTGAGCTTTTACCTGTGACTTATTCAGGTTGGCAATTATGTCAATATGCCACAACCATACTGTAAAATATGTAGTATTTTTTGCCTGCAATAATCATACAGCGTTTTTTTTTAAATTTTAGCAATTTAAGGCTCCTCAAGTTATTCTCAAATTTGACAATTCGCCATTTTGAATCCATTTGGACATAAATACAAAAAATCATATTCCGGTCACTAACTAACTCCACACATAAAATTCGACCAATCCATGTTGATTCGGTGAGGAGATGCCCATGAAAGATTCATGAAATTTCCTACAGTAATTTCTTTCGTGGAAGTTTTTTTTTGTTTAAACTTCCCTCAAAATTCACTTGGTAAGCTAAAATGAGAATAAGTTAATTATCTGAGCTCCTTTTATCACATAACACCGCAATGAAAAAATGTACATTTTGAGAAAAATAACCTCCCTTCCTCCCCTCCAACATCATGAGTGAAGATGAATTTGGGATATAGTGATAGCAGTGCCGTTTTTACATCGATTTTAGTGGGAGGGGGGGGGTCAGCTCCATAAAGTCAAGTGGGAAAAATAGTAAATTGTTTAAAATTACCAAAAAGTTGATATGTACCAAAAAAATGTTGGGGTTATTTCCACACGTGAAATTTTTAATTAAAAAAAAATATAAATATATCTAAAAAAATTTCTTAGTGTTAGACACTTCCCTCCCCTCCCCCCTACTTCCCTAAAACCGGCTATGAGTAATAGTATATTTTTTATCTCCGTTAATTATACAAGAGTTCGTTACATTCTTAGTTATTCAAGGCTCTTCAAGTTCTCAATTTTGACAATCTTATCATTTTGCATCCTTTTTTACTCGAATTCAAGGAATCATGGTCTGGTCCCAAACAAACCATATAAACTAATTTCAACTTCTCAAGGTCATTTTGTGAGGTGAAATGGGAAATTCAAGAGATTTCATGACTCGCAAGTCAACTTCCCCAACAAGCGATTTTTGGCTTTAACTCCTCTTCGAATGCATTTAATAGGCTGAGATTCGGATATATAGTTGTTTTTGTCTCTTTTCTTTATATGAGATCAAAAACGAAAATTTCAAGTCTTTTGTCTTTTCTTTAGCTTGACTCAAAATTTGAGTAATTCACCATTCCGAGGTATATGGAGAAAATGAACTTCATGAACTTCTCCTTCGGGTCACCACTTCTTGAAAAAAAAAAAAAAAAAAAAAAACTGGAATAGGTATTCTCCAACTCTACGATGGCCAAAGTAATAACACAAATTTTTTAGAATATGTTTCACAATTTCTCTCTTTTTTATGTACATTTGAACTTTATGATAAGGAAACTGCTATTCAGCGCGTTATTAAAACCCTTTAAAATTGTATAAACATTCAAAACCACGACAATTCTTATTTCAAAAAAAAAGGTATACATAAATAGGTAAAAACTGAATCTGCACGAAAATCGAAACCTACCAACGCAAGTGCCGGTTTTCAAACACACTAAAATATTTTCCAAATGTCTATCTCCAATACCCAGTATCCAGCTGCAAATGGACATGGCGGTATAACTGGTCATGAAACGATTACGTAAGCACCAAAATGAATGCGGAGTAGTAGTTAAAGCCAGCAATTTTTCTCTACATTGAATAAACAGAATTAATGATTTAACCGATGTACTGTCATCATATTTCAT